>CM056053.1:280611740-281211740 GCA_029574335.1 Rana kukunoris | reverse complement strand
AGGTGGACGGTGATGGGCAGAGAGTCGCTGATTGTTGCCATTACTAGTAAAGAAAAAATATGTCCCCGGATTTCATTTTAGAAATCTGGTCACCTTACTATGGAGGTGATCCTGTGCTGTCTGTCCTGTGGGAAGAAGCCACTCAATGAAGGAAGCCAGGGGAGGACCTGTCCCAGAAAGGACCGAGCAGAAGGCTGGTACTTTGGGAGAGGCCTGGTAACTTCTTGAAGGATGTACCATAGCCTACAACACCTTACAGTCCGCCCTTTGGCTGTAAGGCAGGAAGTTTGGGACTTTAAATCCTGTGGCAGAGGATTCCTGGTTTTCAAACGGTCTGTGGCAGAGACTGTTTCTATACTGTCCGTTCGTCATTCCGGCTGCTAGGCCATGTGAGAGGGGTCTATCCGGGTGAGCAATACCCACTCAGGATTGAGTGGCGAATATTGGAACTTTGAATACTAATGTGCATTTTGTATCGCGTGCCTGAACCTTCCCCTTCTCTCTATACTCTCCAGTCTCTACTTCCTTCGCAAGTTTTATGCAGTGAAAATAAAGCCTACAGTTGAAGGTTTTACATCTTGTGTGGACATTCCAATTTCTACAGATTTTCTCCCCATGACAACGAACTTAGAGGTAACGTGCATTTCCCAAAATCTAAACCAGCAGCTTCTTCGGAGATAGTGCTACAACTTGTACTTGCGCAAATGCTCCCGATGCCTAAACCGATACCTGAGATGGGAGAGAGAGGCAGTGTACAACAGGAAGTCAGCGGACATTAGGATTGTCACCAACCATTAAATCAGCAGCACCCCCCTTGGAGACCCCCATTAGATCACAGCCCCCCTGATATTAATTAGCCCCCCCTTACCATTGCCGCCTATCAGTGTCGCACATCAGTATAGCCTTATAAGTGCCACTTCATCTGTGCCCATCATTGCCGCCTATCTGTGCCCATCATTTCTGCCTATCAGTGTCGCACATCAGTGTAGCCTTATAAGTGCCACTACATCTGTGCCTATCAGTGTCGCACATCAGTGTAGCCTTATAAGTGGCCCTTCATCTGTGCCAATCATTACCGCCTATCCGTTCCCATCATTGACACCTATCTGTGCCCATCATTACCACCTATCAGTGTGTGCCACCTATCAGTGCCATCTTTCAGTGCGTGCCACCTATCAGTACCAGCCATCAGTGTGTGCCACCTATCAGTTCCATCTTTCAGTGCATGCCACCTATCAGTGCCAGCCATCCGTGCGTGCCACCTTTCAGTGCCATCTTTCAGTGCCAGTTATCAGTGCGTACCACCTATCAGTGCCCATCCATCAGTGCCACTGCCAGCCATCAGTCAGTGCCACTGCCAGCCATCAGTCAGTGCCACCTTTTTAGTGTCTATCAGTGTGTCACATGACATTAAAAAAAGTACTCAGCGAGTACTTGAAAAAAGTATTGGCACTTGTACTCGGTCTTAAAAAAGTGCTATCGGGTCAACCCTACTTCTCATGCCTCCCCAGTGAGAAAGCCTAAGTGCTTTCACACTGTGGTGGTGCGCTTGCGGGACAGGAAAAAAGTCCTGCAAGCTGCATCTTTGGCACGGTGCAGAAACGGTGTACATATCGCTCCCAAAACACCCTGTCCATTGCAATGAATGGGCAGCACTGCCGAAGCGCCTGTTAAGCGATTTGGCAGCGCCGCAAAACAGGCGCTTTTAACCCTTTCTTCGGCCACTAGCGTCCGAAAAGCACAGCTAAAACGGCGGTAAAGCGCCGCTAGAACTAGCGGTGCTTTACCACAAACAGACCACCGCCCTCAAGGCCTCAAGCACATGGAGCTTAAAAAAAAAAACCTTATGCAGGTGTTGAGTGTTTTTTTCAGCCTGTAGAAGCCATGTAAGCCTATGCCTTCGTGCACACGGGTGTTTACAGGTGTATTAGAAGAGAAGTGTTTACAGAAAAAATACCAACAAAGGTGTGTCCTTGAGAGGAGCTTAAGAGCAGAAAAAACACTATAAGCATCTAAATGTGCATAAATGCATAAAGTGTATGCATGTTGATGCTTTGCAAAGGCCACATTTAATTCTACATTTTAATTTTCTGGCCAGAAGAATGCATTTGCACTCAAACTCTATACATGCTTAAATGTGCATAAACACATGTGCAATATGCAGCTTTTTATTAAATTTGCGTATATTTTTTTTAAAGCGGAAGTTCCGCCCAATTTAAAAAAAAAAGCCAGCAGCTTCAAATACTGCAGCTGCTGACTTTAAAAAAATTTACACTTACCTCTCCAGTGCGCCCGCGGTGTCGTTAGCTGAGGACGACACCGGAAGGGGGAGGGTTCCGAAAAGCAGAAGCTTCATTTTTGCGCTTTAAGGACTTGCTGCAAATGCTCGTCGCCTGACTGTAATGCAGACCTTCTGACCCCAATACTTTGATTCCCTTCTGGAAACACATACACAGAGAAGGCTTCTCACTTGGCTCTACCTTTCCTGACCTGCATGTATGTTTCAAATGACTCAGTCAGAAAGTACTGAAGCCAAAGGGCCAGCAGGTAGGTAACTACATGATAGACCAACACAACGTGACACATAATTCTGAAGTGGAAGGAATTCTAAATGGTTTTTAAAATGTTTTACGAATAATTATCTGAAGTCAAATTACAGCTGCAAGTCTTTTTGGGGATGTCTCTACTAGCTTTGCACATCTAGAGAGTGAAATGCTTGCCCATTCTTCTTTACAAAATAGCTCAGACTCAGATTGTCAGATTGGATGGAGAGCGTCTGTTAACAGCAATGTTCAAGTCTTGCCACAGATTCTCAATTGGATTTATGTCTGGACTTTGACTGGGCCATTCTAACACATGAACATGCTTTGATCTAAACCATTCCATTGTGTCTCTGTCTGTATGTTAGGGTCATTGTCTTGCTGGAAGGTTAACCTCCACCCCAGTCTCAAGTCTTTTGCAGACTCAAACAGGTTTACTTCTAAGATTTCCCTGTATTTTGCTCCATCCATTTTCCCATCAACTCTGACCATCTTTCCTATACCTGCTGAAGACAACCATCCCCACAACATGATGCTGCCACCACCATGTTTCACGGTGGGGATGGTGAGTTCAGGGTGATGTGCAGTGTTAGTTTTCCACCACAATTATCGTTTTGCTTTTACAGTGGGGATCGAAAGTTTGGGCACCCCAGGTAAAAATTTGTATTAATGTGCATAACGAAGCCAAGGAAAGATGAAAAAAATCCATAATTTCCATCATTTACACTTTCATAATTATAGAAAACAAAAAAATGGCGTCTGCAAAAGTTTGGGCACCCTGCAGAGTTAATATCTTGTACTGCCCCCTTTGGCAAGTATCACAGCTTGTAAACGCTTTTTTGTAGCCAGCCAAGAGTCTTTCAATTCTTGTTTAAAGGTATCTTTGCCCATTCTTCCTTACAAAAGTTTTCCAGTTCTTTGAGATTTCTGGGCTGTCTGTCGCGCACTGCTCTTTTAAAGGGTCACTAAAGAAAAACATTTTTTTTTGCTGAAATGACTGTTTACAGGGTATAGAGACATAAAAGTTAACTGATTTCTTTTCAAAATGATTAAAAATAGATAAAAATCAATCATATAATGTGCCTGCAGGTTAGTTTCACTTTTGAACTGGCTTCATGTTTCTGCAAAGTAGAAATAGACACACAGAACAAAAACAAACAAATCCAGGGCAGTGTTTTGTTTTTAAAATGAATCTGATTGGTTCTGGGAAGTTTTAGACACAGTAATGACAGCTTAAACCATCGTGAGAAAGCTCCCAGCACTGGGTTTATAAGGAAACAGACAAGCAGGAAGTGTGGAGAACAGAGCAGGATTACAGCAACTTCAAAGCAAAAACGAACAATAAGGACATGAAACCAGTACTGCAGTAAGGTAAAGGAAGCTATTTAGCTAAAAAAAAAATCCTTTAGTGATCCTTTAAGGTCTATCCATAGATTTTCAATTATGTTGAGGTCAGGAGATGGCAAAACCTTCAGTTTACGCCTCTTGATGTAATCCCCCGTGGATTTTGAGGTGTGTTTAGGATCATTATCCTTTTGTAGAAGCCATCCTCTCTTTAACTTCAGCTTTTTCACAGATGGCATCAAGTTAACATCCAAAATTTGCAGAAATTTTATCGGATCCATTTTTCCTTCTACTCGTGAAATGTTCCCTGTGCCACTGGCTGCAATACAACCCCAAAGAATGATTGATCCACTCCCATGCTTAACAGTTGGACAGAGGTTCTTTTCATTAAATTCTGTGCCCTTTCTTCTCTAAACGTACCTTTGCTCATTCCGGCCAAAAAGTTATATTTTAACCTCATCGGTCCACAGAACTTGTTTCCAAAATGCATCAGGTTTTCCTATATGTTCATTTGCAAAGTTCAAATGCTGATTTTTGTGGTGAGGATGTAGAAGAGGTTTTCTTCTGATGACTCTTCCATGAAGACCATATTTGTACAAGTATCTCTTTATAGTGGAATAGTGTACCACAACTCCAGTGTCTGCCAGATCTTTCTGGAGGGATCGTGCAGTCAAACGTGGGTTTAGAATTGCTTTTCTCACAATCCTGCGAGCTGTTCTGTCTCATATTTTTCTTGGTCTTCCAGATCTTGCTTTAACTTCCACTGTTCCTGATGACTGCCATTTATTAATTACATTCGGAACAGAGGATATTGACATCTGAACACGCTTTGCTATGTTCTTATAGCCTTCTCCAGCTTTGTGAGCGTCAACTATTTTCAGTTTCAGTTTTCTAGACAACTGCTTAGAAGAACCCATGGTGCTGATTGTACGGGCAAGGTCAGATGAGTCTGGGCATTTAAAACCTTTGAGATTGACATCACCTGGTCTTCCCAGATGATGATTGAGAACAATCCATGACACTGGCAGGTCTCAGCTTTGCAAAGGGGGCAGTGCATGCTATAAATTCTGCAGGGTGCCCAAACTTTTGCAGACGCCATTTTTTTGTTTTCTGTAATTTTGAAAGTATAAATGATGGAAATAAAATCTAACTTTTTTTATACATATTATAAGAGTGTATAATCTGTAATTTGATGCCTTTTGGAGATTTTTCCATCTTTCCTTGGCTTCGTTATGCACATTAATACAAATTTTTACCTGGGGTGCCCAAACTTTCGATCCCCACTGTAGGTCAAAAAGTAAAATTTTGGTCTCATCTGACCAGAGCATCTTCTTCCACATGTTGACTGTGTCCCCCACATAGCTTCTCGCAAACTTCAAACAGGACTTCTTATGGCTTTCTTTCAACAATGGCTTTCTTCTTGCCACTCTTCCATAAAGGCCAGATTTGTTCAGTGCACGGCTAATAGTTGTCCTTCTGAGAGATTCTCCCACCTGAGCTTTAGATCTCTGCAGCTCCTCCAGAGTTACCATGGGCCTCTTGGCTGCTTCTCTGATCAATGCTCTCCTTGCCTGGGCTGTCAGTTTATGTAGACAGCCATGTCTTGATAGGTTTGCAGTTGTGCCATACTCTTTACATTTTTGGATGATGGATTGAACAGTGTTCCGTGAGATGTTCAAAGCTTGAGATATTTTTTTATAACCTAAACCTGCTTTACACTTCTCCACAACTTTATGACCTTTCTGGTGTGTTCCTTAGCCTTCGTGATGCCATTTACTAAGATTCTCTAACAAACCTCTGAGGGATTCACAGAACAGCTATATTTATATTGAGATTAAATTACACACAGGTAAACTCTTTTTACTGATTAGGTGACTTCTGAAGGCAATTGGTTCCACTAGATTTTAGTTTGGGGTATCAGAGTAAACGGGGCTGAATACAAATGCACACCACACTTTTCAGATATTTATTTGTAAAAACTTTGTAAAACCATTTATTCTTTTTCTTCCACTTCACAATTATATGCCACTTTGTGTTGGTCTATCACATACAATCCCAATAAAATACATTTACGTTTTTGGTTTAAACCATGACAAAATGTGGAAAATGTCAAGGGGTGTGAATACTTTTTCAAGGCACTGTATATGAATTTTTGCAAGGCAAACGCAGACTGTTACTCTAAACTATTTTGATTCAGTTCATAATTTGGACACATTAGTCCAGTATTAACCTACTAAATCACTGCCGGTAAGACACCTGAATGAGTTTGTTGTTTTGCACTAGATTAATTGAATTCCTGATGTTAAGATTTGCAGTTGCTCTTGTAAGCAGGATTGTGTTTACAGTGACTTAATACAAGCTCTGCATATTTTGCGTTACCAAGCAATTAATGAAACCTCTTACACATTTTTGTTTTGTATTAAACAGAAAAGCACACTATTAGCTATTGTTAAAGTTTGCACTTTAAGTTAGCTTTGATGCAGGCGATCGCAGTTATTAAAATTATTTGATGATGAATAAATGCAAGTTTGTTTCTAATACTTATTTTATTAACAGTTCTAAAACACACAAAGAAAATGCAGTTCTGTAATTGTTTATATAGCCCTGGTCCGCAGAACCAGCAAAGGGGGGATGTCACGTACCTTACCAGAGGCCGAAGTGCCGAGAGGGCTTCCCTTGCGACTCGAGTGCAGAACGCCCCCCGGAGGTGAGACAGGGGACGCTATGCCCAGGGGTGCAGGAGTTGCCGGCTGTGACTTGCTGGACCGATGTCGGGGAACAGATGTGCACCAGGATACATAGTCCGGCAGGAGTACCACAGAAGTACCAGTAGATTGGCAGGAAACCCAGGGGCGGAATCAGGAGCCGAGCCGAGGTCATACACAGGAAGCAGGAAGTAACTGGAACAGGTCAGAAGGCAAGCCGAGGTCATACACAGGAAGCAGGAAGTGACTGGAACATGTCAGAAGGCTAGCCGAGGTCATACACAGGATTACAGGAACAAGGAACAAGCAATCTTTCCTCATGTCAGGCCACCAATAGGATCGCTGAATCAGCTCAAAAGTCTTATGGACCCCAAAATGACCGGCAAGCTGGTGTTCATGAAGGGTCTTAAAAAGCTGAAGTCTGGCTCCCTCTGGAACAAAAATCTTATTTCCGTGCCACAGGAGCCCTTCTTGTCTTCTGAATGCAGAACTCTCGGATTCAGGACATTGAGCAGAGGCTTGTTCCAGGGTTGACTTTAGGTCTGGCTGGATCAACAAAAAATTCTGGGGGGACAGGATGGTGCTGGGAACGACAGTCTCTGGGGTTTCTGGGAACATGAGTGAGAGGGCATCTGCTTTACCATTTTTGGACCCTGAGCGGTGGGTAAGATGAAAATGAAATCTTGAAAAGAATAAAGCCCATCTGGCCTGCCGTGGTCTTAGTCTTTTGGCAGATCTGAGATATTCAAGATTCTTATGGTCTGTGAATACCATGATGGGGTGAGCGGCACCTTCAAGGAGATACCGCCATTCCTCTAAAGCAGTTTTTATTGCCAGTAACTCTCGATCCCCCACGTCATAGTTCTTCTCCGGCTGGCTCAATTTTTGGGAAAAAAAGGCTATTGGGTGTAGCAGAGCTTTAGGGCCTTGTCGTTGAGACAAGATGGCCCCTACGACAACTTCTGATGCGTCGACCTCGAGGACATAAGGTAACGTTGGGTCCGGGTGCCGTAGAATGGGAGCTGAGGTGAACAGAGTCTTTAGTTTATCGAAGGCCTCCTGGGCTTCCTGGGTCCACTGAAAACGGGTATGCTGGAGGGTCTGCTGGGTAATGGGGGCAATAATGCTGGAAAAGTCTTTAATAAACCTTCTGTAAAAATTTGCGAACCCGATGAACCTCTGAATGCCTTTCTTATCAGTAGGAGCTGACCATTCCAGGATAGCGGATACTTTCTAAGGATCCATGGAGATTCCAGATGTGGAAATAACTAGACCCAGGAACTGTATGGATGACTTTTCAAACTCACACTTTTCCGCTTTTGAGTAGAGCCCGTGCAACCTTAATGTGGCTAGTACCTTCCGCGCGTGGGTTCTGTGTAATTCCAAGGTGGCAGAGAAAATGAGAATGTCATCTAAATAAACGATTATGAAGTAATCCAGGAACTCTCTGAAGATGTTGTTCACAAAATGCTGAAAGGTTGCCGGGGCGTTACATAGGCTGAAAGGCATGACGAGATATTCAAAGTGACCGAATTGGGTTCTAAAGGTGGTCTTCCATTCATCCCCCTCCCGAATGCGCACAAGATTATAGGCACCTCGTAGATCCCATTTAGTAAAGACTCGTGCAGTACGGAATCGCTGAAAAAGTTCGGGAACGAGAGGGAGAGGGTATCGATTTTTGATGGTGATTTTATTGAGTTCTCTGTAATCCACACAGGGTCGGAGGGTATGATATTTCTTCTCTACAAAGAATATTGCCCACAGCCAAGGGAGTCCCAGGATCACAGGAAACATCGGTTAACAAATAACATCCAAACAGAGAAACTCTTGATGGCCAGAATCAGTTGAGGCAAAAATGGGTAAAGTCTCTTGGGTGACAGGCCCTGAGCAAGGTGTAGATCCATCGGCCAAATGAATCTCAAGTCTTTGTTCTTTTTTCCGCAGGGGAATCGGATAGTCCTTAGCAACGGAAATGCCCATAAAGCAACTACAAGCTCCGGAATCGATTATTGCTGGAAATCTGACCTCCCCTCTTGCCAACTGTAACGTGACATGGAGCACCAGGTGAGTTGAGGAGGATTTCGGGACTCGGAGATGCAACAGATTGCGGCGAGAGGGCCTACAGGGCCGGGTTGGACAGCTGGAACGAAGATGTCCGGCCTCTCCGCAGTAGAAGCAAAGGTTCGCCTGCCGGCGGTGCAGTCTTTCATTGGGGGTCAGGGCAGGGCAAACCATACCAACCTGCATAGACCCACTGTTGAACGTGACTGAAGAGGGGGACGCATGAGCAGCTGGAGCCATAGGCTGTAAGTGAGAAGGCCGGCAGGCACGTTCAGACTGTCGCTCCCACAAACGCCTATCAAGTTGGATGGTTAGCAGAATGAGCCCCTCCAAAGTGGCAGGAGCCTCCACTCGTGCCAACTCGTCTTTGATAGGCTCAGACAGGCCGGTGGCCGGACGTTGAGGATCATCATATAAGGTGGCCATAGCTTTAAAAAATGAGTCCAAAGTGTTGATGGCGGGGTTCTTCTGCTCCAACAACTGATGGGCCCAGGATTGGGGTCGCTCAGACAGCAAGGTGATAACAAACCCCACTTTAACAGTTTCTAGAGAGAAAGTCCTTGGCTGTAGCGTCAGGTACAGTATACAGAAGGCTGTAAACGCTCTGAACTTCCTTCGGTCACCTGAGAAGCGTTCTGGCGTGGGTACACGGGGTTCCGGAGGAGGGAACATCGTCTGATTTGGAGGGTTACTTCCTAACTGAGAGTAGCGGTCCTGTAGGCTCGTGACTGCTTGCTTAGGAGCTGCGACCTGCTGGCACAAAGTGATGAGCGGGGAAGCACCTCCGTCGGCCTCTGAAACTTCTGGCTGCATGATACTGTCACGTACCTTACCAGAGGCCGAAGTGCCGAGAGGGCTTCCCTTGCGACTCGAGTGCAGAACGCCCCCTGGAGGTGAGACAGGGGACGCTATGCCCAGGGGTGCAGGAGTTGCCGGCTGCGACTTGCTGGAGCGATGTCGGGGAACAGATGTGCACCAGGATACGTAGTCCGGCAGGAGTACCACGGAAGTACCAGTAGATTGGCAGGAAACCCAGGGGCAGAGTCAGGAGCCGAGGTCATACACAGGAAGCAGGAAGTAACTGGAACAGGTCAGAAGGCTAGCCGAGGTCATACACAGGATTACAGTAACAAGGAATCAGCATCAGGTCAAGGACTGAAGATCATGTAGCAGTTTGGTGACTGCTTGTCATGAGCAGCCATGTCCACCAGATGGCAGTAGCGGGACAATCGCGGCACCGTAACGCGCTCGGGCACGCGCACCGACGGCGATGGCGCGCAGGCACGTGAGGACGCCGTTCTGGCGCCAAACTTAGGTTTAAAAGGGTCCTGAGCCCTGCACCTCTTGCTGTCCAGTCTACAGCGTTACTGTGACTACCAAGTACCCTACTCTTACCTGAACCTGTTCCTGACCCGGCTTGTACCTGTTCCTCCTTGCCTTCCGCCTGCCTTGACCACGGCTAGTCTGACCATCCGCCTGCCTGACCCTCTGTACCTTCTGCTGCCCGCCTGTTGCCGACCCGGCCTGAACATTACCACTGTCTTGCCTGCTACGCCTGTGCCTGATCCTTTACCGGTCGGCGGACCCATTTGCTGGGACTTGCATCTGCCGTACTACAGTACACCTCCCCCCGCTCATGCTGCTTCTATTGTTTCAGTGCCTCTACCTGCCATCCGCAGCCGACAGTCGCACCTGCTTCTCTACACAGCCCAGGATCCACAGAAGCTCCTCCCAGCCCAGCACCTGCGCTGCAACCGGCGCTTGTGCGACTCTGCATCCCTGAACCCCCTGTCTGCTCTATCAGGGGTCTCGGGATCAGAGGAGCAAGGGCAGCCACTCCTTGCACGCCGGGCTCAACCATCAGGTACGTGACAGTACTGGACAGCCATGTCTGAGCCCGCGCAAGGAGTGGATCCTATGCAGGAACTATGCCGGCATCTTGATGGACTAACCCAGGCAGTCCGAACCCTGCAAGAGGGTTATACACGATTGGAGAACCGCGTCCAGGCCTTATCTGCTCCAGCTTTCACCTCTGCTGCCACAGGCAACCCTGCTACGCCTTCGGTGATCATGATGCCACCAGAGCCCAGGGTCCCCTTACCAGAGAGGTTCTCCGGGGAACGGAGTAAATACCGAGCTTTCCAAAACGCCTGCGAACTTTTCTTTGCATTGCAGCCTCGGACCTTCTCTCTGGAGGCCACTAAGGTGGGCTTTGTGATCTCGCTCTTATCCGGAGAACCACAGGCCTGGGCCCACCGTCTCCTGGAACAAAAAGACGTTTCCCTTGATACCCTAGACACCTTCTTCCAGGCCATGTCCTTGTTGTACCAGGATCCACATCAGGTTGCCACTGCAGAGGCCGTCCTACATGCTCTTCAACAAGGTCGCAGGCCAGCGGAGGACTACATGTCTGAGTTCCGGAGATGGAGCTCAGACACCAACTGGAACGATGCGGCTCTTTGCTATCAGTTCCGCCTGGGCCTGTCGGAGTCCCTCAAGGATGAACTGGCTCGGGTAGGCATCCCTGGAACTTTAGACGCCCTAATCAACTTGACGATCCAGATTGATAGGCGCCTGAGAGAGCGCCGGTCTGAACGGGCCAGCCGTCCATCCCGCCCAGTCTGGATGCTGCCGCGAGTGCCCTCCTTCTCCAACCCGGCTCCACAGGTCCCAAAGACTTCCCCTTCACCAGACACGTCGGAACCCATGCAGTTGGGGCTCCTTCGTCCTTCCCTTACTCCAGAGGAGCGCCAGCGACGAAGAGTCAACAATCTCTGCCTGTATTGTGGGGAGCCCGGGCACTTTGTGAGGTCCTGTCCGGCGAAGCTTCGTAAGTGTCCCTTCCTGTCATCTGTCCATGTACCCGCTGCCCCCAAGAATTATTCCACTCATCTGGCTGTCTCCATTGTTTTTCAGCTTCCCGGAAGGAATACTCCGGCCAACGCCATTATTGATTCGGGAGCCTGCAGTTGTTTCCTGGACCCGTTTTTCGCCACCCGACACCTAATTCCTCTGCGTCCTAAGGCTATTGGACTTTCTGTACATCTTGTAGACAGATCTGCCTTAAGGTCCGGGCCGGTTACCCAAGAAACTCTGCCTTTGGCCACAACAATTGCCAACACTCACCATGAACTGCTGTGCCTGGATGTTATTGAGTCCCCCATGTTCCCCATTATCCTAGGCATGCCGTGGCTACAAGCCCACAACCCGCAAATCAACTGGGTCACGGGGGAAATTATTCTCAGCTCTCCTTACTGCCGCCAACATTGCCTACAAGTGTCATCATCCTCGTCCCCTCTGCTCTGTATGGACTCTGATGTTGAAACCCGCCAAGCCGTCCCCAGTGTTTATCATGACTTTTTGGACGTGTTCAGTAAGAAGGGGGCTGAGACCCTTCCTCCACATAGGGCCTACGACTGCCCGATAGAGCTCCTTTCCGGAGCCGAAATTCCCTTCGGGCGGATCTTCCCCTTGACAGGACTTGAGCTCGAGACGTTAAAGACGTACATTGATGAAAATCTCAAAAAGGGGTTCATCCGCCCATCCACCTCTCCGGCAGGAGCCGGGATCTTTTTCGTAGAAAAAAAGGACCATTCTCTCCGCCCTTGCGTGGACTATAGAGAATTGAACAAAGTGACTATTAAAAACCGGTACCCCCTCCCCTTGGTACCCGAGTTATTCCAGCGTTTGGGAGCTGCAGTGATTTTCACGAAACTGGACCTCCGTGGGGCGTACAACCTAGTGCGTATTAGAGACGGAGATGAGTGGAAAACAGCCTTCCGCACTCGCTTCGGGCACTTTGAGTACCTTGTCATGCCCTTCGGGCTTTGTAACGCCCCTGCCACCTTCCAGCATTACGTGAATGATATTTTCAGAGACTACCTTGACCTTTTTGTTATTGTTTATTTGGACGATATCCTCATTTTCTCCCCATCCTTAAGCAAACATCGGGAACATGTCAAGTGTGTGCTCGGACATCTTCGAGTGCACGGACTCTATGCTAAGCCCGAGAAGTGCGAGTTCGAGCGTCAAACCATACAGTTCTTGGGCCTTATAATCTCGGTGGGAGGCATTAAGATGGACCCTCAGAAAGTCACTGCAATTCTGGACTGGCCGGCACCCAAGGATAAGAAGGGGGTCCAACGCTTTGTTGGCTTTGCAAACGTTTATAGAAAATTCATCAGGGGGTTCTCTAGTATCATTGCCCCGATAACCAACCTGACCAAACAAACCAGTCGGTTCCAGTGGTCCCCGGAGGCCCAAGCAGCTTTTGAGAAACTAAAGGACTTGTTCACCTCAGCATCTATCCTCAGACACCCCGATGCTAGCCTACCCTACATCCTGGAGGTGGATGCATCAGAGATCGCAGTCGGAGCGGTCCTCTCCCAAAGACAGGGCCCCAAGGCCCTCTTACATCCTGTTGCTTTTTTTTCTCGCAAGTTGTCGGAACCAGAAAGGAATTACGATGTGGGGGATCGGGAATTGCTGGCAATCAAGGCCGCTCTGGAGGAGTGGCGGTACCTCCTGGAAGGCGCAGCACACCCGATCCTGATCTACACCGATCACAGGAACCTGGAATACCTCAAAGCCGCTAAGAGACTGAAACCACGCCAGGCCAGGTGGACATTGTTCTTCACCAGATTTTCATTCCATATAACTTACAGACCTGTGTCGAAAAATTCCAAGCCTGATGCCCTTTCCCGTATGTTTGGTGACCCGGAAAAACTTACCCCTCCGGATACTATCTTGTCATCTGGAAACTTCTTATTGCTGCAAGAGGATCTGTTATCCCAAATCAGGCAAGCCTCGTCTGGTACTTCCCCCGTACCTAGTTTGGATCTACAGTTGAGGGATGGTCTGCTGTGGCACCAGGACAACATTTTCGTGCCGGAAGGCCTACGGGTTAGTGTTTTAAAGTTTTGCCATGACCATAAGCTGGCCGGCCACTTCGGGGTGCATAAGACGTCCGAACTGCTGCAGCGAACATTCTGGTGGCCCCAAACTTTTAACGGACTGTAGGAAGTACGTGGAGTCCTGTGTCACATGCATGCGGAACAAGGGGAGTAAATCAAGAGCCTGGGGACTACTAAAGCCATTGCCAGTACCAGAAAGACCTTGGAGGATGATCTCCATGGACTTTATTGTGGAGCTCCCCCTTTCAGATGGCTTTACCACTATCTTCGTGGTGGTAGATAGACTTTCTAAAATGGCACACTTCCTGCCCATGAGAGGCACACCCTCGGCCCCCGAAACAGCGAGGATGTTCATTAAAGAAATTGTGAGGCTCTACGGTGTCCCTGCAAATATTGTATCCGATCGGGGGGTACAATTTACTTCTAGGTTTTGGAGAGCACTCTGCGAGGCCCTCAAGATTGGTTTGTCATTCTCCTCAGCTTACCACCCGCAGTCTAATGGCCAGACAGAGAGAACTAACCAGACACTTGAGCAATACTTGCGCTGTTTCTCCTCCTTCTCTCAAGAAGACTGGGCTTCCCTGCTGCCCTTAGCTGAGTTTGCGTACAATAACTCCATTCACTCCGCCACAAGACAATCCCCGTTCTACGCAAATTACGGCTTTCACCCATTGTTCTTGTCTAACTCTGTTCCGGAGTGCACGGTGCCTGCCGTCCAGGAAACCTTGGACTTTTTCAGCACAAACAATAAGATTCTGCAGGAAACTATGACCAGGACGCAGGAGTACAATAAGGAAGTGTTTGACAGGAAAAGGAGGGGGAGCTTAATCTGGAAATTGGGGACCAAGTATGGCTCTCCACTCTAAATCTGAAACTTGCCTGCCCGTCAAAAAAACTGGGTCCTAGATTTGTGGGTCCTTTCGCCATCAAGAGGAAAATCAATAATGTGGCCTATGAACTGGAGCTACCAGAAACTTTCCGTATTGACCCTGTCTTTCACGTTGCACTTCTTAAACCTGACACTCCTGATCCCTTTCTCGGCCGAAACGTCGGGCCCCCTGAACCAGCTCTAGTCGACGGTGAAGAGGAGTTCGAGGTTGAGTCCATTTTGGACTGCAGAAAGAGACGCAACCAGATCCAGTTCTTAGTTAAATGGAAAGGTTATGGGCCTGAGGACAATTCATGGGAACCAGAGTGTAACATTCATGGGGAAAGATTGGTCCAGTCCTTTAAGGACGCCCATCCTCTCAAGTTGTCCCAGTTGGGCATCCGGAGGCTGCCCATTGGGGGGGGGCAATGTCATGAGCAGCCCTGTCCACAGGTGGCAGTAGCGGGACATTGGCGCGCGCGCACGGGTGCTCGCAATTGCGGCACCGTAACGCGCTCGGGCACGCGGCGGCGCGCGGGCACCGTGACTACCAAGTACCCTACTCTTACCTGAACCTGTTCCTGACTCGGCTTGTACCTGTTCCTCCTTGCCTTCCGCCTGCCTTGACCACGGCTTGTCTGACCATCCGCCTCCTGACCCTCTGTACCTTCTGCTGCCCGCCTGTTGCCGACCCGGCCTGAACATTACCACTGTCTTGCCTGCTACGCCTGTGCCTGATCCTCTACCGGTCGGTGGACCCATCTGCTGGAACTTGCATTTGTCGTACTACAGTACACCTCCCCCGCTCCTGCTGCTTCTATTGTTCCAGTGCCTTTACCTGCCATCCACAGCCGACAGTCGCACCTGCTTCTCTACACAGCCCAGGATCCACAGAAGCTCCTCCCAGCCCAGCACCTGCGCTGCAACCGGCGCTTGTGCGACTCTGCATCCCTGAACCCCCTGTCTGCTCTATCAGGGGTCTCGGGATCAGAGGAGCAAGGGCAGCCACTCCTTGCACGCCGGGCTCAACCATCAGGTACGTGACACTGCTGCAACAAGGTTTAAATAGGCACTGACGCCTGGAGTCCCACCCGCATTGCGTGCGTAATGGTGTGCGCAGTAAAGAACAACGTATTGAGATGAGATTTTTATAATTTATTTTTAATTTGACAATTTTGGATTTAATGTCTGGACTTTTGTATTTTAACCACTTGACCACTGGGCACTTAAACACCCTTAATAACCAGACCAATTTTTAGCTTTCGGTGCTCTCACAGTTTGAATGACAATAACTCAGTCATACAACACTGTAACCAAATTAAATTTTGTGTCCTCCCCCCCCCCACAAATAGAGCTTTCTTTTGGTGGTATTTGATCACCCCTGCGTTTTTTTTTTTTTTTGCTATAAATGAAAAAAGAACAAAAATTTTGTAAAAAATAATAATTTTTCTTCATTTCTATTATAAAATTTTGCAAAAAAGTATTTTTTCTTCATAAATTTGGCCTAAAATGTATACTGCTACATATCTTTGGTAACAAAACAAAACATTTTTGGATATTATTTAGTCTGGGTGAAAGTTATAGGGTTTACAAGCTATGGTACCAATTACTGAAAATTGATCAATTTCATCACACCTGATGTACTGACAGCCTCTCTCATTTCTTGAGACCCAGAAAAGTACAAATACCCCCCAAATACCCCCCAAATGACAACTTTTTGGAAAGAAGACATTCCAAGGTATTTAGAAAGAGGCCTGGTGAGTTTTTATTGTTTATTATTATTGTTTATTGTTTGTTTCTTATACAAGGCGCATAGTTCACAAAACATGTTTGCATCAATGCGCCTGCTTCCCGTCCAATCACGTTACCAAAAACATGCCAAGACAACAAACTTTAAAAACAACATACAATCGAGTGGCGGTTACAATAAATATATAGACATTCTAAAACTCGGTACTGCATGTATGCATAATAAAAACGTTAAAAACTGCATAAAAACAACAAAATAGGAAGGGAGGGGAAAGGAAGGAAAGGGAGAAAAGGGAAGGGGAAAAGGTAGAGAAAGAGATATCTCACCCCAAACCACTAAAGGCCCTAGTAAACAACAGGGTCTTCAGATCTTTTCTGAATACCTGGTACTTCTCCTGTTGTTGCAGGTGGCATGGAAGCAGATTCCATAACTGGGCAGCTTGAACTGAGAAAGCTCTGCCCCCCCATTTTTTCAGCCTATAAGGCCGAACCACCAATCTAGTTTGTGACGTGGCCCGTAAGGTTCTCGTCACAAACTGTCGCCGCAATTTCTTGCGGATATAACATGGGCCTAGATTATTAAAGGCTTTGTAAGCAATACAAAGAACCTTAAATTCTGATCTCTCCCGTATTAGGAGCCAATGGAGGCTCTTCAGGTGGGTGGAGGTGGACGTCCGCCCTGGTAGCCTGAGTGCCAGCCGAACTGCCTGATTTTGGATTTTCTGCAAGCGTCTAATCTGGGTCTGAGGCAAGCCCATGAAAAGAGCATTGCAGTAATCCAAATGGGGTAAGACTAGTGCTCTAACTACAGCAATTCTGGCAAAGCTTGACAGAAAGGGTACAACCTTGTGCAACCGCCTCATCTTGAGGAAACATACCTGGGTAATACTGCCGATGTGTGCATCCAGGGACAGACCGGAGTCCAACAGAACGCCTAGGGTCCTCACCTTTTCGGCAGTTACAGGGAATCTCCCCTCCTCGTCCGGCCAAGGCAATACCCAGTGTAAGTTCTGGACCGATCCCGTCCGGAGTACCTCGGTCTTTGCTTGGTTCAATTGGAGACAATTGTCGGCCATCCATTGTTTGATGGCCCCAAGAGTCTCCAGAAGATCCGCCTCGGCCCTTGGCCCTCCGGCATCAATCCTGGTATACAACTGGGTATCGTCAGCATACGACTGACATCTCATCCCACGGTCCTTTATCATATCCAGCAGAGGGCGCATGTAGATGTTAAAGAGGAGGGGAGATAAGGGGGAACCCTGGGGTACCCCACAACCAAGGCGTACTGGGCCAGAATAGAATGGGCCCAGTCGTACCTTGAATTCTCTACCCTTTAGGAAGGCTATGAACCAACCTAGAGCCTCTGGACTAACATGCGCCACCTCAACTAGTCTATGCAATAGGATCTCGTGGTCGATGGTGTCAAATGCTGCCGAAAGATCTAATAAGACGAGGACGGAGGTCTGCCCTGCATCTGCCTCAAACAGTAGGTCATCCATAATCTCCACTACTGCGGTTTCCGTACCATGACTGGGACGGAACCCTGACTGCTGCTCCGCCAGCAACCCATGTTGTTCCACAAAACATTGCAGCTGTTGACAGACTATTCCCTCTGACAGCTTTGCCAGAAAGGCTATTCCTGAGATGGGTTTTCTTTCCTCCTTTTTTCTTGGATCAGAATTAAGTTTCTTTAGTATTGGAGTAACTATAGCCTTTTTGAAATGCTCCGGGTATTCACCCTTATCAAAACAACTGTTGATTAGCTGGGCCACAAAACCCTTTATTTCTTCAGCTATCAACTTCATCACGAGACCCGGACATGGGTCTGATGGGGGAGCACTATCTTTAGCAGTGGCAATGCAATGTCCTACTGCTTCTACGGTTACTGGTGAAAAATAAAACATAGGAACACTGCCTATAGAGGTTGGACTATTGTCCAGGCAGTCGTTTCTCCTATCTTGAATAATGTCGGGTATTAAAAGATTATTTTTTTTAGTTTCAACAATATGGTTGGCCAGGCCATCATGTATTTTTTGAGCTTTCTCCATAAAAAACTCCGCCAGAGTCTGAGCATACTCTGGTGTAGCTATTTCTTGGGTTTTAATTGCTTCAGGTTGGAGAAACTCTGTCACTATTCTAAATAGTTCTCTAGTGTTGCTCTGTGCACCCCAAATACGGCTCTCTAAAGTTTTTAAAGTTGTCATTTTTTTCCCACAATTCTTTGCAAAATCAAGATTTTTTTTTCATCAAATTTTCATATTAGCAGGTTATTTCTCACACACAGCATATGCATACCACAAATTACACACCAAAACACATTCTGCTATTCCTCCTGAGTATGGCGATACCACATGTGTGAGACTTTTACACAGTGTGGCCACATACAGAGGCCCAACATGCAGGGAGCACCCAGGCCAATTCTGACATTTCTCTCCTACATGTAAAAATCATCATTTATTTGCTAGAAAATTACATAGAACCCCAAAACATTATATATGCTTTTTAGCAAAGACCCTAGAGAATACAATGGCGGTCGTTGCAACTTTTCATCGCGCATGGTATTTGCACAGCAATTTTTCAAATGCTTTTTTTTTGGAAATAAAAGTTTTGTGCTTTTAAAAAAAACATTAGAGTTAGCCCAATGTTTTTGCATAATATGAAAGATAAAGTTACGCCGAGTAAATAGATACCTAACATGTCACCCTTCAATATTGCTCACGCTTGTGGAATGATGCCAAACTTCGGTACTTAAAAATTCCCATAGGCGACGCTTTAAATATTTTTATTGGTTACATGTTTTTAGTTACAGAGAAGGTCTAGGGCCAAAATTATTGCTCTCGCTCTAACGTTCGCAGAGATACCTCACATGTGTGGTTTGAACACCGTTTTCATATGTGGGCGGGACTTGCGTATGCGTTCGCTTCTGCATGCAAGCTCACGGGGACAGGGGCGCTGTATGCCCAGAGTATTGCAGAGTATGCCCAGAGTATTGCAGAGTATGCCCAGAGTATTGCGGAGTATGCCCAGAGTATGCCCAGAGTATGGCCAGAGTATGCCCAGAGTATGGCCAGAGTATGGCCAGAGTATGGCCAGAGTATGGCCAGAGTATGGCCCAGAGTATGGCCAGAGTATGCCCAGCATTGCAGAGTATTGCCCAGGAGAGCATTGCAGCAGGGATGGCTGAGCAGGGAGGGAGGGATGGATGGATCTGTGACTGCATTTGTCACAGATCCAGCCCACAGCACTGCCGCTGACATCCGCTCCCTCCCCTCTCCTCTCACACTGTACCGATCGGTACAGAGAGAGGAGGGAGGGACCGGCGTCATTGGACGGAGCGATCACGTGGTAAACCGCCGCTATCAGCGGCGATTTACCGTGATCGGTGATGCCCCGGGTCCCGTGGACCCGGCGGTCACGGATGCTCCCGTGTGCGCGCCTCAGGGGGCGCACGGGAGCGCGATTCTGGGAAGCCGTTAATTAGAGTTTAGCAACCGCCCTGTAGACGTACTTTGTCTATAGGGTGGTTGTAAAGTGGTTAGGAATAACATTTTAAGCTTTTTTACACTATGAGGAGTTGCTCTCCTTGTTTTTCCTATTTTCCCTCATGCTTGGAGCCCATCGGGTCTATTATTAGCTGATTTCACTTTTCTCACCTGGAATTGGAGCGGAGTGAGTTACCTGGAGGTGATTCATACAGTCTTCTGTCGAGGAGATCACCAGTCCAGTAGAAGCTGTTTCATCCAAGAATCCTTCTTGGATGAAACATGTAAGGCTGACCTGACACGAGTACGCTATGATCTATGGAACTTTCTACATGTTTTATTTGATGCCTGTTAACCCGCCCTTGTCTGTAAGTACAATACATTAAATTGCATATTGCTTATACCATGCAGGCTTCACTATTGTTGTCTCCTCTCTGCATTTTATGGTCTCCCCTTTGCTGATGAAACGCAATATATATTTGTGGATCCTTATGAGTCTTGGATGCTTCCTTATCCCTGATGTTGGTTTTGGTTTTTCATCTATACATCCGAGTGGATTTGTGTGACTGCCAGTGATTCCTGCATTATTTAAATCCTACATGCCTATAATGATGTCTATCTGGTAAGCAGTTTGACTGCACAGGGTGTGATGTGTCTTTTCATTTGCACACTGAAATCTTGGTGGAGGTTCTTCTTCTCTACACTTTGAGGATTATACTCATTTTGGACACTATCCACTTATTATCATTTGTATTTTAGCGCTGCACTATTGCAAAAAGACGTATTTAATTTGTCATAAGGACAAGATTGTTCTACGACCCCATCCCACCTTTTTACCAAAGGTGATGTCGATATTTCATTTAAATCAAGATATTATTTTGCCTCCCTTTTTTCCGGATCCGCAGACATCTCTAGATGTAGTGAAAGCAGTAAAAGCGTATCTGCAAGCAACATAAAACTGATACATTCACCAAACTCTATCAAATATATGTAAGAGGACATGAGGATTCTGCCTTTGGCAGAGTCTAGAGGTTCTTGTCCATTTACGGCCGGCTCCGATCTGGGTCTCACCCCCCCCTTCAAATTGAGCATCTGGGACGTCCCATTATATAATGATTTAAGGCTCTGTGTCCCGTGATGTATGATAAAGAAAATAGGATTTTTAATAAAATCATTTTCTTGGAGTACACCATGGGACACAGACGTCCCCCCCTTCTTATGGGAACCTTATTGCTTGCTACAAACCTAAGGTATTTCCCTGATGGGAGGGGTTATATGGAGGGGAACTGTGTTTGATTGGTTGTGCCAGTGTCTAATCACCTCTAGTGACCATACAACCCATTATGTAAGATGGCTCTGTGTCCCGTGGTGTACTCCAAGAAATTGATTTTACAGGTAAGCTGTTCTTAAAAATCCTATTTTTTTCATAATTATTTTTCATTTTTTTATTTCTAGTTGTTTAGAGACTTTATTCAATGGTTATACTATTCACTTTTTTGATATATGTATTACACTATATTTAATTTGGGGTACTTTAGGTACCAATTAGTGCGACTAGTTCCTTAACATGTCATAGACTCTTGTCTCAACAAGTTCCCCAGCATTAAAAAGGGTGCACCCCATGCTACAGAAAATGTAACAACACTTGGTGCGAGAGCTGAAGGTCACAGCAAAAGGAGTGGGAAAGCTATGAATGCTGGAAAAGGGTGAGAAGATACTGCAGCCAGCAGAAGTGGTATGTCAATGAGCTTCAGTCAAGTTGAACTGTAACCAGCCATACCTCTTTTTTGTCCTCAAAGCGATACATGGGAATAGGACACTGGGGTGAAGCTAATCCCTGAAATGTTGTGGACAAGAGCCTTCAACGAAGAGTTTCTGTCAGCTTTTGCAGTGTTACCATCTCCCCAGCAAAGTTATGGGCACATATGCTGATAGGAAATGTGAATACTGCTACACTCATCTCACTAACTGATTTGGTGGGGGGGGGGGGGGGAGCCAAAGATGAGATCCCAATAGTGGACCAGAGGAACACCCTATTACTCCTGAATAAAAGATGAGAACCCAAGCATACAGTAACTCTCTTGAGATTGCCCTGAAATATGCCATCCAAGAATGAGAATGATTTTGATGTGGGGTGCACAAATAGTACCCAGTGCTGAATTTTCCTTCAGGAACACAAGCCATTTATGGAAAGATCACAACAGATTCCACTGGGTGATTTGGAAGACCTCCAAAAAGAGGGCAAATATTTGAGAAGTCATAGAGTCCTTATGCCTGTCCCATAATGGTGGTTCAGAAGAAGAACAGTTCCCTGAGGATGTACATTGTCTACCGGACACTCAATAGGAGGACTATTCCTGACCAATACACTTCCACACAGATAGGGGATGCTCTACAACGCCTGTCAGGGACACAGTGGTTCAGTTTGTTTGAGCTAAGGAGTGGATATCATCAGATTCCTGTGCACACAGAAGATCGAAAAAAGACTGCCGTCACCTGCCCATTGGGGTTCTACAAATTTGACAGGATTCTCCAAGGTCTTTCGGGAGCTCCTGTGACCCTGACTGATGAACTTGACTAAGGTGCTGGTATACTTGGACGGCAAAAAAAGTATTTAGCAAAGCCCTCAAAACATGAAGAGTGCCTGGAGAAGGTCTTTAAGAGTCTTCATAATGACTGGGTGAAGCTGTCCCTTAAAATCAGTTTTATCAGCCTTTTTTCACCTCTTTTGGTCAAATATTCTCTGCAGAAGGAGTGGCCACTGACTCAATGAAATTGGAAGCTGTCACCCCCTGGCCAAGGCCTTGCAACATGAGTGAACTGAGATCATTCTTGGGATTCTGTTCCTATTATTGAAGGTTGAATGTTCTGCTTCAAGGCACAGCTAAAGAAAAGATTGTTATAGAATGGGGAATGGTTTGAAACTTTTGTCCCTGTTATGGCGCGTACACACGGTCATTTTTTGCGATGAAAAAAAACGACGTTTTCTGTGAAGTAAAAAACGACGTTTTTGAAACATCACTTTTCAAAGACAATTTTGCATACACACCATAGTTTTTTCACAAAAAGCGAGGTTGCGTTCACCACTCTTCAATTGAAGCTCGCTTCATAACTAGCTTCTGGGCATGCGCGGGTTGAACAACGTCGTTTTGAACGACGTTTTTGCTACACACGGTGACTTTTTGTGAGACAAAAAACGACGTTTTGAAAAACGACACAAAAAATTCAAGCATGTTGGAATTTTTTTTTGGTCGTTTTTTTTTAAGACAAAAAACGACATTTTGCCCACACACGATCAATTTAAATGACGTTTTAAAAAACGTCGTTTTTTTGTCATCGCAAAAACGACCGTGTGTACGCGGCATAAGTCTTTTTTCTCCTTCCTATTCCAGTAGTATACATTCGCATCATGACATACACAATGTCATAAGGAAACATGATAGAAACCTTGCCCAAAGAGAATACAGATAGCAATAACATAACAGAAAAATTCAAATTCAAACCCTTTCTGCTTTAAACAAACAATATTCCCAATGGATGGATTTACCCAAAGTCCCAGTGAGTGGAACTTTCTTAGGCCGCGTACACACAATCGAATTTGTCCGCTGAAACTGGTCCGATGGACCGTTTCAGCAGACAAATCCGATCGTGTGTATGGGCTAGCGGAATTGTTTGTCCAGCGGACAAATTTCAAAGCATGCTTTAAAATTTGTCTGCCGGAGACATGTCCGTCGGATATGTCCGGTTGGTTAGTACACTAACCAGCGGACATATCTGCCCGCACATGCGTCGAATGGATTCGACGCATGCGTGGAAGTTTTTCACTTCCTGGTTCGGTGACGTGGCGGCGTCAACGTCACCGCGCTGTCTGCCGGGGGGGGATTTTGATCCGATGGTGTGTACACGCCATCGGAGCAAAATCAGGAGGAGACATGTCCGCTGGAAACGGTCCGTCGGACATTTATCAGCGGACATGTCCCTCCGTGTGTACGTGGCCTTACAAGGAACACAAATGGCCATAAAAACCTGACAGAGGTTCTCACCTCTCACCACTGTAGGCCAAACTAAAAAAGCATTCCTGGATTTGGGCTTTAACTGATTCCATATATGTAAACGAAAGCGCTGTACACACAATCGGTTTGTCGGCTGAAAACCGACCGATGGACTGTTTTCATCGGCCAAACCGATCGTGTGTGGGCCCCATTGGTTTTATTACCATCGGTGTAAAAAAAAATAGAACATGTTTTTTAAATTTTTCCTATGAATAAAAACCCACAAAAAAATATCTGATCGTCTGTATGGAACTCCATCGGTAAAAAATCCATGCATGCTCAGAATCAAGTCGACGCATGCTTGGAAGCATTAAACTTTTTTCGGCTCGTCGTAGTGTTGTACGTCACCGCGTTTGGACACGATCAGATTTTTGACTGATGGTGTGTAGGCAAGACCGATGAAAGTCAGCTTCATCGGATATCTGACGAAAAAATCCATCGGATTAGATTCCATCAGATATCTGATCGTGTGTACAGGGATTTACAGATGGAAAGCTTGTTTTCTGCATGAATCTTTCCCTTTTGTATTGCTGTGATCAGAAGTAAATACCCTGTGGGTTAGAACCTTAAATGCAGCCAATAAATTAATTTTATAAAGTGACCCTGAGAGACAATATGGGTGTACCTGGCTCCAGCCCCTTCCCACTGCCACAATTGGAGATATACACTCACTGGCCACTTTGTTAGGAAAACCTGTTTACTTGCTTGGTAACACAAATTGCTAATCAGCCAATCACATGGCAGCAACTCAGTGCATTTAGGCATCTAGACATGGTGAAGAAAAATTTCTGAAGTTCAAACCGAGCATCAGAATGGGGAAGAAAGAGAATTAAAGTGACTTTGAACGTGGCTTGATTGTTGGTCTTATAAGTCCACTAATGCCGCGTACACATGATCATTTTTTGGCATGAAAAAAAAACGACGTTTTTAAACACCATTTAAAATGATCGTGTGTGAAAAAAAAAAAAAAAAAATTTGAGCATGGTGCATTTTTTAACGTCCTTTTAAAAAAATTCATTTTTTGGGTTGTAAAAAATGATCGTGTGTGGGCTAAAACAACGTTAAAAACGACGTTTTAAACCCGCGCATGCAAGTTATGAGACAGGAGCTTAAATGGAACTTCCCCTTTAGAGTGCCGTCGTACGTGTTGTACGTCACCGCGCTTTGCTCATCATTTTTTAAAAACGATGGTGTGTGGGCATCATCGTTTTTAATGATAAAGTTGGAAAAACGTCATCCATGCCGAAAAGTGATCGTGTGTACGCGGCATTACAGTGACAAATTGTTCTTGTTGCTCCTAAAACAATGTCACACCAACATTTGGGGTACCACGGGCCTAAAACTAAGCACAACTCAAAAAGGTAATAAAATGTTCTTTTTGCAAAGGCAAAGGTTTTGATGCCAGATGGTTGATAAATACTGTATATCATTCTGACAGTTGTATAATAAAAAGTGACTTTTAATATGTAATTCATTTGAGGCTAATGATAACAATATGCACATTAATATTTCTTGTTTTTTTGTGATAGGCTGGCTCAGCTAGCACACCCGATAGATAAAAGATGTTACACAAAGTTCTTAAGATAAGCTGGAATGTGTCCTGCAGTTTCCCCTTACATCCTATTATGAGTCAAGAGTTGGCACAATCTCCAAAGTTTGTGTTTAGATCATATGACATATTTAAGAGTAGATGTACTGTATGTATTAGGGGTACAAAACATGTTTAAGGGCTCCCCCCCTCCACTGTCACATTTGGCACGTTTTTGGGGGGAGGGGTACCTTGTTTTGACAGGTACCAAATCCCACTTCCTAGTAAGATCGCTGCACAGCGATCTGGTCATGTCCGACCCCTCCCCCCCCGCCTCATGACTCGCACATGCAGTAGAAAACTGACTGTGAAGCCTGAAGGCTTCAGTGCTTCACTGCCAATTTCCCTTACTTGCAATACCATCGCCTGCACTGAAGCCGATGGATGGATCAGCCTGGGGTGCCGACATTTCAGAATCCCTGGACAAATACGAGTCCTTATTAGGGATGAGCCGAACACCCCCATGTTCGGTTCGCACCAGAACGTTCGAACAGTCCGCGGGTTCGCGCAAACATTTAGAACCCCTTTGAAGTCTATGGGACCCGAACGTTCGAATTCAAAAACGATCATTTTAAAGACCAATGTTCAATTTATTGTTGGAAAACGTCTTTCAGAACCCGGGACTTTCCCCAGGGAACATGCATCAATGGAAAAAAAAGTTTTTTCCGGAGCAGCGATTTTAATGATGCTTAAAGTGAAAAAAAAAGAGAAAAATTCCTTTAAATATGGTACCTGCTGGGTGTCTATAGTAGTGGCACGTGTTTAGAAATGTCCCTGCACAACATGAGATTACTATAGGAAAAAAGAAATTGAATACTGCTTGCGGCTTTAATGTAATGTTTGGTCCCTGCAATATGGATACACATCATTGAAAAAAATAGCATGCGTTTCCCCGCCACCACTTCCCCCAGGTCATTACAAGACTCAGTGCCAATCCTGACCTCCCTGGGGCCCTAAGCAAAATGACATGGCACATTAAAAATGAGAAGCAGGGGGCGCTGGCGACAGTGACATGTCACATTAAAGACAGTTGAGAAGCGGGGGGAGGGGGTGTTCTGCTGTCGGAAATGACTCAGCCAGCGAGTTTAGAAGCGGAGTGAGGGGGCGAAAATGACTTCTCACCAGGCGGGGCCTCTAGTAATTTAGGGGGCCCTTTACAGATTTGCAGGGCCTTAAGTGGCTTGCATAGTGAGCCTATAGCGAGGATCGGCCCTGACAAGACCCTTTGGCCCTATATACTTTGAACAGCAGTATACAAGACAAGGACTGTAGGTTTGTTAAGTAGAATCTGAACCATGTCATACTGTAATTGAAGCGCAACAAAGAGCCACATGAAAAGTATTGCATCAAAAATTGTTATTAGACGCCTCTGTTAAACAGGGGCAGAAAAATTTGGCCTTAGGCACAACACAACACTACAACCCCCACAGATACTGTAATTGGAGCGCAACAAAGAGCCACGTACAAAGTATTGCATTAAAAATTGTTATTAGACGCCCCTGTTAAACAGGGGCATTAAAATTGAACCTTAGGCTCAAAACAACACTGCAACCCCCACAGATACTGTAATTGGAGCGCAACAAAGAGCCACGTGCAAAGTATTGCATCCAAAATTGTTATTAGGCACCCCTGTTAAACAGGGGCATAAAAATTGGGCCTTAGGCACAACACAACACTGCAACCCCCACAGATACTGTAATTGGAGCGCAACAAAGAGCCACGTGCAAAGTATTGCATCAAAAATTGTTATTAGACGCCCCTGTTAGACAGGGGCAGAAAAATTGGGCCTTAGGCACTGGTGGCGGAGCCCAGAAACAAAAAATTTCTTTCTAGCTATCAGCAAGATCAGTTAGGAGGAAAAGGATATTCCATCAGCAGCATAACAGGACAGTCATTCAGCATCAGCATAGGCAGTCTCAAAGGGATCTGACATTTCAAAAAAATTATTTAGTTACATCTGCATCAGGTGCTTGGTAGCTGGTGTTGATCCAAGCCTGATTCATTTTGATAAAGGTCAGTCGATCGACGGAGTCGGTGGAGAGGCACACCCTGTGATCGGTCACAAAGCCTCCAGCAGCTCTGAATGTGCGTTCTGAAAGAACGCAGGATGCAGGGCAAGCCAGTAGCTCAATTGCGTACTGTGCATGCTCTGGCCAGTGATCCATCCTCAAGACCCAGTAAACCAGACGATTTTCAGTGGGGAAGGTGTCCAAGTCGGATCTTGCCCCTAGGTATTCCTGGACCATGTAAACCAGACGCTGGCGATGATTGCTGGAACCAGTCAGACCTTGGGGCTTTGGACTATAAAACTGTCTAAACGCATCGGTCAGATTCTGTGACTCACCGAAGCCTCAGCAACACGTTCTCCAGGACCAGGATTTGGTAATCCCCCAGGTTCTGGGAACGCGTTGCACAGACCCTTCTGCAAGGCCTCCTGCAAAAGTTTCATCTTCTGCTCACTCTGTGACGGCAAGATAAGCTCTGCAACCTTACTCTTGTAACGTGGATCAAGGAGAGTTGCCAACCAGTAATGATCCCTCTCCTTGATACCACGAACACGAGGATCCTAACGCAGGCTTTGCAGGATCAGGGAGGCCATGCAGCGTAGGTTTGCTGAGGCATTCGGGGCACAGTCCTCTGGGTCACTGAGGACAACAGGATCCTCAGCCACCTCATCCCAGCCACGTAAAAGTCCATGGGTTCCTTGGGACTGTAAGTGATCCCTTGAAGACTGCTGCTGATGCTGAGTGCTAGGCTCCACCTCCATGCTGCTGATACAATCATCCTCCTCCTCCTCCACCTCCTCATCCTTTTCCTGTGTGCTAGGTGGGCAAGCAGGACCACTGTCTGGATAAAGGGGGCCTTGAGAGGTAAGGAAGTCCTCCTCTTCCTCCCTCTGTTCTGCCTCAAAGCTCTGTCCATTATTCCACGTAGTGTGTGCTCCAACATGTGAATAAGATGGACAGTCTCACTGATGCATGCACTGTCACTGCTCACCATCCTCGTGGCCTCCTCAAATGGTGACAGGACAGTGCATGCATCCCTGATCAAGGCCCACTGGAGTGGGGGAAAAAAACCAAGCTCCCCTGACCCAGTTCTGCTGCCATATTGGCACAGGTACTCATTGATGGCCCTCTGCTGCGTGTGCAGCTGCTGCAGCATGGCCAATGTAGAGTTCCATCTGGTGGGCATGTCACAGATTAGACGGTTCTTGGGCAGGTTGTATTCCCTTTGGAGGTCTGTCAGCCGAGCAGTGGCATTATATGACCTCCGGAAATGCACACAGACTTTCCTGGCCTGCTTCAGGACATCCTGTAAGCCCGGGTACCTGCCCAAGAACTGCTGCACCACCAAATTCAGGACATTCGCAAAACAGGGCACATGGGTCAGTTTTCCCTGTCGCAGGGCAGAGAGGAGGTTGGTGCCATTGTCGCTAACCACCATTCCAGGCTTAAGTCACCCAATGCGCCGTGAAAGAGAGGTAATGTCCCTGTCCATGCCTGCTGGACCATGAGTCATCGGTAAGATGCACCTTACCAATGACCGCCCTGTCTAGCGAGGCATGGACATTGCCTTCCATATGCCGGTAGAGAGCCGGAATCGCCTTCCGTGAGAAAAAGTGGCGTTTGGGAACTTGCCACTGAGGTACCGCACATTCCACAAACTCACGGAAGGGGGCAGAATCTACCAACTGAAAAGGTAGCAGTTGAAGTGCTAGCAATTTTGCTAAGCTAGCATTCAACCGCTGGGCATGTGGATGGCTGGGAGAGTACTTCTTTTGGCGCTGCAGGGGCAGGGAAATTTGTCTGGTACTATCAGTAGATTGCACGCATGTACTACTAGGTTGTGACACACCTATTTCTACACCTTCAGTCCTATCATTGCAGGTTTCAGAGAGGACTGAGGGTCTAGTGGGGTTGGAGGTCCCAGCTGATGAGGGGCAAGGGGAGGTCCGTTTGGTTCTTTGGTGTGGGTCTTTCTGGTATGCTTGCCAACGAACTGCATGGCAGGTCGACATGGAGCTGTGCCTGTGCCTCGTCCTCCTCCTCTTCCTTCTCCTCTCTCCTATCAGGCACCCATGTAGAGTCAGTGACCTCATCACCCCCTCCCTCCTCATCACTGTCGAAAACCCAGCATTTTCCTCACCTGGAGGAACATCACTGCCAGATTGCTGTCCCTCTTGGGCACCCCCTCTCTCTGGGCTCACATTAATGCCTTCCTCTATCTGTGTTCCATCATCCGAGCCTTCAAAACGCTGTGTTGAAACAGTTCGGGAGACTCCTCAGGAGGACATGGTGGGACTAGGGAAGGATTGTGTGATGCCATTGTGCAGAGGGAAGAGGACGCCTTGGCAGCTGCTTTGCCAGACAAACTAAGATCAGCCTGGGTGAGAGAGGATGAGGAGGATGAGGACGGCTTGGTCATCCACTCTACTAATTTCTCTGCATGTTGAGGCTCAACACGGCCAGCTCTCGAAAAGAAGGACGAGTGGCCACGGCCACGTGCTGAAGAGGATGCACTGTGTCCACCACCAGCATTGCCTCTAGATGCAGAGCCTGCTTGCCCTCGTGACTCTCTGCCTCTCTTTGTTGTCCTTCCAGACATTTTAATGCGTTTAGGTTATATTAAACAACACACGTGCAGTTACAGCAAATGCGTTTAGGTGCTATCAAACAGCAAACGTGCAGTTACAGCAAATGCGTTTAGGTGCTATTAAACAGCAAACGTGCAGTTACAGCAAATGCGTTTAGGCGCTATTAAACAGAAATGTGCAGTTTAGGTGCTATTAAACAGCAAACGTGCAGTAACAGCTAATGCATTTAGGTGCTCTCAAACAGCAAAGGTGCAGTTACACCAACTGCGTTTAGGTGCTATTATACAACACACGTGCAGTTACAGAAAATGCATTTAGGTGCTACTAAACAGCAAACGTGCACTAACAGCTAATGCGTTTAGGTGCTATCAAATTGCAAAGGTGCAGTTACACCAACTGCATTTAGGTGCTATTACACAACACAGGTGCAGTAACAGCTAATGCGTTTAGGTGCTATCAAACAGCAAAGGTGCAGTTACACCAACTGCGTTTAGGTGCTATTACACAACACACGTGCAGTTACAGCAAATGCGCTTAGGTGCTATTAAACAGCAAACGTGCAGTAACAGCTAATGCGTTTAGTTGCAAATAAACAGGACAAGTGCAGTAACACCGAGTACGTTTAGGTGTAAACTAAACAGCACACAGGCAATACAACACGTTAGAACACTGCAGCTAGCACAATCTCCTGCCTGACAAATAGGAATAGCTGATCTAGCTAAGCTATACAGTGTATAAATATATTTACAACTCCTAGGGATGTATATATATTCTCTACACACTGTAATTTAAGCTAAACTGACTAGCTTAAACTGACTAGCTATCTAAAAAGACAATCTCTCTGTCTCTCTGACTGCTCTCATTAACAAGCCGCAACATACTACACGAGGCCGCCCAGCAGGCGGCCTTTTATAGTGTGGGGCGTGTGCTAAAGCCCTGAGCCATAATTGGCCAAAGCCACCCAGGCTTTGGCCAATTATGGCTCTTTGTTATTTGCTCGCTGTGATTGGCCAAGCATGCGGGACATACAGCATGCTTGGCCAATCATCAGAGCGCAAAGCCGCAGTGAATTATGGGCCATTGCGCGTCACTCGAATTTGGCGCGAACGACCCGTTTTGTTCGAATTTCGTCAAACATACGAACGGACAATGTTCGAGTCGAACATACGTTCGAATCGAACGCAGAGCTCATCCCTAGTCCTTATATTAAAAGTCAACAGCTATGATATTTGTGGCGTTGTACCCAAACAAAATTTACGTCCTTTTGGTGGTATTTGATCACCTCTGCGGTTTTTATTTGTTGCGCTATAAACAAAAAAAGAGCGACAATTTAAAAATAATATATATATTTTTTACTTTTTGCTATATAATAAATATCCCACATTTAAAAAAAAAAATAGAGGAACAAATAGCTCGCAGCTGGGTCTCTTTCTTCCCCCCTGCGGCTGAGCACTGCCTCTACACGGCTCTGGAATTCTGGATAAGGACTTCACACTGCTTATGTGGAGTCATATGTTGATTCCCCTCAGTTTTGGCTGAATAAAAGTGGGTCCGTTGTCTTGTTCTTCTGGGGCGAATAGTTCAGCACATGTCTATACCTATATGTAAAAATGTATTATAAGTTATCTGTATGTAATATTTGTTTACATGTTGTTTTCTGCTTTTGATAGAACTGGTTGTCCTATAACAATTGTTGGTCACAGTGTAATCTCTGATGAAGCCAATTTGGCGAAATATATAGGGAAACAACACTAGACTTGACCATCAGTACATCTCAATTTGGGAACTCCAGCGACCCAGACAACCCAACAATAATTTAGCACCTCTATAATCCCACTTCCCTCCTTCTTTCCATACCTTAATTAGGATGAGGTGCGATTTTTATTTTGTTTTTTTGAAACTACAAGGATCCTTCCGACCTATTGAAATCATGTAAAAAGTGAACCACCTGGAGCCAAAAAGCATGTATGATTGGGAAACTCCATCTTAAGTGATAGAAGGAACCATATGCAGAGGCGCATAGTGGGCAAAGTGGACTGCGTGTGGGTTTAATAGCTAGCGATTATATGTCCAGTGCAATATATATAATTGTGTTAATCTGTTCGATAATTTGGGGGAGACTGATTTCGTGTTTTCCAAGATTTCCTCCCAATCGAGGCGCTTTGCAGGTGATATAGCCGCGATTTCCCATTGTTTTCAATGGTAAGGAGCGGTGAAGGCTTTCACATTGAGGATGCAGTGAAGGAGTTATTTTAGGCGGTATAGCAGCGCTATTTTTAGCGCTGTAACGCCTGAAAAACTCCTTAATGTGAAAGGGGTCTTAGTGTTTGGAATGTTTTAACTTCGGAAGTGGTCATAACTTGGTATAGCTATATTATGCCCTTAGTAGCCCACACTATAGGGTCCGGAACGGTAAGTAACTCTGGTAGGTGGTTATTGAACCATAAAGGAGTATGAGTACGTAATGCAAGCTCCCATATTTATTGAGTTGAGTTGAGTTGAGGTGCACTTTCTATAGCGTGGTCAATTACCCCGGAGGATCCCGACACGCTGGACATGCTGGTTTTGCAGCACAATCGGGTCTCCAGACCGCTCATGAGCTATGATGTCACATTGTGTAATTCATGCCGGGGGTCTCAGTTCCCTAAAAATATTCCAATAGTTGAGGCGCTGGCCTGGGAACTAAAGGAAGCTACAGCAGTTATTGGTAGATCTTAAATCATTGACACACATGGTGTAAGAGTACCCCATCATTATATCCTAATGTGATTTCCCACGAAAAATTGCCTGTAGGGGAGTGTAGGCAGGGTGGTCCGAATGGTGACAAACCAAAGACTGATAATGTTGAAGATCAGTTTTATCAAAATAATAGAAATTAGATAGTTGAGAGGCTAGGTAATAGTCATGAAAATCAGGAAGAGCAGCTCCACCTAGGGAAGTGGGGTTTTTAAGGGTTACCCAAGCTAATTTGTGACTACTATGTCCCAAGACAAAATAATTGAGGATAGATTCTAAAGACTTACATTTTTTTTAAGGATATACTGTATATACTGTGTATATACTCGAGTATATGCTGACCTGAATATAAGCCGAGGCACCTAATCTTACCACAAAAAATGACTCGAGTATAAGCCTAGGGTGTCCATGTGCATGCCTTACTGTGTCCATGCCTCACTGTGCCTCACTGTGTCCATGCCTCACTGTGCCCATGCATTACTCCATGACTAGACTTACGTTTAACATGGGAGTATATAGAAGGGGTGCTCAGCTTTGAAAAATCAGTGCTCCCCGGCTGTAGGTCCCCCAGACAGCAAACTTTGCATACTTGTAGAGGAGAACTGGGGTTATATGTGTGCCCCGACTGGCCGGTACCGGGTCCCCAAAGTCCGGGAGATCAGGCGCAAAAAGGTGACTCGGGTATAAGTCGAGGGGGGCATTTTCAGCACACAAAAAAGTGCTGAAAAACTTGGCTTATACGGTATATAGAGGGGAGCATGTCACATTCTTCACATCCATTTACAAATATTCTGGCTTTAGGTGACTGATATTGGAGCCGAACCCATCTAATATAATTTGGGCCAAACCCAAAGTTTTGCAGGCATTCCAATAGGTAATTCCATTCCCCTTTTAAAGGCTTTGGCAGCCTCCAAAGCTACTACCACCTGTGTACCCATTTCCTCATGAGATGCCTGTAAGTTCATAAATAGGCATCTAATATTCATAGCAGGGTGGCACAGTGGTGTACTGGGTATCACTCTCACCTAGCAGTAAAACGGGTTGGTGGTTCGAATCCCAACCACAACACTACCTGCCTGGAGTTTGCATGTTCTCCCTGTGCCTGTGTGGGTTTCCTCCGGGTACTCCGGTTTCCTCCCACGCTTCAAAGACATGCTGATAGGTTAAATGGCTTCTGTCTAAATAAGTCCTAGTTTATGAATGTGAGTTAGGGACCGATGTGAATGTACAATGTATATGTAAAGTGCTGCGTAAATTAATGGCGCTATATAAGTACCTAAAAAATAATACTATTAATAATAATAGCAGTATTCTTTCCCAACATAAAGCCTGTTTGATCAAGGTGAATTAGGGAAAGTATGACCATGTTTAAGCTGGAAGCAAAAGATTTTAGTAGCTGTTGACCTTTCATTCAATACGATTGTGGTTTCAAAATAAGGACACAAGAAATGGGAGACACCTTGTTTGCCTACAAATGAAGCAAAACTAAAGTAAATATACTTACCTAAACTGTCAGACACCATGAAGAAGGTTCTCTAGTGGGACTTTCTGGCAAGTATTGGCCCACCAATTTGTCTTCTAAATCTTGCTATTGCCCTTTTGGTGTCATGTGCAGCTTCACTGACCAATAGAAAGATTAAAGAGATTAGAAGAAGATGGGGTTAGGCTCTCAACCTAGCTTGTTATTTATTATTTACATGCCAGGATGGTGCGGTATTCAGGGCTGGTGCAAGGATTTTTGACACCCTAGGCAAAGCCTCATTTTGACGCCCCCCGTGCACACGCCATTCGCTCCCCATCCATACCCCCCTGCACATTTAGCCCCCCCCCCACATACACACCAGTTCCCACTCTGTACCTCCCTGCACATATGTTTCCCCCACACATCTGTCTCCCCTCACACACACCTGTCTCCCCCCCACACACACACCTGTCCCCCCCCACTCTGTACCCCCCCACACACACCTGTCTCCCCCCCCCCACACCAGTTCCCACTCTGTATCCCCCCACACACACACACACACCTGTCTCCCCCCACTCTGTACCCCCCCCACACACCTGTCTCCCCCCCACACCAGTTCCCACTCTCTACCCCCCTGCACATCTGTCCCCCCTCCCCACATACACACCAGTTCCCACTCTGTACCTCCCTGCACATATGTTTTCCCCACACATCTGCCCCCCCCACACCAGTTCTCACTCTGTACCCCCCCTGCACATCTGCCCCCCACACCAGTTCCCACTCTGTACCCCACTGCACATCTGCCCCCCCACACCAGTTCCCACTCTGTACCCCCCTGTACATCTGCCCCCCACACCAGTTCCCACTCTGTACCCCCCACACACCTGTATCCCCCCCACACCAGTTCCCACTCTGTACCCCCCTGCATATGTCCTCCCCCACACCAGTTCCTACTCTGTACCCCCCACACACCTTTCCCCCCCACACCAGTTCCCACTGTACCCCCCTGCACATCTCTGCCCCCCCACCAGTTCCCACTCTGTACCCGCCCCACACACCTGTCCCCCCACACACCAGTTCCCACTGTACCCCCTGCACATGCCCCCCCCCCCACACCAGTTCCCACTCTGTACCCCCCCCCACACACCTGTCCCCCCCCACACCAGTTCCCACTGTACCCCCTTGCACATGTCCCCCCCCCCACACCAGTTCCCACTCTGTACCCCCCCACACACACCTGTCCCCCCACACACCAGTTCCCACTATACCCCCCTGCACATCTGCCCCCCCACACCACTTCCCACTCTGTACTCCCCCACACACACCTGTCTCCCCCACACACACCTGTATCCCCCCACACCAGTTCCCACTCTGTATCCCCCCCCCCCCCCCACACACACCTGTCTCCCCCACTCTGTACCCCCCCACACACCTGTCTCCCCCCCCCCCACACCAGTTCCCACTCTGTACCCCCCTGCACATCTGTCCCCCCTCCTCACATACACACCAGTTCCCACTCTGTACCTCCCTGCACATATGTTTCCCCCACACATCTGCCCCCCCACACCAGTTCCCACTCTGTACCCCACTGCACATCTGCCCCCCCACACCAGTTCCCACTCTGTACCCCCCTGTACATCTGCCCCCCACACCAGTTCCCACTCTGTACCCCCCCCACACACCTGTATCCCCCCCACACCAGTTCCCACTCTGTACCCCCCTGCATATGTCCTCCCCCACACCAGTTCCCACTCTGTACCCCCACACACCTGTCCCCCCCACACACCAGTTCCCACTGTACCCCCCTGCACATCTCTGCCCCCCCACCAGTTCCCACTCTGTACCCGCCCCACACACCTGTCCCCCCACACACCAGTTCCCACTGTACCCCTGCACATGCCCCCCCACACCAGTTCCCACTCTGTACCCCCCCACACACACATGTCCCCCCCACACACCAGTTCCCACTGTACCCCCCTGCATATGTCCCCCCAAACCAGTTCCCATTCTGTACCCCCCCTGCACATATGCCCCCCCACACCAGTTCCCACTCTGTACCCCCCCACACACACTTGTCTCCCCCCCCACACACACATGTCCCCCCCACACACCAGTTCCCACTGTACCCCCCTGCACATGTCCCCCCAAACCAGTTCCCATTCTGTACCCCCCCTGCACATATGCCCCCCCACACCAGTTCCCACTCTGTACCCCCCCACACACACTTGTCTCCCCCCCCACACACCTGTATCCCCCCACACCAGTTCATACTCTGTATCCCCCCCACACACACCTGTCTCCCCCCACTCTGTACCCCCCCCACACACACCTGTCTCCCCCCCCACACCAGTTCCCACTCTGTACCCCCCTGCACATCTGTCCACCCTCCCCACATACACACCAGTTCCCACTTTGTACCTCCCTGCACATATGTTTCCCCCACACATCTGCCCCCCCACACCAGTTCCCACTCTGTACCCCCCTACACATCTGCCCCCCCCCACAACAGTTCCCACTTTGTACCCCACTGCACATCTGCCCCCCCACACCAGTTCCCACTCTGTACCCCCCTGTACATCTGCCCCCCCACACAAGTTCCCACTCTGTACCCCCCCACACACCTGTATCCCCCCACACCAGTTCCCACTCTGTACCCCCCTGCATATGTCCTCCCCCACACCAGTTCCCACTCTGTACCCCCCCACACACACCTGTCCCCCCCACACACCAGTTCCCACTGTACCCCCTGCACATCTCTGCCCCCCCCCCACCAGTTCCCACTCTGTACCCACCCCACACACCTGTCCTCCCACACACCAGTACCCACTGTACCCCCCTGCACATCTGCCCCCCCCAAACCAGTTCCCACTCTGTACCCCCCCTGCACATCTGCCCCCCCCACACCAGTTCCCACTCTGTACCCCCCCCCCCCACACACACACACCTGTCTCCCCCCACACACCTGTATCCCCCCCACACAAGTTCCCACTCTGTACCCCCCTGCACATGTCCCCCCACACACCAGTTCCCACTGTACCCCCCTGCACATCTCTGCCCCCCCACCAGTTTCTACTCTGCCCCCCCCCACACACACACATATATCTGCCACCCCACACACACAGACCAGTCCCCCCTCTGTACACAGTGCAATGCTTAAAACTTAAAAGCAGGGTACATTTTTAAATTTCTTGTGACTGGGTGCAGGATGCAGCACTGAGCGTCCTGCCTGTGCTTACACTAATGTACCTGAGCCACAGCGGCAATAAAGACTTTTCTAAAGGAGAACGGCGCTGCTGCCCGTCTCTGTCTCCTCTTCTCACAACAGATTCCCAAGCGACCAGGAGGAGGGGGGATCGGACATCGCTGCAAGCCCGGACTTGCATGCAGGGCTTCAGTCACCATTTCACCCACCCTGGCCGCTTCAACTTCCACCGACCACCATCAATCAATTAAGCACTTCCAGCCAGCTGCTGTCCCGGCTCTCTCCACTCATCTCATTGCCGCTGCTATGGTCGGCATTGCAGGCTAGGAAAAGAGTTGTGAAGGTGATGGCTCCACAGGCGCAACCGCCCCCTAGCCTGGCGGCTGGCGCCATAAAGCATGTTAAAAAAAAAATGCAGGTCCAGGAGGTATTTTAATGATCTGAATCCCCAGCGAGTGGCTGGGGATCCGGATTTTGCCGCTCCCCTACCCTGGCGCTCTTGGCAGCCGCCTGACTTGCCTATGCCTAGCGCCGGCCCTGGCGGTATTTGGGTGACCTAGGAAGCGAAAGAAATTAAGAGCACACCACAAGTGTCGTTCAGTATGTTTTATTTGTCACAATAGTATCAACAAGTAGACATTGCATTTTGAAAGTGGCAGGCTTTTCTGAGGCACATAGTCTTTGTAGCAGAAACACCTAGAATTCAACCAGATAAAGGGTGGAATGTCTAATAAAAAAATACTGTACAATTCATATTTGAAACATTTACGGCATGCAGGAGTGCTAAAACACATGTGCAATTTGCAACTCTTTGGAGATATGCTTAGAGGTATAGTGACAGCCACATCACAGTATAACATCCTATGCCAAATGGTGCTACAACCGTTTCATTCATCAAAATGTATTAAATATGCATGCATTGTATTGGTACTATGTAATGGGGTTCCTTCATAAAACATGATTGTAAACACTTTATTATGGTTATATTTTTTTCACCATTTTAAATTAATTAGATTTACAGTATTTAAATAAATATATGCAGGTGAACAATAATTATCACAGTCATAATAAAACCAGAGTCCTTTTATCACACAATACTTGATTCTAAAGAAGGATAACAGCTTGATTCTAGTGCATCATTGGAATATGTATAAAGCTTTACAATTTCACAGTAACACACAACTGTAGTACACTGAAAAAGACAACAAAACTAAATTGGCCATCGTATGTTCCAACGGTTCACTTCAATTGTAAATGTTACTGTAACAAAACAACTGGTATTTGTTTTAAATGATAAACAATGCAGACCAATATGACTGGTATCAATGACTGGCAGCAACTAAAGGTTACCAATTTTACCTTGTAGTCAATAGGGTTCTGGGCTACACAGCACATTAGTGGTATGCATCAACTCTTGACAACAAAATTTAGCTTAAATATAGCCCAAAATCAGCCGAAACCTTTCATTTAAATTGTGGATATAGCCCCTGTCAGATGTCCCTATTGGGAAGATTCTGTAAGTGACCCCACTGGTGAGATTCAAGTCACATCCTGTCAGAGCAGGGGAACCACCTTAAAGCAATTCTTCAGTCATCGGTGTAAAAATTCAAAGTCTGCAGCTACAAAAATGAACTTTTAATAAAACAGACACTCACCTATCCCAGGATCTGGTGCTCTCCTTACTAAACTGGTTTCTTCACTGGGCTTTGGTGCCCGGTGCTGGCATTCTAACTGTGGGTAGCCGGCAAGCAGTCATAGCCGGCTGTCCACAGTTAGTATGCCAGCATGGAGGACCAAAGCCAGGTGAATAAACGTCCTCATTGCCCATATCTGAATGATCCCACAGTTTTCTGAGACTTGTGCTGTGTCCCAGAAGGCTTCTGAGGAAGGAGGGGGGCAGAACTTTGACTCAGATCATCACAGCGATCCAACCAACACTGGGAGCAGGTACCTGTCAAAACCAGGTACTTGCTCCCCCCTCTCAAAAAAAAATGATGTGCCAAATGTGAGGAGGAGGAAGAGTGTAACTTCCCCTTTCGCTTTAAGTTTCGCTTTAATGAGAACAGATAAGGAAGGATTAAAGGGGAGTTCCACCCACAATTTCACTTTTTAAATATAAATACCCCTGTAAAACACAAGCTTAATGTATTCTAGTAAAGTTACTCTGTAAACTAAGGTCCGTTTTGTTAGGTTGTTACAGCATTTAGCATTTATAATCTAGAAATAGACCGTGGCCATCTTAAGTGTGGGCATCATGAAGCCAGACTGTATGACTTCCTGGATTTCAGCTTTGCATATCTCGCACATGCTCAGTGCTGCACAAGCAATGTAATAGGTTTCAGTCAGGTTTGCAAGGACTACTGGGAAACATGATGCCTATCCCAGAAACCCTTGCAAATAGCCTTGTGACTTAATAGCCTAGGCTAATAAGGAGATAAGGAGGAGGAAGTAATGAAGGACTACAAAAAAAGGTATTTACAAGCAAAAAAATAAATAAAAATTGTCCATTCTGAACACTATGGGCCAGATTCTCGTAGATCCCGCGCCGGCGTAGCGTAAGCCATTTACACTACGCCACCGCAACTTACTAGAGCAAGTGCTGTATTCTCAAAGCACTTGCTCCGTAGTTTGCGGCGGCGTAGTGTAAATGGCCCGGTGTATCCCCGCGTAAATCGAAGGGGACGGCTTGTATTTAAATTAAGCGCGCCCCTACGCCGAACGTACTGCGCATGCGCCGGCCATAGTAAAATCGCAGTGCGCATGCTCCAAATTATGACGGTGTTTTCGACGTGAACGTAATCGATGTAAATCCCAATTCACGGACAAGTTACGCAAACGACGTAAAAACTTTCAAATTTGCCGCGGTCACGGCGTCCATACTTAAAGTGGTTGTAAACCCCAAAAAAATATGTTTTTTGTTTTAATGTCACAAAGTAGAGTATAAGATTTCCTATCATCTGTGCCCAGTCTTGCCACACAGAGTTAATCCAGCGCTGAGTAATCCTCTTTTAAAGTTCAGTGCAAATTAATCGGACTTCAGATAAAAACCTGCCAAATTAGGTTAAGTCTGTTTCTCTGTTATTGCTTTCAGTAACAGGTTATTTACAAATATAGCTTGGACATGTTTATCATAACAACAGGTGATCCAAAGTTCATTGTATATTACTAGGATGTGTTATGATGTTATATCACCTCATGTTATGATAAACAAAACATAAGATATGATAAACATGTCCTAGCTATATTTGTAAATAACCTCTCACTCAAAGCAAGAAGAGAGATTCCGGACTTTTTGCTTTAGGCAGGGTTTTATCTGGAAGGCTGTTCGTTTTCACTGAACATAAAAGAGGATTACTCAGCGCTGGATTAACTCTGTGTGGCAAGACTGGGCACAAATGATAGGAAATCCTATACTCTGCATTGTGACATCAAAAAAAAAATAAAAAATTTTTTTGGGTTTACATCCACTTTAACATAGGATGCGCCATCATTGGCCTGCTTTATCTTTACGCCGGAAAAACCTTATGGAAACGACGTAAACGACGACGGGGCGGCGTAAAAACTTTCGGGAATCGGCACATTAGGCTCATTTGCATAGGCAAATGAGAGCACGTAAAGGCCACCTAGCGGCCAGCGTTGTCATTACATCTACGATCCGACTGTGTAATTGTTTTACATCTGTCGGATCTTTAGTTTATCTATGCGTAAGTGATTCTAGGAATCACACGCATAGATACCTATTGAAAAAAACTGCGATATATAAACGCCGACCGAATTCCTCTTATTTCAGATCTACCTCTTAGATTTACAGCGAATGCACTTCCACTTTCTTTCTATTTGCATCCATGGTTTAAAGTTCTTTGGTATGGCGAGTAAAGACCAACAACTAATGGACAAAAGGATAATAATATATATATTTTTTTTAACAGGCTGTCACTGGGCAGAATCTGGAAGTGTCTACACATACCTGTGGGAGCCTCCAAAACATTCCCACCATGGCTGAATGCCAGGCTGTTCTAATAGGTCTAGCCAGTCAGAGCAGCCTGTGACAAGAAGATCTGGGAGTCTGCTGCAGGTATGTGCAAAGCCTACTGTAGGATACCTGCAGCAGTTTACCCCCATAACACCAGTGACATGATCTCTTTAAGGCTCCATTCACACCTGAGCGTATCATTTTGCTTCAGGCAACAGCATGCTTATATGTGAACAGGGGCCGTTGAAATTAATGGGGTTTTGCTTGTTGGGCATTTTGGAGCTTCAGAGATGAGCGTTTTACAAGCTGAAAATCGCTCAGGTGTGAATGGGGCCTAGACAATTTCTTTATAATTTGTCTGTATTTGCCATAAATTTAAGCCTAACATTTAAAAGTGAAATTAATAAAATATATCAACATACCTACAGTAAATAAATTATAAAAAAATAACGATTATGTGCATATGGGTATCTTTTACCATTGTTTTACCTGATTGTTTCAAAGAGGAAACTGCAATAACACATCACTCTACCTTTTTTTATATTTTTTTGGAAGTTTGCAAGTAACGCCAATGCTAGCATTAAGCCTCTTGCACACTTTTGCCTAAAAACTTAGGCATACAGGCGTTTTTTTTTTTTTTTACTGATCTCAATGCAGCCCATTGTTTTCAATATGCCTGTACACACATGGGCTGCGTGTAGATCAGCAAAAAAAGAAATACAGAAATCTGAGTTGCCATTCACTATGTTTGCTTGCATATGCACAAATACGTGTATATGCCACGTTTGCTTCATTAAAATAAAGCTATAAGAGGTTTTTTTGCATGTATGGGCATACTCACAAATACGCACAAGCATTATACAGTCTATCCTTGCATTTTTTTTGTGCCAGGAATGTCTGGTCATACATCAGTACAGTTGCAAGAGGCCCTTTTTATGTGTATTGTATTTGTTATTTAACCCCACAGCATGATACTGTTTTGATCTTGCTGTTTTAATATGTTTTCCTCCTTACATTGTAATCACTGATTATGGGGTATATCTTTTAATTTGATGTTAATGAATTTCAGCTTTCTTGTACGTTTTTACAATGCCCACTAACCACTAAAATAAAAAGTATTAAAAGCGTACTGAATGATATGAACACTGAATGAAAATGTATGCATTATTTATAAGAAATATTAAAAGCACTTGCACTTCCCTGGTAAGATTCTTTTTAAAACTGTAATGCGCTTGCATGAACATGTTGATGTTTTAGTATAAGTATAATTAAGTAAGTATAATTTACATAATGCCCTGATAAATCTTTTCTAATAAAATACCTATTAAATATTTCAATAAATTCTCATAAATTAAATATATTCTCTTTCAGCAGCAATATCAGTGCATATAGTATTACAACAGTGCAGCTTTGAACAGATTATGTCATCCCATGAATGTCTTTCGTACAAAGCTAGGATGGCAATATTGCCCAGACAAGATAGCGGTACTTCTTAAAATGTTAGCCACTTTTCTATTAACGCAAGGCAAACTCGTTTCTGGAATGTTTAGGGAATGCAAATACTAAGAATTGGAGTGACAAAAATCAGAATAGCTTAGATATTATTAAATGAGTATTCAGGTGCTTTGGTTGGAAAACACCAGAATCATATTGTCTTACCAAACGCAAACTACAGTACCATATATATTAGTCTTACTTTTATCTTCAGTAGTATCAGTTAAGAATTTTTTTATAAAAAATATATAAACTTATAAAATATATAAGGAAACAAACAGCTACACTGCTTTTAAACCTACACTCATTACGTGTGGTTACATTATCATGTTAACATTTTTTTCTGTGACTGAAAATAGTACATTTGTAATGGACTTGGGTTGTGTGCTTAAACAACATTTTCAAAAAATCAATGCTCTTCAATAGAAGTCACTGACATCACTAAGACTTAAAGCGGAGTTCCAGCCTTTTACTGTTTATTAAAAGTCAGCAGCTACAAAAAGTGGCCGACCGGAGCTCCACTCCTTTCCCCCCCTCTCCGCTGGCGCCTCCATTCATAGTGTGGGCACCTGGCCGTGACAGCTTTCGGCTTCACACTCACTGCACATGCACAAGTCGTGCTGCACCCTGAGTGGACAGGCGATCTCCTGGGGCCCATCAAGTGTCCCAGGAGATTGCCTAAAGGCAGGGGCCACCTAAGGCGAAAGGAGGAGTCGCCGAGGCGGTCCCTGGGTGGAAGTAGGAAGTGGGGTCCCACTCCTACCAAAGCCCCCCCCCCCCCAAAAAAAATGATATGCCAAATGTGACATCTAAGGGGGCGAGGAGTGCTTAAAGCGGAAGTTCCACTTTTGGGTGGAACTCCGCTTTAAAGTATATTTCCACTTTTGCAGTCAAATTTGAGAAAAACACAATGTATTTTTTTTTTATGTGATCCCATTCAAAAAGCATACCATTTTTTATTTTAATCTTTTCAGTATTGCTTACCTTTTAGATATTTTTTAGGAGAATGCCATATTGCTGACTTTAAGAATGTTTGAACAATTTCAGAGTAAATATGTCCAAGCTGAGTCTCTTAAGGACAGGCTGGGACATCTAAAAAAGGTAAGCTGAAATATTTAAATAGTTATGCTATGTAAATGAGAACACGTAACAAATATAATGTAGGTGTTATCCCAATTTGGCTGTGAAAGATGAATATACTTTAAATTGAGACCCCTCATTAACATTAAATAAATGGATTAGGATACTTTCTGTCAACAAGTCGTTTTTTTTTGTTTCCTTGTATTAGTGACTAGAAAACATTCTAGTGAACCAATGTATTTTCCCATGCAGGGCAAATCAACAGTTTTTTTTTAACTGCATCCCCACTATCAGCTTATGCTTACTTTCTTCCAGAATTAGCCCTGCATAAGTTCCAGGGGATGTCCACCCCACCTCACTCCATGTGGGAGCACTGGGTGATTGAGCAGTCAATTACCAAGTGTCATCAATGTCATGTGGTGCAAGAAGTGAGTTATATGCTCCACATACCTAGAAAAAAACCAGGTACATTTCTTTGTTCCTGGAGATAAATCAGAAGGGGGAAGAGAAGGCAAGTATAAGCTGGTGGTGGTGCTGCGGTTAAGTTTTAAACCTTTTTAGCACCACTAAAGCCACCATTTGTTTCCAGGAAAAAGACTTATCACCCGTTGGAGATAAAATAAGGTATGCCAAGTCTCTCAGCAAATACGTTCTCCAGGACTATGCTAGAATTGTTTATTCTTTTCTGAGGAGCTTCTCTGGCAAATCCATGATTGAACAACTTCCAGTCAGCTTTTATACTGCTTCCTGCAAACTACTAGACATGTGCACACTGAAATATTTTGTTTTGGAATTTCATTTCCGTCCGAAAAATACATTTATTTTGTTAGTCCCAAAATTCGATTTTAGTCTGAAAATCAGAAATAAGTAAAGGTTGAATCTGTCATTGAAGGCTTATGGTGTCTGTTGAAGGTTCTAAGAAGATTCGATGGAGCAGCTAAACTGTACAATGCCGCAATTGTACATTTCCGGTCGAATGTTACGCATATAAGCTATAGAAGAATTCTGATGTTGTTTGACACTAGTAATAATTATATTTATAAATTATTATTACTAGTCAACCAACATTCAAATTCTTCTATAGCATACGGGCCGAGCATTTAACCGGAAATTGCGGCGCTGTAGAATTTGGCTCCTTGTCGAATCTTCTTAGAAGTTTTTCGACAGACACCATAAGCCTTCAATGACAGATTCGACGTTTGATGTTTTAGGCCTGGTTCACACCTATGCAGGTTGCAGTTTTCATATTCCGGGTGCATTTTGTGTTTTTCAATACACCTTTTTGATCCATTGAAGTCTATGGAACCAAAAACCAGAAAAAAATCCCTGGCGCTTTCCAAAAAAAATGCACAGATGTGAATGTGACCCACAGGAAACCATGTTAAATGGACTGTAGTTTGTTTCTGCAAAACTGAAACTGCACTAAAAAATGCATAGGTGTGAACCAGGCCTTAATGTTACATTGTTTCCTTGATGGAAGAACTGTATATAACATTTGACAGCTTCTGCTACTTTTCATATGAAGCAGTAAACAAATTCAGTTTATCAGCCTGTGGGCTCAGGGATAGCCAAAGAAGAATTTTGCCGCAGCGGGCAGGCGTCTATCACTCTTCATGTGGAGAACAGTGTAATAACCATGGGTGTTTTTTTACTTTTAAATCTGGGACACAGTGGGGTTGATTTACTCAGGGAAAATAGACTTTTCACTTTGCAGGGGAATTTTCCTCAGAGTTTAGTTAATGTTGTGCAGTTTTATATATATATATATATTTTAGCAGAGACGCTAGAGAAAAAAAAGGATGATTGTATCAATATTTTATGTCCCACGGTATTTGCGTAGCGGTCTTTTTAAATGCATTTGTTTGGAAAAAAAATAAACATTTATGAATGGAAAAAAAACAAAAAACGAAGCAGTAAAGTTAGCCCAATTTTTTTAAATAATGTGAAAGATGATGTTACACCAAGTAAATAGATACCTTACATGTTATGCTTTGAAATTGCGCACACTCATGGAATGGCGACAAATAACGGTACCTAAAAATCTCCATAGGCGACGCTTTAAAAATGTTTAACGGTTACCAGGTTAAAGGTACAGAGGAGGCTAGAATTATTTCTCTCACTCTGTCAATCATGGCAATACCTCACATGTGTGATTTAAACATCGTTTACATTTGCGGGCATGCCTTTTCTTTGCTGAGCAAGCACGTGGGGACAATTAAAAAAAAAGATTAAAAAAATAAAACATCTGATCACTTTTATTGCTGTCACAAGGAATGACAATAAAAGGTGGTGACAGGTACTCTTTATGGAGGGATTGGGGGTCTAAAAGAGTCTAAAAAACTGTACCGGGTCCCAGTAATAACCCCTTCAAGCCATGAGTGCAAATTTGCGTATGGTCGGCGTGAAGGGGTTATATATGTTAATTATTTTTATAGACAAAGGTGTGGGTGAGGATGTTAAACTACTCCTAAGAGGAGTTTATAATGCCTGTAAGAATTCCAGTATATAGACTGGATGCATTCCAGTCTGTTGGTCATCTTAGTCTGAACACCCCATTGCTATGCTTCATTTGTAGGTCCTGTTTGCATACATACAATCTAACTGCTAATATGTTCCTCTTCTTTGTGCAGGCTGGCACCATATGACACAAATATCGGCATAATATAGATGCAATCCATTTCATAAGAACTGCATCTAATAGCAGCATAATATAATCATAGCTTCTTAACACCAGTAGAAAAGATAATGGTACAAGCATTGTGAACAATAAACCCTTCACAAGTGCTTAAAAGGAGGAAGCTGCTTAATGGTATCTGCTTCTTGACTTCAAATCGCCTTTTAAGGACAGCGGTTAAGAGATAGTTGTGTGCTATCTGTGTCTTATCCATATTAGAGAACTTTTATCAATTCTTTTCTGCAGAATGTACTGCTTAGAGGTACCAGTCAGGATGCACAGTGACCTCACTCTGATTAAGTGTTCGTTCTCGTATCTTCATTTCTAGGCATTCCAGTGTTGGAGGATAAGATTTCCATTCAAACTTGTTGGCATAAATACTGTTGGCATTAATTAACCACTGCAAGTCCCCTGTTCCATAGATGCAGATATCCCGAACGTAATGGCCTAGAAAATAAGAAATAAAAGCTTTAAAACATGTTTCTATTTCCTGATGTATCATAGTAATATATATCTTGAAGGAGTTTGTTTTTATCTGCTAAATATGTTCCTTTAAGCTAGTGCATTGTTGGTTCACTTACCTTTTCCTTCGATTTCCCCTCTAAATGTTTTTTTTCTTTGTCTGAATTTCTCACTTCCTGTTTCTCCTAAGTAAGCTTGTCCCCATCATCCGAGCCGTTATGGCTGGGGGATAGTCAGTGTGCTCACCCCCTCCCTTGGGACTACATCCCTGTGGGGAGATGCTGTGAACGTTCACAGCGTCTCCCTGCAGGGATGTAGTCCCAAGGAAGGGGGCGAGCATGCTGACTAACCCCCAGCCGGAACGGCTCGGATGATGGGGACAAGCTTACTGAGGAGAAACAGGAAGTGAGAAATTCAGACAACGAAAAAAACATTTAGAAGGAAAATCGAAAGAAAAATTAAGTGAACCAACAATGCACCGAACCTTTAACCACCCTGGCGGTATGATTCTTTCAGATTTTAGGTGCTGAAAGCGGTACAATTGTTTTGCATAGAAATTTGGCGTTTTATATTGTAGGCCTGTAATTCTTAGGAATGACTCCCTTAAATCTGTCCAAACAAGAGTCTAGTAGACATCCCGGGTATGGTAAAGTTTGAAACACAAAATCATAAATTATAATTATAACAAATAATAGTATAATAATAAAAATTATTACTTTCAGTGTTTGATGACGAATTTCCCCACAAATCACTATCGCTCAATTCTGCTAATTCTTCTAATTTATTATCGCTGTTTTTTAGCTGGTCTAAAACCACTTTTGACATACAGGGACACTTTTTGGTTCCTATGGACAATCTACAGTTTCCAGGCAGAAAGAACAGTCTTTATTATATAAAAGTGCATGCAGGACACTGGACAGACCACTAGGGACAAAGGGGGTGTGTATTTATTTTATACAGTACTGTAATCTGTAAGATTACAGTATACTATATGTGTACTGTGAAACTCTGGTTAAAGATAGTATACGCGCCCCTTTACCTCCTCAAACCACCACTGCGCACAGGAAAAATAAGTGCAAATATATATATATACTCAAAATATATATATATATGCCTAAAGCTGCTACTTGAAAGGTATGATATATATGCAAAAATTTTAATTTTTTTTTTTTAGCGCTGTGTTCATAAATCATATAAACATATCTAAAACATGTAAATAATATAAACTAAATCACCACGTGAAAAAGTGTCAAAAGATTATTAAACATGAGAATAAAAAGAAAATATATACTACAAATTATATATTATCTCTAAACAAGTGTGGAAAGAATCAAAAAAATCAAGTCCATAAATTGTAGTGTTTTCCAAGTGCTTCAAACTTAAACAAACACGCAATCTTCTCTAAAAAACTTGATATAATGCTTCCACCACACCAATTGTGTTTCTGTGACTCCGACCCCTTAGGCCACGTACACACGATCAGACCGGTCCGATGAAACTGGTCTGAAGACCAGTTTCATCGGACCAAATTGATCATGTGTACGGCCCATCGGACCGTTGTCCATCGGACCAAAGTTTTAAAACTTGCTTTAAAATCTGTCCGACGGACACCTGTCTGTCGGACCAAAACGATGGTTAGTACACAAAAGCATCGGACCAAAAACCCGCGCATGCTCAGAATCAAGTCGACACATGCTTGGAACCATTAAACTTCGTTTTTTCAGCACGTCGTTGTGTTCTACGTCACCGCGTTCTGGCCCGACGGGATTTTGGACTGATGGTGTGTACGCACATCAGACCACTTCAGCGTGGTCCGATGAAAACAGTCCGTCGGACCAGTCTCATCGGACCGGTCTGATCGTGTGTATGTCGCCTTAAGGATTTGCACTCACCACAAGAATGTGCCTTGCATTCACATGCTTGGCATTAAAGCTTAGTAAAACTCGCCAAGGTCTACTAGGCAATTCCAACAGTGTTCAGTAAACCAGTGTTCTCCACATGTAAGGCCGCGTACACACGACCTGTTTCCTCGACAGAATCCATCAAGAAACTTGGTGGCAGAGCTTTTTTGCCGAGGAAAGCTGTCGTGTGTATGCTTTTCATCGAGAAAACTGTCGAGGAACTCGTCGAGGAAAAAAGAGAGCAAGTTCTCTTTTTCCTCGACGGGAGTCTCAATTTCCTCGTCGTGTTCCTCGTCGGGCTAGTTTTCGACGAGAAACACGTTGGTGTGTATGCTTATAAACCCGCGCACCTTCGGTAAAAGTAGCGTTGGTAATGGAAATAGCACATTTGTCACGCTGTAACAGACTGAAAAGTGCAAATGTCTCTTACCAAACTTTTACCTAACACACAGTAACATGAGATTAGCTAAAGCAGCCCCAAGGGTTGTGCCAGTGGAATCGAACTTCCCCTGCTGTTGTATGTATTGAAGTCACCGCGTTTATATATGTGTACTGTGTTTTTATTTATTTTTATTTGGTGCCAATCTCCGCCCCTGTGCATCGTAACGTTGCAGGGAACGGAGCTCGACGGTACACAGGCACTGTGTGAATCGAGTGAAGAGACAGCTCAATCAAACAGCGGGGCTACATCTCAAGATCTAGGGGACAAGGTAAGTAATCTCCGCCTGGATACTTCGATACAATCCCTAGTCAGGCTCGGGGATACCGCTAATGGTACTGGATTTTCACCCCGAGCCTGACTCGGGAATACCACCAGGGAGGTTAAAGTGGTTGTAAACCCCTTTGTCTTACTTTTATCTATAGGTAAGCCTGTAATAAGGCTTACCTATAGATAGTGGAAATATATCCTAATGTACGGCGTTTAGGAGATATCTGATATTTCACATGTAGTGTGCCGATGTCGTCATCGGCGCATGCGCTGTGAAGAAACGGAACTCTGTGACGTTTCTTCCTCAGCGTGTACCGTGACTGACGGCTCCCGTGTGCATACGCGGGAGTGAAGTCACGCGGCTCCAGCCTGTCACAGAGCCGGAGTTCGTGGCCCCATAAAGAAGAGGGGCAAAGATGGACGCGCCGTGCACAATGGACGGCGCAGGCTTTGTTTGCAGGTAAGTGTCATAATGGGTTAGTATGCAATGCATATTAGCCCACTATGCTTTTCATTTGCAGGGCTTACACACAGCAAAAGAGGAAGAAAAACCCCGTCAGGGTTTACTTCCTCTTTAATCGTTTAGAATATAGTTATGTTTTAGCAGGTTATTTGCCATTCGCTTCTTCCCAGTTTGCTCTGGCTAGGTTTAAATCTGTATCTTTCTGAGTTGAGTTGTGCACCTGATACCTATATGGTGAAATGCACATCTGCAAGCAAGTTAAACTATGAAAGTCACCTCATGCATGATGAAAGATATCTTTCTCAGGAATTTAGTTTAACAAAGGATACTATGAAGTCAAAGGAAAGAAAAAAAACTGAGGTTTCCTTTCCTCTGTCTATACATATAACAAAGTCTGAGCTATTTAAAGATAAAGTAGGCCTTGAAAATAAAATAATTAAAAAAGGTAAGTATTTATCTTTTAGTTACATACACAATAAGCTCATGACAAGAAATGTACATAATGTATATTTGTTAATAAAAGCACAAAATGTTGAATCTTGGGTTACATAATACCATAACTGTGCTCCAGTTACATCAATAATAAAAGCTTGCCAAATAAAATAGGTGGGGTAAGTAATATCAGTGTTGAGATACGACAGAGTAGATAAACAAGACTGGACCAGAATACAGTCTTTATTCCAAAACAAAAGAGATTAGGAAAAATTGAGACTCAGGATTAGGCCTTCGTACACACGAGGGGATATGTCCGCTGAAAACGGTCCGATGGACCGTTTTAGCAGACATCTCCGATCGTGTGTATGGGCTAGCGGACAGATTTGTCCATCGGACAAATTTCAAAGCATGCTTTGAAATTTGTCCGCTACAAACCTGTCCGTCGGATATGTCCGCTGGTTAGTACGGTAAACCAGCGGACATATCCTCCCACACATGCGTCGTATCCTGTGAATGGATCCGACGCATGCGCGCGGAAGTGTTTACTTCCTGGTGCGTGACGTAGCGGTGACGTGGCGGCGTCAACGTCACCGCCGCGTCACCGACACGTCACCGCGCCGTCCGCCGGCGGGGAATTTGATCCGATGGTGTGTACACGCCATCGGATCAAACTCCAGATCGGACATATCCGATGGAAATGGTCCGCGGACCGTTTTCATCGGATATGTCCGATCGTGTGTACGAGGCCTTAGTAGTAGATAGTTATTCTGGTAATGCATGATCATAGGCGATACTAAACAGAGAAGTGTCAAGTGCCATTAATTCATTCACATAAATCGTATAGATGTAGCACCCCAGTGTTTAGGCAGGGTTGCCAACCAATTAAGTGTAGCATTACCCCCATTGGAGCTGCTGTATTTTTGGCCGGCGTGTTACCTCGTGGCTCCTCCGAATTCTCTAGCGGCGAGTGATGTGTATGTGCATAAACAGAAGTAAAGGAATGTCCACGACATGTGCTCTTTTGCTGTGCTCTTTATTACCCAGCTGGGTAAAAACAATAAAACTTGGGGTGAGAAGAGTAAAGTTGAAAAGAGGAAGGACAGCAGATTGAGGCGTAATAATAGGAAACAGTCCTGCTCCCAAATGTAACACTTCTCTGCGCCACTCCCGCCGGAGTGGGTTCAGTGTACCCGGACAGGCCTCTCTCACTGACCTGGCAGCCGGAGTATCACTCGGACAATTATAGGATGAAGTCTCTGCCACAGACCCTCCTTTGTGAACTTGGGAGAAGGTCTCTGCCACAGACCCCTCTCAAAGAGCCTCAGAAGATACCTCTGCCAAAGGTCCCCTCTGGGTAGAATTCTTGGAGATATGCCTCCTTGGATGAGTTACGTCTGGATCTCCTTCAACCTGTCACCCAGGTACCGACTGACAGGTGATCAGTCCCGCAGTGTCCGGCTACCTGTGATCCCTGGTGGTTTCGTCCAAGCCCTATTGGACCGCCAGCCTCTCAATTGCGCTTCTCAGACCGACTCCCCATCGAACAGCACACAGATTGGGATCTTCAAAAGAGGGAACCCAGTTGCTCACTGGGTCCCCAACTCTGGTTCAGATGCTCCGGGCCAACATGGTCCCAGAACCAGGAACACTGCCAGGTAGGCCATAGCGCCGGGGCGCCGTGATGTGGCCACCCTAAAGGTGGGTGCCACACTGGACAAGGAAGAACCAGAGACAATGGCGTCTGTCCCATAAAAACCTCTCCCCAGCATGCACAGCGAGGACAAATCCTCGTGATTGGCTGCTGGGGAGAACACCCAAACCTCGACTCCACTGCTGCCACCTGCAGTACCGGGGCTGGACGAACACCCCGATACAGCAGAATGACCCACAGCACAGCCAAGCTGAGACACAGGCCCTATTCTCACACGTAACAATCAGGATCAGAGTCTAACTAAACTCTGATCTATACTTAAATTTGACTAGCACCAGTACTATAAAGTACATGGGCACTACACACGTTTGCCAGGTAGTGATTGTACTGGCTAATTGTTAGGAGACCCACTGATTTCCTCCTAATTCTGGAATTGCTGCACAAGGTGGCATTGTAGCTGGTGACATTACATAAGACAAGGGCATAGCAAGAACAGATCATGAATGGATGGGGTGTCTCAGCCAATAGACAAGGGTTTCTTTTAGTGCCTTGGCCTGCTGGGAGAGCCTATTTTTTTGGGTGGAGTCAGGCGATCAGGGTTCTGTGCCACCTGGATGGCTGTCTGGGTGGACGTGTGTTCTGTTGCCCTGGGCTGCTAGGCCGGAAACCTGAGGCCTAATTTAGGGATACCTGGCTGCTAGGTTGCCTGAGGCCTATCCAGGAGCAGGAGAAGCAGCGTAGGTTTGGGACAGCAGCATTGGAGTCCAGCTGAGTTGAGAAAGTTTAGCCGGACGAGAAACCAGTTGTGGAAGTAGAGGGGAGGCTGTCACCACTAAGGAACCATCCACCTTGTTACTGGAGACTACTGTAAGTAAGCTTAAACAAGTTCCTGAGCAGTCTTATCACCAGCTGGGGACGGTGGAGAAGTGGGAAAGCATCAGCAAGTGCCAGGGACCCAGCAGGATAGCGGGGGTGGCACATGAGTATACAGCTGAATAGCTGTGGAAGAGCTCAGGGGATCACATGATGACTGAGATCTGGAAGTCTAGTGGGAGACTGGGAGCTCAGTGAGTTACTTATCTAACAATATCCCACTGTAGATCTTCAAATGACTGTTCTGTGTTACCAAAAGTTATGTACAACTACCATTAGTGACTGTTGCAAGATTAGTTGCCATATGAGACAGCGGTCCTACCTATACAGAAGTGTTATCCAGCTGGAGGCCTTCCACTGAATAGCTGTCTACCTATAGAAGTCTCGGAGTCTGCTAATTACCGTTGCATCTACTCAAGGGTGTCCCGGCCCTAACCTTCTCTCCCACAGTTCAAATGACAGTTCAATAAATCTCTTGTTTGCATTCAAAAAGTGACTGGCACCCATAATTATTCTTGCATCACACCCACCGTGCCTGGTAACCCACTCTACAAGGAAGGATGTGTGTCCCTAACCCTTGACGTCACCATTAGGCCTCTTGGGCCCCCGGGACTGTATTATGCACTTGACCTCCAGAAGATTTATCGCCCTTTATGATCATGCCATTTTTTGCGATACGGCACTGCATTACTTTAACTGACAATTGCGCAGTAATAAAACACTATACCCAAATAAAATTGATGTAATTTTTCCCCACAAATCTTTTGCTGGGATATGATCTCCGCTGCATTTTTTTGCATTGCTGCGGACATTATGACACTGACAAACACTTTTTACACTTTTTGGGGACCAGTGAGACTAATACAGTAATCAGTGCTAAACAATATGCACTGTCACTGTACTAATGACACTGCCTGGGAAGGCGTTAACATTAGGTGCAATCAAAGGTATAACTGTGTGCCTAGCCTGTGTTTCTGTGTACTGCAGGAGGTGCTTTTAACAGGGGAAGGCATGGATCTATGTCCCTGCTTTGCAGCGACACAGGATCCATCTCTCCCCTTCTGACAGAACAGTGATCTGCCTTGCTTACCATACATCGAGTCCACGGTACCCCCTATCGGCTCCCGCTGTGTATAATTACAGCGCAAGTGAGCCGTCAGCAGCATGCATTCATGGAAGAGCCCTATCACATATACAGTGTATATATGTGATCTGGTGCAGAGTTGCCGCCCTGTAGCAGTAAAACTACTATAGGGCGGACCTTAAGTCAGCCTCCTCTAAGTACCCTATTCCTGCAGCACTGATGTGTGGTCACATGATCTTTCCCTGTTCTTTGACAATTTCAGAGAAAGATAATTAGGAGGTGCTTCCATTACTCACTGGTGTATGCTCTCCACAATGTGAGACCCTGTCTGCACAGCCCTGATTGGTGCTGTACCAGTCACATGACTAAATACAGTTTCAGAAAAGCAATTTAAATTAAATTATAGATATCAAAAACCTGTTTTACTACTGTTTCTCTTGACAGAGACACTATCTTTCACTTTGTTTAGACAGCATCTGCATCCAAGGCTTTTTTTTTTTTTTTTTTCTTCTTCTTCTTACTTTACAGGTATTAACAATTACATTTGATATATTTGTAGCAAACTGCTCCTGTTGGGCTGGCACTGCTTTAAATTTAGGGGGAAGTCTGAGAGTTAGTTGACTCAGACATGTGTGATTTTGAGCAAATATGGCCTCTGTTCCAGCCATGGCTGTCCTGTGAGTGTCCACTATTGTTCGCCTGGGGTGTTGTTATCACTCCAGGCCAAGGGTGGCAGCAGCTAGGTCAAGGTGGTTTGGGTATTTTTCCTCGGCAGCCAATCAGTGGGGGTTGGTCTTCTCGCTGTGCATGCTGGGGAGGAGTACTTAAGGGACAGACATCATTTGACAAAGGTCATCGATCCTGGGTCTGTCGTCCCACCGTCCTGTGTGTGGCCCTCCTGGCCAGGGGTGCGTGCTCCTGTAATCCTGGCTTCAGATCACGTTGGTCCGGGGTTGTGATCTGTTAAGTAGGCCCAGTACGCAGATTGGGTCTACGTTCTTAAGAGTGATCCTGTGCTGTCCGTCCTGGAGGGAGGAAGCCGCTTGATGAAGGACCTATCTTGGAGAGGACCAAGCACAATTCTGGTGTTTCAAGAGAGGCCTTGAACTTCATCAAAGGATGCACCTTTTACTGAAAGGCTCGATGGTGATCGCCTGTCAGTCCTAAGTTTTGCAAAAAGTTAATCTGGAGAGATCCGGGTGCTGAATCCTGTGCTGCAAGGATTTTGGACCGAAATGTGTCTCCATTTGTGGGAAGGTCTGTGGCAGAGACTGTACCATATTCTAGGCTAGTGAGAGAAACGCCCACATATGTGACTCTATAGTCATGCGGACTGCACACATAAGAAAAACAAGGAAATAAAGGGCTTAGAAGAGAATTAAAATTGAGCATGCTCATAGTTGCCAACATCGTGAAGAAATTGCGCCGTGGTGGGAAATGGGCGTGGTTAAATCTACATATTGGGTGTGGCTCAAAGGGGGTGAGGTCTGAGTTCCTCTTTTCTTTAGGTGCCCCTAGCAGAGTCCCTCCTTACATCAGGTGCCCCCAGCAGAGTCCCTCCTTACATCAGGTACCCCAGCAGAGTAACTCCTTACACCAGGTGCCCACAGTAGAATCCCTCTATACATCACAGGTGCCCCAGTAGAGTCCCTCCTTACATCACAGGTGGCCTCAGCAGAGTCCCTCCTTACATCACTGGTGGCCCCAGCAGAGTCCCTCCTTACATCAGGTGCCCCCAGCAGAGTCCCTCCTTACACTAGGTGCCCCAGCAGAATCCCTCCTTACATCTGTTGCCCCAGCAGAGTTCCTCCTTAAACCAGGTGCCCTCGTAGAGTCCCTCCTTACATCACAGGTGCCCCCAGCATGGTCCCTCTTTACATCACAGGTGCCTCCAGCAAAGTCCCTCCTTACATCACAGGTGCCTCCAGCAGAGTCCCTCCTTACGTAACAGGTGCCTCCAGCAGAGTCCCTCCTGCATGATTTGATGTCCGCCGACCGCCACCATTACATATAACCAGCTTTCTGTCGTGGAGGCTGAGCTTGGCAGATCTCTTTCCTCATGTGTTCAGTGGAGAGGAAAGGGGCCTCCGATTCGTGCAGCTAACCAGCTTCAGTGTACAAGCAAATTGTATACACTGAAGAGAGAAGCCAATTAGCTGCATGGATCAGAGGCCCCTCCCTTTCCACTGAACACATGGGGAAAGAGACCTTCTAGCTTGCGGCCATTCTTTTGTAGCCGAAAGGTGCGGTGTCCAGTCGCCAAAAACAGTCCAGATTATTCCCAGGACAAAAGAAAAATATCTGGATTTTGAGTGGGACGCACTCAGATCGGGACCAGGGTCCAATTTTCAGAATTGTCTCGGGAAAATCGGGACTGTTGGCAAGTATGCATGCTCCATAGAGAACACCAGCTGGTCTATACAATCTCAAGTGGCAGTGGGGACACAGAGAAGATGGGCGGAACAGCTGAAGGCAGGATCAACCAGGAATATTTCACTCTACACAAAACAAATGTGGGACCATGTATCCTCACATGGTGTGGTGACAGTTGAAAACTCGATAATATAAATCCGAATGTGAAGCTGCTTATGGACTATTAATGGACTCATTCCCAAGCACTACTTTTTACCTTTACAGGTTATAAACTTACAGGTAATACTGTTTTAATATTTGTCTTTTTTATAGTGGCTGCTGTGCAATATTGTTGTTTATTATAATTTTTTTATTGATCTGTGGTACAGTGTTCTAATCTTTGTTGGGGGGCGTATCTTAAGATCAGTGTTTTATTGGTGTTTACCCATTATATTTACTGTAGTTTAAAAGGTTAAAGAGAGGTTTTGGGTGGGTAAATAATAAAATTAGGGCTGTTACTGATTAAAATTATCGTGTTCGATTAATCGTTTTTTTTATCAATTAATCGGCCAATTTTGGTTAATTATAACGCACATACATTTTTTGGATCACCACCATATATAGTCCCCACTGTAATATCCACAGACATCTCCCCCACTGTAATATCCACAGACATCTTCCCACTGTAATATCCACAGGCATCTCCCCCCACTGTAATCCACAGAAATCTCCCCACTGTAATATTCACAGACATCTCCCCACTGTAATATCCACAGACATCTCCCCCACTGTAATATCCATGGACATGCCCCCACTGTAATATCCACAGACATCTCCCCCATTGTAATATCCACAGACATATCCCCCACTGTAATATCCACAGACATCTCCCCCACTGTAATATCCACAGACATCTCCCCCACTGTAATATCCACAATCACTCCCACTGTAATATGCACAGACATCTCCCCCACTGTAATATCCACAGACATCTCCCCCATTGTAATATCCACAGACATCTCCCCCACTGTAATACCCACAGACCGCTCCCCCACTGTAATATCCACAGACATCTCCCCACTGTAATCCACAGATGTCTCCCCCACTGTAATATCCACAGACATCTTCCCCACTGTAATATCCACAGACATCTCCCCCACTGTAATCCACAGACATCTCTCCCACTATAATCCACAGACATCTCCCCCACTGTAATCCACAGACATCTCCCCCACTGTAATCCACAGACATCTCCTCCACTGTAATATCCACAGACATCTCCCCCACTGTAATATTCACAGACATCTCCCCCACTGTAATATACACAGACATCTCCCCACTGTAATCCACAGATATCTCCCCCACTGTAATATCCACAGACATCTCCCCCACTGTAATATCCACAGACATCTCCCCCACTGTAATATCCACAGACATCTCCCCCACTGTAATCCACAGACATCTCCCCCACTGTAATATCCACAGACATCTCCCCCACTGTGATATTCACAGACATCTCCCCCACTGTAATATCCACAATCTCCCCTAATGTAATATCCACAATCTCCCCCACTGTAATATCCACAGACATCTCCCCCATTGTAATATCCACAATCTCCCCCACTGTAATATCCACAGACATCTCCCCCCACTGTAATATCCACAGACATCTCCCCCCACTGTAATATCCACAGACATCTCCCCCACTGTAATATCCACAGACATCTCCCCCACTGTAATATCCACAGACATCTCCCCCACTGTAATATCCACAGACATCTCCCCCACTGTAATATGGTCCACATCTCCCCCACTGTTTAGGAAGATTAGTGCTTGCTTAGTCTTACCAGAGAAGCTGGCCAAACACAAGTAGTTGAGGCCGGGTGATGACGTTCACGCGCCGTTTTAGGCCGCCACCGGGTGGACCAAGATGGGAGCTCCAGGAGCTATGCCGAAGCCGCGGCCTTTCCTATGGCCGAGGCAGTAGCGGAGCTCCGCGGATCACGTGGTGTGCCGATCCGCATATGGTGACCCGTTCGGATCAGGGATCATTTATGATCCGTTGCACCACTAGTACCGATTAAAAGAATTTTGATCGATCAAATATTTTTACGATTAATCAAGGAATTAATCTTTAATTTCCACAGCCCTAAATTCAATCTTTTTTTTTTGTTGCAGGTATAGAGTTTTGTGTTGGCATAACATAACTGTGTTTTCACCGCACTGAGATAAATGTTTTCTCCTGCAGACTGCATAAAGTGACTCAGGCAGGTCTTATTCCCTAGACGCTAGCATACTATAAACACATCCGTAGGGTCTCTCACAAAGGAATACTTTAATATTCCCTTGATGTCTAAACTGCTATGGAGATAAAACAAAAGATTTTGCAGAGCACAAACTGAATTATTTTCCCCCTATTGTTTATATTCTACTGCACTGCTTACGTCTGTAATAAATATGTATGATGCAGAAGAAAGTTCCACATACAATTTAATACAAATACGGTAGTTCCTAAAGAGTTTTTAGAAGAACAGGAATATTTAAATGATGTAAATCCAGCCAAAACTTTTTTTATCTTTTTAGTTTTGTATAGAGTGTGTAAGCATTAGGATTTTACTGTCTATTGGTTCTTTGCCAGGGTGGTTTACTCTCACTTATTGTCATGGGGACATCCAACAGAGAAAGACAGGAAACAAGGAAAAATCTGCAACAGGGACACAAACTGCATTTAAAAGCTGACAGGGGTTCTAGACTTCCTTTACACTACCTGCTCTGAAAAAAGTATTATATTTCTGCCTGTGACCCTGTCACAGTAAGCAGAAATCTCTATTGGCCCACCCTACACGTCATAACTCCTTTAGACCTACCAACAATTATGTAATGAAATACTTCAACTCACCATAATGCAGAATCAATGGGAGCCCTGAGCGTGTCACTTGTCACATCAGATGCCCCCAGCAGAGTCCCTTATTACATCAGGTGCCCCCAGCAGAGTCCCTCCTTACACATGGTGACCCAAGCAGAGTCCCTCCTTACATCAGGTGCCCCCAGCAGAGTAACTCCTTACACCAGGTGCCCCCGGTAGAGTCCCTCCTTACACCACAGATGCCCTTGGTAGAGTCCCTCCTTACACCACAGGTGCCCACAGCAGAGTTCCTCATTACACATGGTGCCCCAAGCAGAGTCCCTCCTTACATCAGGTGCCCCCAGCCGAGTCCCTCCTTACACCAGGAGCCCCCAGTAGAGTCCCTCTTTACATCACAGGTGCCCCCAGTAAAATCCCGCCTTACATCACAGGTGCCCCCAGTAGAGTACCTCATTACATCAGGTGTCTCCATCAGAGTCCCTCCTTACATCAGGCATTCCCAACAGAGTCCTTCCTTACATCAAGTGCCCCCAGCAGAGTCCCTCCTTACATCAGGTGCCCCTAGAAAAGTCCCAGCTTACACCGGGTGCCCTGATGTAAGGAGGGACTTCATATTTTCATATTCAGAGATTGTATGACCAGATTGTAAAATGCTTGACCGTAACAACGGCCCAGACAGCAATAAAAATCTTTACAGGAGAACTGTTCATATTTTACTCTAAAAAAACAAAAAAGGTTTTGGGTGGACAATATGGCTTATGGACAACAGCCATATGGATGATGGACAACATCAATTGGTAACATATCCTCCACCAAATTCGGGTTGAGAGAGCAGAGATTAATGTTATTGGATTCAACATTTATTTCCTGTTTCCACAGATTGACATAGCCCTTTAAAATGTTATTGTATAGTATTGTTACATTGACGGGTACATCTGTAATAAAAACCCAACATCGGCTAAAACTTCCCTTCCGTGCATTTTTTTTTGTACCTTTGCCAGATAGCTAAGTGTTAACACTGTGTAAGCTCCATCCTAGATGGGGTTGAACCTAAAGACGAAAATGTTTTCCATCTTTTGGTCAGTTGACAGTATTCAAACCTGGATACTCAAGCCTCAGCACTGCATCCTTGGAGGAAGTCACACGTTCCTTCATAGGAGAAGTATTTACCAAAAGCTACAAAAACACAGGGTACTCTACCCAAGATGACAACAGGCTATGTATGTACATTCCAACTACATTGAGATCAGAGGAGTACTTGGGCACCCCTGAAAACAATGACAGTCATCTGGCAAAGTCTACTCCCATTGATTGCTTTTGCCCCTAAAACTGGCCTTACACCATTTAGCTTCCAAATTTGAATTTTCTGAAAATGTGTTCAATTTTCTAATTAATTGTTGGGGTCAAATCAACATTCATTTTTTTTCACCAGAGAAATTAGATAATTCAAAGGAGCAGGATGGACATTTTATCTCAAATAACACCAATTCCAAATGTGAATATGGTTTTCACTCAGGAAATATTGTACATATTGCAATGAAACCTGTTTAATATGTCTGGGATTCCTTTCAAATAGAAGATCAGGATGACATTTTAAGAGCTTTTAAACAAATTTAAGTAACTCCATGATGGTAAGAAAGAATATTCAGAAAATAGATTATTTTTTACATTTCTGTACATATGTGTATATGAAATACATCTAGCTATTTATGGCCAGCTTAAAATGGTTGTAAAGCCCTGAAATGAAAAAGATGAACACAGCATATCCTTCTATAGTGTGTACCGTACTTGCCCCAACTCCAAAGCACTAAGTGTAATTTCTGCCTGCGTTGTTATCTGCATGTAGGGTTGCCTCTCTCTCACCCCCTCCTACCTCATCTGTGTCTGCCCCTTTCCTCTGTGTCAGCCCCCTTCCTCTGTGTCAGCCCCCTTCCTCTGTGTCAGCCCCCTTCCTCTGTGTCAGTCCCCCCTCCTCTGTGTCAGCTCCCCCTCCTCTGTGTCAGCTCCCCCTCCTCTGTGTCAGCTCCCCCTCCTCTGTGTCAGCTCCCCCTCTCTGTGTCAGCTCCCCCTCCTCTGTGTCAGCTCCCCCTCCTCTGTGTCAGCTCCCCCTCCTCGGTATCATCTCCCCTCCTCTGTGTCAGCCCCCTTCCTCTGTGTCAGCCCCCCCCCTTTCTCTCTCACTCTCTCTCTCTCTCTCTCTCTCTCTCGCTCACTCTCACTTTCTCTCAGCCTCTTGCTCACCCCCTCTCTCGCACCCACCACTCTTTCTCTAATCCCCCCTCTCTCACCCCCACCCTCTCACTCCACCCCTTCTCTCTCTTATCCCCACTCTCACCCCCTCTCTCCTCTGCCTCCTCTCCCCCTTTCTCTCACCCCTTCACCACCTCCTCTCTTTCACCTCCTTTTCTCTCTCACCCCCCTCACCACCGCCTCTCTCTCACCTCCTCCTCTCACCTTGCCCTTTCTAACCTCCCTCCCCCCACCTCTTTCCCTCCTCTGGGTGCTATGAGTAAGTGCACCAGTTCTGATGTGTCCTAAATCCTGTGTCTTGCCAACACACTTCTCCCCACGGCTCCCCACACAATGGAAGGAAGGAAAAAAACACTACAGTAAAGGAGCTCCATCCCCAAACTCCAGCTCCCACACTTCCTGGCTCCAAGTGGCTCTTGGTAAGGCAGTCTAATGGGGGTCTTTCGGGGCAGGGGACACTGATGGGTGGGTTCCCTGATCTAATCTAGGGGGACCGATATAAGGAAAAGGGAGTCTGTGGGGAGGGAGGTGGACTGTGTCAGTAGGGCAGTGGAAGGTGTCAGTAGGGCAGTGGACGGTGTCAGTAGGGAAGTGGATGGTACAAGTAGTAACCATCCACGCTAAGCATGGCACATTATTGCTCTCCTCCAGGCCTTACAAATCCTATAATGTATACGACAAAAAAAACTGCCATGCGCTGTTAAAGTGTTCGGGTTTGGCTTGAGGAAAAGGTGGCAACCCTATCTGCATGAGTCACTTCTGACAGTCTATTATGACACAAAGTGATTCCAGGAGAAGGCTCTGCTCCTACTCTGTCGCACAGAAGTTGATTGACAGTCTCACCTGTGCATGTTTCCCTATGAGACTGTGTAGAGATGGTGTGTTCTTTTCTCTCAGGTTCCATAGTACACTGAACTCTCCTTTCTGAGCTGTTTAGTGTTTGACTTCAGATCCCTGCTCCCGCCTTCTGGAGCTCAGAAATGCTGTGTAAAATGTGCAATTTGAACTGTTGTATATATATGAGAAAGCTGCAGATAAACAGATACAACTTATGTATTAGGATTTGTTTAATTTCTGTGTAATACCCAATCACTTCACTGGGTATATGTGAGGGTTTACAACTATTTTAAGAATGATTGCTCATGGAGATGTCTAGCTCTGTTGGGGAGTGCATATATACATAAACTTTCTGCCCATTCAGACAGCAGTTGGCTGGTCTGCTGAAAAACCATGGTGAGTCAGAAAGAGATATTCAGGGAATATGTAATCATTTTTTTATTGGAATATTAAAATGCATTCCTGACATTTTTTTTAATCTGTCTCCACAAGCAAAATGATACACAAGTAAAAATCCTAATCTCTCCTTGTGACTTACATTTTGAAATCATTTATATTTTATGATATAATTTGGTGCACTATTATGATTCACTTTCATACATCAGATGCTAAAATAGTAATGAAAAGAAAGGAAGAATTACCATGACAACCGTCGTGATTATTCATGTCTCTCCATTTAATTGCTCTGAGGTCACCTTCCCATTGCCCATCTGGCATTGATCCCGGGACATCTAAAATTGAAAACATTACATTAAATCGATCAGTTCAAAAGCAGATTGGCAAAAGTGCTTCCAGCATGGGAGTATTAGATGTTTGCAAATTACCTTTTATTGTTCATTATACGTTCCTTGTATAACAACATTTCATAAATTATAAGGGAGAAGAATAAGCAATATTTAGCCTAATTTAATTATAAAATGTAAATGGTAAGCATTAGCTCAGTAGTCATTTCCGCTCATACTTGCCATTCAATAGCCAACATGTTATTCAATAGTGACCCAAACAGTAATCATTGATTGACAGTCTTTGCAAATAAAATCATAAAAATCTTTAAAGTGAAGCTCCACCCAAAAGGGGAAGCCCCGCTTGTTCGTGCCCTTCCCCCCTCCACTGCCACATTTGGCACTTTCTGAGGGGAGGGGGGAACAGGTACCGGGTTTTGACAGGTACCCACTCCCGACATACAACATTTATGACCCCTCCTCCTTCTCCAGTACCCATGTTTCTCAGCTCCGTTTGCTGTAGCTGTCAGATCGAAAGAGGATAGAGGTGGCAGGTCACGTGAGCGCCGATCAATTTTTTTTTTAAACGCATGCATTTTAGCAATGTCATTGAGTGGCTTAACAACCACTTCAAGCCAGGTAAATAGCAATTGCAGATAAGAAGTATTCTATGACAGCATGTGTCTGAGAAAAATGTTGTAGAGGACTAATTTTGACCACCTATTTTTTTTTTAGGGATGGGGGCTTTTAGGGTTTTTTGTTTATAACTTTCTGCCTGTAGTGCCTGTATGAGAAAGGGGGTGTGTAGGTACAGACAGCATGCATTCTAACCCTACCCTACTTTACAAAAATGGTGTTCTTGTCTATGCCCCCATTGGGGGATTTCCCATTGCTTATCTGTCCTGCCAGGATGAAAGTGAAATCTCTCCAATGGGGACACTAACAGCCATTAAAATCTGATGGAGGGCTCTAACACTATCCAAAAAAACATATGGGCTTTAAGTATATTATTAGAATGGTAACCACTGTTGAGTCAATCTATACAAAAAAAAAATTACTGTACTAGTTGACACTAGTTTTACAGATTTAAACAAAAGTAGCTGAGGAATAACTAAAGAAGTAGTAAGGGATGGTTACATATCCTATAATTTGTTCCTTATCCTTATCTGTCTAGAAGATTTTTCTTAATTTCCGGTTCCAGGGACAGAGGATGTAAGCAAAGATCTTTCCAAAGCAAAAAGATATCCTCTCTTAAAGGGGTTGTAAAGGACCCCCCCCCCCCCTAAATAGCTTCATTTACCTTCCCTTTACCTTAGTGCCGTCCTCCTTCACTTACCTCATCCTTCCTCTTCTTCTGTCTGTAACTCAACACCGTAATGCAAGGCTTTCTCCCTGGTGTGGAGAAAGCCTCTTGAGGGGGGAGGGTGCGAGCAGGCAAGTCAGAACACTCTCTACTTTGCAAAGAGAGAAAGGAGCTGTGTGTTAGTGGGCGTCCTGACAGTCCTGCTTGTCCCTCCCCCTCAAGAGGCTTTCTCCACACCAGGAAGAAAGCCTTGCATTGTAGAGTTACAGACAGAACAGGATGTGAGCATTTTTTAGAAGAAATAATAACATTTAAAAGCAAAATTAAAGGATGAAGAGGATTGCACTAAGGTAAAGGAAGCTTTACAACCCATTTAAGCTCTGTACACATGGGCTGGAATCGCGTCAGGAAAAAAACCTTGGTTTTCCTGGTGGGATTTCTGGCAAGCTTGCCATGCATACAGTCGGCCATTTAAAAGAACCGCCGTTCTTTTGAATGGCAAGAATGTGGTGAAGTCATCGACTACGTCGAGCCGCCGCTCGTCACACACTAAACTTGTATGCTACCGCACATGCGTTGAACTCTTATCGAGCATGCGCGGTGTTTAGCATGGAATAAGTAAGCATACAGACGACCGGTTTTCTCAGCAGGAAACACTCTGCCGGGAATCCTGATGGGAAAATAGAGAGCAAGAAAACAGGAAAACTGCTAGGGAGCATACACATGGCCGGGATTCCCAGCCAAATACTCTCCTGCCAGAAAACCGGTCATGTGTATGAGGCTTTAGACAGTTGTCACAGGAACAGATTTAGTCAGTTACATTGTTTTACATTGTTACATTCGTTTTTTCCATCGCTTTCTGTGGTGAAGACGCCAGGCTCAATATCAAGGTAAATCTGCCATGTGGTGACACTGCAATTACTAAACATACATGCCACATACAAACGATCGTTTTTCGGTTGTAAAAACAAGGTTTTTCAGGCTCTAGAAAAAATTATGTTTTTTTCAACTTCATCATTAAAACGGCCTTGCCTACACATGATCATTAAAAAAAAATGCTCTAGCAAAGCGCGGTGACGTACAACACGTACGACGGCACTATAAAGGGGAAGTTACATTCGGATGACGCCACCCTTTGGGCTGCTTTAGCTGATTTTGTGTTAGTAAAAGGCGATTTGCGATTTTCTGTCTGTTACAGTGTGATGAATGTGCTTACTCCATTACGAACGGTAGTTTTACTAGAACGATCGCTCCCGTCTCATAACTTGCTTCTGAGCATGCGCAGGTTTTTTACGTCGTTAAAGCCCATCACGAAAAACGTCAACGTTGAAAACATTGTGAAAAAATAGAGCATGTTCAGTTTTTCAGAACCCAAAAAATGAAGCCCACACATGATTGTTTTAAATTACATTTTTTTTAAACTTTGTTTTTTACAGCCTGAAAAATGATCGTGTGTACGCGGCATTACACATTTTATTGAAAACTGAAAAGTTTTTTTTTTTTTTTGTCAAACACACAAACAACTAGCCCTGTACTGTTAGGAACAGATTTGTGTGGGCTTAAGAAAGTGTACCTTGCAAAATGCAACATGGTGACATGTTGATTCATAGCCATGGTAAATGATGGGTGTTCCTAAAGGACATTGGATTATTGTAACCTACATTTCCAACATCAGATTCCTTGGCATTTAGTCATATGATATCTCTCAGGGATCAGGTAAATATGTAATGCTTAGCATGTGTCACTGACTGCAGGTCTTGCTATGAACGTTGTCTGAATAGTAAAGTATCTCTACTTAGGGCCACCAGCCCAACATATTCATGTATACTGGCCTAGAGGGCAAACGCCCACTTGACCACCTGTGTTCTTGCTAAACCTGAACTCTTTTTTGTATTTCTATGAAAATGTTATCCTGTTTAATTGATTTTATGTTGAAACAATAATTATCTATCTTTTTAATTGTTATTGATCTGACATCTTCATCTTAGCACTCGTAAACCTTAGACCTGTTTATATTAGACCTTGTCCTTAAAGGCGCTAAGGCCCCTTTCAGACACATGCGGACCGTTAATTTCGGTTCAGTTACTTTAAAAAAAAAAAAAAAAGGGATAATGTTTACATCAGTTTTTCATTCTTTTGTCATCTGTTTTTCGTTCATCTTTCATCTGTTTTTGAACATCTGCCAGGTGAGTCCTTAAACACCTAAGTTCCGGAGTCATTTGTTCATGCAAAAACGGTCCATTCATCCGTTTACATCCGTTTATTTAATGGCTGAAAAATAGGGCTTTGAGCCATTAAAAAACAAACGGATGTTTGCGGAAGTGGATGAAAACAAGTTAGAAGGCTGACCAACTGAGTCTTTTGAATGCAGGAATTTATTGTCAGCAGACAGATACGCTTCTATTGTTGATGAATTACTGGAGGCAGAAGTGTCCAAAGGATTTGTGATTGGTCCGTTTATTTCACCACCTTTCGGCATGTGGAGGGTCAGCCCCATTGATTATCCAAAGCGGATATTGCGATGCATTTAAGCTACTTCCTTTCAGACTGGGCCTTTGGAAGTAGCACGTCATCAGATGGCGATAACGTTACTATTTCGCCACCAAGTTAACCTTCGGGTCAAAGAGCAGTCCTTACTTGTTTGACGTCTTTGCTCAAGCACTCTTTTGGATCTTGGGTAACTGCAAAGGTTGTCAGGGGATAGTGCATTATCTAGATGATTTCCTGCTCTTAGAGGACCCTGGTTGTCCGCCCAAGGATTTGCAATCTCTTAAAAAGCTTTTCGAGGAGGTAAACCTACCAACGTGAAAGGTCCAGCCAATATCATAATTTTTTGGGGCATTATGCTCAATTTAAATCTCATGATGGCGAGTTTGCCCAGGGAAAAGTTGGTCAGGATATGTCAGACGATTCATCTTTTTGTCTGGTCCCCAGTCTGTTCCAAGAGAGACTTAGGCCGCGTACACATGTACGAGAACCTCGTCGGGCTAAACCCATCGTTCCGCCCGACGAGGTTCCCGATGAGCGGTCGGAAAAGCTCGTCGAGCCAAAGTCCTCATTGAACAACGAGGAAAAAGAGAGCGTGCTCTCTTTTTTGGCTCGACGAGCATCCCGACGGGACGCTCGTCGGAAGTGTACTCACAACCGAGAACCTCGGCAGAATATGTCTCCCAGCGAGCTTCTCGCTGGATTCTGCCGAGGTTCTCGGTTGTGTGTACGGGGCCTTACAGTCACTCTTGGGAATGCTGAATCATGCTGTGGGGATTGGGCATGCTGAATCGTGCTATGAGGATTATTCCACAGGGTAGATAATTTTTTGGGGTTTTTGACCCCTGTATCAGGACTCTAAATTGGTCGTTAGCTTACAAGCTGACGCGCGAGCCGATCTCATCATGTGGGACCAGTTTGTGTGTCACTGGAACAGCATTTCTATGCTCATTCCACAACCAACGAGTTATGCAGTGTACACACGATCAGGCTTTTTCCCGGCCAAATCACATTGAAATTCCATCTGAGAAAAATATTACATGTTCTATATCTGCTTGCCGACCAGCCGCCGTAATTTTACTGCGGCAGGTCGGCTCTCCTGGGCGAGAGCCCGTAGCTAAATGTCAGCTCCTTTTGCGGCCACTAGGGGGCGCGCACGCACGATTGCTCGTTACAGAGCGGGGACCGGGGCTTTGTGTGTAAACACAAAGCTCCCAATCCTGTCAGTGGGGGAAATGCTGATCTTCTGTTCACAGTTAGAACACACCCAGGAACATACTTAACCCCTTCCCTGCCCCCTAGTGTTAACCCCTTCACCGCCAATGGCATTTTTATAGTAATCCAATGCAGAGCTTTTTTTCTCAGAAAATAGGTGCAGGAACTCAACCACGACCCCGTTCAGATTTCACAAACAGTAGAAGGGTCTTAAAGGGGCATTAAATACCAGAATTGCACTACATACAGAGTGCAGAGTTGTCACTTGTAAACACAGAAACCAGACTTCTGTGTTTACAAGTGATTGTGGTGAGCAGGCACCAAAGGGTCTGGGCCAAAGGTGGTGGAACTGAGTTCCCCCAAGTTCCCCCAGAAAAAAAGCCCTGATCCAATGCATTTTTATAGCACTGATCGCTAAAAAAAAAAACAATGGTCCGAAAAATGTGTCAAAAGTGTCCGAAGTGTCCGCCATAATGTCGCAGTACTGAAAAAAATGCTGATCGCCGCCATTACTAGTAAAACAAAAATATTAATAAAAATGCCATAAAACGACCCCCTATTTTGCAAACGCTATAACTTTTGCGCAAACCAATCAATAAACGCTGATTGCGATTTTTTTTTACGAAAAATATGTAGAAGAATACGTAGCGGCCTAAACTGAGGAAAAAAATGTTTTTTTTTATATATTTTTTGGGGATATTTATTATAGCAAAATGTAAAAAATATTGCATTTTTTTCAAAATAGTCGCTCTATTTTTGTTTATAGCGCAAAAAATAAAAACCGCAGAGATGATCAAATACCACCAAAAGAAAGCTCTATTTGTGGGAAAAAAGGACGCCAATTTTGTTTGGGAGCCACGTCGCACGACCGCGCAATTGTCAGTTAAAGCGACGCAGTGCCGAATCACAAAAAGTGCTCTGGTTGTTGGGCAGCAATATGGTCCGGGGGTTAAGTTGATATCTAAACTCCGATGGAATTCATCAGAATTTCCGATGAAAATACTTTTTCCATCGGAAGTTCCGATCGTGTGTACGCGGCATATGTTTTTTTAGACGCCGCTACATTAGTAGGTTTTGCGGCCATTTTTGGTCAAGAGTGGCTGGCCAGCTATTGGCCCCTGGAAGTATTTTGCATGCCTAAGTTTGCTCAGACTTTGCTCAGACTTCGGCATTGTTCGAAATGTAAACATTTTTGGCAGCAGCAGTCACAATTATGTATTTTCCTGCCTCTACTGTCAGTGTTATAGGAGGCAGTAACTGCACATAGAAAGAAAAAGTATCAGGCGGCGTACACACGACCGAGGTTCTCGCTGGAAACCAGCGAGAACCTCGCTGGAAGCTGCATTCCAGCGAGGACCTCGGCCGTGTGTACGCTCTCGGCGAGCTTCCCGTCGGGAAGCCCGTAGAGCAGAAATAGAGAGCACGCTCTCTATTTGCTCGACGGCCCGCCTGGAACAATGGCTGGTTGCCATTCCCGACGGGCGGGTCGCCGATTTCGACGGCCGGCAGGGAACCTCGACGGGCGGAACGATGTGTTCTGCCCGTCGAGGTTCTCTGCCGTGTGTACACGGCCTTAGGCACAATAATTTTCACCTTTCCCTACTGGATTAGTTATAGGTATATACAAAGTAGGAGCAAGTGCTCCTAATACCCAATTTTAAAGCAAAGCAATGGGGTTTGGTGACCTGCTGCAGCAGACAGTATTACAACACAATAGAGGATGAGTTTCAAAAGATTTACAAAAGGACCATATGTTTGCCAATCAGTTGTAGATGTGTCAGGAAATAAATTACAGAGATATCTGAGCTCATATGACTCACATAACTAAAATATTGGCTTACTGAAATCTCATCACTTTGTGTACATTTTCTAATTGTTCCATATTCTTAAAATAGAAGCTCTTCTTGTACTTGGTAAAGGTGATATGACAATACAGGTGAACCAAATAATCTCTTCCCACGCACATTTGTGAAATGTAATTACCTAGATCATGTTTTCCCAAACTGATGCAACAAAGGATTAATCATCCTTGCATATAACTTCAAGATAGAAATGTGAAATGATCCTATTCACCCTAAATCTCCATGCACCCGGCCCCTAATCTACATGCAGGGCACCGTACGCATGGATTCCAATGGGGGTTTTATTTTTTATTATAAGCACATGATTAGAGCCCAAGGCTCTATTTGGCTTAAAAAAATCACCCAATTGGCCGAGAGGAAAGCAATCCTATTGGCCGGCGAGGAGGAGGAGGAGGAAGGAGATCTAGAGGCAGCCGTCGTGAAGCACCAAGAGGAGGAAGAGGAGATGCAGGGTGAAGCCACGGCCGGTGGAAGTGCTGCACTTGACCTAGATCAGGCGCATCGATGCAAACATGTTTTGTGAACTATGCGCCTTGTATAAGAAACAAACAATAAACAATAATAATAAATAAACAATAGATGGGATAAGTGCGGGGCTAGAGACTGACCAATCGACCCAAAAATATACCACCAGCCGCCACTGAATAGGTTTGAATTTTCTAAACCTAAAATTATATGTGGAGTCTGCAATAAAACAGCTCTTAGCTCTGTGTGACATTAACATCCTAGCTAAACACCACCCATTTACTTTCAATGGTTGAAACAAAATGTCATCAGAACTGAAGATACAAATTATGAAGCCTCGTGCACACGACCGAGGAACTCGTTCCTGTGGTGTGTACGCGGCCTAAAATAATTTCAATGTCCACACCTCCAACTGAAAGACTTGTGAAGAATGTGGAAGGTTGAAGGGGAAAGGAAGGTTCAGAGACATGCTACAGATCTCTGGGGAAAATCCCCTAAACTCCAAAGTCATTCACCACTCCTTCCTGAGTGGGTATTGTTCACACTGGATAGACCCCTCTCACCTGGCCTAGCAGCCGGAATAATGCAAGAACCAGTTCGACAACAGTCTCTGCCACAGACTGATTGAGAACAAATTTGAAGAGTCCGCAATCCTCTGCCACAGGATGTAATTCCCGAACTTCCAGTCTTACAGTTAAAGAGCCTTTAAGTCGACATGGCGAACTGTAGGACAACTTGAGTTGTGGATCCCTCCTTAATACGGTCACCAGGCCTATCACAAGACATAAGCCTTCTGCTTGGTCTCCTCCAGGGCAGGTCCTCCCCTGGTTTCCTTCATTAAGTGTATCTTCCTTCACTCAGATGGACAGCTTAGGATCCCTCTTGATTTGTAGGCCCCAGACAGAATAACTGGGCCTTTTAGTAGAGTTGTAGCCTCGGGCCAACGTGGTCCTGGGGCTGGAAATCACACAACACATACCTCGTGCCAGGAGGGCCACGAGGCGAAGGACCCCAAAATATGGTGTCTGCCCCTTAAGTATACCCTCCCGGCATGCACAGCGGGGCACCACTCCCACTGGGCTGCTCCCGAGGAAAGATACTTAATGACCAATGGCTTGCCCCTGTTCCAACACTGGCCTGTGGGGGGTATCATCACCTACCGGCAACAGTGGGAAAATGCTATCAGGCACAGGCACTGCCAGGAAAGAGGCTAATTTAGAACAAATCATACAGTCTGAGCCATATTATCGGCTCAGACACCCACTAAATTTAGCATAGCGCCCATTCATTTGGGAGCAGGGCGCTACACAAGTACATTTTTGGTTCATCATGATTGTTCTCCACCTTCTGTCTCTTTTGGCAACTTCTGAAAGTGATGTGTTAATGAGCTATTGTAAAACATTGTAAAACCTATTGTAAAACAGGTGGACCACCTAGTAGTAGTGAGATCAGCAATCCAATTTGGGGTTTCCTTTTTATCTACTGTGTAATCTACTTGATCCCACTGGAAAGGTGAGGAGGCCAGCGATGGTAACCCCTGTTCTTATCATATGACAGCCTCAATTTAAGGTTTTAAAGCAGAGTTCTGGCCACACTTTTTTTTCCTGGTATTCGAGCATAATGCACTATTAGCATCAAAAACCACTGTGGATTGTGGATGTTGATAATATATGTGTTTTATACTCGGTAAGTAAATACTTAGTAAATCTTCTTCTGGCCTTTGTCATCATGATTGTGGGCAATTGAAGCCCAATCGATACCTCTCTTGGGAATAGCGATGGAGAGGTTCATGCTGGGTAACCAGCATGCACCTCTCAATATCGCATGTGAGATCCTCTGGAGGTCGTAGCGCTGATTGTTTTTCGAACATTGCCATAACAACAGGTGGTGACAGAGGAAGGTCCCGCCCCGTTATTATGGCAACCGCCTTAATTCGCATCATTTATTGTCGGGAAATAACGCAATTTTTTGATCACAGTACTGCCCACAGACTCCTGGGAAATTATGAATTACATTTCCCAGGAGCACAGGCAAGAGAGGAAGTGATGAGGAGGGAGAGCCGCGGACCAGGAAGTGACAGATTAGAAGCACAACAGGGCATTTCTGGTAAGTGTAAAAAAAAAAAAAAAAATTCCTCAAATGATTTTTGATATTATTTAGGCTTCATTTCCATGGACGTTTTTACAGCCACTTTTTTTAGCCTTTTTTTTACAGCTTAAAAACGCCTGTCCATGTTTATTTTATTTTTAATTGAGTTGAAGCTCAAAAACGCCGAAGTAGCGTTTTTGAGCGTTTTTGCACGTTTTTGAGCATTTAACGTCTGGCGTTTTTACAGCTCTATTGCTGGAGCTTCAGAACGCACTGGTCCTGTTATTTTTTTTGCAGCTTAACCACTTCCTTACTGGGCAAGTAAACCCCCTTCCTGACCAGGTGAAATTTCAGCTTGCGGCACTGCGTCGCTTTAACTGACAATTGCACGGTCGTGCGATATGGCTCCCACACAAAATTGGCGTCCTTTTTTCCCCACAAATAGAGCTTTCTTTTGGTGGTATTTGGTCACCTCTGCGGTTTTTATTTTTTGCGCTATAAACAAAAAACGACGACAATTTTGAAAAAAAATACAATATTTTTTTACTTGTTGCTATAAAAAAATAGCCCAATTTAAAAAAAAAAATTCAGTTTAGGGCCATACGTATTCTTCTACATATTTTTGGTAAAAAAAAAAAAAAAAATCGCAATAAGCGACTGGTTTGCGCAAAAGTTATAGCGCCTACAAAATAAGGGACAGAATTATTATTTTTTATTATTTTTTTTTTTACTAGTAATGGCGGCGATCTGCGATTTTTATTGCGACTGCGACATTATGGCGGACACATCGGACACTTTTGACACATTTTTGGCACCATTCACATTTATACTGCAATCAGTGCTATGAATATGCACTAATTACTGTATAAATGTGACTGGCAGGGAAGGGGTTAACACTAGGGGGTGAGGAAGGGGTTAATGTGTATCCTGCATTGTGTTCTAACTGTGGGGGGAGGGGGGGTGACTGGGGGGGGTGACCGATTTGTGTCCCTATGTATAAGGAACACAGATCGGTCTGCTCTCTCCAGTGACATGACGCTGTCATTGTGAGAGTCGGCAATGAGAAATGATCTCATATGTTTACATATGAGATCATCTCTCATTGGCCCATCAGATCGCATCGCAAACGGCCACTCTGATTGGCCGTTCGCGGCGATCTGTGATTGGCTGTGTCCAAGGGACACGGCCAGTACACAAGTTCCCCGCTGCACGCTCTGGAGCGCACGCTGGGAACAAAGAAAGGGGCTGCCGTGAAAACACGGCAGCCCGGAGATTTAGAACCACCCTGCGGCCGCATATAGTCGTACGGCCGTAGGGAAGTGGTTAAAAATGGCTCAGCCATCTACAGCTCAAAAACGTCATGGTGGGCATGAGGCCATAGACTAACATGGAGAGCTGTTTTTAAGCTACAAAAAACGCTCAGAAATGTGGCTGTAAAAAACGTCCATGGAAATGAAGCCTAAAGGTCTGTGAATATGTAAAAAAATAACATTTCAGGGTGGAACTCTACTTTAAGATGTTTTGTACTATTAGAGGAGATGTGTGTGTGTTCAGGTAGGGTGGGGGGGGGGGGGGGAATGGGGGACTGTAACCTTCATGAAGATCTCACAAAATCTGCATTATAGACTTACATGTAAGTCCACCTGCTGGTTGTAAGTATTTATTTATTTATTACAGGTACTTATATAGCGCTGTAAATGTACGCAGTGCTTTACATACAGTATATATATATATATATATATATATATATATATGAGAGCGGTGTACATAAACAAATCAAATGAGCGCCAAATCAAACCCACAGATCCCTAAGCAGCACCAACAGAGACAAGAATAGTAAAATAATTTTCAATATACAACCATTGAGCAGCCGTTTAAAATTAAAAGGTAAATAAAAACACGGTATAAGAATAAAACAGGGGGTCAACTTAGAGATTTGATGAAACAAGAAAATTATTTAAAAATCTAGCAAAGGAAAGGTATAAGTTGGGGAATAAGCCCGGGAAACACAAGAATAGCAAAGAAGAAAAAAACTTTAAACTATATAGAAAAAATAAAGAATCAGAGAGGGTTGAAATATAAAACATCTGAAATTGAAGAAGAGTTTGAAGCCCCGTACACACGGCCGAGGTTCTCGGCAGAAACAAGCGAGAACCTCGCTGGGAGCCGCATTCTGCCGAGAACCTCGGCCGTGTGTACGCTCTCGGCGAGCCCTGCCCGTCGGGAAACCCGTCGAGCAAATAGAGAACAGGTTCTCTATTTGCTCGACGGCCCGTCAAGATGAATGGCTGGTTGCCTTTCCCGACGAGCGGGTTGCCGATTCTGACGGGCGGCAGAGAACCTCGACGGGCAGAACGATGTGTTCTGCCCGTCGAGGTTCTCTGCCGTGTGTACGGAGCTTTAGACATATTACAGCGCAATATATGACATCAGAGCGAAAGAGACACGATCAGAAGAGGAAAGCAGAAAACTAAGAATACAGAAATACCTAGAGGAAACCAACCTACCAAAGATAACAGCGGAAAGTGCGGAGTGCTTAGAAGACCCAATTACACAAGAAGAAATAAATAAAGCCCTCCAAAAAACACCAGGGTGGAAAAGCCCAGGACCGGATGGATTTCAGATTAAGTACTATAAAACATTTAACAAACAGCTTGTCCCAGAACTATGCAGCTATTTTAATAAAATAGGGGAATATGTAGAAATAAGGAAAGAATCTCTCCTTGCCAATATTTCTATTATACCAAAAGAAGGAAAAGATGGAACTCTATGTTCCAGCTACCGGCCTATAGCGTTATTGAACACAGATATAAAGTTGTATGCAAAAGTACTGGCAACAAGATTAAAAACCTTAATGTCGGAACTAGTAAATGCAGATCAGGCAGGCCTTGTAGCAGGAAGGGAGGGGAGAGAAAACAGTATAAGAACTTTATTATTTTTGCGGAAAGTGAGAGAGAAGAAACCCCCAGTCGTACTCAAGTCAATAGATGCTGAAAAAGCATTTGACCGAGTCGACTGGGGGTTTATGATGGATACACTTCAAAACATAGGTCTGGGACCAAAATATATGAGATGGATTAAAAATGTTTATACCCACCCTACAGCTAGGGTAAAGGTCAATGGGAGAATGTCATCTGTGTTTGAGATGCATAATGGAACGAGACAAGGGTGTCCACTCTCGCCCCTCCTGTATGTATTGGCATTAGAAACATTGCTGGCAAATGTACGAAACAGTCGGGATATAGGGGGGGGGGTGAGAGTGGGCGAGGAAGAACACAAGGTGGCTGCATACGCAGATGACACACTCCTATATATAACATATTTAGGAATTAAAATAACACCAACGTTAGAAGAACTGTACCCGGTCAATTTTATTCCTCTAATAAACTAAATTAAGCTAGAACTAAAAAAAACTCTAAGGCCTCGTACACACGATCAAATCTGTCTGCTGGAAACGGTCTGCTAGACCGTTTCAGCAGACAGATTCGATCGTGTGTACGGGCAAACAGACGGATTTGGCCACCCGACAGATTTCGAAGCATGCTTTGAAATCTGTCGGCTGGGAACCCGTCCGCCCGACATGTCTGCTGGTTATTATGCACGCGCGCCGAATGATTTTGACGCATGCGTGGAAGTGTTTTACTTCCTGGTGCGGTGACGTGGCGGCGTCAACGTCACCGACAAGTCAGCGCGCTGTTTGCTGGCGGGGATTTTGGTTTGCTCGAGTGTACACGCGAGCAAACCAAAATGCCAGCAGACAGATTTGTTCAAATCGGTCGGACAGACCGTTTTGAACAAATGGATTTACTCGTGTGTACGAGGCCTAAGAGACCCATCTCTTGGATAGGAAGGATCAACATATTAAAAATGATGATCCTTCCAAAAGTGACGTATAGGCTTGAGATGCTTCCAATAGACATACCACAATTTTTTTTCACGATGATTAAAACTATGATTATGAAATACATATGGCAGGGTAAAAGGGCCAGAATAAATTACATACTGTTAACCTGAAAAAAAAAAAAGGGTGGGGGGGTATGGCTTTACCAGACATAAAGAGATATTATAAGGCGATCATTTTAGCAAGATTATTGGAATGGGCAAACCCATACACAAAAAAAAGTGGATACAAATGGAAGACACATTAAGTAGGTCACACTTAAAAAAAAAACATATGGATACCACTGAAATTTAGAGCACTGGGCACAGATACACATAATATAACTATGAATGTATTTAAAATTTGGGACACAATATATCGACACGAAAAATGGAAATATAACTCTCCATTAATACCGGTAGCAGGCACAGAGTTCTTCACACCAGGAAATGGGACACGGTTGGGAAAACAATTGGGAACTGCACAACTAAATGATATTATTATATCAGGTAAAATAAGGACAAAACAAGATTTAATTACGAAACACGGGTGGAACCAGTTTAATGACTGGGAGTATCTCCAGTTAAAACACGTAGTTAGCACTATACCGCAACCAATTAGAAACGAAAAAGCACTAACTTTAATAGAAAAATTATGTAGTAAAGGAAAGCTCTTGAAGCACAGTATATCACAGGCATACGAAAAATTAACAGAATTAAAAATGGCAGGACCGTTACGTCACGTGACGTCATGCCCACTGTTTGGCCGGAAGTGGGTGCAAATACCTGTCTTTAGACAGGTATCTGCACCCCCTCCCCCCTGAAAGGTGTCAAATGTGACACCAGAGGGGGGAGGGTTCTGATCAGCGGGAGTTCCACTTTAGGGTGGAGCTCCGCTTCAACTTATTGTTTTGTACTAAGCACCTTTTTACACCAATGTGGGTGTGTGTTGTATTTTAACAATTTACCAATAAAAAAAAAAAATAAGAATAAAACAGTTCAGTCTCTGTAGTATTAAAATACACAAAACAGCGCCAAAAAAGTCAATATTGATAGACTTGTGGTAAAAACCACTGAATAAAGAAAGTCTTAGATGTAGTCAAGGTGATGTAAACAATCCAAAGTGCTGAATGGTGTCTCAGTAGTGGTAATCCTAGTGTCGGCTACTTTGGATTAATAAACAGGATTACACTATATTGCTGTTCCTTGTTTTTATGACCTTGTGTTAAGCTCCTGTACCTGCTGTCCCCGCCTGCTGGTGATGGTACGTGACAAAGTGGCTGATGTATTCGCTTACTTAAGCTCTGATTATTCAGTCTTCTGGTGAGTTTAACCCCCTTGGGGAGAGTGAATCACGTGGTGGATTAAGATCATAGTTTTCCCTGGTGGACGCAAGGATTAATACTACAGAGATACCATTCAACACTTTGGATTGTTTACATCACCTTGACTACATCTAATGCCACGTACACACGATAATTTTTCAGCATGAAAAAAAAACATTGGGCCAGATTTACAGAGCGATTACGCCTGCGTAACAGGAGATGCGCGGCGTAAGTCTAAATGTGCGCGTGCGTTTCGATGCACGGCATTCCCAGAACGAGATACGCAAGAAATCGACTTTTTTTTGTCCAGCGTAATTTCGTTAGACAGGTGCATCCGTCCGCGCAAAACTGCGCTAGACACACCATTGATTTGCTAGTCAAATATCCTAATGAAGGATTTACGGGGATCCACAAAAGAACGTTGGGGCAGCGCAGGCTATGCGGTGTGCGCAACAGCAAAATGTCCTGTCTAAAATTAGACCATATAAAAGCTGGTCTAAAATGAGAAAAATCGTCTACATGTCAGATAAAGCAACACTGTTAGTGAGGAGCTGAGCAGTCACACGTGTTGCACAACAATCTGTATGCCAACATGCCAGGGGCATCGTCGCGCATAGCTATACTACTGACTTTAGATGAGCAAAGAAGGAGGAGGGCACGGAGGATGGCACGGGAGAGGATATACCGCACACGCATAGACCTGTTTGGCATGAGTGATTGTGAGGTGTATCGTATCTTCAGATTCAGCCCTCATGTCATCCTGGAATTAACCACAACCCTGCAGGAGGACATCACCAGCCCAACACAACGCTCACACGCAGTGCAGCCACTGGTCAAGGTCCTGGCAACACTCCATTTCCTTGCCAGTGGCTCTTTTCAGCGTACAAGTGGAGTGGTGGCTGGGATGTCACAATCCTCCATGAGCAGATGTGTGCACCAGGTTGTCCCTGCAATCCTCAGACGCATGGCCAACCAAATCATCAAACCCACCACTGAGGACCTGCGGTTGAAGGCAATGACAGATTTCTACAGAATTGCCAGATTCCCACGCACCGTGGGGGCCATTGATTGCACACATGTGGCACTCCAGCCCCCCCAGGAGACAGAGCACATGTACCGCAATCGGAAGCATTGGCATTCCATCAACGTACAGGCAGGGCCGCCATCAGGGGGGTACAGGCATTACACCTGTAAGGGGCCGGGGGTCCCCAGGGGCCCGGATGGGAACCACCCCAGCTGGCAAGTCCTTTTTTTATAAAAAAATATATTTTTTTTATAAAAAAATATATTTTTTTAATAAATTTTTCTTTTATTTTTTATTAAAGGGCCAATTTTTTTTCTTTTATTTTTTTTAGAGGTCCGGAGGTCCCCAGGGGCCCGGAGGCCACCAGGGCCCCAGATGACAACCCCCCTTTTTTTATAAGAAAAAATATATTTTTTATTTCTATATTTATATTTTATATATATATATATATATATATATATATATATATATATATATATATATATAATATATATATATATATATATATAAATTAATATTATTAAAGGGCCCAGAGGCCCCCAGATGACAATCCTCATTTTTTATATATTTTTTTACTTATTTATATTATTTTATTTCTTTTTTTAATATATAGATGTATTTTTATTAAAGGGCTCAGAGGTCCCCAGGGCCCCATGTGTCGAACCCCCTTTTTTTATAATTGTATTTTTTATTTTTGTTTATATATTTTTTTTATATTTTTATTTTTTATTAAAGGGCCCAGAGGTCCCCAGGGCCCTGGAAGGCAACCCCCTTGTTTTTTTTTATATATACATTTTTATTTCTTTTTTATATATATATTTTTTTATTTCTTTTTTTTAAAGGGCCCAGAGGTTTCTTTTTATTAAAGGGCCCAGAGGTCCCGAATGGAAAGCCCCCTTTTTTTGTAATTTCCTTTTATAAAAAAAAAAATAAGGTCCCGGGGCCCCAGTTGGCAAGCACCCTTTTTTTAAAGATATATATATATATATATATATTTTTTTTTTCTCTCTCTTTTTTTCTTTTTATTAAAGGGCACAGAGGTCTCGGATGGCTACCCCCCTTTTTTTTATATATATTTTTCTTTATTTCTTCTTTTTGTAAAGGGCCCCCCCGCTTCTCAATTCGCGGCAGCAGCACCCCCCCCGCTTCTCAATTTCATGCGGCAGCACCCCCCCCCCGGTTCTCTGCTCCAGGGGGCCCATGCCTGAAGCTGTGTAAGGGGCCCCAAAATTCCTGATGGCGGCCCTGCGTACAGGTGATAGTCGATGCCCAAGGCCTCATATGGCACGTCCGTGCCAAACACCCAGGGTCCAGCCATGACAGCTACATCTACAATCAAAGCCCCATCCGAATGGAATTCGATCAGAACGTGTATGGGGACACCTGGCTGGTTGGTGAGTGACATGGGTGGCAGGCATGACTGTCCCCCCCCATGATGCACACATCACAACGAGCACATGCATGACTAACATCCTCCTGTCTTTTCCCTTACAGGTGACTCTGCATATCCACTGGGACCCCATCTCATGACTCCTATCCGGAACCCCCAAACCCCAGGAGAGGAAAGATACAATGAAGCCCACACCCAAACACGTGCAGTGGTGGAGCGCACCTTTGGCCTCCTGAAGTCACGTTTCCGATGCCTGGATAAGTCTGGGGGTACCCTGTTGTATGACAAACTTCGTGTGTCATATCATCGGTGCCTGTTGCTTGCTGCACAACTTCGCAGTGAGAAAGGGCCTGCAGATTGACCTACGTGATGACCTGACCCCTGAACCAAACAATCCCCCCCCTAACCGAGGTTACCCCATCTTCTGAGGGAAGAGCAGCCAGGAGACAGCTCACATTGGGCATCTTTGCACGTTAAACACACACATTAATCATGGCACAATGAGAATGCATGCATGCACACCACTGTGGTCCCTAGCACACACACCCCACATCCTCATCAAATTGGATTGGTACCAGTCCACCATGCAGGACTTGTGAGCAGCAACGCCACGCCAAGGCTCCAATTATGTCACTGTACATTCATACACCATTCACACGGACCTGGGGATCACTTCTCCCTGGTCCTGGGGAACCCTTCTCCACCAAAACTGAGGGTGACACCCCTTTTCCGGCAGGAATGTCACCCCCACATTCAAACAGCATTCACAACCCAAAAAAAAAAAACCCCAGCAAAATCAAAAAATTTCCAGGAAAAAAAAAAGGCCCCCAAAAAAAAGGGGAAAAACAAATTAGTGCCCTTGACGTGAGCCACACCTGGGGCGCCCCCGGCCACGGCCCCGGCTCCTCAGGGGAGACTCATGGGGAGGGGTAAACCTGGGAAGGAGGAGCAGCCCCTGGTCTCTGCCCACCTGGCGGCCTGCCCTCGAAGGCCATGGCTATTCTGTCCAGGGCAGCACCTAGTGTTGCTGTGTTGGCCTGGATAGCCTGGGTAAGGGCCCTCACATCCTTCCCAACGCCTGCTGATGTAGTCTGCAGGTCGTTAAGGCAGTTTCTGAAAGCCCGGGAGTGGCAGTCCAGGTTCCCAAGCGTATCCTTGATGGAGGACAGGCTCTCCTCCATCCGCACCAATGTCTGGCTGACCTGTCCCAGATGGCGGGTCTGGAGGAACTGGTCCCTTCTCAGAGTGGCGGGCAGGAGATCGGCCACCCCCCTGGTCTTCTGGGTCGCCTTCCTGCCTCCAGCTGATGCTTGTGGCCGGGGAGAAGGGGAGCCCCTTGGGAGGGGAGCCATGTTAGGGGAGGAGGGGGGGGCTCCCCCTTAGGGAGGGCTGGCTGCTGCCAGCCAGAGGGGAAGAGTCATCCAAAAACAATAGTCCAGTGCCTGACATGGACTCCTCCTCCTCCTCAAACTCCTCCTCTTCAACCTCCTCCGCGGACTCCGGCCTTGTCGGGGGGGCCTCATTAGGCTGCTGTCCTGGGGATGGTGCAGTCAGGCCAGATGGCCCAGCACCCTCCTGCACATCTGTGGATTACACAAAACATTCACAGGTTGGAGGATCCACACACTTGCCACATATTCCCTTTCACCCCCTCCCCCACACATGCTACACACCTGATAGAAAAAAAAACCTTACCTGGCATCACGCCTTCATGACTTGAGTCATAGCCGGACAGGCCCTCCACTTCTTGCCGATGAAAGGTCTGGGCCACCGCACGCTCCTCCGCTGTCAGCATAACAGGGCATGGTGGGCCCCCTCCTGTGACCCTGGCATGGGCAAGCATTTTGGCCAGCTTCTTTTTGACCAGACGCCGGAGGTCATTTATCTTTTTATCAATCCCAGACCGGTTCCGTGTCTCCCCCTCCCCCGCTGAATTCACCTGGTCAGTGATCATGTCCAAAATCTCTCTCCTCCTGGCCGGGGTGGTGTTGGCACTGTCCGGGCCGTGCAGGAAACGCCCATAGTCGGAAATGGCCCGGGCAAGAATTTGTTTCTCCCTCAAAGAAAAATTTAATTTCCTCTTCCTCTCTGTCATACTCTGACCAAAAATCACTCCCAATCAACAAAAATCACTCACAAAAACAAGCACGACCAATCAAGCAAGAAAACAAACAAACAGAAAACTATCAAACAAAAAGTCTCACAAACACTTAGCAAAAATCACTTTCAAATATCTTCTAACAAACACTAGATCACACAGTACACAAATCTGACAAATACAAATCACAACACAACTAACAACGGAACAAAAGCACTTTGCTATATGGGAAGGGAAACAAAGGGATGTACTTTTGCAATGGAAGTGCGTTTGTGTGTGTCTATTTATGCTGTCTGCGTAGTTCTCAAATTTGCCCTAGTCCATTTCCAATTTCACTGATTGCGCCGTTCCCGAGTTGTGAGCATGCGCACAGAGGTGCTGACATGGTCTGCTATAAGCGCGCATGCACGAGCCGGCCGGCCCTTCATTTGCATAGGGTCACGGCTCATTTCAATGTAACACGCCCACATCCTTCCCAATTTGTATTACTCCTCCTTACGCCTCTGAAATAACGTTACGCATGCGCAATTTTCTGCGTAATTGCGCAAGTCTAACGTAAAGGCGGTGCGCTACGCCGGTCCAATAATGTGCAGATGTACCTGAATCTGGCCCATTGTTTTTCAGCATGTCCAAAAAACGAAGTTTTTCCAACTTCACCATTAAAAACGACGTTGCCCACACACCATAGTTTTAAAAAAATGATCTAGCAAAGCGTGGTGACGTACAACACATACGACGGCACTCTAAAGGGGAAGTTCTATTCGCCTTTGGGCTGCTTTAGCTGATTCCATGTTAGCAAAAGACGATTCGCACCTTTCTGTCTGTTACAGCGTGATGAATGTACTTACTCCATTATGAACGGTAGTTTTACCAGAACGAGCGCTCCCGTCTCATAACTTGCTTCTGAGCATGCGCAGGTTTTTTAGCCCACACACGATAATTTTTACAAGCCGAAAAAACGACATTGCTTAAAACAACGTTAAAAAATAGAGCATGTTCGATTTTTTTTTTTTTTTTCAGAACCTGAAAAATGATGTGAAGCCCACACACGATCATTTTAAATTACGTTTTTGAAAAACTAAGGGCCAGATTCAGGTACATTGGCACATATTTTGACCGGAGTAGCGCACCTTTACGTTAGACCGGCGCAATCACCGTATCCTCGTAGTATTTGCGCAGAAATTTGCGCCGGTGCAACGTAGTTCCCGAGGCGTAAGGCGGAGTAATTCAAATTGGGAAGGACGTGGGCGTGTTACATTGAAATGAGCCGTGACCCCATGCAAATGAAGGGCCGGCCGGATCGCACATGCGCACATGAAGCAGACCATGGTCTGCTCACAACTCGGGAACGGTGCAATCAGTGAAATTGGAAGTGGACCCGGGCAACTTAGTGAGCTACGCAGAGAGCTTAAAGAGACAGACACAAACGCCCTTCCTTTGCAAAAGTACATCCCTTTGTATCCCTTCCTATACAGCAAGGTGCTTTTGTTCTATTGTTTGTTCGTGTTTGTTGCTTTGTGACTTGTCTTTGTGATATTTGTTGACTGTTTTGGATAGTGTTTTGCAGAGTGATTTTTGTCTTTTCTGTGTTTTCTTTGTTGTGTTTTTTTTTAATTATATTTTTGCTGGTCATTTTTAAAAAAAATTTTTTGGTTCTGTTTGTGAATGATTTTGGAATGTGGGGGTGACATTCCTGCCGGAAAAGGGGTGTCACCCTCATTTGTGGTGGAGAAGTGATCCCCAGGACCAGGGAGAAGTGATCCCTAGGTCCGTGTGAATGGTGTATGAATGTACAGTGACATAATTGGAGCCGTGGCGTTGCTGCTCACAAGTCCTGCATGGTGGGCTTGTGCTAATCCAATTTGATGAGGATGTGATGTGTCTGTGCTAGGGACCACAGTGGTGTGCATGCATGCATTCTCATTGTGCCATGATTAATGTGTGTGTTTAACGTGCAAAGATGCCTAATGTGGGCTGTCTCCTAGCTGCTCTTCCCTCAGAAGACGGGGTAGCCTCGGTTAGGGGGGGATTGTCTGGTTCGGGGGTCAGGTCATCACGTATGTCAATCTCCAGGCCCTTTCTCACTGCGAAGTTGTGCAGCATGCAACATGCACCAATAATCTGGCATACAAAGTTTGGGGAATACAACAGGGTACCATGTGGGGTTCCGGATAGGAGTAATGATTTGGGGTCCCAGTGCATATGCAGAGTCACCCTGAAGGGATAAGACAGGAGGATGTTAGTAGTGCATGTGCCCCTTGTGATTTCAGCATCATGGGGGGGAGACAGTCATGCCTGCCACCCATGTTACCCACCAACCAGCCAGCTGTCCCCATACATGTTCTGTTCGAAATCTGTGGGGATGGGGCTAGGATTGTATATGTAGCTGTCGTGGTGTCATGTGTTGGGCTGGTGATGTCCTCCTGCAGGCTTCTGGTTAATTCCATGATGGCATGAGGGGTGAATCTGAAGATGCGAGACACCTCAGAATCACTCATGCCAAAGATGTCTATGCGTGTGTGATATATCCTCTCCTGTGAAGAGTGAAGTGTGAGGGACTCGTATCAGATAAGAATATTGTATTAGATTCGATTATTATATCCTTCAAGGTTTTAAAGGGCTATTGAAAGATAGTGAGACCGTGTTTGTAATTTGTATGTATGTTATGTATTGATGTATATATGTATGTATATTTTTTTTGTAATGTTTATAAAAGCAAATAAAAAGTTTTTTTTTTTAAAAATCCTCTCCCGTGCCCTCCTCCGTGCCCTCCTCCTTCTTTGCTCATCTAAAGTCAGTAGTATAGCTATGAGCATGGATGCCCCTGGCATGTTGGCATACAGTTTGTTGTCCTGCAAGTGTGACTGCTCAGCTCGTCCTTAACAGTGTTGCTTTAGCTGACATGTAGACGGATTGTCTAATTTTATACCACCTTTTATATGGACTATTTTAGACAGGACATGCAGCTGTTGCGCACAGCGCGTAGCCTGCGCTGCACCAACTTACTTTTGTGGATCCCCGTAACTCCCTCATTTGCATATTTGACTAGCAAATCAATGGTGTGTCTAGCGCAGTTTTATGTGCACGGATGCGCCGGTCTATCGAAATGACGCCGGTCGAAAAAAATTAGATTTCATGCGTATATCGTTTTGGGGATGCGGCGCATCGATACGCATGCGCAGATTTAGACTTACGCCGCGCATCTCCTGTAACGCCGGCGTAATGGCTCTCTGAATCTGGCCCTAAGTTTTTTCATGCCGAAAAATGATCGCGTGTACTTGCTATAAGACTTTCTTTATTCAGTGGTTTTTACCACGAGTCTATCATTATTGATTTTCTAGCGCTGTTTTGTGTATTTTAATACTACAGAGACTGAACTGTTTTATTCTTATACCATGTTTTTATAGATATATATACCCTGCTTTCAAGGAGCGTGCAAACTATGGTCCCTACCTCACATCATTCATACACATTACATATTTATTATCCCTATGCAAAAATCTATAGATTTACTTGATTAAAAAAATATTTATTGTGAAGTTGAGTTCAACAAAGAAAATTACTATAAAAATAATAGATTCCCTTTAAATTTTATAAAAAAATATCTAATGACATGAATTATGCTGCCAAACAAAGAACTGGAATAAATCAGCTGTCTTCTTAAAAAAGCAACTGGGCTCCGAAGATGAATCTGTTTACGCAAGTTGAAGTGCGATAGTGAAAATCTCAGCAATACAATGAGGTCTTCCATGAAATTTGAACGCAATGGCTCAGAATCGCTGACCTAAATATTTATAAACATTCTGCTATCCTAATTTTTTTCAGCTTGGTTTTCTAGGGCTCAGTGTCCTTACTACAGATATACAACACATCTGCATAAGGTTCCACGTCTTGTTTGATACTAGCAACTTTACTCGCTTTTCCTGTTTCCTCAGTTTTATATCTGCAAACATGAGCCAATTAAATCTATTTACTATAAATTAAGATACTTGAATGATATTATGGGTCATGTAGTTCATAAATTGATAAAACAAATTATTTTTATACAAAGTACTATTTAAAAAACAAAACAAAAAAACAGGATTATTAGGAAGAAGCCTTACAGAAGCAGATATCACTAGTGAGAGCAGGGCAGCCATCAGACATCTTTGGGCCCCTTACACAGCTTCAGGCCTGGGCCCCCGTGTGCTCACCTGGAACTTCTGCAGGCAACAGTGAAGCATGATGGAAGTTTGGGCAGCATGCCTGCAAATAGAGTTGAAGATCAATAGGGTCCTCAATGCTGAGAAATACAGCAGATAGTTATCCATCATGCCATACCATCAGGGAGGCTTGTGATTGGCCTCAAATTTATTCTGCAGCAGGATAATGGCCCCAAACATACAGCCAATGACCTTAAAGGGACACTAAAGTCAGGGCTTTTAAAAAAAAAAAATTACAAACATGTTATACTTACCTCCACTGTGCAGTTCGTTTTGCACACAGTGGCCCGGAAAGCTGTCTTCTGGGGTCCCTCGGCGGCTGTCTGGGCTCCTCCTCGCAAAAGCTTTCCCTCTTCATGTGAGGGCGCTCGCATGGAGGAAAGCTTTTGCGAGCGCGCTCCCGTGATACAGCGACGGCCCGCCCCCGGCGTGCCGCGTCATCCGCTCTGATTGACAGCAGCGCTAGCCAATGGCTGCGCTGCTATCAATCCGCCCAGCCTAGCCAATCAACGGCCAGGCTGGGAACCGAAGAGGACGACGTGGACGCGCCCGGGAGATTCGAACGGTCAGGTAAGTACAACGGGGGCTCGGGGGGGGGGGGGCGGTGCTGTGAGATGTTTTTTTACCTTAATGCATAGGATGCATTAAGGTAAAAAAACGTGTACCTTTACAACCCCTTTAAAGGGGTTGTAAAGGAAAACATTTTTTTCCATAGCTTCCTTTACCTTAGTGCAGTCCTCCTTCACTTACCTCATCCTTCGATTTTGCTTTTAAATGTCCTTATTTCTTCTGAGAAATGCTCACTTCCTGTTCTTCTGTCTGTAACTCAACACCATAATCCAAGGCTTTCTCCCTGGTGTGGAGTGTCGTGCTTGCCCCCTCCCTTGAGGAGAACAGGAAGTGAGGATTTCTCAGAAGAAATAAGGACATTTAAAAGCAAAATCCACATTACCTCATTACTGACACTCCTGCTCGCCCCCTCCCCCCTCAATAGGATTTCTCCACACCAGGAAGAAAGCCTTGCATTACGGTGTTGAGTTACAGGCAGAAGAACAGGAAGTGAGGATTTCTCAGAAGAAATAAGGACATTTAAAAGCAAAATTGAAGGATGAGGTAAGTGAAGGAGGACTGCACTAAGGTAAAGGAAGCTATTTAGGGAAACATTTTTTTTCCTTTACAACACGTTTAAGAACTATCTTCAGCATAAAGAAGAACAAGGAGTCCTAGAAGTGATGATTTGGCCCCCAAAGAGCCCTAATCTAAACATCATTGAGTCTGCCTGGGATTATATGAAGACACGGGAGATCTGTGGTCAGTTCTCCAAGACGTTTGGACAACCTATCTGCCAAAGAATTGATGCTGGTTTGAAGACAAAGGTAATTACTAGCAATGTCCCGATTCCACTTTTTTGAGACGGAGTACAAGTACCGATACTTTTTTTCACGTACTCGCCGATACTTTTTTAAATGTCGTGTGACTTTTTTTTTTACTATTTTTTTTAAAGGAGGGGGGTTAGTGGATTGTCAGTGTTTTTTTTAATTATTATTTTTTAATTTTTTTTAATTATTATTTATTACAATTTTTTTTCTTTTTTTTTATCAGTCCTGTTGGGGGGGCTTTGGTGAGATATCAGGGGTTTTAACAGACCTCTGACATCTCCCCTTAAAGACAGAGAAAGGCACTAAGGACAGAGATTCCCCAGTCCCTTTCTCAGCAGCCTCAGCTGAATTGAATGGAGAGAAGATTCTCTCCATTCATAAACTGAAGCATCATAAACACAAGTTACGATGCTCAGTTATGTGAATGGACAGAGTCAGTGATCACTGATTCTGCCCATTCGGAAAAGGTAGGAGCCAGATTTAGCGGCTCCTACCTCCGCTCTCCATCCTGACAGATTGAGGGGGGAGAGCGGCACAGGGGGGACAAGACCACATGGGGGAGAGCTACACGGAGGGGGACAAGATGGCATGGAGGAGAGCTGCACGGAGAGGGACAAGACGGCATGGGGGGAGAGCTGAACTGGGGGGGAGGGCCACGGAGGAGAGCGTCACGGGGGAGAGCGGCACTGGGGAACAAGACGGCACAGGGAGAGAGCAACACGGGGAGAGCGGCACGGGGGAACAAGGCGGCACTGGGGAACAAGACGGCACGGAGGGAGAGCTGCACGGGGGAACAAGAAGGCATGGGGGTAATAAGACGGCACTGGGGGAACAAGACGGCACGGGGGAGAGCGGCATGGAGGGGGAGAAGACAACACGGAGAAGACTAGTAACTCCTCCCACCACCCGATACCTGACTGCCCAGGTATCGGGTGAAGTATCGGACCATTTCCCCTGAGTACAAGTACTTGGGAAATGCTTGATATCGGTTCCGATACCGATACTAGTATCGGTATCGGGACATCCCTAGTAATTACACCAAATATTGACTTGATTTCGATTTTTCTTCTGATTGCTCACTTTGCAATTTGTAAATTGATAAAAATAAACAATTAAAAAATATATTTTTGAAAGCATTCTTACTTTACAACACTTTTTCACCCCTGCCTTAAACTCTTGCACTCTATATTGAAAAGGTAGACTACTCAACCACTCAAAATGCTAAAAGACAATTCTAGAATGCAGACATGCTTAAACAGACAATAGACCACTGGAGTCATGAAAACTCCATCTGTTGTATGGTGTTGATAATGAGAGATAGTTAAATACAATAGAGGTCATGTAGGAACGATATGACTAAGTAAATGCTCAAAGCCACAAGCTACGTTTAATTCCTGGAACTCTGGTGTGACTACTAAGCCTTTCATTTCACAGGAAACAGGTCCTTTACGCCTCATAGTACTTAGTAACAGTTTAATATAAAGACAACTTCTTGTTTTCTCTTTCCACTAAATTAAGTTACTTACCAGTTTCCTGCATGACACATCTGATCGTATCATTTAATTTAATAACAGAGCTTCTGCAAAACAAGTTTCATAGCAATTGAATCTTCAACTGTACAGATGTGCTTCACTTCAAACATTTACACATTCCCAAAATGATGTGTTTACAAGGACCAGGGATCACTCCAGAGAGCCCTGGACAGAGCACAGCATAGGGGAGGGGCGGCATGACAGGGCGGGACTGGCCCAGCTATTGGCCGGTTACCTGTAAGGAGAGGGCATGGCAGGTCCTGGGCGGGGGGCGGGTGCTGGATTAGTTTGGAGGAAGTGACGATTACACTAGGAAGAAGCTGCCCACCCACCCTCCCTGGGGTTAGGTCCCCTGGCGGGCGGTTCTTTTCGGGCTCGGAAAGACTAGTACAGGAGTAAAGGTTGTACCCATACGTGGTATGGGAGTATTACGTACCTTCCAGTTGACGCAGGTTAACCAGGAAGGGGTTAAAGTTCGTAGGTCACTGTGGACCGTCATACTGCCTCCGAGTCGGTGCTGCGCAACTGAGGCCTAGGGAAGAATTTTGGCCCAGTGTCCAGGTTTGAGGTGTGGTCTTTTGACCACCAAGTGTTATGGTTTTATATGGTTATTTAAAAAGTTATTTATAATGTTATTTATATAAAATTTTATATTCAATTTTATTTGTTAAATAAAGTAGGCCCGAAGGCCTATTTTCTCCACAACATAGTCCACGTTATCTTTGGTAGTTGTGGGGTTAAGTGGGTTCTGGGTAGGGGATAGGGTTACATAAAGGTCGCCAGGATCACTCCTCCGCCTGTCATGTTTTTACTGCCCAACAATTCAAATACATGTTTAGGGACACTTAGTGGCATACCTAGCACCCGAGGCCGATCATTTTAAAAAAAGGTCAGAAGGAATTACCCCCCAATTTCCTCACAGTACAAATTTCCCCTAACATCCCTAAATCCCCCCCCCCCCCAGCCTACCCTTTTAGTCCAGGCCCTCCTCAGCACAAACTCTTTAGCACAAATTCCCTTCCCAGCGCAGACCTACCCCTCCCCCCCCAAACACGCTTGACACCATCTGAACCAAATACGTTAATTTTTGTCTCATCGGAACACAGGACATGGTTCCAGTAATCCATGTCCTTAGTCTGCTTGTCTTCAGCAAACTGTTTGCAGGCTTTCTTGTGCATCATATTTTTAGTTGAGGCTTCCTTCTGGGATAATAGCCATGCAGACCAATCTGACGCAGTGTGCGGAATATGGTCTGAGCACTGACAGGCTGACCCCCCACCCCTTCAACCTCTGCAGCAATGCTGGCAGCACTTATATATCTATTTCCCAAAGACAACCTCTGGATATGATGCTGAGTACATGCACTCAACTTCTTTGGTCGACCATGGTGAGGCCTGTTCTGAGTCGAACCTGTTCTGTTAAACCACTGTATATGATTGGCCACCATGCTGCAGCTCAATTTCAGAGTCTTGGCAATCTTCTTATAGCCTAGGCCATCTTCATGTTCATCATTCACACCTGAGACCAATGATGGGGCACTATTCCTCCCACTGATACCAATGATGGGGTACTATTTCTCCCACTGACACAAATGATGGGACACTATTCCTCCCACTGATACCAATGATGGGGCAGTATTTCTCTCACTGACACAAATGATGGGACACTATTTCTCCCACTGACACAAATGATGGGACACTATTCCTCCCACTGATACCAATGATGGGGCACTATTTATCCCACTGACACAAATGATGGGACACTATTTCTACCACTGACACCAACAATGGGGGACTATTCCTATAACTAATACCTTTTATGGGGCACTATTCCACCTACTGACTACCGGCACTATAACTTTCATTTATTTTTTATTCCCACTGACCACAGTCCGGCCCCCCTAAAATCTGAAGGACAGTAAACTGGCCCTTTGTTTAAAAAGTTTGGAGACCCCTGCCCTAAAGTATCTTGCAGAGTATCTCACAGTTATAAATGCAGTGCTGGTGTAATTAGATTTTAGAAACAGGACAGACTCCTATCTATTTCTCTCCCTACAAGCACAAACAGGAACCTTCCCATAACCTATCTTGCAGAGTATCTCACAGTAATAAATGCAGTGCTGGTGTTTCTGAAGCAGGACAAGACAGTCTGACTCCTATCTAAATCCCTCCCTACAAATTCAATCGGGAACCTTTCCCTAACCTATCTTGCAGAGTATCTCAGAGTAACATATGCAGTGCAGGTGATTCTGAAGCAGGACAGTCTGACTCCTATCTAAATCTCTTCCTGAGAGCAGCAGCAGCCTTTCCTTACCCTAGCTAAAGCAGAGTGAAGGGCTGCGCTGTGTGCCTCTAGCTTATATAGAGGCTGGGTCACATGCTGCACTGGCCAATCACAGCCATGCCATTAGTAGGCATGGCTGTGATGGCTTCTAGGTCACATGAGTAAAACAAATGGCGATTGGCCATTACATTGCCGAACTCCGAACCCGAACCCAAACTTTTAGCAAATTATTCAGGTTCGGGTCCAAGAAAACCAAAAGTTCGGTAAGAACCTGAACTTTACAGTTCGGGTTCGCTTAACCCTAGTCTTTATGCCCGGGGGGCGAACAGACTCACCAATCATGTGCCACTGTGACTGGCTGCAACATGCTCGTCGTACGCGATGATGTCACTGCGTTCTTTCCTTTCAAGAGAACCACGGTTCCTTTGAAAGGAGAGTCTGTACACTCGGGCGGCAAGAGATACTTGCCAAGAATCTCGTCAGGGAAAACATTTTTTTTTCCTGACGAGATTCTTGCCCGTGTGAACAGGGCTTCACCGTTTTTACAGCACCCCTGCTGGACACAAAGGCGAACAGAGACCAGATTGTCTTTGATTGCCTCTATGGCCTTGGAGGACTGGAGCAAAATCATGAAGTAAACAATTTATTTTTATTTTTAAATCTAATCTTTTTAAACTTTTGCTTTTAAAAGGTGAGATTTGGGGTCTTTTTGACCCCAGATTTCTTCATTGGGAGGACCTGTCATCCTTATTTATATTACTAGGGATTTTTACATTCCTTGTAATAGGAATAAAGGTGATAAAAAAGAAATAAAGGGATCGTGCAAAGATAAAAAAAAAAAAATACATAAAAAAAAAGTAAAGCGCCTCCATTCCTCCGTGCTCACGTGCAGAAGCGAACTCATACGTAGGTTGTGCATGCACTTGTATACAATGTTTGCACCACACATGAGGTATCGTTGCGAGTAATAATTTTAGCACTAGACCTTCTCTGTAACTCTAAACAGGTAATCTGTAAACATTTTTAAAGCATCACCTATGGAGATTTTTCAGTATCGTAGCTTGTCGCCATTCCACAAGCAATTTTAAAGCGTGACATGTTATGTATCTATTTACTCAGCGTAACATCATCTTTCATATTTTATTAACTATATGGGCTATATATTGTGCTTTGTTTTTGTTTTTTAAATATATAAAATTGCAACGATTGCCATTTTATTCCCTAGGGTCTCTGCTGAACAAAAAAAAAATTGAGGATTCTGAATAGTTTTCTAGCAAAAAATTCTGATTTAAACTTGTAAACAAAAAGTGACAGAAATTTCTTGGTCTTCAAGTGGTTAAAGTAGGCATAAAAGCTAGCTGCCCCCCCCCCCCCCCCAATCCAGCCAGGAGAGTCATGTATTCACACTCTTGTCGCTTTTGTGGGTTGTGCCGACGCCAGCATTACCACAACACACTATATGGCAAAGGTGTGTGTTCACCCTTCTAATAAATGAATTGGCGTTAAGCTTTTTAACCCAATCTGTGTTAGCATAGGGTGTTGTGTAAGCAAACTGTTGTGATGTATAAGAAAAGTGTACCCAGCACACCACACGGGAAAGTCAGAAGTACTATGTGCCCATTGCCAAAGATAATCGATCTTTCTAGAGTTGTTTTCTTTACAGATATGGGGGTTGATTTACTAAAGGTGAATCCACTCTGCACTTGAAAGTGCAATTGTAAGTGCAGTCACTGTAGATTGTTGTAAATCTCAGGGAAAGTTCTGAAGGGAGGGGAAGCTCTGCTGATTTTATCATCCAATCATGTGCAAGCTAAAATGCTGCATTTTATTTTACTTGCATGATCTACAGCAAATGCACTTCCAAGTACACTTTTCAGTTTAATGCAAAGTGGATTTGCCTTTCGTAAATAAACCCAACGGTATCTATATTTACTGTAGCAAATCTGCACAATATTATGTCTGAAGCTTTTGTCTCTAGAAAATCAAATATCTTATTATACAGAATTTGCGTTACCTGCTAAGATCTTTGTCACATCAAGAAAACACAGGTTCTGTCATTTGTTCCTTAAACAGCATAGCTCTAGCACCTGCATAACACTTGGGGTCTGTTCAAACCATTGTATTGTGGTAATGTGTTGTAAAAAAACATGTGTAATACCGAAATGTGTGGTAACGCATGTATGTGCGCTGAACTGCCACTCATTTTAAAGGGCACTTCAATACACTTGTGTGCTTCATGATGTGCTGCACTCATTTTACATGCTTGGAGGAGGTGCAGTGCTCCTTAATCACTTAAGGACCGCCTAACGCCAATATACGTTGGCAGAATGGCACGCCTTTAAGTGCCCAGCCGTGGGTCGCGCACACACGACCCGGTCCAAAGCTCCGTAACCTCGCCCACGGGACCTATGGACCCGATCGCCGCCAGTGTCCCGCGAGCGGTCACAGGAGCTGAAGAACTGTGATGGATTAAACTAAAAAGCCCTGGGTGGCAAAAACAAGCAGCTGAGGCACAATTTTACTACCCACCGCAGTTTTAACAAGGCAGCCTGATAGGGCTGTACACATGCAGCAGCCACTGTAATTTTTACTTGGGCTGCAAAGTTTGACAGGCGGCACCACCTGTCAGATCAATGGGACTGCACCGCAAAAAAAGCCAAATGCTTGAGTTGCAGTTGTGATTCAGTCGCACAATGTAAAAATGCCCTTTAGCAGTTTAAAAAAAAAAAAAAACAGACATCAGTAGCATATACTGAATGCTTACCAGCTGCAGCTATAGTGCTATTTGCGGTGGATTGCTTTATTTAGAGGGTGGTAGGCCTTACCACCAGTTTGTAAGAACGCTAAGTGTATATTTATAAACCAATAAAATGTGAAATTCACCAAACATTCTCTGCAGACGCATCCTCTTGGTGCAAATGTTTTCAATTATAGTAATTGATTCACCTGCAGTGAATGCTTGGTTAATTTAAAAAAGTAATTTACAAATGAAATAAAGTCATTTTTTCCCCAATTTCAGCATTGTTTACTACTACAATAAAAAAAAAAACTAACAACCCCTATGAAAATGAATACAAATTTTAAGCACTGTGGTTTTAAAAAAACAGAAATAAAAAAATCTGCCAAAATATAGGGGAGGTGAAAGGAGAAGAAGAGGGGTGAATGGAAGGGCTGATTAAAGTTGACTAGGCGGTATTAAAGGGTTATATATGTATATATATTATTAATTGTAAAGGTTGCTTTATCTAATATCACATGAAGATCAAATGTCACCAGCTTATCTGCACATGAATGAAACATTAAATATGATGAAATAATAATGTTGCTATCACATTGCTCAATTAAGCTTTGATTTATAGCAACAGTTATAGCTACTTGATACACATCTGACCACAAAATACCAGAGTGGTTTAGTTTTGTATTTACACATTGCATCAGTCCACCATACCTATATGCTGTAATCTGGTAATGCTGGAACACATGGGGGGGGGGGGGGTTATTTACAAAAGGCAAATCCACTTTGCATTACAAGTGCAAACTACAAGTGCAAAGAAATTGCACTGAAATTGCGACTGCATTTCCAAGTGCAATTTCAAGTGCACTTTGCACTTGTAGGGCCAGATTCAGGTAGATGGGAGCATCTTTGCTCCAGAGTAACGCTTCTCATTTACGTTACTCTGCCGAAATTTTAGCAGCAAGTGCTGTCATTCACGAAGCACTTGCTCCTAAAGTTGCGGCAGCGCATCGCAAATGAGCCGGCGGAATTCAAATTGAGCGGGTACGGGGCGTGTAGTATTCTAACTAAGCGCGATCCCGCCGCCAACGTACTGCGCATGTGTCGAGTGTCCAAACATCCCCGTGCGCATGCTCCAAATTCTGTGAATGAACGTTAATGACGTCACATTCCCATTCATGAACTTTTTACGCAAGCGACGTGATTTTTTTTTTCCCGACGCGATGACGACGCCTATACCTAACATAGGATACTCCAACCCCATGTAGGTATATCTATGCGCCGCGTATCCCGTCCGGAAACGTCGTACCGTCATTGCGTCGCGCCGGAATTCGATCGTGAATTGCCGATTTCCGCTCATTAACATATTTTTTGAGCGTAAATCGGCGGGAACGCCCCCGGCGCCATTTTTAAGTTGAAGTAACGATGCGATGGCGAAACTCAGTTACGCTGCTCGCATCGGAGCTTCAACCCGGCGTTTCTTGTTTTCTGGTTACAGAAAACAGAAACGCCGGCTCAAAGTCACAGTTAGGCTGGCGGATCACTGGATCCGCCAGCCTAACTGTTCCTGAATCTGGCCCGTAGTTTGCACTTGTAATGCAATGTGGATTTGCCTTTTGTAAATAACCCCCCTAGTTCAGTGGTCCTCAACCTTTCTAGGATCGTGACCCCTTGATAAAAAAAGAATTGTAGCGTGGGTTCTCAGCACCCAAGGCAAGACGAGTAATTTGCCCCCCTAACCCACAGAGATTTAGTGTTCTCTCTCTCTCTATCCCAAACTCTTTTTTTTTTCCCCTCATCCCACTCTCTAGCTGTCTTTCTTGTTCTTATTATGTATCTCCCTTTTTCTTTGTTCAACCCCCTCTTTTCGCCTCCCTTCCATGTATTCTCTATTTTTATTCCTTCTCTTACTACATGGTGGGGGTGGGATGAGTGGCAATGCTGGGGGGAGTTCTGATCAGCCAAATTAGGTGCTCTTGACCAAGGTCATCTGCTGATCTGTGAACTGTAGTGGGGACTTTTAATGGCAACTCCTCCAGCCCCTCCCACTTCACATTCCTCACCAGTTAGCTGACCTCTAGTCTCTGCCCCCCAGCCATGCCATGAACTGAATGAGCAGCTACAAACAGGCTCCAGGGACAGCCCTACTAGGTGGCCACACAAGGGCTGGGAGAGCGGTTCGGGCTTTAGGAACAGCCCAGGATTCAGTGACCCCTGACAAATCATCATTTGACCCCCGAGGGGGTCCCGACCCCCAGGTTGAGAACCACTGCCCTAGGTGATGCCTCTCACTGGGTCCAACGCTTCTGAGGAAGCTATGGCAAAACTCAATAGGACTCGCATGGCGCCTTCTTTAACTCGGTTCTCTCCATCTCCTGAATTCAAACCTGCTTTGATTTTTATTTATTTTTTGATTCATAATTCTTAATCTATAGCTGGTGCCATGGTACAGATCACATAAAGATGTTTACTATAGCAGCTGGGATTGGCTGGCACTAGCAGCTGGGGAGAACTGCAGCAGGGGTAAATTAACAAAACATACAGCAAATGGTCATTTTTACATTTACATTTTTTAGGGCAAACAGTATACGTCCAAAGCACTCATCTGATTACCTCCCAAGCATCCCCCCAAAGTCTTAGGCCCCTTTGACACCAGCGGGTGGATCTGGTCGGCCTGTCTGTTTTTCAGGCAGACCTGATCAGGCCACCATTGTTCTCTATGGGGCGGCAGATGTTAGCAGACCTAAAAAGAAACGGACAGGAACGTTCTCCAGCTATCCAGCGGATCGGATCTGGAAACGGACAGGCAGTTTGTTTCCTTCCGACAGCCCCATAGAGAACAGTGGGCTGTGTCTGTGTTCGCTCTGCATAGCATAGCGTAGCGGACACAGACCTGCATCTGTCAGCTCAGCGTGGATCAGCGGAAAAATCCCCTGCTGAGCAGGTGGATCTGCTTGGATGGATTCTGCTCCATCTGAAAGGGGCCTTAGGGTTTATTTACAGCTCTGCATTGTGGGAAAGTGCTTGTTGCATGCCATTCATTTTTAACCCCCTTAGCGGTATCCCCGAGCGTGACTTGGGGTGTTTTTTTCATGCTACGATCGGTATCCCCGAGTCACGCTCGGGGTAGATGTGCAGAGCCTGCAGCGGGGTTCCTTACCTTCTCCCAGCGATCCAGCGATAAACTCCCATTGCTGTGATCGCCGCAAGAAAGTTAGCGCCTACCAGTATGTGCGTCGTTTGCTGTTCCAAGAGAGATGGCAATGGAAAAAAAGTCTGAAAAGAAACAAGGTACTATTGCCCTGATTGCAACGTCAGACTTTGTCTAGTTCCATGCTTCAAACTGTTTCACACTCAGGATGTGTATTGAATTTCTTTGTTTGACAAATTTCATTATTTTTCATTGCATTTTTATTGATTCGATTATAATTCATGCGTTTGTGTTTTTTAAATTTATCACATCTGGAATGTCTACTAGAGTCTTGTTTTGGTCAGGTTTAAGTAAGTAATTACTAAGAATTGCAGGCCTATAATACATATCACCAAATTTCCATGCAAAAAATTGTACCGCTTTTGGTACAAAATTTTAGACAGAATCATACCGCCAGGGAGGTTAAAGTCCACCCCAAAACACTAAGGCAAGGCACATGGAGTTGGAGTACGGATGTGATGCATGTGACGTAAGGAAGCCCACCCAATGTGTTTCGTCATCAGGAGTGGTCCTGGATGGTCTTTTTGCTTTATCTATGCATGCATAAAAACATCTTATCTACTGTTGGAACATATAAAAACAAAAATTGATACAGCGCACTCTAAGGTAACCTAAAATATGTGTCAAGTCAATGACGTAAATAAAACAAACAAATTCATAAACATTATAACAATCTCCAAAAGAATGTACACGTCAAAAAATATCCAGACAGTATCATTTGTAGCAATGTGTAGATTTCTAGATTCAGTAGTGACTCTGTATCAAACCCATAAGGCTTGAAATGACCTTTTATGTACAGTATGTCACACCTTGCAATCATTACACATCAGAATACAGCACCCATTGTCCAGTGATTTTCCATCTCTATGCAAACAGGTAACACACCAGAAAATAATGACCTCTATATTTCAAGAAGATCAGATCATCTTAAAACCATCATAAACTATTTTATCTTCTGATCTTGAGAAGTTCTAGCAACCACCACTTAGGGGGATTTCACAACCACCACATAGGAGGGATTTCACAGCCACAACATAGGAGGATTTCACAACCCTTATGCCCTGTACACACGATCGGTTCATCCAATGAAAACGGTCTGATGGATTTTTTCATCAGATATCCGATGAAGCTGACTTTCATCAGTCGTGCCTACACACCATCAGTTAAAAAAACGATCGCTTTATAATGCGGTGACGTAAAACACAACGACATGCTGAGAAAAATAAAGTTCAATCCTTCCGATGCGTCGACTTGATTCTGAGCATGCGCGGATTTTTAACCGATGGCCGATCGTTTTTTTCTATCGGTTAGTTAACCTTTAAATAATTTTAAAACAAGTTCCTAGTTTTTTAACCGATGGATAAATAACCGATGGGGCCCACACACGATCGGTTAGTCTGATGAAAACGGTCCATCAGACTGTTTTCATCAGACAAACCGATCGTGTGTACGCGGCATTAGTAATACTTCCCTCCAGCTTTAAAGGCTAAGTTCACCATTTTACCATAATTGAGGTATAAAGGTAAACTAAGCCTTTAAAATGTCTCCTCTTCAAATTCCACCACTTGTAAGGCTCCATTCACACTTGTAGTGCAACTTTGGATCTGTAAAACTTGGATATGACTTTAAATGGTTATCTTTGGAAAACTCCTCACTTACATGAGGGGAACATACTTCTATCTACAGATGCATTCATTATTAATGGCACCCCCACACATCTAGCAAACGCGGCCACCAAAATACATGGTACCACAATACCATGCATTTTTCTGCAATGCAATTTAAAAATGGTGCCATACTTTATGCACATTTCAAGCACACTTGGCAGCCTATTAAAATTAATGGGCTGTCAAAAATGCACTGTGTGGAAATGCGTAAAAACGCATGCAAGCAAATGCACGCATTATAGTGTGAACTGGCCCTAAAAACACTACACTTTATAATGAACCATCAGAGAAAACCAATGTGTGATATAGCTCTGCCTTCCCATGGATTTTGTCACAACAGGACTTGTAAAGCTACAAATTATATTGTCTGGACATTTTATGACATATGTATTAATTTGGAGATTATGATATAATATTTCTGTATTTTTTTTAAGTTTAAATCACATGTCATTGACTTGTCATATATTTTAGGTTACTTGTATCAGTTTATTTTCGTAACGTGTTTTTTTTTTTTTTTTTTACACATACTGGGAGTTATTTGCGAAAGGCAAATCCACTTTGCACTACTTAAAATTACGCTTAAAGTGCACTTGGAAGTACAGTCGCTGTAAATCTGAGGGGTAGCTCTAAAATGAGGGGAAGCTCTGCTGATTTTATTATCCAATCATGTGCAAGCTAAAATGCTGCTTTTTTATTTTCCTTGCATGTCCCTCTCGGATCTACAGTGACTGCACTTCCAGGTACACTTTCAGTGCAATTTCAAGTGCACTTTGCACTTGTAGTTTGCACTTGTAATGCAAAGTGGATTTGCCTTTCGTAAATAACCCCCACTGTATTGTAATTTTAGCACTTGTTTCATTTATAATTGGTGGATGTCAGTGCACATTACAGTATTTCAATTTTTTTTATGTTGCAACTGTAACTGACTGTATATCTATTGGGATAAATAGAACTGGCCAGAGAGCTTACAACAAGGCTAGATAGTGTGGATCTGGCAATATTGTGGACAGATAAGTATAAGACTTTGGATGAGCGGGTGTTGGCATTATTAACCTAAAGGATACCTTTATACCACTTCCCGGCATCTGGTTTCCCACCCCCAATATCTCTTAACATGGGTCTTGATGCCTGGGGGGCGAACAGACTCACCAATCATGTGCCACTGTGGCTGGCTGCAACAGTGGTCACATTGTCTGGAGCTTATCGAGCAGGGGAGCTAGGAGTGTGCTTTGAGAATGCTCTCAACACAGAAATCTTTGCCGTCCATGAATGCATATGTGTGGCATTTAGGTGTTAAAGCCCACCTGCTTTGTTGCGGCACATATACAGTATCTCACATTTTTGTAAATATTTTATTGCATCTTTTCATGTGACAACACTGAAAAAATTATACTTTGCTACAATGTGAGTGTACAGCTTGTATAACAGTGTAAATTTGCTGTTCCATCAAAATAACACAACACACAGCCATTAATGTCTAAACCGCTGGCCACAAAAGTGAGTACACAAAATGTCCAAATTGGGCCCAATTAGCCCTTTTCCCTCCCCGATGTCATGTGACTCCTTATGTTTCAGGTGTGAATGGGTTGCAGGTGTGTTAAATTTGGAGTTATCGTTCTCACTCTCTCATACTGGTCACTGGAAGTTCAACATAGCGCCTCATGGCAAAGAACTCTCTGAGGATCTAAAAAAAAGAATTGTTACTCTACATAAAGATGACCTAGGCTATAAGAATTTGCCAACACTTGGAAACTGAGCTGCAGCACAGTGGCCAATCCCATACAGCGGTTTAACAGGACAGGTTCCACTCAGAACAGACCTTGCCATGGTCAACCAAACAAGTTGAGTGCACATGCTCAGCGTTTATATCCAGAGGTTGTCTTTGGGAAATAGAGCTACGAGTGCTGCAGAGGTTGTGGGGGGTCAGTTTGTCAATGCTCAGACCATACGCCACACACTTCATCAAATTGGTCTGCATGGCTGTTGTCCCAGAAAGAAGCCTCTTCTAAAGATTATGCACAAGAAAGACAGCAAAACTGTTTGCTAAAGACAAACAGACTAAGGACACGGATTACTGGACCCAGGTCCTGTGGTCTGATGAAACCAAAATAAACTTATTTGGTTGAGATGGTGCCAAGCATGTGTGGCAGCAAACAGGTAAGGCGCAGAAAGACAAGTGTGTCTTGCCTACAGTCAAGCATGGTGGTGGGAGTGTCATGGTCTGGGGCTGCATGAGTGCTGCCGACACTGTGGAGTTAGTTAATTGAAGCAACCATAAATGCCAAGATGTACTGTGACATACTAAAGCAGAGTATGATCCCCTCCTTTCAGAGACTGGGCTGCAGGGCAGTATTCCAACATGATAACAACCCCAAATGAAGGAAAAGGCGATAGACTGGCCAAGCAGGTCTCCATTCCTAAACCCTATTTGTGGGGCATTCTTAAGCGGAGGGTGGAGGAGCGCATCCACCAGCTCTGAGGTGTCATCATGGAGGAGTGGAAGAGGACTCCAGTGGCAACCTGTGAAGCTCTGGTGAACTCCATGCCCAAAATGGCTAAGGCAGTGCTGTAAAATAATGGTGGCCACACAAATATTGACACATTAGTCCCTATTTGGACATTGTCACTTAGGGGTGTACTCACTTTTGTTGCCAGCGGTTTAGACATTAATGGCTGCATGTTGAGTTATTTTAAGGGGACAGCAAATTTACAGTGTTATACAAGCTGTACGCTCACTACTTTACATTGTAGCAAAGTGTAATTTCTTCAGTGTTGTCACATGAAAAGATATAATAAAATATTTACTAAAATGTGAGGGGTGTACTCACTTTTGTGAAATATCGTATATATTCGTACTGGGGTCAGCAAGTGCAAAGACCACATTGGTGCAGAAAGAGCCTATGTAGAATGTAGGCATACAGTGCATTTTCTGAAACTACTAACGTAACATTTGAGCCCACATGGAAATATCTGTTTTGAAGTGTAAATTTAGAATTATCAAGATAGATCAGGTTTTGTTATTCTTCATGCTCGGTCACATCTTGAGATTTGAAACAATGTCTTTCCGTAACCATATAGGCATGCAACTGTTTCCTACTGTGAGAATATGCATTAAAAGCTATGCAAGGATTTTGCCCTTCCTTTTTTAAATGTTTTATTTTTTTATTTTTTTTATTTGATCAGTGCTCTTCATTGCCTATGTATGGAGAGTAGTGCTATCACAACAGCATTAAAGTAGAAGTAAACTCTGTTAGGTTGTCACATGTGTATATATATTTTATATATATATATATATATATATATATATATATATATATATATATATATATATATATATAAATATATATATATATAAAATATTTACAAAAATGTGAGGGGTGTACTCACTTTTGTGAGATACTGTATATTACATACAGTAGGTGGTAAAGGGTAAAAATCCTATCAATACCCTATGTTATTTTATTTATTTACATCTATTTAATAATCTATTCACCCACCTGTCCACTGTCTATCTCACTGGTACTACTACTGACCTGTTTTTTAGTGCAGAAACAGAAAGGCTCATGATTATTATACAGGATTTATATAGCGCCAAAAATTGCACAGTGCTTTACAATATATAGAAAAATAGTACAATTATAATGCAGTTCAGCACAGAAGAAATAGGAGGGCCCTGCTCATGGAGCTTACAATCTAATGGTAGAGGGTTACAAAAGGTGATAGGTGTGAGGGATAATCTGGTGGAGATGGTTGAAGTAGAGGTGGGCTAGGCTTCCCGTAATAAATACGTTTTCAAGGATAGCCTAAAGGCAGAGAGGGTAGGAGCTAACCAGGCATACTGTGGTAGGGAGTTCCAGAGTATAGGAGAGGTTCTGACAAAGTCCTGGAGATGGGCATGATAGATGATAACAAAGGAGCTAGAGAGCAAGAGGTCTTAGGAGGAACCTGATAGCATGCAACAATAGAGCTAGAGAGCAAAAGGTCTTTGGAGGAGCGTGATAGGAGGTAACTACGAAGCTAGAGAGCAAGTGGTCTTTGGAGGAGCGTGATAGGAGGTAACTACGAAGCTAGAGAGCAAGTGGTCTTTGGAGGAGCGTGATAGGAGGTAACAATGAAGCTAGAGAGCAAGATGTTTTGGAGGAGAGTGATAGCATGTTACGATGGAGCTAGAGAGCAAAAGGTCTTTGGAGGAGCGTGATAGCAGGTAACAATGGAGGTCGAGAGCAGGAGATCTTTGGAGGAGCCTGATAGGAGGTAACAGCGGAGCTTAAGAGCAAGTGGTCTTTGGAGGAGCGTGATTGGAGGCAACAACAGAGCTAGAGAGCAAGAGATCTTTGGAGGAGGAGCGTGATTGGAGGTAACACTGAGCTAGAGAGCAAGAGGTCTTTGAAGGAGCGTGATTGGAGGTAACACTGAGCTTGAGAGCAAGAGATCTTTGGAGGAGGAGCGTGATTGGAGGTAACACTGAGCTAGAGAGCAAGAGGTCTTTGGAGGAGCGTGATTGGAGGTAACAACAGAGCTAGAGAGCAAGAGGTCTTTAAAGGAGCATAGCATGATAGGAGGTAACTACGAAGCTAGAGAGCAAGTGGTCTTTGGAGGAGCGTGATAGGAGGTAACAATGAAGCTAGAGAGCAAGATGTTTTGGAGGAGAGTGATAGCATGTTACGATGGAGCTAGAGAGCAAAAGGTCTTTGGAGGAGCGTGATAGCAGGTAACTACGAAGCTAGAGAGTAAAAGGTCTTTGGAGGAGCGTGATAGCAGGTAACTACGAAGCTAGAGAGAAAGATGTCTTTGGAGGAGTGTGATAGGAGGTAACAACGGAGGTAGAGAGCAGGAGATCTTTGGAGGAGCCTGATAGGAGGTAACAGCGGAGCTTAAGAGCAAGTGGTCTTTGGAGGAGCGTGATTGGAGGTAACAACAGAGCTAGAGAGCAAGAGATCTTTGGAGGAGGAGCGTGATTGGAGGTAACACTGAGCTAGAGAGCAAGAGGTCTTTGGAGGAGCGTGATTGGAGGTAACAACAGAGCTAGAGAGCAAGAGGTCTTTAAAGGAGCATAGCATGATAGGAGGTAACAACGGAGCTAGAGAGCAAGAGGTCTGTGAAGGAGCATAGCATGATAGGAGGTAACAACGGAGCTAGAGAGCAAGAGGTCTTTAAAGGAGCATAGCATGATAGGAGGTAACAACGGAGCTAGAGAGCAAGAGGTCTTTGAAGGAGCATAGCATGATAGGAGGTAACAATGGAGCTAGAGAGCAAAAGGTCTTTGGTGGAACAGAGAAAACAATTTGGGTGATATCACGAGATGAGGTTAGTGATGTATCTGTCTAGAGTTAGTAAATACAATTTAAAGGCTGACTCCACTAAATAGAGTTCAGTAAATTAGGTAAGAGACGGAAATGAATGATGTCATAAGGGCCCTTTCACACGTGCGGAAAGGGCTTTACGGATGAAAAACGGACCGCAATGCATCCCTATGGGATAGCGGATGAGCATCCGCTAACGTCCGTTTGCATCCGTCTCCGTTAAGCTCCGTTTTTTTGAACGGAAGAAAACCCTATTTCCTGACGCATTCATGGCAGCACACACTGGGTTGTGACTCCGCCCCCACAACCTGACAGGATTGGTTAGCTATAAATTTGATTAGGAGACACCCGGCATCATTCTCTTTTTTTATCCTCACCTGAACAGGACATGGACGTACAGCTTGTCTCCTACCGCTATCGCCCCAGCAGGTTCAGCCTCTCCTGTTTGGAAGTCCCCCCTGTACAGTCTCTAAAGGAGCTCTATGGGGGGAGCCCCGCTCTGGTGGTCTCAGGGGTTAAATCCCGGCAATACCTGGCTTTACACAAGCTCTAAATGAGCTTATATTTGGCATGGCTCCCCTTAGGTCCGGTGGCTATATATCTCCTGAGTATTTTTTTTTACATTACTTTCAAACCTTGGTTGTTTTTCCCCCTTGCTCTCACCTTTTTTTTTAGTCAGCAGGCTTGCTGGGCTCTGCTGTCCCACGTCTCTCTGCTCCGCGGCGCCCCCCCTGGCCGCTCTGCGCATGCGCGCAGCAGAGCGATGAGGTCGGCAGTCTCTTCTGCCCTCACCCAAAATGGCGACGGGCCGCGCGCGGCGCTTCTGCGCATGCGCGATGACGTCATCAGCGCCGCGACAGCGGCGCCAGATTTAAATAGCTCTTTTTTCCTTTTTCCTCTCAAGGCTGCTGCTTTGCCCCAATTCTTCTGGAATTTTCGCCCTAGGTGACTGAATCTCTTCCCCCTCTTAGGAACAGTTCTTTCCCTCACCTTTTTCTAACCCTTTTCCACCCTTTTGCCTCCTCCAGCTGCTGCTTCCCAAAACTGTGTCAGTACACTTCATGGAGCCCACTGCCCTAGCAGACCACTGCCAACAAACGAGGTATGGAGGCCATCATAGGGGTAAGTACTGAAGAGACAAAAAGAGAGCCGGCCACTAAGTACTGCTTTTTTTCTTGCAGTCCCACCAGGCCCAGAGATGCGAGCCCACAGCGCAGGGAGAGATCCAGGCGTACATCAAGCAGGAGGTCCCGCAGAAGCCGATCAAGATCTTCCTCCCGCTACCATCGGTCTAGACATAGCCGATCACGGCGCAGCCGATCTCGCCACAGCAGGTCTCACCGGAGACGGTCCCCCTCATTGCACCGCGAACGCCACCATACCCGTCCTGCGGCTAATGCCTGCTGGGTGTGCGGTGCTATTGCGTTGCCAGGGAAATTAGCCTGTCGCACCTGCCTTAAAGAGGCAGTCGGAGAGACAGAGGCGGACGCCAGGATAGCTAAAGACATTGCTCAAGAGCCGGTGCGAGAATCAAGCTGGACTTCGGTCCCTACGGCCAGTGATGATCCCACCCCTGGCACCTCCTCAGCTTTCGGCCCTTACGCCCAGCTAGCGGGGAACCTATCCGATCATGAAGAGCATGAGATGAGATCGGGATTTGACTTCAGCCTAGTTGAACCCTTTGCACGCTCTGTTAAAGAGACCATAGGCTGGGAGGAACCCGTAGCAGAACCAAAGATTGGGAAGTATTTTCCTGAATTAAGGAAGGATCCCGAGCTGTTTCCCTTCATAAAGGAATTAGAGGATCTCATTAAAGATGAGTGGGAAAAACCTGATAAACGACCTGGTCTCTCTAATAAACTCGCCAAGCTATACCCTCTAATGGAGTCTAAAGTTTCTTCCCTTATCAACCCTCCGGTTGTGGACTCGTCCCTGATGCGGCTCGCCCGGCATGTCACTCTACCAATAGAGGACGCAGTCTCGTTCCGAGACGTTCTTGACCGCAGGATGGACTTGGAGTTGAAGAAAGCCTACTCTTCAGCAGGTGGAGCATGTAGACCAGCTATTGCCACGGCTGCTGTTGCCAGAGCCATATCCACATGGGCGGCCAACGCAGAAAAGTCTCTCCTAGAGGGTACCGACCTGGAGGAAGTGATATCGTCTTTACAAGAGATCAGGCTAGCGGGAGACTTTGTGGCAGGAGCCTCAGTAGATGTCATCCGTTCCTCGGCTCGTTCCATGTTTGCTTCGGTAATGGCCCGCAGAGCCTTATGGCTGAAACCCTGGGTCGCCGACGCGACCTCTAAAACCAATTGGTGTAAAATACCATATGATGGCATAAACCTGTTCGGCGCAAAATTAGACTCGGCGATCTCCAAAGTTACGGGAGGAAAGTCAGGGCTTATCCCCTCTGACAGGAGGCCTAAGCCCCAGAGGGGACCTACCTTCAGGCATAATCTGCCTGATAGATACAGAGAAGCCAGAGCCTATCGTCCAGGCAGGGAATTCAGAAGAGATAGGAGAACTACTCGCCCTCCCTTTGCTCGGTCTCAGAAGACCAAGGCCATTTCCACAGGGGATCAGCAAAAGTCCTTTTGAAAGCTTGCCTGCCCACCCAGCTCAGGTGGGCGCCAGGCTCAAGAAATTCGCGCAAGTTTGGTCAGAGCACATAGAAGACCCATGGGCCCTTTCCACGATCAAACTAGGCCACAGATGGAATTTCACGGGGGCATTACCTCACAGGGTCTTCCAACCCACCAAAATTCCTTCCTCCCTGCACAAGCGAAAACTTCTCATTCAATATATCTCAGATCTAATCCAAAAGGAAGCAGTCGTGGAAGTTCCTTCTCACCAAAGGGGCAGGGGGTTTTATTCCCCTCTATTTTTGGTGCGAAAAAAATCAGGGGATCTTCGCCCCGTATTGGACCTCAAACGCCTCAACCAAAAAATCCAGATAGAGGCTTTCAAGATGGAGAGTCTCCAGTCTATCCTTCTAGCAGTGAACCTGGGAGATTGGATGCTGTCTGTCGACCTGTCGGATGCTTACCTTCACGTGCCAATCCACCCAGCCTTTCAGAAATACCTGCGCTTTTCCATCAGCCAGCACCATTTTCAGTTCCGATGCCTACCCTTCGGCATCTCTTCGGCACCCAGGACGTTCACCAAGGTCCTCCTCCCGCTCATAGCACTCCTCAGGAAGAGAGGCTTGCGGGTTCATCATTATTTGGACGACATACTGCTCCTAGCAGCAAATCGAGAGACTCTCCTCCTCCAGCGGAAGATCCTAATCACAACCCTTCAGAACTTCGGGTGGTTAATCAATTGGCAGAAGAGCAGCCTCCAACCTTTACAATTGATGACATTCCTCGGAGCAGAGATGGACACGAAACAGAACAGGGTGCAACTGCCCCTAGAAAAGATGCAACCCCTAGCTCGGAAGGTACGAAATCTACTATCCTCCAGATCCCCGTCAGCCAGAACCTGCCTCAGCATGCTGGGCTCTATGTCTTCAACCATACCCATGATCCAGTGGTCTCAGTGGCAAATGAGATCCTTACAAAACACCCTTCTCAGACAATGGGATGGAGCCTCAATGCACCAACCCATCAATATCCCCAGCCAGGTGCGTCTCAGTCTTCTTTGGTGGACTCAACCTTCCAATCTCAGGAGATTCAGACCTATAGCTCCCCCGAGTCCGGAGGTCGTGACGTCAGATGCCAGCGAGAAGGGCTGGGGAGCTCACTACCAGGATCAGACGGCCCAGGGACAGTGGCACTTTTCTGCTCGGGGAGTGGTCTCAAATATTCTGGAGCTTCGGGCAGCGTTCCAAGCCCTCTTAGCATTTGCGCCTCTTCTGCAAGGGAAGTCTGTCCTAATCCGGATGGACAACAGGGTGGCGGTGGCCTATATCCAGAGGCAAGGCGGTACCCGAAGCCGCACATTATTGGAGGAGGTTCTCCCCATAATGCAGTGGGCCCAGGCACATCTATCGGATCTGCGGGCGGTTTACGTTCCAGCGGCTCAGAATACGCTAGCCGACTTTCTAAGCAGGGAACTTTGGTCAAACAACGAGTGGTCCTTGAACCTCCGGGAGTTCTCTATTCTGACGGAGGCCTGGGGGGTCCCAGAAATCGACCTAGCAGCAACACCGGCCAATACCAAGTGCTCAAGATTTCTATCCAGAGTGCCATTTCCGACAGCGGAAGGGATAGATTGCCTTCTCCATCCATGGGACTTCAACCTGGGGTACGTCTTTCCCCCGACCCCCCTGATAGCGAGATTCCTATGTCGACTCCGGAGATCATCAGCGACAGTAATTGCGGTAATACCGTTTTGGCCAAGGAGGCCGTGGTTCACAACTCTCTTACAACTCAATACCCGACCTCCAATCCATCTTCCAGCATCACCAGACCTCCTACACCAAGGTCGGTTCCTCCATCCAGCCCCCGACAGGCTCCACTTGACAGCCTGGAGGTTGAGAGGGCTAGATTAAGGGAACAAGGATGCTCCCAGGCAGTCATAGCAACCTTGATGCAAGCCAGGAAGGTTTCCACTAACACCGTTTATACCAGAATTTGGGAAAAGTTCTCCCACTTGGCACAACTTAAAGGTTGGAATCCTATCTCGCCAGAACCTTACCAGGTCCTAGAGTTCCTACAAACGGGAGTCGACAAGGGTCTAAGCTCTAGCACCCTAAAGGTACAGATCTCCGCTCTGTCTGCAAAGACTGGCACCAGATGGGCCCTGCACCCTTTAATCACCCAGTTCGTGCAAGCCTGTGTAAAGATCAGGCCCCCGAGAAGACCATCCTTTCCGGCCTGGGACCTTTCACTGGTTCTGGAGGCACTATCCAATCCTCCTTTTTTTCCACTCAGCTCAATCTCCTTATGGGACCTGACCCTAAAGCTGTCCTTCCTCATTGCTGTAGCTTCAGCTAGGAGAGTGTCTGAGCTGCAGGCTCTCATGACTAAAGAACCATATTTACTTTTCCTGCCCGACAGGGTGGTGTTGAGGCCTTCTGATCGTTTCCTCCCTAAAGTTACCTCGGCCTTCCACTATGGTCAGGACATCATCTTGCCATGCCTTACTAACGAAGTTGGTGAGCCTCACGCTTTGGACATTAAGTCTACACTTTCCAGCTACCTGTCGGCCACCGTCCACCTTCGGTCAACGGACACCCTCTTGATTATACCTCACGGAGCCAGGCGGGGTCAGGCAGCCACTTCCCGGACTATCGCCTCTTGGCTAGTCAAGACTATAGGAAGGGCATACTCTACTCAACAGCGGGAGATTCCGGAAGGCATCAGAGCGCATTCAACCAGGGCAGTGGCGACATCTTGGGCAGCATATTGCGGGGTCTCGTCAGAAACCATCTGCAAGGCAGCAACCTGGTCTTCCAGGCATACCTTCATCTCCCACTACAGAGTGGACGCAGCTCTTCTGGCTACAGCTGAGTTTGGCAGATCTATCTTCAGGGCCAATTCTTCTGCTCTCTAAGAAATAAATACTTTGCATTGAACCCTCCCGACTGGCGAGTTATTTCCCAGTGTGTGCTGCCATGAATGCGTCAGGAAAATGGAAAATTGTATACTCACCTTTCCGTAATTTTCCTTTCCTGACGCATCTTCATGGCAGCACACAACTGCCCACCCTGTTGTTCAATGATGATATTTACGGAGAATGATGCCGGGTGTCTCCTAATCAAATTTATAGCTAACCAATCCTGTCAGGTTGTGGGGGCGGAGTCACAACCCAGTGTGTGCTGCCATGAAGATGCGTCAGGAAAGGAAAATTACGGAAAGGTGAGTATACAATTTTCCATTTTTTCTTCCATCAAAAAAACGGAACGGACGAAAAACGGATGTTAGCGGACGATCCGTTTAACATCCGATCCGCTAACATTCGTTTTTCATAAAAATATGTCATAAAAAAAAAGTTCTAAAAAAACCCAAAAAAAAACGGATGAAAAAACGGATGGAAAAACGGATGAAAAACGGATGAAAAACGGACGAAAAACTGAAAAAAAAACGGACGAAAAAACTGATCAACTGATGAAAAAAACTGACCTAAAAAACGGTCCGCACGTGTGAAAGGGCCCTAAAAGGTTGGCATAGGGCCTGCTATTGGTAGACTGAAAAAAAAGAGACACAGATGTGGGTGACATTTACACAAAACATGTTTTTCACTTCCTCTACTCAACGCTGCCAAGTGTACTGTTGGGGAAAATGAAAAATGAAAGCTGAAGCTAATTGCACTATCACTCAGTCCTGGTTTATATGCGAGTGTGCTAACTGATTCCCCTGGAACAAAAAAGTCATTAAATGTTTATATTTGGATTCTTCAGAAATGATTCATTAGAAGAAACAAGTTGCAAACATTCTACTAAACACAAGGCCTTAACCATTAAGCTTTTGTGCCTAGAGCAAAGCATAGTTAGAAGATTAGATCTGTCATCCATGGGAAGTAAAATGTATCTGGTGGTAACAGTGTGTGTGTTAGCCTCATGTATAGCAGCATATGCCTCTCACATGTCCTCCCAATGAAATCCTCTGAACGCATTGTTGAAGTCGAAGATAACCAGTTAGATACATAACAGAGGACAGTTAAAATCAGTAGATGGCCCGATTAGGTCTCAACTGGAAGTTTTTTTTTCTCTGGGTTATTTTGCACAAGAAAATATTTCTGTCTTTTGGACCAGAGGTCTCCAAACTTTTCAAACCAAGGGCCAGTTTATTGTCCTTCAGACTTTAAGAGGGCCAGATTGTGGCCTGCGGGGGGCAGAACATTTCCTGAGTATCAGTGAGAGTAAATATGGCCTCAAGATTGGTGATCAGTAGGAGGAATAGTAGTGCCCCTTATTAGTAAGAGGAATAGTATCCCATCATTGGTATCAGTGGAAGAAATAGTGCCCCTTTGTTGGTGCCAGTGGGAGGAATAGTGCCCCAAGGGCTGGATAAAGGCTAGCAAAGGGCCGCAGAGATGATCAAATACCACCAAAAGAAATCTCTATTTGTGGGAAAAAAAGGACGCCAATTTTGTTTGGGAGCCACGTCGCACGACCGCGCAATTGTCAGTTAAAGCCACGCAGTGCCGAATCACAAAAAGTGCTCTGGTCTTTGGACAGCAATATGGTCCGGGGCTAAAGTGGTTAAAGGGGTTGTAAAGGTTCATTTTTTATTTACTAAATAGGTTCCTTTAAGCTAGTGCATTGTTGGTTCACTTACCTTTTCTTTCGATTTCCCTTCTAAATGTTTTTTTTCTTTGTCTGAATTTTTCACTTCCGGTTCCTCCTCAGTAAGCTTGCCCCCATCATCTGAGCTGCTCTGGCTGGGGGTTAGTCAACATGCTCACCCCCTCCCTAGGGACTACATCCCTGTGGGGAGACGCTGCGTTCACAGGGGTGAGCACGCTGACTAACCCCCAGCCAGAATGGCTCGGATGATTGGGGCCAATTTATTTTCTGCCTCTAAATGCTCCTGTATGTTAGGGTATGGATCCATGCACACATAGGCATTTAGAAGTGGGGAGTTTAGAGGCAGAAATATAAATGCCACTGCCAACACCTCATGGAGCAACAGTGTTTTGGTAGACAGAATGCTTGACACATGTACAGTAAATGCCTCTAAACCAGGGGTCTCAAACTGGCAGCCTTCCAGCTGTTGAGTCCCATCATGCCTCTGCCTGTGGGAGTCATGCTTGTAACTGTGAGCCTTGCAAAGCCTTATGGGACTTGTAGTTTTGAAAAACAGCTGGAGGGCCGCCAGTCTGAGACCCCTGCTCTAAACGCACATTAACGCATGTCAAGAGCTTGAGCGTTAATTCATATCAATGACCAGAATAAATTATTAATTTGGCTAATTAATTAAATTGTTGCTCTTGCCCTGATGTTTGCGGCAATACCATGTGTGGTCCGAGTGGTGTAATGTACAATTATTATTTATTAATAATTAAATTATTAAAGTATACACCAGTCAAAACTATAAATGAAAGCTTGATATACAATACATGATTCAACAACCACATCATGTTCACGTTTATATCTAGACAATGCTATACTGTATCAGGCCAACCAATTTCATTTTGTCTGTTATCTTTTCATGCTAGAATGGAATGAAACACATCCAGATGCTGGTGACGACTCTAACAGACAGAAACACTGAGCCACACCCTTCTGATGAAGCTACGGCAAAATATTTTTTTTTTTTAATGGTGATGCTAAAGCAGAGAGAGGAAGATACTATACACAGCACAAGCTTTAGGAGTAAACTCATTGGGCCAGACTCAGAAAGTGTTTACGTTGGCGTATCTAGAGATACGCCGCGTAAATACTAAGAATAGCCGGCGTATCTTTTTTCTGTATTCAGAAAACAAGATAAGCCGGAATTCAGCTAATATACGAGCGGCATAAGTCTGTTACACCGTCGTATATTAGTTGCATATTTACGCTGGCCGCTAGGTGGCGCTTCCGTCGTTTTACGCGTAAAATATGCAAATGAGCTAGATACGGCGATTCACAAACTAGGGACACACACATGCCCTACGCATCACCTATAGTGGCCACCCTAGAGGCATGGAGGCATTTTACCTTGGCGAAGTTGCTTTCAACTCCGGCCGTTGAGTCGGCCGGGCGTCGTAGTTTACGTTGTTTGCGTAAGTGTTAGTCCGGCGTAAAGTTACCCCTGCTATATGAGGCGCTGCCAATGTTAAGTATGGACGTCGGAACAGCGATGAATTGTACGTCGTTTACGTTGTTTGCCTAAATCATTCGGGAATGGGGCTGGACGTAATTGACGTTCACGTTGTTTACATTGACTAGTTGCGACGTGATTTCACGCATGCGCACTGGGATACGTCCACGGACGGTGCATGCACCGTTCAGAAAATACGTAAATTGCATGGGGTCATGATTCATTTACATGAATCACGCCCCCACATTACTAATTTGGATTAGGAGCCCTTACGCCGGACACTTTACGCTACGCCGCCGCAACTTATGGAGCAAGTGCTTTCTGAATAAGGCACTTGCCCAAAAAATAAAGCGGAGGCGTAGCGTAAAGAGCATACGCTACGCCGCCAGATAGATACACATTTGTATCTGAATCTGGCCCCTAATGTCCATCTACTGATCCTGTATAAAGTTGAGTTGAGAGGTATCTTAATACAGCGCGGTCTTACCCTGAAGGTTCCTGACGCGAGGGGTGTATGTGCTTTTCCTTCAGAGGATTATGCAGAATAAATTGGTAGAGTTTTGTTCAGGCAAAGTAATTTTTTTCTTAGCTTAAAGCTCAACTCCAAGCAAAAATGTTATTTAAATGGTGCATTGTGCATCAAATTATAAGGAAAAAAAAATTGCAGTCTCACTGTGCCCAAACGCAGCCACTGTGCCATGCTATCTAACGCAGCCACTGTGCCATCAATTTGCACCACTGCGCCATGCCATTAAACCAGCCACTGTGCCATTCATTGTCACCACTGTTCCATGCCATTAAACCAGCCACTGTGCCATCCATTGTCATCACTGTTCCAAGCCATTAAACCAGCCACTGTGCCATCCATTGTCACCACTGTTCTATGCCATTAAACCAGCCACTGTGCCATCCATTATCACCACTGTGCCCATGGTCGCCGCTGTGCTAATTGTCCCCACTGTGCCCTGTAAATTGCTCTCCCCCCGCCCGGCACTTACCTTTACTGGAGTCAGGCATCCACGTCCTACGATGTCTTCTCCCGCCCTCGATGACTGACAGGTGTCTCAGCCAATCAGGTTACTGGTAGCCAGAACCCGGCCAACCTGATTGGCTGAGATGCCTGTCATCTTATCCAAGGGGCGTACAGTCTGTGCGCTCCGAAAATAAGCTTCCGGGACCCGAGGGCTGTACTGGGAAAGCCTATCAGAGCTGTTAGACATTTCCGTACAGCCAACGAGCTGGCGTTATTCAGATGGCCGGACATGAGCGCCGACCATCTAAATAACAGCGGCAGCGGCGGTAATAACATAGATTCGTGCAATGCATGAATCTATGTTATTAGACTCAGTGGCGGTGAGAGCCAGAGGGGGCGGCGCTCCAGCGCCCTCTATGGACGAACCGCCACTGACTCAGTTGCTCTAACCATTGCCAACCCCCCTGTACTCATGGCGTGCCAGTGTATGGGCTGGATATTAATGAAACATGGTGGAGCTGGAGAATATGCATAAAGTGAGAAATTTTGCTTCAAGCAAGGCAATGCTAGGCTCCATGGTCCAATCTAGTAACATTTATTTTATATAAAGGTAGGTACATAAGTAGAATAGAAGGTAGAACATGGGGTACATGGGGCCAATGGCCTGAGAATACATTGAACAACAGTATCCACAACAATAATGAGACATTTTTACCGGTTATGTGTATAAATCTATAACAAAACGGAAATCGTATGAACATGTTGATCCGTTGAACAATTGGTCTAGGGAGAGTAAATATTCATTCCATTAAGCCTAGAAAGTACTTGGGTTTTTTGTTTGTGAGCTTATGGGGTAATATGGTGGATATGCTTCTAGTGTTACTGGTGTCAAATGGCCTTTATTATAAGTGACTGGAGTTGGGGATGTTTTCAAGGCTGACAGTCCTGCTGTTGGCCTTGGTTAGGACCATTGGTTGTTCTTCAGTGGTTGTAAAATGTTTGGGGGTGATGGGGCGCTAATAATAGAGGGGGGTGAGGAAGGAGAGGGAGGGCAAAGGAATGTAATTTGGTGGAGGTTTTCATAGAATTGGGGAACATTTATTTTAAATTAAGACACAGAGAGTGCGTCTTGGTTCTGCCTCTACTCCTTCATCACAGGGTTTGATTGACATAAGCAGAAGCCAATGGCTCCCATTCCTATCAATTTACCCAGTGAGGAGGCATGGAGTTGGTTGGAGCGGCAGTTCTCATGCACATCTCTGGATCAAGATCAGGCTCAGGCAAGTACAAGGGGGATGGGGGAACCTGTAGCACAGAAGGTAGATTTTTTTTAGAATGAATTAAGGTAAATAAAACCTTAAGGCTATAGAACCACTTAAAACGTAGTTCTTTTGTATAGCCTACACCAAACTTTGAAGCAGGTATTCAGAGAGGATGATAGATTGATCAAAATATAAATTTATAGCAAATCATATCAACTTTATATTATAAGTTCTTATGAGCAGGGCCTTTCTACCCCTATTTTCCTGAACTGTGTTGTAACTTTACCATCTCCCATCTTTTGTAAAGTGCTTTGCTAACTGTTGGCGCTATATAAATTCTGTATAATAATAATTTATAGCACATACACTAAAATTCTATTTTTTTACAAAAAATGCCCCCAGACGAGTATCTCGACCTCAAACCTCAAACCAAACCTTGGTTGAAAGGTTATCTGGTCCCCTCAGTTGCACATTAACAGTGTTCTGTATCCTGGTCTACATGCATGTTAGGGTCATTGCTACAAAAAAAATCCATAATGAGGAGAATAGTGAACCAGGGGTCACTGGTGGAGTATGCCACACTTGTGCACAGATATAATCCTAGAAACCTGCTCCATCCTACTTAAATTCATAGGCAAATACCACGTACACTGAAAGCCGGTCTTATCAGGCGTCTGCTATATCCAGGACTTCAGAAGCAAGGCGCCTTGATGTTTATTATGGGTTATAAGTTGACATTGTTGTGCTTGACTTTGTCTAAAAAGCCAAAGTCAAATACCAAACTGATATACTGTAATAATGTTTCCAGGAGCTGTAAAGTTTAATAGAACAGTAAAAAAGGAAAATAAGTACATATATTATTGTAAAATTCTCGCAACAAGCTATGTTCTGTTCTAGAGGTGACTTTAACTGTTACATTTATAGGCTAAACAGCTAAATACACAATTTGAATGTTTCAATGAACTGTTTTACCAACCTTAATATTTGTAATTCTGTTTGGTTACTCTGGTAAATTGCATACTTCCATCACACTACACAGACAGTGTTATTACTACTATATTCTTCATTTAACCCTCTCACTGCCAGACCCCAAAATGCACTTACAATTCTGAACTGATGGAGGGGGGTCTGCACTGAGGGGGTTCTGCACTAATTGAGGAGGGGGGTCTTCACTGATGGAGGGGGGTCTGCACTGAGGGGGGTCTGCACTAATAGAGGGGGGTCTGCACTGATGGAGGAGGGGGGCTGCACTGATGGAGGAGGGGGGCTGCACTGATGGAGGAGGGGGGCTGCACTGAGGCCCTGTACACACGAGGAGACATGTCCGATGAAAACGGTCCGCAGACCGTTTTTATCGGACATGTCTCCTGGGATATTTTGGTCTGATGTTTGTACACACCATCAGACCAAAATCCCAGCGGACAGAGAACGTGATGACTTAGAAGACACCGACGTGCTCTAACCAGGAAGTTCAATGCTTTCACGCATGTGTCAAATCAATTTGACGCATGCGTGGGATTTCGGTCCATTGGTTAGGCGTACTAACCAGCGGACATGTCCAACGGACAGGTTTCCAGTGGAAAAGTTTCTAAGCATGCTTAAAAACTTTTGTCCGCTGGAAACCTGTCCGCTAGGCCGTACAGACGATCGGACATGTCCGCGGAAACTGGTCTGTGGACCAGTTTCAGTGGACATGTCTCCTCGTGTGTACGCGGCCTAAGGGAGGGGGTCTGCACTGAGGGAGGGGGGTCTGCACTGAGGGGGGTCTGCACTGATGGAGGTAGAGTCTGCACTAAGGGGGGTCTGCACTGATGGAGGGGGGTCTGCACTGATGAAGGGGGGTCTGCACTGAGGGGGGACTATAGTTGATGAAGGGGGGGTGACAGCAATTTTTTCCGTGTGGCGTACCTCCCAAACCAGTGAAGGGAGTACAGAACAGTAGCCTTATATCCTAACTATCTATCTAATATGTACACCTGGAAAAATAGAACATATTAGCATTGTTATTCAAGCTGAAATTACTGTCTCTCCTTAGCAAGACATAATGAGTGCAGAAACACCTGAACAAGAAGAAATATACAGCAGAGAAACACATTCTATGTCTACAATAACACAGTGCAGTATATACATTAGTGGATGTTAATTACCCTCAGCCGAGATCAGCGAAGCAGTGCAAATATAGCATTTTGACAACATTCTTTTTGATTTATTTATTTCTATTTCTTAAAAAAATGCAGATTTTTCCCCATGTGCCTTCCTCAAATCAAGTCACCATTGGAGGTTAGCCTTTATTATAACCATCTAAGCCAGCCTTTCTCAACCGTTTAACCCTAGAGGAACCCCATAAAAACACTGGAAATAAGATTCCTGGAGGCATTCTATACTCCAAGGTTGTATTGAACACCCCCAACATGCCACAGTTTTATAAAATAAGAGCTGTTGTAGATTAAAAGATTTTTTTTATTTTTTATTATTTAATACATTAAATTACACAATGGGCAATTTTTATATTAGTTTTGCAAAGTAGCATTTTTCATTGCACTATACTGAGATCCTTCTTGTGTTCTTATGTTCCAGCAAACTAATATATAGTAATATTTGGGTTTGCAAAGGCGTTTTGAGCCAATTTATATCCTCTCTCTGTAGCTATTCAAGGGCATATTTAATTAAACGTTTTTGTGCCTGGAGTTCAGCTTTAATGAAACACAACCTTGAAGGAGTCTATCTTTAGTTAAAAGAACAACTGACTCTTGATAAGATAATTGCAAATAATAAAGGCTGCTATGCATGTAGATGAGAAATTGGAAGGCAAACAGCCTCCAGTTAAAAAATACTGGTTTTAAAATGTAATGTTAATGATCATATTATTACAAAAATTGGTTTATAAAAGCATTATAAAAGAATACAATTATTCAAATTTCTGGGTCAGCATGAAGTTGAGAACCATGCTGTAATTGCCTCTGTCATTTTGAAAACTGTATTACTTTGTAGTAATTTGTAAATTCCTAATTACAAGATTGATAAGTTGGAACATTTATCTTAAAGTGATATTAAAGTCTTTTCTTTCTTTAAAAAATACTTACCTGCTCTGTGTAATAATCTTACCTGATCCTCCTCTTCTCTGGTCCCTTGCAGGTGCTCCAGGCCCCTCCCTCTTGCTGAGTGCCCCCACAGCAAGCAGCTTGCTTTAGGGGGACCCGAGCCGATGCTCTGTGTGTCCATTTAGACATGGAGGTGTGGCTTGGCCCTGCCCCTTCTCTCTCCTCATTGTCTCACATACTTTAATTGACAGCAGCAGAAGCCAATGGTGCCTGCTGCTGTGTCTCAGCCATTAAGGAAGGAAAGTTCTGGACAGCTAAAGCTCTCATACAACATCGCTGGATCGAGATGAGGCTCAAGTAAATATTGGGGGGCATGCACACTGAAGTTTTTTTTTATCTTAATGCATAGCATACATTAAAGTGGAGGTTCACCCTCCAAACAAATTTCAGGCATGCCATGGAGCCCACCCACCCGACCGGCAGTATGCCAGTGTTTTTTTTTTTTCTATACATACCTTTTTATGGGCTCTCGTCCCCTCCGGCGACCCCGCGTGACTGGGCGTTTCCAATTACAGGCTGTGATTGACGTCCCTCAGCCCGGGGCATACAGCGCGTCACGAGATGCCGAAGGAACCCGAACGTCGGTGCGGCCCTATACGGCGCCTGCGCACCGATGTTGTATGCGCCGGGCTGAGGGACGTCAATCACAGCCTGTGATTGTAAACGCCAAGCCCCGCGGGATCGCCGGAGGGGACGAGAGCCCGTAAAATGGTATGTATAGAAAAAAAAAAACACCGGCATACTGCAAGTCGGGTGGGTGGGCTCCATGGCATGCCTGAAATTTGTTAGGAGGGTGAACCTCCCTTTTAAAATACAAAACCTTCTGCCTTTAGAACCGCTTCAATTCTCAAATCTTTGTGTTGCCCCTTAGCTGAGTGTCAACAGTTGTGTTGCTTCTGAGTCTTGATCCCATTTCCTACATTTCTTTATATAACACCAGGTCACAGCAGGCCTGTAATGGACTGCTTGGATTGTAAACAAAGTAAACCCTTCAGAGTAGCACAGCATTTTTAAACCAGGGTTCTATGGAACCCCCGCATGCCAGGATGCTAGGTGTACTCCTGGACTCTAAACTCTCCTTTCAGCCCCACATCCAATCGCTTTCCAAAGCTTGCTGCCTCAACTTCAGCAACATCTCCAAAATACGCCCCTACCTAACTAATGACACCACAAAGCTAACAGTCCACTCCCTGGTATTCTCTTGCCTCAATTACTGCAACTCCCTTCTCATTGGCTTACTTCTACATAGGCTACCCCCCTTCAGCCCATCATGAATGCTGATGCCAGGCTCATCTAAATACAAACCATTCAGTGTCTGCCACCCCTCTCTGCAAATCCCTCCACTGGCTGCCACTCACACAACAAATTAAATAAAAAATACTAACAACTTCTTAAAAAGTCATCCACAACTTGCCCCCAGCTACATCCCTAACATAGTCTCAAAATGCCAACCAAATCGTTATTTTCGTTCCTCCCAAGACCTCCTGCTCCCTAGTTCCCTTGTCACTACCTTCCATGCTTGCCCCCAGAAATTTTTCGATCCTCTTCCAGCCTATGGAATTCCCTACCCCTATCTGTCTGAATATTTCCTACTCTTATCAACTTTTAGACTATCCCTGAAAACATTTCTCTTCAGAGAAGCCTATCTTGCCCTCACCTCACAACTGTACTTTTATTTTCTCCATCAGCTCATCCCCACAGCTATTACCTTGTATCACTTGACCCTCCCTCCTAGATTGTAAATTCTAACAATCGGGGCTCTCTGATTCCTCCTGTATTGAATTGTATTGTAACTGTACTGTCCGCCCTCATGTTGTAAAGTGCTGTGCAAACTGTTGCTGCTATATAAATCCTGTATAATAATAATATTATTATTAAAACTAAAATCCGCCCTTTCATCTTTAAAGAGGTGGTTCACCCTAAATATAAGCCCTCCCATGTGATCCAGCATACTGGCGTCAGCGCCAGTATGCTGTTTTTTTTTTTTTTTAAATCCATCACTTACTGTATTATGGTGTATTTTAATTTCTATCCCCCGTGGTGGACGGCGCCAGTATAGCGCGTCACATCTTACGAAAATACCCGATAAGGACTCGGGTAATCTCGGCGAAAATGCGGCGCCTGCGCACAGACCTAGGAGCTGACTGCGCAGGCGCCGTATTTCTCCGAGTCCTACGGCTATGGCGCGTCACGCCCTCCGGAAAACGCCGAAATAGGACTCGGAGAAATACGGCGCCTGCGCAGTCAGCTCCTAGGTCTGTGCGCAGGCGCCGCATTTTCGCCGAGATTACCCGAGTCCTTATCGGGTATTTTCGTAAGATGTGACGTGCTATACTAGAGCCGTCCACCGCGGGGGATAGAAATTAAAATACACCATAATACAGTAAGTGATGGATTTAAAAAAAAAAAAAACAGCATACTGGCGCTGACGCCAGTATGCTGGATCACATGGGAGAGCTTATATATAGGGTGAACCTCCGCTTTAAGCACATTAGTAATGAAAAGTATATACCTCAGTGATGACCTTTCATTGTCTATCGTTGCACTTCCCATAGTTGCATCTATGAACAAGCTGTCCGCTTGAGGTCTAAGCAGCTGACTGCACCTAGCTATCTAGGATGTAGAGCTTTAAACCATACATTTTTTATTTGGGGTCTGCCATTTGAAACAACAACATCTGTTGCCTCTATTCATGACTTTGGGTAGGACGGGGGTATTTAAGGCGAAAAATATAATTTCAGTTACATTTTATATGATATTTTGGGGGAAAAAAGGGCAAACAAATAAAAAGCATAGTCTATATCAACTGGAAAATCGCAAAGACTATTTTTACATCATATGACTATTCAAATAGCAGTTATTAGGTTATGGATTTACCAGCAGTGAGCCAGTCATGGTGAGAAATTAACATTTGGTTCGATTTCCTGCAAACTTTAGTCTTAAATATTACCTTTCATCCCATCAGCCAGGGTTGGTTAATATACAACTTCAAGAGAAAATTAAAATCTTTTGAGGCTGACTATGTAAATGCCACTGCCAGTATGCAGGTATGTGTTCAATAACACCTACATTCTTCTTTGTTGCAGCTGCAGGGTTTACACGAATGCAGCTGCAACATGATCCGATTTCCAATGCAGTTTTGTAGTGTGAATTTGTATGTATTTGACACTTTTTTTAATGCTTTGAGATTTTTTATTTGTAGGAGAAGGCGACTGGATTATAAAACTCTGTCAAAATGCATTAAAAAACACATGTACAGGCACTTAACATGTATTTTACACATGTTTTTGGTGTGTTTCCATTGAAGTCTATGGGGCCAAAATCATGCTGCAACTACACCAAAGTAACACATGTGCATTAATATTAACAGGCACCTTTTAAATAAATGTGATTTCCTTCATCATGTGATTCTGTGCAACATATACAAAATTAATTATACAGTGTCCATCATTGTATGTCCATAAATTCATGCAGTGCTCTGTGCTCTTTAGATTTCTTCAACAGTCAAACAATCTTATTCGTGAAGTTAAATTCACCCATGTGCCGCCACCTTTAACACAGACCATTTATCGGACCTCCTTGACCCTCTGTTATATAGTGGATCAGTCTACAGCTCTCTGCTCACGGAGATTTGAAAACCGATCGGCGGTGTTCGATCACTAAGTTCTCAGTGCAGAGGCGGCGGGAGACAGATGCAGCATTGGACCGATGCTGCATCCACCTAGGTAAGTATGAATAAGAAAAAAAAACAAAAACCTTTACTTCTCTTTTAAGCATTAATTAACAGGAGCAGTCCAGATCCAATTGTCAGAGTGAGACACATTTGGCACTTTATTTTTTTGTGGGGAAGCGGGTAACTGAATTTGACCGGTATCCGCTCCCCCACTACTGGTCAGATCACTGCAGCCCACTTGGGACCCATCACAAGTCCCAGAAGTCTGCAGGATAAAGCGCATTGCGGCTTGGGAATGTTGAGTGACAATCAAGCTGTGAAGCAGAACGGCTTCAGTGACGGTTTCTCTTAGTCAAGAGGCTGGCGCCTGGACCCAAACCCGTTTGAAGGATCGGCTCGGGTGACGGTAGTGCTAAATCCCTAGACAAGTACGTTACCCTATGTCGGCAAGTACAATATTTGTAGCTGCTGACTTTTATGTTTTTGGGAGGAGACTGGAGCTTCTGTTAAAAGATTCAGTTAAAATTTTTTGTCTCAAAGACACAAAGATACAGAAGCACAGTAATCCATGCAGACATAATTTGATAGTACGTTCGCACTTCTGACCACTAGTTCCACCATAAGCATGATGAATCAGCATGGCAGAATGGTGGTAGTGCCTATTTCCATGAAGAGGGTGCAGAAGGTGATCAGCACAGGCAGGTACTTCCATCTTCAATAGCTGAACCATAATGATTGGTACAGGTTTTCTGACTTGACTGAATGTTGATTCCCCTCCAAAGAATAGTTGACTGATCAGCATTTTCCTGGTTCCATAGATACAAGGTCATCACACCCAGCCCAGAAAAATGCCATCTCTTATTTATGGCTCACTTTGCTATCATGGCTAGATGTTGGTTCTTCACTCAGACTTGGTTTAATACCTATTTATGCAGCACGCTTCATCATTCAGTCACTAGTATCATATGCTGGTGGTAGTGTCAGATTCACAGGAAGATTCATGGAAAACTATGTTTGGAGTCTTCAGAATAAAATACAGAGGGCATCCCTTCTCTATAGATTATATGGAGTCCATTCACTTCTGGAAATGGTTTGCTTGCCAAGTACAATAACCGATTAGCCATGTTTCTGCCTGGGTTACAACATACCCTCTATGTCCTCCTGGCAATCTGAGTGCGATCTTTGTCATCTGAAATCTCTACATAAAATGTCACAACTGTAGGACTATCCATTTATCAGTAGTTCATAATCACATGATTTAAAACGACAATACAAAATTGTAAAACCTTATTTATTTATTTCCCATACATATAAATCAGACATTCTTGTTTCGGTACAAATAATCAGCGTAGTAAAACTTTGGCTTTGTGCTGTATGAGTCAGGCTGCAAATGTGCTGTCTTGTTATTTTATTGCTAGATGACGGCAAAACAGGGCATGATGAACTTTAAAGTCGAAAACCCTCTCAATCAACATTAAAGAAGAACTCCTGGCCAAATTTCTATTTCACATGCAGTGGGGCTGTGTTCACATGTTCGCATGGATTAACTGCTTGTTTTGTCTAGGGGCGCAAGGAAAAGCTATACTTACCCGATCCTCCGGAAAACAACGCTCCCCCCCTCAGCGGAGGACTGTTCATTCTGTCCTCATGTCGAGAGCCAGTCTATGGGCGTGATGATGTCAGGAACAGTCAATGCACAAGGCCGCAATCGTACGGGGGGGAGGCAGGAGTTTGCGCTCGGAGGATTTGGTGATTAGATAAGTATATCTCTGCTCTCCTTACCCCTAGAAAAAAACAAGCAGTTAACCCATGCTGTGCGGGCACAGCCCCACTGGATGGAAAAACATTTTTTGCTCGGAGTTCTTTTTTTTTATTAAGGTTTTTTTTTAATCCTTATGCTGCCAGAGTTAGTAAATAGATAGGAAGGTAAGATACATTTACTTCTTTTAAAGTGGAGTTCCTGGCCCAGATTCAGAAAGCACTTACGCCAACGTATCTACAGATACGCCGCATAAGTGCACGGATGCGGCGTCGTATCTATGCGCCTGAGTCTGTAAGCAAGATACGCCTGAAATTTGGCTTCATACGACCAACGTAAGTGTCCTACGCCGTCGTATCTTGGGTGCATATTTACACTGGCCACAAGGGTCGCTTCCATTGATTTACGCGTCGAATATGTAAATGACCGAGATACGCTGATTCACGACCGTACTTGCGCCCGTCACTGTAATATACGCCGTTTACGTTAAGGCGTACGTCCGGCGTAAAGTTATTCCACCTAAAGGTGGCGCAACCCATGCAAAAGTATGGACGTCGGAACAGCCGTCGTATTTTACGTCGTTTACGTAGTACTACGTGAACAGGGCTGTGCGTAGGTTACGTTCACGTCGTAGGCAGTGTATTGATGTATCTTAGGCAGCTAGTTCGACGTAACTGTGAGCATGCGCACTTCGATGCGTCCAAGAGATGACGCATGTGCAGTTCGATTTTTGAAGCTCAGCCCATCATTTGCATTGGGTCACGCTTCATTATAAAATATCACGCCCACTTCCAGCCCACTTCCACCTACTTTGACTTACGTTGGCTTACGCCGACAACTATACGCTACGCCGGCGCAACGTTGAGCGCATATTCTTTGTGAATAGCATGCTTGCCTCTCAGCATAGTGTAAAGACGATGCGCTACACAGAAATAAATATACGCCGCTCTACGTGAATCCGGGCCCCTATTAACAGCTTGCCTTTAATGTAAAAGAAAAAAACGTTTTTTTTTTTAATTTGTTTACTCACTTCTATCTGGCTGTTACTAGGCAGATTTCATAATCTGCCTAGTTCCTGGTCCTAGTTGGAACAACTTCCTGTCCTAAGACCCCATTGCGTTTTGTTCTCATGAATGTCATCATTGGCCCCAGATGACGTTCATGAGAACGAAACGCATCGGGACAGAACATTGAACCTACTGCCGGACTTATTTTAAAGTGCTTGTTATGTTCACCAAAAATGTGAGTGTAAATTTTTAATAAATACTGCAAGGTAACGTTTTACGGACTTAAACTATGTTCACCCATGTCTCTTTTTTCTTGTTTTGTACATCCTGAAATGCCTGGATGATATATCATCACCATTTGGAAGTGTCTATTAGTATCATCTGGCTGGTTTCTAATGAATTGATTTTGTATTGAGCAATATCCATATGAACGCCTTAGGAGTTGCATAGACCTATTCAACATTGGAGTCGATTTGGATCCTAGATATCATTGCCTCATGAACTTGATCGGCCTGATAAGTGTACACTTACTTGGGTCCGATCCCTCTGGTAAGCCTCCTAATACTACTTGGTGGTGGATCTTCTATCAATTATTTGATCACACAAGTCACTTTTAACTGAACTATTTGGATTATTTCACAGACCTATATCCCATATATTCACAATGTGGACTGTATGAGCACTTTCGGTGTTCTTATGTCATTTGCCATAAGACTTATTTGCATAGTCTTGTTCATCCTTTTTAGCGTTTTGCAAAATGTATCTATTTTGTGGTGTTGGCTGCTACTCATTTAATGTATCTGAGTAGCGCCGTGAACATATGCACATACTGTATATATAATTTTGCATTTTAGTTGCTCTCTATAACTTCAAAGATCATTTCTGTTGCTCACCATGAACTAGTTCTGTTTCACATGTATTGTATAAGTAGCCACATACATTGTACCAGCAGAGGCGGATGAGTGCACATGCAGACACCAATGGCCATGAGTCACATCATGTTCACTAAGGATCATGTGACCATTCCAGCATACCTCACAACTTTTGGAAATGGGAAAGAGGGACACCTGACAGCAAAAGTATGCAGGCATAGGACACACCCCTTGCCATACCCCCTCAAAGGAGAATTGTACAAAAAGACAAGATTGGTTAAACCCACAAGTGCTTTTTTTACAGCTATTATTCTTTTATATTGGCTTTTGGAATTTAAAAATGCAGCAATTTAGAAATCAGATGAAAGGTTTAGTGCTGGAAAACACTTTTTGATAGATACAAAATGCATTTTACATACAACTATATAGGTCAGACAAAAATGAGGGACAACTGAGGAAAATTAGGGACATTGCTCCAAATCTGGGACAGTATCTCCAAATCAGGGACAGTTGGGAGGTATGATTCCAGTGTGGATACAAGGCATTACCCATTTTCTAAATCAGCTTGCAGAGCAAGCACAAAATCAAATGTATTTTAATCCCATATGTATTATGGCTCTAGTCCACCACTCCATCTGGTTTTTCTAAGCCTCAAAATCCTGCAAGGGCTTTCTAGATTTCTTTACATATGGTATATCTCAATAGCAATAAATCTCTTTCAACAGTTACACTGTCAGAGGAACACACTTGGCTTACAATGCCTCTCTTCTTCGGTACCTCCAGACCCAACAAAATAGTTCAATGCTTTACCAGTGGTGAGCTACAGCCCTGAGACTTTTGTCTATTTAAAGTGGTAGTAAAACAACGGGGATCTCATACATCTCTTGTGGAGTTGCCCAAAGCTCCATCGGTATTGGAGCGAGGTGCTTGGAACACTCAATCGGGTGTTTCAAACAAAGGTACCTACCGACCCTTTATGCTGCATACTGGGGGTTCTGGAGGAGGTGATCCCTGAGGTATAGCTCATGGTTGCATTCTCTAGGGCGCTGTTTCGGGCCAGGAAACTTATCTTAATGGTCTGGAAATCAACATCGCCGCCCACTATTACCTCCTGGATAACACGCATGGTGAATACCTTTATCATGGAAAAGTATAATTTACCAGCACAGGGGGTGCCTGGGCAGGTTCGAACGCATATGGTCATGCTGGTTAGATACATCTGGTCTAAACCCTAAAGAACTGGTGATGTCCCGACTTCTACAGTGTCCATAGGGGTGACTATGTACCTTATATATAAACCATGCATGCAGCGATTTGTGTCAGCGAGGGGATGGAGTGGTGACATGAAAATGTATGCTGTATCTTGATGTGTAGTAACTGTAATGTTAACCTGAATGTGTATATGTCATTGGTTGAAAATTCCTTTATTTACTTGTGCATATGAAGTTGTTTTTTCACATGTTCAACAAAAACCTCTTCCTTTTACCTACAGGTAAGCTTATAATAACCAGTTCGGCTCCAGAGAAATTTAATTTATTTTTCGTATACTTGAAAAAATCTTAATAGAATAAAAAGGTGATTTATTAAATGCAAATTTTCGGAAAAAAATATGAATAAAATGAATTTTAATGCAAAAAAAACACACACATTTAATACCCATTTTTAGTTAAAATATCAAAGACGAGGTTAAAGTAAGTACCGTACATACCAAACATTCCATGTCTTAAAATTGTGTATCGCCGAACACGATGGTGCCCAAAAATGCTTTAAAAACCTTTACGGCTCATTAGTTTAGTGTTAACTAGGAGCTCTTGAGCTATTTTTCTCACGCTGACATTCGCGGCAATATATCACACGTGTGGTACGACTGCAGGTTACATATGCATGCACAACCTGAGCCTGCATTTGCATTTGCTCAGGTGTGCAGAGCAACAGGGTAATGGCAATCTTTTTTTTTATGTATTATAAAAAAAATATATATATATTTTTTTGCTTGATTGCTATTACAGGGTGTTAATTAACCCCTATGTGATAGCATTGGGCAGCTGACAGGTACTCTTTATGGAGACATTAGGAGTCTAATATACCCCAATGTCTCCCCTGCCCTTCACACCATCTAACCAAGCACAGATCGGCCCCTGGCTGTACTGGCCAGAAAATGGTGGATCTGAAGCAGGAAGAGACATCACTTCTATTTTCATTGTTTGCACGTGAGATCGAGACATGGATTTGCCTCGGTCTCACAGCAATCTCCCTCCCCTACCCAGCGGTTGTGTTCTCGGGCTCTGGTAAGAGCGGGAGAGCCAGGGGACCACAGGAGGAGGGGGACCGCCGGGGGGAGGCACCGCACTGCCGCATCACTTTCACTTTCAAGCTGGGAGCTTGCTGAACAAAACCCACACACACCAATGGCTACTACTGCAGCCATCAGCTTGTGATTAAAGGTTCTGTAAGTCCAAAGAGCTGAACTGGATAAAGCTCTCTTGTAGGTAAAATGAATATCTCCTAACAGTGCACCCTTTAGGAGATATTCCAATTGGTGGCAGTATTACAGAGTCGGTTCACACAAGGGCGACTTGGGATCTGATTTAAAATCGCCCCAAGTCACGCTGTTGAGAAAATCAGTGGAAGTGAATGGAGCCGTCTTAATGTAGAAAAGGTTCCTGTACTACTTCAATCCGACTTCTAGGCAACTTGTACCCATTGATTTCAATGGAAGTTGCCTCAAAAGTGGGATTGTGTCTTAACTGAAGCAACAATACAGGAAGAGAAAATTGTTTTCTCAGGCAAACCCCTCCCTCCTCCTCCCTCCCACAGAGCTGATTGTTGTTTGATTGGCCACTGAAAAGTCGCCTGTCCTGGAGGCGACTTGAAATTGCCTTGTAAGTCGCCCCAAGTCGCGCTGTGGTGCGCGCTCAAGTCGTGTCCAGGTCACCTCGCAAAGTCGCAGCCAGAGTCGTGTTGCCCCTGTGTGAACCGGTTCTTAATGTGAAAAGAAGATTTCTAAGCTGTGGGCGCTGTGGGCACTGTGGGGGGGGGGGGGGGGGGGGGGCGGGGTCGAGAACTATTTTCATATTTCTGGGTTTAGTAATGCTTTGAACAGTGATCAAAGTCCTTTTCAGAACAATTGACAGTTTTTTTTTTGTTTTAGGTTACTAGAATAAAATGTTGTAAAGGTTTACAACCACTTTAAAAAATGCTCCTAAAGCCGCATATTGCACATGCATTTAGGCACATCAAATGTTTGGACATTAATGGATTTCATTGGCTGAATATTCATTTATTCTGGCCACTGGAATGCATTAATGCGCAAATACACCTAAATACATCTAGCGTTCATTTAGACTAGTATTTTTTTTTTTGCTCAAAAGCTCCACTCCTGAACGCGCTCGTGATTTTTTTTATTAGCCTGTAGATGATCCTCTTCTAATCTGCCTGTAAACTGTATGTGTGTGCATGGACACCTAGTCTGACATATGGGTGATTTACAAGCTGGAAAAAAAAAAATGTCAAACACCTGTACAAGCAACGTTTTAAGCCCAGTGATCATGAAGCCTTAGAGTCGGTTCACACTGGGGCGACTTCAGATCCGACTTGAAGTCGTCTCAAGTCGTCCCAAATCGCGCTGTCTAGAAAAATAATGCAAGTGAATGGGAGCGGTGTTAATACACACTACTCAAGTCGCTCCGACTTTTGAAAAGGGTCCTGTACGATTTCAATCCGACTCCTAGGCGATTTGTACCCATTGATTTCAATGGAAGTCGCTTCCAAGTCTGATCACTGTTCAAACTGAGGCGATTTTACAGGAAGTAGAGAGGAATTTACCCAGAAGCCCCCAGGTACTGCACAGTCCCCAGGCTGACCCCACCTTCTTGGCACAGATTGCTTTCAGTTTCAACGTTATCTCTGTATGTACCATGGCTACCAGAGGAGGAAATAGAAGAGAGGGAGTCGATAATGAGTCCCTCATCAGGCTTATAAAAGAGAGACCATGCCTCTACAACAAGAAGGACCCTGGGTACAAGGACCAACTCAAGAGGGACAATGCCTGGCTGGACATTGCTCAGCTGACATACAAGGATTGGGACACATTGTCTGAGACCGTCCGCACTGCCAAATGTAAGTTAAACCTTTATTATATGTCTAATTTCCTTGGCTAGGCATGCTGGTTGTAGTTCCATACAGGCCACCTGTTTGCACAGAGAATGGCGGCATGAACTCCCTCTTGAAGACAGCAAGACTAGAACACACCGGCATCAATAGATCCCCTGTCAGGAACAGTATATCCCCTGCTGGCAATAGTAGATGCCTGTCAGGAACCATAGATCCCCAAACAGTAGATCCCTACAGGAAAATTAGTTCACATGTCAAGAACAATATATCCCCAACAACAGTAGAATAGATCCCCCACAACAATAGATCCCTTAGGCCTCGTACACACGATCGAATCTGTCTGCTGAAAGCCGTCTGATGGCCGTTTCAGCAGACAGATTTGATTGTGTGTACGGGCAAACAGACGGATTTGTCCACCCGACAGATTTCAAAGCATTGCTTTGAAATCTGTCGGCTGCAAACCCGTCTGCCGACATGTCTGCTGGTTAGTACACTTACCAGCAGACATGTCGTCTCGCACCGGCGCCGAATGGATTCGGCGCATGCGCGGAAGTGTTTTACTTCCTGGTGCGGTGCCGTGGCGGCGTCAACGTCACTGCCACGTGACCGACACATCAGCGCGCTGTCTGCTGGCGGGGATTTTGGTTTGCTCGTGTGTACACGCGAGCAAACCAAAATCCCAGCAGACAGATTTGTTCAAATCTGTCGGACGGACAGATTTGAACAAATCTGTCTGCTCATGTGTACGAGGCCTGATAGTAACAAAAGTTCCTGCGACAACAATAGATCCATGACAAATGTAGATCCCTAACAGAAACAATAGAACCCCCGACAGCAATAGATCCCTGTTTGGAACAAAAGTTCCTGCGACAACAATAGATCCATGACAAATGTGCATCCCTAACAGAAACAATAGATCCCCGACAGCAATAGATCCCTGATAGTAACAAAAGTTCCTGCGACAGCAATAGATCCATGACAAATGTACATCCCTAACAGAAACAATAGATCCCTGACAGCAATAGATCCCTGATAGTAACAAAAGTTCCTGCGACAGCAATAGATCCATGACAAATGTAGATCCCTAACAGAAACAATAGATCCCCCAACAGCAATAGATCCCTGATAGTAACAAAAGTTCCTGCGATAACAATAGATCCATGACAAATGTACATCCCTAACAGAAACAATAGATCCCTACTGTTTATGTTAGGGATCTACATTTATCATGGATCTGTTGTTGTCGCATGAACTTTTGTTACTATCAGGGATCTATTGCTGTCGGGGATCTATTGTTTCTGTTAGGGATCTACATTTATCATGGATCTCTTGTTGTCGCAGGAACTTTTGTTACTATCAGGGATCTATTGCTGTCGGGGATCTATTGTTTCTGTTAGGGATGTACATTTATCATGGATCTGTTGTTGTCGCATGAACTTTTGTTACTATCAGGGATCTATTGCTGTCGGGGATCTATTGTTTCTGTTAGGGATGTACATTTATCATGGATCTGTTGTCGTCGCATGAACTTTTGTTACTATCAGGGATCTATTGCTGTCAGGGGATCTATTGTTTCTGTTAGGGATGTACATTTGTCATGGATCTATTTTTGACGCAGGAACTTTTGTTACTATCAGGGATCTATTGCTGTCGGGGATCTATTGTTTCTGTTAGGAATCTACATTTGTCATGGATCTATTGTTGTCGCAGGAACTTTTGTTACTATCAGGGATCTATTGCTGTCGGGGGATCTATTGTTTCTGTTAGGGATGTACATTTGTCATGGATCTATTGTTGACGCAGGAACTTTTGTTCCAAACAGGGATCTATTGCTGTCGGGGGATCTATTGTTTCTGTTAGGGATGTACATTTGTCATTGATCTATTGTTGACGCAGGAACTTTTGTTACTATCAGGGATCTATTGCTGTCGGGGATCTATTGTTTCTGTTAGGAATCTACATTTGTCATGGATCTATTGTTGTTGCAGGAACTTTTGCTACTATCAGGGATCTATTATTGTGGGGGGATCTATTGTCACATTCACTACAGTGTATAGTCGGCATAGGTGCATCAAAAGCAATTATGCTAAATAGCAACATTTGCCATTTTATTCTCTAGGGACAATGCTAAAATGACGCAGTGCCGAATCGCCAAAAAATGGCCAGGTCCTTTACCAGCATAATTATATACACAGACAAATATGTACTTGCCTTGTGATTGACATCCGGGTATAATTGAAAAATTTGTCCTCAAAACCACGCATCTTCTCATACATGGCCCAGAACTGCCCTCTGTTGGCTCTATTAGAAATTATTGGATGGATCCAATAGCGCCGTCTTCTTCTCATCCTCATCCTTCGCTTCCTTTCTTCCTCTTCCTCTTCCGTCAATACTGCCAAACCAGCTGTTATGACAGCTGCCATTAGGTAACGCACAGGGAGCATTTTGGACACAGAAAAACAGGGAACAGGGAAGAAGAAATGAAACAGGAAGAAGAATGATGTCAGAAGAGCTTAGTAGCTCTGATTGGCCATTTCTGACATTCCCTGTCCTGGAGGAGACTTGTAAATCGCCCCAGATCGCCCCAGGTCGCCTTGTGGTTCATGTTCAAGTCGTGTCGGAATCGCCTCTGAAAGTCGCTTTGAAAGTCGGATCGCCTCAGTGTGAACCGACTCTTATATGTATTAGATACTTTCACAAACAAATGTAGGTATTGGGAACTTTGAGGCTTTAAATCTATGTGGATACAGGATATTCTCTTTTAAAGTGGTGCAAGAGGAAATGTAACTGAAATCTGTATCTCAGTATAGACTACACTATAGCCGTCATATCTCTATAAAATTATCTTTAGAGCAGTTGTAAACTGCTGCAGTAAAACAAAACAAAAAAACTTTCCCCTAAGACAATAAGGGGACATTTGCCCAATGAGACAATTGCATAATTTGCTAGTATACATTGTATAATAGTACATTTTGAAATACTTACCTTAGAACGAAGCCCTCCAGCGACACACTGTCACCGCTGACAGACTTACATCTTGCCCCCGGTCTTCCTTCCGGGTTCGGGGACTCCAGCTGTGTGAGTGGCCAGAGCCATGATGTTGTCAGGAGGCCTCGGTTCTGGCATCATGCTCTGAAGATCTGGTGCGGTATGCTGGAGCTTCAGAGCGCATGCACCGGTGACATCACCGGCTGCATCTGCTCTTCCTCTCTGCCTGGTCTTCTCGGCTCTTCAAATCCAATGACGCGGGCGCAGGGGGGCGAGGCCGAGTCTTGCAATTGGCGGCTATGGACGCCTAATACAGTAATCGGGAGAACGCTCTCAAGGTAACCCCTTTGTGAAAGATCTTCCCAGAGGTAGTTATCTGAGGCATGGAGGATCCGAGACAGCTGCCGTGGGACCCCAGAAAACGCTGTTCATGGCCACTGTGTGCAAAACGAGCTGCACAGTGGAGGTAAATATGACATTTTTGTTATTTAAAAAATATATATTTTTTAAAACCTTTACAACCACTTTAAGAGTTGTAATTATCTGCTATTCAGCACCCCAGCAATCCTTTACAGATCCCCAGTCAAAAATACATAGCGAATGATGAAACAAAGTCACAAAATGCTAATCACCATGGATCTTCTGGAGAGTTAATTATTTCCATATTATGGAGCCTGCTCAGGCAACCTTTTTCTGCATTTTGACCTCGTTTTTTAATTTCACCTGACGTTTAAACATTACTTGTGAATCATTACTAATTTAGCAGGTTTCCTATCGCAAAGCCTGATTTCCTGTCATTGATTTGTAGCTGAAATACAGTGGCTAATATTTAACCCCTCGCAAGAGAAAATAGTTTTAACCCCTGAACAGTCTGGGTTTTATTTGTATCCGACCTATTGTCCGAATGTTATTTTGTATCTCTTGCCCAGGCTATGGGAACAGTGGGGGCCCAATTGTTTGAAAATGGCTCATACTGTTTTCTGTACTAGGAACAATATAGTATTTTACAAATATCCTGAGGACACACAGGGACCTCATTTTTTAAATGGTAAATGAAAATAAATTCTGTTCACTATTTATACCTTTTATTTATGTGATCTCTAGTTTTTGCCAGTTGCTTATCAGATGTAGGAATAATTAAAGCTGCTTGCCAAAAAGTAATTAGACACCATTGTCCTACATCCTATTAAAGATTAGCGAAATGCGGTGGCCTGGAGCAGCATGTGAGCAGACGTCTTTCCTAGCAGCTCCGAGATCCCTTGAAACAATCCTAAGCCATCCTGCTCTTCTGCCCCAATAACTCTGCTACTAACCTTGCAGTCCCCTCGGGGAACCCCCTGGGATACTTTTTGGTGCGGTCCGGTGGATGGGAAGACGGAAGAAGCAGCCCGCGGTCAGGATGAATGTTACCACACGCTCCGGCCATGATGGCCGCCGCAACACCGCGCCGCTCTCCTCTATGGCATCCACGCCAGAGCTCTTCGACGATGACCGTGGGTCCTCTCCCCCACCCTCCCCTGGGACCTCCGCTGCCCGGGCGCTGCCCGCTCCTGCGTCACCCACTGAGGACGGCCTGGAGGAAGGCCCGGAACCGGAGCCCACGCTGCTGGAGGTCCTCAACCTCATGAAGGTAAATCACTCTGACACGATGGGGAAAATGGATGAGCTCAAACTGGACATTACTATAATGCGCCAGGACATGCATAAAGTGCGGGACCGGGTCGCAGAAACTGAACGCCGCATTAGCGATTTGGAGGACACGGTAGGCCCAGCCATCCCCACCCTAAAGGCCCAGGGCACTAGAATCCGCTCTTTAGAGGACAAAATGGACGATTTGGAGAACCGTTTGCGCAGGAATAACTTGCGCTTAGTGGGCCTTCCCGAACGGGTTGAGGGTCCCGACCCGGTTGCCTTCCTGGAGAGCTGGTTTGCCCAGGAATTTGGTGAGAACTGCCTATCCCCCTGCTTTGTTATTGAGAGGGCCCACAGAGTGCCGGGCAGACCGCTGCCTGCGGGGGGGCCCCCTCGCACCATGATAATGCGTCTCCTCAACTATAGGGACCGGGACGCTATCCTGCGGGCTGCCCGTATTAAGGGGAGCCTGAAAATCAATAATGCCTCGGTGTCTCTCTTCCCTGACTACTCCCCTGCTGTCCGCGCCTCGAGGGCCAAGTACCAGCACGTCAAACAGAAGCTGAGGGAGAAGACCATCCAATACTCCATGCTGTTTCCTGCGACGCTGAGAGTAGTGCACCAGAGCCAGGTGCACTTTTTCCAAACCCCTGCCAACGCGTTATCCTGGTTTGAATCTCTACACCAGCCTGGCCGTGGATCTGATCGAGCTCCCGACACCTGATTTTTCTTTTTTGTTTTTTTTTTTTGCTGCTCCTGTTTTTCTCATTTGTCTCTTCATTTCTGGGACTTCTGCTTGATGTTTTCCTGTCCCACCGAAGTGTGCCCGGGGCAGAAGGCTCCAGTCGTTCACTGGAGATAGGGGGTCATGAATCCCTGTTGACTGACTGAGCTGCTAGTACATATTTAAAAACTGTTCTTTTTTGCACCTGTTTTCAGCTGTTTGGTCACTGACTGTTCCATCTTAGATTGCTGCCTTGCCTGCGGCAGGCCATGTTCCTAGCATCTAATTGTAGTTCGGGGTCAAAGCCAGCCCCTTGTTCTTGGGGCCTGGCAGGGGTTAAGTGTGGTAGGCCGTTGCCTACTCTGAGTTTTTTGTTGTGTTACCTTATTTTCTCCTTTTGTTTGCATTATCGATGTTATGCTGTATGTTGTGGTGTGTGTGTGTGGTATGCATGTATGCGAATGTGTTTGGCCTTCTCTCTGCCCCCACCTGTGTATCTGAAGGTAATCTGCTGTGCCTTAATTTTGCAACTGTCGTATTATGTCGATGATTAGATGTATCTCCTGGAATGTCAGGGGTCTAAACTCAAGATTTAAAAGAGCTATGCTGTTTGATTTTCTTAAGGTGCATAAACCTCAACTACTATGTTTGCAAGAAACGCACCTTTTGGGATCAAAGGTGATGGCACTTAAGAAGTGCTGGGTCATGCATGGGTACCATTCCACCTATTCTAACTATGCACGGGGGGTATCCATATTGGTGCGGAAGGGCCTCCCATTCTCTTGTGAGAGGGTGATATCGGACCCTAAGGGTCGGTATGTATTTCTCCACTGTACAGTACACGCCACGCCGCTGCTGTTAGTGGTGGTGTACGTTCCTCCCCCTGTCACAGCGGATGTCTTCACGGACTTAAGTGTACAGTTTGCCACCCTCCCAAAGCTGGCCTCTCTTATAGTGGGGGACTTCAACTCGGTGCTTGACCCTGTTCGGGACCGCTTGAGGCCCACCCAATATGAATCGAAGTTATTTAGTCAGTGGTGTGCCTCCTTTGGATATGTAGATCTCTGGAGGCTCGGCCGTCCCGAGACTCGGGAGTATACGTGCCAATCAAGGACGTACCGTACCCTCTCCAGGTTAGACTACGCTTTGGGGACCCCCGATTTGATCCCCACTGTGCGGTCGGTTTCCCACCTGTCTCAGACGCTATCAGACCACTCTGCCATCTCTATAGACCTGGTGCTGGGACACAGGCCCTCCTTTCGGGTGTGGCGGCTCAGTCCAATCTGGGTCTCCACTCCTGAGTTTCAGGAGCCGGTTCAGCAAGATATGTCCCACTATTGGGGGGACAATGCTGGTTCGGCCTCCTTTGGCCCCGTGTGGGATGCCTTTAAGGCGTCAGTACGGGGCTCATACATCTCCAACATTGCCCGACATAAGAAGTCCTCCCGGGCTGCCCTTTTGGCCTTGGAATCCTCCCTGGAGAACGCCAGGGCCCAATACTCTGCGCATCCCACCCCGGACTCACGTTCTGTTCTGGTGGGGGCGCATAGGGCTCTGGACCTTCACAGGGTGGAGGTGACGAACAAACAGCAGTTATATCTATCTGCCAGGTTGATGGAATATAGTGGTAAGAATGGTAAGTTGTTGGCATACCTCTCCCGCACGGAGTACGTGGATCGGACGATCCCTCGTATCCGACTGCTGGACGGATCTGCTACATCGGACCCCTTGGTCATAAATCGAACCTTTCAGGCTTTCTATGAAAACCTCTATACAGCTCCGCCCCCTCCGGACGAGGTGGAAACATTGGGTTTCCTGGAATCACTCCAATTCCCTGTCCTGGAAGCGTCGCATAATGCGACCTTGGACAAAGCCCTTACGGTAGAAGAGGTCACTGAGGCCATTTATTCACTCCCTCCCAACAAGGCCCCTGGGCTGGACGGCTTACCCGCGGAGTGGTACAAAAACTATGCGGCGGAACTAGCACAGAAGCTGCACTCCCTGTTTGGGCAGGCACTGCAGGAGGGCGAGCTTCCCCCCTCCATGTGCGAGGCCCTGATAGTGGTGCTCCCCAAACCCGATAAGGATAAACTGCTGTGTGGGTCGTACCGACCCATATCCCTGCTAAATAGCGACGTAAAGGTGCTTGCAAAAGTTTTAGCTATTAGACTTCAGGGGGTTATTCTCCGCCTTATTCACAGAGATCAGGCGGGATTCATGCCGGGAAAGAGTACGTACGATAACATCCGACGGCTCTACTTACACATACACAGGGCGGCAGCGATGAATAGGGGGGGCTTGGTGTTATCTTTGGATGTGCTGAAGGCCTTTGACACTGTCAACTGGTCCTTTTTGTGGGAGACCATGCACCGCATGGGTATTAGCGCCCAGTTTATTCGGTGGGTCCGCCTGCTATACACTAACCCAACAGCCAGAGTATGCACTAATAGAGATGTCTCGGCTGTCTTTACTTTGCAGAGGGGCACCAGGCGGGGCTGCCCGCTCTCGCCACTCCTGTTCGCCCTGGCCATTGAGCCTTTGGCTCTGGCGGTGCGGCAGGCGGCGGGGGTGGGGGGCATCTGCTATGGTTCCCTCTCTGAAAAGATCTCTCTATATGCTGATGATGCCCTGATTTACCTTGATGGCACTGAGCGGTCATTTGTCTCATTGATGGCCGTGGTGGAGGAATTTGGAAGGGTCTCCGGGCTGAGGGTGGGTTGGGAGAAGTCGGTGGCATTCCCTATAGGCCCAGAGCAGGACTACTCCTACCTCTCTGGGTCTAAACTATCCATCCAACCTACCTTCAAATACTTGGGGATACACGTTAGTTCAGACTTGTCTTCGTATGAGGCCCTAAATATTGCCCCAATTGTGTCCCATATGGAGACAAGACTTAAGACCTGGGCCTCTCTACCGCTTAATCTTATAGGCCGGGTTAATGTTTTCAAAATGATATACCTACCCAAGTTTCTGTATGTGTTCCGGGCATCCCCTATTTTTCTGTTGAAAAAACTCTTTAAGAAAATTAATTCGCTCCTGTTCACTTTTCTTTGGCAGGGGTCGTGTCCACGCATTGCTAGGGCCTCTCTCCAGGCCCCCAAGCTGGATGGAGGCTTGGCGTGTCCTAACCTGAGACAGTACTTTATAGCGTCACAACTTACATATGTTTATGACTGGTTCCTGGAGGCCTCCCCGTCCTGCTCCACAGCTCTTTTGTCTGCCTTCGTGGGGTCCAGGGACTCGCTGGTTGATGACCTACTTAGGTCTAGGGCCGGGCGATGCTCCCGGGACTCCCCGATGGAGGTTAGCTGGCTGGCCTGGCATGAGGGTAACGGGATACTTGCGGAGTTGGGTGGGGTGTCCCCTAGAGCTCCCCTATGGCACAATCGTAACCTCCCTGAACTCCTGGGCCACCCGGATTCCGGGTGGTGGACACAAAATGGGGTCTCACGTATCTCACACATTTTTGCGGGAGGCGAGTTTGTTTCATTCGATGTACTAAGGGCGCGCAGTGGGGTGCCAGCTAACTCCCTGTTCAGATACATGTCACTCCGTCATGCAATACGGACACAATTTGAGGGTCTGTCCCAGGAGCTCAGCGAATCGCCTCTTGAGGCGCTCATGTCATACACCGATCTGGGGAAGCTGGTCACAACGTTTTACTCACGTCTCCAATCGGCGGGGGTTAAACCCTTTGTGACAGCTCAGCGGAAATGGGAGGTGGATATTCCGGGGCTGTCCGAGGAAGGGTGGGAGGAGGCCTCGGAGGTCTGCTTCCTTGACCTTATTGGGACCAACGATCAATTTGTTCAGTTTAAGTTTATCCACCAGTTGCACTATACTCCCGCCAGGTTGGCCCGAATGGGTCTGATTTCTGTTGCTAACTGCCCTAGGTGCGGCTCCACTGAGGCCGATTGCATACATATGTTCTGGTCATGCCCTACTGTACTGTCATATTGGATGGACTTGTTTTCTTTTTTTAAGGACAACTTACATTTTCCTTTACCTTTCACCCCGGAGGTTGGACTACTGGGGGTGCTCAATGACTTTGTTTCCAAGGCTCATGCTCGGACTCTGGTGCGCATAATCCTTTTCTATGCCAGGAAACTGTTATTACTAAATTGGAAGAGTGCTTCCTCCCCCACTGTTCAAATGTTATATCGTATGGTGAACAAGGTCCTACCCATATTTAAATGTGTATACAAAAGCAGGGCCTGCCCCAAAAAGTTTTACAAAATCTGGCAACCCTGGCTGGATATTGAAGAATCCTTCTGGAAGGATACCCCACTCTCTCAGCCTTGAGGGGCCGTGTATGGGGGGATTACGTGAGGGTGTAGTGAACCGTAGAGTGTTTGGAGGGTGGCGAGGGTGGGCACAGGTAACATCTGGGGCGGAGGTGAGGGCCAGGAGGGATGTGTGTGTGTGAGTGGCTATGGATGGTGTATGTGTGGGATGTGATGGGTTTTGTTTCTAATGCACAGTCTATCCAATTGGCATAAATGTTATGTGTTTCATTTCCTACCGGTGTTGTAAAGACCCATGTGCCATGTGGAAATTGTACTGACTGAAAATCAATAAACAAAGTTTAAAAAAAAAAAAAGATTAGCGAAATGCAAAAGTGATGTGCTTGAAATGCCCTTTGGTCACTGGCGGCTGGTGTTTTTTTTTTGGGGGGGGGGGGGGGGTGGCAAACAACCCCCCTCTCCCAGTTGGTTGGTCGGTTGGCCAGCGGCAACCCCCCCTACCCTGGAACTTACCCCATCAATTGCAGGTACTGAAAGCGTGAAAGAGTGAAAGCGCAAAAAATGATAACATGCGAACGCACCCTTTATGGCAGGGGTGTCAAAACTTTTTCCAAATTTGAAGAAGTGAACATGTGTGAGGGACAATCATTTTGCCTGAAATTCTTTAAACCATTCAAATTCGGTCTAAGTGTGTTCATTCGAGCACTAATACACTGCCCAACAAGAATTCTCCTGCCTTTGTGTCTGTGTGAGTAAAGAGATGAACTTGGGCGTATTATTTGGATATACCGTATTTATTGGCATATAACACGCACCTTTACTTTAAGAGCAAAGTTTCAGGATTTTTTTTACATTTTAAATAAAGAGCTGTGAAGCAAAATAAGGGTCAGTGCCTATCTGCAGCCTCAAAAGTGCCCATCTGCATACCCACCATTGCCATGAATGCAGGACCCCCAATTGCCAGGAATGCAGCACCCACCATTGCTAGGAATGCAGCACCCACCATTGCCAGGAATATAGTGCCCACCATTGCCAGGAATGCACCTACTATTGCCAGGAATGAACCCACCATTGCCAGGAATGCACCCACCATTGCCAGGAATGCACCCACCATTGCCAGGAATGCACACACAAGCGCCAAAGATTACCTACAGGAGAATCTCCTGTTTACACAACGGCCTCTTTAATAGAAAGTCCCACCTCCTTAGATGGACAGAACAGTTGTCCAATGGCAGCTCCGGAGATGGGACTTCCTATTACAGAGGCCGTCCGTAAACAGGAAATTCTCCTGTGTGTGTACGGCATTCATCCCGTCTCCTCCCTATCCCCTCCAAGGCATTAACTTCTTTTGTGGCCCTGGTGCTGGGAGATCGTCGGGGGCCTCAAAAGATATATATGTCCAAATGACCAAGCGGGCCGTTCAAAATCAGAATGCGGGCCGCGATTGACCAGCGGGCCTGACTTTGGACATGCCTGATTATGGTATAATATGAAGGCATAGTTCATATTTACTATAAACTTGTCTATGCAGATAAGAGGTGTCTGTAGATAAAACCAAACTGTACAGCTTTGTTCGAAGTTAAATAATGCCCTTGGTGTAGGTGTAGGCCTTTTATGTACCTCAAGAAGCCTGACCGAAAAAATCCCAGAGATTGCATTTCCCCACCCTGCATGTTTCCAAGACATTGTTAACAAGGACTGAATATTCACTGGTGCGTGTTTAATTTTTCATTGACTCAAACTGAGGTGGAAAAAAAAGGAAGTGGACAATTAATATACTGCATGTGTGTGTATATATATATATATATATATATATATATATATATATATATATATATATATATATATATATATATATATATATATATACACACACACACAGTATATACATATACGCTTTTTTCACTATATTGTGTTTTTTATCACACATCATCAGTTGCATATAAGTGTATGCAGTGCCGATCCTGACCTTCCTGGGGCCCTAAGCTGACAGTGACATGTCCACTACATTAACCACTTCCATACAGGGCACTTATACACCTTCCCGCCCAGACCAATTTTTAGCTTTCAGCACTGTTGAATTTTGAATGACAATTGCGCGATCATGCTACACTGTACCCAAACCAAATTTGTATCATTTTGTACCCACAAATAGAGCTTTCTTTTGGTGGTATTTGATCACCTCTGCGGTTTTTATTTTCTGCAAAAAAATAAAAAAAATGTTTTTTGTTTTTGTTAACGTTATAAAACATTGTAAATAAGTACATTTTCTCCTTCACTGATGGTACTGCACTGACGGGCACTGATAAGGCGTCACTGATGGGCACCGATGAGGTGGCATTGATGTGGTGCCATTGATGGGCACTGATGATGGGCACTAATATGCAGCACTGATGGGCGGCACGGATGGGCGGCACGGATGGGCACTGATGGGCGGCACGGATGGGCACGGATAGGCGGCACGGATGGGCACTGATAGGTGGCACAGATGGGCATAGATGGGCACCGATAGGGGGCACTAACGTGTTGTACTAATGGATGCCAATCAGTGCCAAACAATGCCTGACAATCAGTGATGCCCATTATGGGCACTGATTGGCATTCATTGCGGCACTGATTGGCATTCATTATTTGTGTCATCCCTGGTGGTCTTGGGGGGCATAACTTTGTTTTACCTCCCTGGTGGTCCAGTAGGCATCCCTGGTGGTCCAGTGGGCATCCTTGAGGTGGCTGTGCTGATAATCGATCAGCACAAACCCCCCTGTCACAGGAGCAGCCGATCGGCTCTCCTCTACTCGCGTCTGTCAGACGCGAGTGAGGAAAAGCCGATTACCGGCTTTTCCTGTTTACATCGTGATCAGCCGTGATTGGACATGGCTGATCACGTGGTAAAGTGTCTCTGTGAGAGACGCTTTACCTAGATTGGTGTTGCGGGGTGTCAGACTGCAACAACGATCGCCGCAATGCGCGCCCAGGGGGCGCGCAGCGGCTCAATACCCTGAGGACGTCATATGATGTCCACTCAGGATGTTGAAACCACTTTGCCGACGTCAATATGTCATTGGTGGGTGGCAAGTGGTTAAAGATTAAAGTTCAGAAGCGGGGGGAGGGGGTGTTCTGCTGTCAGAAATGACATCTTACATTAAAGTGAGAAGCGGGGGTGCTGACTTCTTACCTCTTCTCCCATGCAGTCAGCGAGTTGAGAAGCAGGGTGAGGGGCCGAAAGTGACTTCTCACACCAGACGGGGCCTCTAGTAATTTAGGGGGCCTTCCGCAGCTTTGCGGGGCCCTAAGCGGCTTGCATAGTGAACCTATAGGTCGGATCGGCCCTGAGTGTATGTTACACTGCATTTTGGACTTGGCACTTTATATTTTGCAATGGAAGATATTCAGATACATTTTTCTTGTCACACGGATTTATTATTCATGCATGTGAAAGAGCTTTATTTGCTATGTATATGGTTTTGTTTTGTCTGATTGTGCAGAATTCTTTTTTTTTTGTTGTTGCATTTTTTGGTGTGGGAACACATAACAGCTGTAAAAATTAGTGTGAAAGGGGCCTTTTTGTTAAAGTTAATTTCCACAAATTGTTATGTTTATTATAAGTCAGCAGCTATAAGCTGGAGCTGCTGACTTTTAACAAACATAAACTCCCCTGTTCCATGATCCAGCGATGCAGCTGCTGAAACTCTTGGTTATCTTCCTTGCCTCTCTCCGGCGCCAGAACTGCAAGTATGGGTACCCGGCTGTGACAGCTTGCAGCTTCACAGCCAGGTGCCCACTGCGCATGTGCGGGTCGGGCAATCTTCTGGGATCTGTGACGTGTCCCAGAAGATTGCAAGGTGGGAGTGGGAGAGGAGAACTCCTCTCCTCCTCCCTAAGGCTCCATGTGCACGGGACGTTTTTACAACTGCTCCTAAATGATTAAACTTGATAGATAGTAATCCATGTTTAAAACGCCTGTTTTGCTGCATTTACATGCCGCGTTTGCTTTTAGAAGAGTTTCTAAAAATATATATATATATTGTTTTTTAAATGGGCAAAAATGAAAAACGCCTATAAACAAACGTGGCTAAATGCCGGTACCGAATTTAGTCACGTTTAGCCGCGTTTGGCGTCTGAAATGTGGAAATCTCCGGCATCTGAACTCATTTTTTTGCTTTAAAAAAAAATGCTGTTAAAAGCAACTGCCTAAAAACTACTGTAAACGAGACTGTGTACATGGTCACATAAGATAAGATTGAATGTGTTCAGGGGCAGTTGAAACAAGCATCCAACTGCCTCTGAATGCACGTTTAACAGCAGCTGTGTACATGAAGGCTAATGTCCCAAGCAGAAGTGGGAGCATGTTCCTGTCAAAACTAGGTACCTGCCCTCCCCGCCCCAAAAAATTACATGCCAAATGGGGCATATTTGGGGGGGGGGGGGGCGTGCTTAAAGCAGAACTTTCCCTTTTGGGTAGAACCCCACTTTAAGACATCCCCATCAGACTGCTATGAGGGGCTGGAAGATTGGATTAGTAAGCATTCTGAGTGGAACCAATGAAATCCTGACTTTGTTAACGCTCTCACTGTCACAGCAATGTGTTACAAGGGCAGTAAAAGATTGAAAATACTGTATTTTTTTTTACACTTCAAAAGGTTTAGTGCTCTGTGGTAGTGATTCATAGCTATACAGCACAAGCCCAAGACCACTACAAGCAGAGGTCATCAGGATGGAGTGTGGATGGAGGAGATCAGAAATTTCCTCCTGCTGAGGAACCTAGAAGTGCAGAGCTCTAAGCCAGTGGTTCTCAATCTGGGGTCGGGACCCCCTCAGGGGTCGAATGACGATTTGCCAGGGGTCACCGAATCCTGGGCTGTTCCTGGAGCCCACACTGCTCTCCCAGCCTTTTAACGTCCACTCAGCAGGGCTGTCCCTGGAGCCCGCGGCCACCCACTCAGCCTTTTCGCAGCTGCCCAAGCTTGGGCATTTATGTGCAACATCATTAGTGATATCAAACGGTTCCAAATTCTACCTAAAACGGGATAATCTCACTCGGGCACAATGCCAAACTATCCTTAAAATACAAAAACACCCTGATGTTATTGTAAAAGCGGTGGACAAGGGCGGCAATATAGTCCTAATGACCAGGACTTTTTATGAGAATATGTGTCTCAATATTTTACACAATTGTGACTGGTATTGCCTCATTTCTCCGACATGCACTTCCTCATTCAAAGATGACTTTTTGAATATTATCAATGACGCCTTTTTAAAAGGCTTAATTGACCACGATCTATACGATTACCTGAATGTTCGGTCTCCCAGGGTGGCGACATTCTATGTGCTTCCCAAAGTGCATAAGAACCCTGTGTCGCCACCTGGGAGAACGATAATTTTACCGAGAATGCAAGCAGTCTTGTAGATTCTGTACTTATGCCTCATGTTATAGCACTACCTTCATACACTAAGGCCTCGTACACACGATCGAATTTGTCCGCTGAAAACGGTCCGATGGACCGTTTCAGCAGACATCTCCGATCGTGTGTATGGGCTAGCGGACAGATTTGTCCACCCGACAGATTTCAAAGCATGCTTTGAAATCTATCCGGTGGGAATCTGTCCACCCGACATGTCTGCTGGTTAGTACACTTACCAGCAGACATGTCGTCCCGCACCGCCGGCGCACCGCCGCCGAATGGATTCGGCGCATGCGCGGAAGTGTTTTACTTCCTGGTGCGGTGACGTGGCGGCGTCAACGTCACCGCCACGTCACCGACACGTCAGCGCGCTCTCTGCTGGCGGGGATTTTGGTTTGCTCGTGTGTACACGCGAGGAAAACAAAATCCCAGCAGACAGATTTGTTCAAATCTGTCGGACGGACAGATTTGAACAAATCTGTCCGCTCGTGTGTATGGGGCCTAAGGATACTTTAGCTTTCCTTAAACAAAGGGTTCCTCCCAGCTCCCTTCTCGTGACCTTGGATGTGGAGGCTTTGTACTCCAGCATCCCTCACGAGCGGGGGGTTGGGGCGATACGTACCTTTATTCATGAGGAGGATCACCACCATTGGCCATACAATAACTTCATTCTTCGGTTGTCGGGTTTCATCCTCACTCATAATTGGTTTAGCTTTGATCTCTCCCACTACCTCCAGATGCAGGGTGTGGCCATGGGCACATTTTGCGCACCGGCCTACGCAAACTTGTATCTGGGGGGGTGGGAGAGGGACTTATTTTCCAGCGAACCCATGCTGGAAAAAACTGATCGCATCCTTTGTTGGATGCGATACATTGATGATATTTTCATGGTATGGATAGAAACTAGGGAGTCGCTGGATGAGTTCATTAAAAAGCTGAACGTTAATCATTTTAATTAGAATTTTACTTTCAGTTGTGATACCAACAAAACAAATTGTCTTGACTTAGCTATCTTTAGGAGTGGGGATGATTCCCTAGCAACCGACCTTTATCGTAAAACCACTGCCGGCAACACCTTGTTGCACGCAGCAAGTGCCCATCCTCTGGCCCTCATTCAAAGCATACCGTACGCGCACTATATTCGATGCGTCGTAACTGTACTTTACTTTTAGATTTTCAAAAATATGCAAAACAATTACAGGCCCGCTTGCTTGTACGGGGATATAGCAAGATGCTATTGCGTCAAGGTTATAATAAAGCTGTAAGTCAAACTAGAAACACACTGCTCTTTAAGACCAAGGCTCCTCTATCCAACCCCACAGTTAAACTAATAACCACATTTTCATCTCATCATGAGGACATTAGACTAATGCTTGACACTCATTGGCACCTGCTTGGGAAGATGTCAAGCTGAACTAATATGTGGGTGTACACCCACAGATTGTGTTTTGACGTGCTAACTCAATCCGTGATAAACTTGTTAAATTCACTATACCAAACCAAATGAGAGTAACTTAAAATTATCGCTGGGAACCTCACGTTGTGGCAATTGCTCATTTTGTAAATGGGTTTTGCCCAGTAAAACCACTGTCCTCCCTAATGGTGAGTCTTTTTCACCAAGGTTTTCTGCCAATTGCCGCACACAAGGCCTAGTGTACCTTATGGTTTGCAGTAGGGTTGTCCCGATGCCCAAATAGAATACTTCGCGCCCCCCCCGCCGCCGTCGCCCCCGCCCACCCCGCCGCCGTAAATACAAAGCCGCCACCACGAACATTACATGCAGCTTTCGTTTTTCAATAGCTGTTTTCCCTATCACGCGCCCTGTGTAAAGGACACACCCCCTTGCTAGCGATTGGATGGATCTGTCCAATCACGAGCAAGAGGGAGTGTCCCTTACACAGGGCGCGCGATAGGGAAAACAGCTATTGAAAAACGAAAGCTGCATGTAATGTTCGCGGCGGCGGCTTTGTATATACGGCGGCATCATCATCATCAGGTAGGGGGACATCATGGCTGCATACGTGGGAGGGACATGGCAGCAATATGTGGGGGACATGGCAGCAATATGTGGGAGGACATGGCAGAAATATGTGGGGGGACATGGCAGCAATATGTGGGGGGACATGGCAGCAATATGTGGGGGGACATGCATGGCTGCAATATGTGGGGGACATGGCAGCAATATGTGGGGGGACATGGCAGCAATATGTGGGGGGACATGCATGGCTGCAATATGTGGGGGACATGGCTGCAATATGTGGGGGACATGGCTGCAATATGTGGGGGGACATGGCTGCATATGGGGACACATTTAAAAAAAGTATCGGTATTCGGTATCGGCGACTACTTGAAAAAAAGTATCGGTACTTGTACTCGGTCCTAAAAAAGTGGTATCGGGACAACCCTAGTTTGCAGATGTGGGGTCTTTTATGTGGGTAAAACGGCCAGGCAACTTAGACAAAGGATTAACCACTACGTATACTATTCGGGAATGTTAACATTTTAATAAAAAATCCCAGAGGAGGAGAGTGGGATACGATTATCCTTCAGAAGGAAACAATCTGGATCGAAAGATTAAATGCTTCCCAGTCCCCCAGATTAAATGAAATCCAATCTTACAAACCCTTTCTTTATTATTATTTTTACTTTTAATATATAAATTACTTTTGCCACTGGCGCATTTTATTTTATTTTTATTTTTTTGCTTATTTTAGGCATCTTTGTGACTGCTGTTAGTAAGCTGCATGACCTTATTTACACTCACTGATCACCTTACGACAAATTCTTTTTGCCAGTTATGGCAACATAAGTGTGTGAACATTACGTTTCCTATCTGTTTCTATATTTCCAAATGTGTATTTCGTCATAGTCAACTGTAAAGGTTTTGTGGAATTGCACAAGGCTTGATTAATGATACGGTATATGAACGGTATTTTGCAAGTAATTGCATGTTTACCTTTCCCTTTAATTCTCCTTGTATTGTTTATTCGTGTCTTTTTGTTTTATGGTTTTCTAAATAAGCTTCTGTGTGGCATGCATCGCGGTCAGTCACTGACCCCTTGAAAGTGCCGATGGGGAGGTGAGTATTTTGCTCCCTTGTCCTGACCTAGAGTGCCACCTCCCCTTCCCCCTAGTTGGATCGTCAGTGTGGCGATTGACGGGGATGCGGGGCATTTCTCTTTGCCCTGCAAGGCCCGCCTCTGCCGCTGTATACGTCCGTGGCTGCCGCGTCATCGGCGACCCAGGACATGCGCAGTGGCCTCTGGTCTAACCGGATGTCGTCACCTCCGGCTGGAGGTGACGTACTTCTGGTTTGGGTGTATTTAAACGCGAAAGACGCGGCTATAGAGCACAGGCGACCACAATGATTTGGGGAAACTATATGGTGGTTTATCTGCAGTATCAAACCTAAGGTAAAATCTTTCCTTTTGCACATCTGGCCACACTTTATCTGTAATTATCCTCATGCAGGATTTGTTATAATATACATTCTGCTTCTCACTGTTTTATGACTCTTTTCTGAACCCGCTAATAAGTGGACCAGAGGTCTTAAGCCAGATAAATGTGATTCAAGATTACCACTTTGATTACTGCCTTCTGGCTCAGCAATACAGATTACTGCTTAGGACCAGCCATGTCTCCCCTATCCTACTTCTTGCTTACCAGCACATTATCGCCCTGTTATTCTTTATTTTAAATTTGCTTTCATGGTGAGACCTTTTGTTTATTATATTACCTTCTGTTATATTTTGATATGCACTGGACGCTCATGGCTGTTCAATGCCTATATAATAACCAATAATGCAGATATAGGTTTTATATATTCATGTTGTCACTATTATCCACAGACAATACCCCCATGACTGTCTACTTCATAACAACTATTGCCAATGTCTAGATAAAAAGACCGACCTTTGCCTACTTTCAACGTGGTTAATTCTGTGAGTATTCATGTCTCTCACGCTATATTTTATATGTTTACAATAGACATTTTTTGCTCTTAATTAACGGCCACTACCGCAAGATTTGCATATGCCCATACAGGGTTGCATGTGCCTACCTCCTCTATGGTGCTTTGGGGATGTGTTCTGTTTGTTTTGCCACACAGTAGTAATTTGTAAAAATATTATGATTTATTATTTTATGTATTTGCTGTTTATTTATACAAATAATTTATTGTTCTTTGTTTGTATATATTTTAATACAGTAGATCCACATGTCTATGCTCCTGAAGAATCGTTTTTACAACACGTAACATGTAGAGCGAGCCCTCTTTTTCTCTGGACCCACCTCCTGGTTACACATCTTACAGCTAAACCTTTAACTATACTCTTTTGAGTTTTTTATGATATAACTGTACTATGTTAATATTATTGTTAACCTGTGTGGACCAGTTATTGATTTAATTTTTTTGATTTTATATTTGTAACAGTTTTTTATGACATTTCTACAAAATAAAATACCTCTAGTTTTTTACTACCCCCTCAGGAGCCACTGATTGATTTTGGGATTGGCGTATTAAGTTACCTCTGTATGTTGTCTAAGGGTGATTGCAGTGAGCAGGGCAATAAGTGAATGTCCAAACCTGCCGCTGAAGTTTTCTGAATGCTTTATTTCCTGGTCCAACACGACCAACATCAACATGAGGTAGAGAGAAAAGGTTGATGAAAGGAGAGAACGTTGCGGTATCAGGCTTTGGATGGAAAGGAAGCAGTCTTGCTTTCCGTAGTAGAACAGACAGACAGACTTCTGCCACAAGCCTGGCAGCCGGAATGTCACTTAAGGTTGCTGGGAGGAACAAGCCTCTCTCACTGACTTGGCTCTAGTTGGATTTAGCTTTTCAGATGAAGACCCCTGCCACAGGCCCAATGTTAGACTGTAGAGCAAATCCTCCCAGAAATGTCTCTTTTCAGTAGGGGTCACCAGCTGACAGTCTATAGTTATCTGTCAGTTCCTGGCAACCAGATCCCCGATGGTTCGTTCAAGCCCTTTTGGATCACCTGCCTCCGGGTTCTCCTCAAGCCGATCCCCCACCGAACAGCACACAGCCTAGGATCTCTTCAGTAGAAGTGGGGCCCCCAGCAAGTCGCTAGGGCCCCTTTCAGCATCAGTAGGGAACTCTGCGTAACATGCGACCCCGGCCTGGTAGGCCATATTGCCGGGGTTCATTGGGTGCGCACACCCTAAAGGTGGGTGCCGCACCTGGAACCTGGAACCCGCAAAGAACCCCAAAAAAATGGCGTCTGCCCCAGATATACCCCTCCCCAGCATGCTCTGCGAGGGAAAACTCCTCCGATTGGCTGCTGGGGAAAAGTGTCTCTGCCTGAATTCCTCTGGCGCCACTTGCCACCCAGAGATGGAACTGCATCTCTAGAGCAGAGAATTACCCACAAGGTAATTTATGGCTGACAGCAGCCCAATTTAGCAAAATTAGGAGTGGGAGCAACATAACACTTCCACTCTCCCACTAACTTTTGCGTAGCGCCTTTTCTGAAAGAAAGGGGGCGTTACAACTGGAAGCGGAGTGTGGCCTCTATTTAAGAGGGGATGGGGTGCATTTGTCTGCGGTGGGCATAGACATGTGGGTCCTGAGGCTACAACGTGCCTTACGGCTTTGGCGGGCTGCCCACTCGTAAGGGGTCACTGGTGGGCGTCTGTGGCAGGGGTCTCGGTGTTCCTGAAGGTCGGATGGTGGTGGTATATATATATGTATTTATATGTATATATCAGTTATGGGTGGTAGAGGTTGGGAGCCTGTCTCGGGATGGGCACATCCCCTATCTGGTCGTGGGCTATTGGTCATCGGACTGAACGGTGGAAGAAGGATCAAGTCATTATCTCTGAGCTGTGGATCGTGGCTGGAGCCCAGGATACTGTGGAGATCGTGGACAGCCGATGAAATAGCAGTTGGTACCTTCTTTCAGGAACCCAGGCACAGCAGTTAAGGAAAATCTGTTGGGAAAATGTGTTAAATATATATATATTTATGGAATGATATATATATTTATAAAAAATGTTATTTTGGAATGAATAAAGAGGCCTTTGTTGGCCATTTAATCTAGAAGATGTCATGGTCTTATATAGAAGTAAGTTAGCATAAGGATAAGGGGTTTTGTTAAACAGCATGCACAATAGCATTGCACCAGTCATGCCCATACATACTTAAACATCCGCAATCAGGATGTACATACATATATAGAGAAAAACAAAGGCAGCCCTCCTACCCCCCACTCTTGCACCTGTGCCCGGCTCTCAGCCTTCACAAGCCTGTTTTTTTCCCTTATTTTCACCTGATGATCCTGCCAGTAAGTATGTTGTTTTTCAGCAGATTAAGCTGTCCTGCTGCAGGTATTGCAGATAATGGTTTGGGTCAAACCATTTACCACTAATATGGGTGCTTACAATGATCAGCCTTTATCCCCAAAGAAAATAACGAAGGCTCTAACGGCTTAAAAACTGTTAGCTTAAGGCTGGGTTCACATATGTGTCTGTTTACCGGTTCAGGTCCGAATTTTTGCCTGAATTTGCACCTAAACCGAACTTGACCCAAAGATGCACCGGACCCTTCTGCAATCTGGACAGCGGCTGCCCCGGACCTGTGTGAACCAGCTCTATTGGGAGACAGTTACACTCGCCTGTCATACGAATTGGAATGCAGGGAAACAAACCCGCATTTAATTTGTATAAATGTTAACCCAGCCTGAGCTTAACTTCAATTTGTTAGTGTATGTGTATGTAAATCTGCTTTTCCCAGACTGACAATGCTGCTTTCTGTAGCTCCTCCTTCCAGTGTTGGTGCACTCTAATACAGGAGATGTGCTACTGGCCAGATCACCGGATAGAAACAGAGAGAAAAAGCCTAAAAAAAGAGAACTAATGCAGCCACCACACCAAATGATTGATAAGCTGCAATATATTACATTTGTGCCTTTTCAGCTTTGGATGCAATCAAGGCCTTCGATAGTGTTGAATGGCCATACTTGTAGGCCATTTCTTGAAAAATTTGGGCTTGGCTCTGGCTTCTGCCTGTGGGTGCTGTTGTTATACTCCGCTCTGGTGATATCGGTTAGGGTCAATGGCCTTCAATCTGCCAGGTTTAGACTCTTCCAGGGCACTAGGCAGGAGTGTCCATTGTCCCCCCTGCTTTTTTCCCCTGGCAACAGAGTCTTTGGCATGTCTTATGTGGGCCTTTTTCGATGTTACTGGTTTGATTAGGGGAGATATGGAGGAAAATATATCATTATATGCAGATGATCTTTTTTTCTTGACCAATATCTGCTCAATCCCTGCCGACAGTAATGAAATATTTTAAGGAGTTTGGCAGGTTTTCCGGGATAGCCATAAACTGGGAGAAATCCATGCTAATGCCTCTGGATCCCCTTCCAGACTCATTGCCATCTACACTTTCTCATTTAAGGCTCCATTCACATCTGAGCGACAAAACGCTGGTCGCCCGTCGCTCTTGTCGCTCGAGATGTGAAATAACATTGCGGTCTATGGAGAGGGTCCGGGACTTTTTTTCAGGCGACATTGGCGTTTCCTCATAGACCGCAATGTTAAAGAAAGATAAAACTTTCTTTTTTTTTCTACAGGCGGCAAGATAAGCCGCGTACGCGGCGTATCGTGTCGCCTAGGTGTGAATGCAGCCTTAAGGTTGTCTCCTCTATAACATATTTGGGTATCACTATGACTCCCCACAGTCACATATTGTGGATAATATTCTTCCATTACTTTCCAAATTTCAAAATCAAAGTAAAACCTGATATAAGCTCCCCTTATTGTTAAAAGGGCTTATTAATCTACCATATTTGCCGTCGTATAAGATGACCTTTTGGATGTAAAAAAAAATGCCTCAAAACTCGGGGGTCATCTTATACGCCGGTACCTGTCTCAGTCAGGCTGCGGGCATCCATTAGTCAAAAGTCTGGCCTCCTCCTCAGACTGTTCCGTGATAGGCGGAACACTCATTTTCCCAGCAGAGCCTCTGTTCAGTGTTCCACCTATGGCGGATGCCTTCTCATCCTCGGCCTCGGACGAGAGGACATACGTGATAGGCGGAACACTGAACAGAGGCTCTGCTGGGAAAATGAGTGTTCCGCCTATCACGGAACAGTCTGAGGAGGAGGCGCAGCTTTTAAATAATGGATGCCTGCAGCCTGAAACCCAAACTCTGCAAACAAAATAAGGTAGGGAGACTGTCAAGGCCGGTAATGGCACAGTAAGGTCGGCAATGGCACAGTGGAGGCATGTAATGGCACAGTGGAGGCATGTAATGGCACAGTGGAGGCATGTAATGACACAGTGGAGGCATGTAATGGCACAGTGGAGGCATGTAATGGCACAGTGGAGGCATGTAATGGCACAGTGGAGGCATGTAATGGCACAGTGGAGGCATGTAATGGCACATATAGGCATGTAATAGCACAGTGAGGCATGTAAAGTAATGGCACAGTGAGGCATGTAATTTAATGGCACAGTGAGGCATGTAAAATAGGTACTATATACATTGTGATATTGGAAGCTGTTTTTTTACTGTACGTTTTTCTTTTTTTTTTATTCATACATACTCAAAAAGCAGGGTGGGGGTTGGGAGATACAGTTTTTTTTTTTTTTGTTCAAGTGGGGGTGGTTTGGGATCCCTTTTTTCTTTTCTTTTTTCCTTTTATTGGGTTGTGTTTTGTTTAATGTGATTTTCTTTATATAATTTGTTTGTAGTGTCTCAATGTTTTTGCATATAAAAATAAAAAAGGATCTGATTTAAAAAAAAAAAAAAAAAAGATGGAGATGAGGTCCTAGCTGTTTTAATAAAAAGTAAAAATCATCATAGCTAAAGAAGGTATAGTTGTGTTTTATCTACTAAGGACTGTGTCAAAAAGAGAGAATTACACCACATTCCCCTCTTATGCCCAGCCAAATCACATTGGAAATTCCGATCTTGTGTACGGGGCATTAGACAGTTGTCACAAGAACAGGTAAGGTATCTCTTTTGCGGCTTTTGTTCTGGTGACAAATTACATCTGGGATATTCTAGTTTTGGCTGTATACTGTATATACTTTTTTTTAAACAGTTGAGTTTATTGAAGTTTATTTTTGCTTAAAAGAACATACTGTACATAGATACAACAAGGCAATGAGAGCAATGCTTATCTCACAGAATTTGAGCAGACATGGATACATAGGCTTGTTACATTTGATGTTTATCAAGCATGACATAAAATGTATGTTATAGATATAAAAAAGAGGACATTGGTATCTTACCCTTTCAGTAGTCTGCAGAGAAGAGATGGGAGAAAAAGAAAAAAGGGGGGTATATACACTTTAAACCTAATATACGGTAACTCTTATTTTTTACTTTACAATGGTAAAAGAAACAGTCTTGATAACATTTGCAGGCATAATAGACCCAATCTTTAGCTAACTCAATAAAGCTTGGTTTATAAAGTTGGTTTATAATCCTGCTAAATGACACTAGCTGGGACATAATCTTTTAATTGCCAATTTTGTCAAAGGTTGTTTTAGTCTTTTTTTTTTTTTCATCCAACCAGCGGGTTGAACAACAAAAAATGACTTGATTCTTCCATCCATCCATTTGAGTGGATGGGGAAATCCTCCTGCTGAGCCTTTGTATTCTGACAGTGGGGAGATTTCCCTGCCATCAGAATAGACTAATCAGTGGTGCTGGCTGAAGCTGGAGGCGCTAATCAAGTGTAGAAAATCCAACAGGGTGGTTGTAGTTGACCGGTAGATCGACTTCTGTAGACCCTCTCGGCCCATACATGGATACAAATTCGGCTGAACCGGACACATTTTCATCCATGTATGGCCGGTTTGAAGGAAAACTTTATACAAGCATCAGTGTGGAAGGTACACAGTATGCAATACAATTATAAGAAAAGATACCTTGTACTTTCCTGTTAGGATACAAGTCTGTCACATGTATCATTTGTTTTTTTACTTTAAATTAAAATGCCTACAGTGTCACATTGGCTCAGCTGAATCTCCGAGTTCATGCAGATGAAAGATCTAACTGTTTCACTCTACCATCGAAAGCAAAACTTCCATAGAACATGGCATGATTGGTATCAGTTTTGCTTTTCTATGGAATATGGTTCTTGTCTTCTCCAGGGCCTTACACAAATTTTCATTTATACAATTGGAGGATATATATTTTCAGTCGACTTAAATGTTCCTTTGCTTTAGGGCTCTTTCACATGGGTGGACTCCACCAGTGTACTCACCTGCTCAGTGGGGGGGATAAGCCTGCTGAGCAGGCGGATGACAGGTCTGTGTGCGCTCTGCTCTTTGGGCAGTAGGATGTACACTGTCCGTTTACATCTTACTGTCATCCAACCGCCAGATGGATGAGGATTGGTCCGATGTTGTATCTGTCCCCCGGCGCCTCTACACTGAGAACCGAGCCATCCAACATCGTCGATGGCTCGGTTCTCACAACTACCCAAGCAGAGAGCTGCTGACTGTCAATCAGCAGCTCTCCACTTTGCTCCTCCACGCTCACTGGAGCGCTGAGCTGGAGGGACGGGAGCTGCTTTCTCAGGCTCTCAGCAGCTCGCTCTCAGAGCCTAAGACAGGTGTCAGTCCAGGCACCTGGCGGATCCAGACTTTATCGTCACGATGACGCAGTGCCTGGACTGATATCCGTGACGTCAGCAGAGAGCAGACTTCAGTTGTTTTTGTCACTGAAAATATGCCGAACACTATGATGAAAATATTTTTGGCTATGAAATTAACACTAGTGTTTGCTCATTATGTGCAATTGGATATTACCTTTTCATTTTGTAAATGTTAATAGAGATATCCTATATGGATCTCCAACTACACCATTACCACATTAAATACCCAGTATACACTGATTGGGAACATGTGAGAAAATGTAACTACGGTATTTTGTTTAAGACATCCAAGGGTCTCTCTTGGTTTTATCTGAATCTACAGCATAACAATGATCCCATTAAAACTTCTAATATTTTAAATTGGAAGAGGGATATTGACACCACCTTATCCATGTCTACATGGCACAAGGGGTGATTCAATCTAGCTACAGATACTCCCGTGGTGTTAATCACAGATATTTAAAGGACTCTCCAACCTTTGCTGGAAGGACTGTGGATCTAGGGGGACATCACTACATGTCATGAGGGAATGTAAATGTTTACAGAGCTTTTGGAAATCTGTGTTTTCTTTATTGCCATCTGGAATTTTGCTCCCGCAATCACCCCCACTGGCATTATTAAACCTTACTATCGATGCAATGCCTATACAATTTCGGTGTATAACCAACATACATATACTTAAAGCTGCCCGCTTCACAATCATACAAAACATCAAAATGAAAGACAACTAATGCAGCCAATCTTTCAGATGTGATACAACGAGTCAAATCTCAATATCTTAATGAAAAATATTTTGCATGCTCCACCCACTCCTGTGCCCAATTTACAGACAGGTGGCAGACAGAGGTTGCAAAATTTCCAGACACTCCTCCTTGAGGTACTACTTTACTATATGAGGCATTAAACAGTAACTGACATCAAAGTTGTTGTGGGTGATATTTGTTAAGACTTTCTTTCTTCTTTGTTTATTGTTACTTTTATTCTGTACCTTCTGATATTTAATCGGTTCCCATCGATGATTGCATGCACCGTATTTATCGGCGTATAACACGCACAGGCGTATAACACGCACTCTAACTTTAAGAGGGAAGTTTCAGGAAAAAACATTTCCACAGCGCCCTGCGTATAACAGTTTACAGTTTACCCTCTATTTTCAGGGTAAAAAAGTGTGTGTTATGCGCCAATTAATACAGTACTTTACACAGGGCTCAAAATTTCAAGTCCTGAGCTACTAGCCAGGTCTCAAGAGTTACTCGCCACCAGTTGCCCCACCTAATTCATTTACTGCTCTGCGCTTAATTGCACCTATAAACACGCCCTCATAGATTATCTCATGGAATGACAATGATTTATGCAGAATCAAGTTACAAAATTAAATATTACCAACAACTTTAACAAAATGGGACAGGGCACTGGGGGCAGACCAGATGGACAGGGACAGGGCACTGGGGGCAGACCAGAGGGACAGGCACTAGAACTGGGTCTCTTCCCTATTCTCTTGCTGTCTCCTCTGCAACTCCCATCCATCCTCTATCTCTCTCTCTCTCCCATTCATCTCATCATCAGGAGCCTGTGTGTGCGGCTCCACGCTTGCATGTCCCCACTTCCCCCTTTTATTCAGGCTGGCAGTGAGGAGAGGAGCTGCAGCACAGCGGGAGGGAGTACAATCCAGCACTGAGATCCACACAACTGCACAGCCATTGACACCATAGCACAGCGCACACTGACACCGCACAGCACACATTGAGACCAGTCTGTTCAGTGCTCAGGCTGAACTGTTGGACACTTACATAGAGCACAAGTAGAAGAAAACTGCACAAACTGGAAGGCTGCCGCTCTCATGTCAGGGCAACTTTCAGTGAGCGCTGCACCGGAGTGGTAATTTTCGCAATCCTCCACCTCACTCATTACTTTCTGCTCTCCAGCTACATTGGTCGGGGGTAGGGGGGCAGACTCAGAGAGGTCATACTGTTAGGTCCCATGGCTTAATGAGAATTGTAAGGAGAGCACCTATGTACTGCTCTGCCTTTGCGCGGCTCACCAGACTACTTTTCCCGAGCATGCACCTTTCCTCTTCGGCCGTCAATCTCATCGGGACTCTAAGTGTAGGCACAGATTGGAGGGAGATTGGTCATGCAGCCCTGTCATCACTCGTCCCCAGCTTAAATCCATTCGCCAAATGCTAGTAGGCGATTGGAAATTTTGAGGGCTGCTTTACACATGTACTTTCAAACATTGATTGTATATTCCAATGTTGTGTGCGACAAACTGTACCCTTACTATTGTTGAGCTTGTGCTTGAAAAGTTCATTTATGTACCTTTGTTTGTGCAAAAGCTTCAATAAGAAACAATTGAACGAAAAGTGTGAGAGCCCCTCAAAATGGCCATAGCAGGTGTGTAGACTTAGGCCCCTTTCACACGGTCGGACCGTTCAGGTCCGCCTGTCAGTTTTGTTGGTGGACCTGAACGGCCACTCCATGCAATCCTATGGAGCGTCGGATGTCAGCAGAGACATGTCCGCCGACATCCGACCCGATCAGACGTATGGCGATATCTCCCCATCCGTCCATGGCGGATCGGATTGGGTGAGATCTGATGAAAACAAACATGCTGTCCGTTTCTATCAGATCTCTCCATAGGAGACAGCGGCGCTGCCCAAGCCCCTCCCCGCTCAGTGAGCAGAGAGGGAATTGTCATCCGCCGGATCAGAGGAGAGATCTCCCGCTGAACTGGCGGGACCTGGCAGACTCCATAGCGATGGAGTCCGCCTCATGTGAAAGAAGCCTAAGGAACTTGTGAAAAGATATCCCATTAATATATTTCTCTAAAGCAGTAACAGTTGTCAAGTATTACAACTCTCTCGCAATAGGGTTGTCAGCTCGACTCCGAACCACAACATCATGCTGGTAAGGTGAATTGGCTCATGTCTACATTGTCCCTAATATATGCATGAATATGAATTAGGAACCATAGATTGTAAGAACCTTGAGGGCAGGAGGTGATGTGAATGTGTAAAGCACTGCACAAATTGATAGTGCAATATAAGTACCCGTGAAATGGCAGTACCTGCCATTTAAAGCATAACTGTACACTTAAAGTCTAATATTCCCTTATTAAAAAAAAAAGATTAGATGAATACAAAGGTGAGTGGCACTGCCAATTCTCCAAAGTGAGTCACTCTTATATAAATAAACGAGTGGTAGGTAATTTGATTAGTAACAATGTGAAGTAGATTTTTATAAAGGGTGTTATCACCCTGTGCCTAAAAAGAAAATATACTAGTAATGCTCTATTGGTTGTACTGTTTTCAAACTGGTGTGTCAACCTGAAATGTTAAAAATAAATGTGCGTAGTGTAGCGATACCCCCTCAAGGGCCGCTGATTGATTTGGGATCGGCGTATTAAGTTACCCTTATGTGTTGTCTAGGAGTGATTTCAGTGAGCAGAGTAATAAAATAATGTCCAGACTTGCCGCTGAAGTTTTCTGAATGCTTTATTTCCTGGTCCAACACGACCAACATCAACATGAGGTAAAGAGAAAAGGTTGATGAAAGGAGAGAACGTTGCAGTATCAGGCTTGGATGAAAAGAAAGCAGTCCTGCCTTCTGCAATAGAACAGTTCATCGCCACTCTAGCCAGAGTGGGTGAAGTGCCTCCGGACAGACTTCTGCCACAAGCCTGGCAGCCGGAATGTCACTTAAGGTTGCTGGGAGGAACAAGTCTCTCTCACTGACTTGGCTCTAGTTGGATTTGGTGTTTTTAGGTTGAAGACCTCTGCCACAGGCCCAATGTTGGACTGTAGAGCGAATCCTCCCAGAAAGTTGTCTGTTCAGTAGGGGTCACCAGTTGACAGTCTATGGTTATCTGTCAGTTCCTGGCAACCAGATCCCCGATGGTTTGTTTAAGCAATTTTGAATCACCTGCCTCCTGGTTCTCCTCAAGCCGATCCCCCACTGAACAGCATACAGCTTAGGATCTTTTCAATAGGAATGGGCCCCCAGCAAGTCGCTAGGGTAGGCCATGTCACCGGGGTCCGTTGGGTGCGCACACCCTTAAGGTGGGTGCCGCACCTGGAACCCGCGAAGAAACCCCGAAAAAATGGCTATACCCGTCCCCAGCATGCTCCACAAGGGAAAACTCCTCCAATTGGCTGCTGGGGAAAAGTGGCTCTGCCTGAATCCCTGTGGCGCCACCTGCCACCCAGAGATGGAACCACATCTCTAGAGCACAGAATGACCCACAGGATAATCCAGGGCTAACAGCAGCCCAATTTAGCAAAATTAGGAGTGGGAGCAACAGAACTCTCCCACTCTCCCACTAACTTTAGCGTAGCACCTTTTCTTTCAGAAAAGGGGGCGCTACAGTAGTAATAAATACTCTAATGAGATCAGCAGTTTCAACCAAATTTCTTCTGAAACAATTCATCCCAGCTAATACATAATAAATGTGCAGAAGAAATTAATTATATCCAAATTAGTTGTGGAAATAAATGATTGCATTAACAAATTCCAGTGAAAAAAATTCCAGTGAAAAAAGAAAAAAGTGAAAAAATTATTTATAAGTTCAGTCTTTAATAGTGCAAAATGGCAACATTTCAAGTGACTTGTGCTTGTCCAAAATGACTTGTGCCTATGTAACAATTTAGGTGACTTCCTTGCTCCCCTTCAGTTCCCCACTCATCAGATCCTTGCACCCCTGTAGGAGTAAACCACATGTAGTGAGTGTAGTGGCAGTCCTCAGACCATTCACCTCCTCCGTAGCTCAGCAAACGAGAGGGTATCCGAATCCTTGTGCCCCTTAGGGGGGGAAGCTGCTTCCAGTAGACAAGGTGCAGTAATTACCTCCTCTGTGGTAGGCCACAAGATATCCTCATAGACAAAAGAGACGGGTACTCATAGTGTAAATCCAAGTAACTTTATTTGAGAATAAAGTTAAAACACCACTTGACACAGTCAGGTGTATTAGCTAGCATAACTTGGTTGCAGTACAGGAGCTCCGGACCAGCGTGCATTCCACAGATTAGAACTTCGCAACCGGAAGTGATGTGAGTGCGTACGCGTTTTCGTCGTAGGACTTCCTGTACTGCATTCCATTTTCACTGGAATTTTTTTCACTGATATTTGTTAATGTAATCATTTACTTCCACAACTAATTTGAATTTACTGTAATTAATGTCTTCTGCACATGTATTATGCATTAACTGGGATGAATTTTTTCGGATGAAATTTGGTTGAAACTGCTGATCTAATTAGAGTATTTATTACTACGCACATTTATTTTTAACATTTCAGGTTGACACACCAGTTTGCAACCAGCAAAACCAATAGAGCATTACTAGTATATTTTCTTTTTAGGCACAGGTTGAGAACACCCTTTATAATATCTTCTTCATATTGTGATCAATAACATTACCTATCACTCATTTATTTATACAAAAGTGACTCATTTTGAAAAATTACCCTTCAGGTAGAGCTGCACAATTAATCATCAAGAATCAATATTGTAATCTTTTTCCAGTTGCGATCTTGACACAGGGTTTCGGGATCTTTGGTATGGAAAGAATTTGAACAGAGCATGCGCAGTTCGATCTGCACGCGCTTTGGTATTTCGATGCGCGGCGGAAAAAAAAAATAATTTCCTCTCTGGTGATAGACGGCAGCGTCTCAGCCGGAAGAAAAGAATCTCAAAGTCTGGGCAATCTGCCAAGTCTGCTTTCCTCTCTGCTCTCAGCCAAAATTACAGTCTGACAAGTTTTGAAAACATTCTATCAGTGGGTTAAGTCTAAACATTGTATCAATTTGACTTTTACATCAAAAGAATAGACTTCTGTATGTAAATTAGGAACGTTTAACCACTTAAAACACCAAACCTTTTTCTGACAGCTCTTTCAAGTAAAAATATATATTTTTTTGCTAGAAAATTACTTAGAACCCCCAAACATTAGAACGCTGCGCAAAATACAGCGCGACATAAATATTGCAACAACCGCCATTTTATTCTCTAGGGTCTCTACTATATATATATATATATAATATATATATATATATATATATATATATATATATATATATATATATATATATATATATATATATATATATATATATATATATATATATATATATTTTATATACTTTATATATATATATATATTTAGTAGAGACCCTAGAGAATAAAATGTACGCGGTTGTTGAATTCAGGTAGTTTTTTTGCGCGTATATTTCGTATTTTTTTTCCGCCGCGCAATCGAAATACGTGATTAGGGGGCTGAAGTATAAGCGCGTCCCCGCGACGATCGAACTGCGCATGCTCTGCGAATTTTCTGCGCGAAATCACGTCGTGACGTCATTCGTTGTTTGATGGTTTACGAAATTCCTATTCCCGGAATTACGTTAAAATTAAAAGACATACTGAAATCGACGCGGGAACGACGGCCATACTTAAATGGGCTGTCTAAAAAAAAAAACGAGTGAAACGGAAAAAAAAGATGACTAAATGCCGTAAGAGATTGCGTTGAAAGTGCGAAATTTTTGGATTGCAGGCAAAAGCTCATTAGCATACCCTGACGGCGAAAAACAACAGGAATCCGCCCAGTGGCCGCAATTTTCTGGCAGCGTAATCTGAAGGCGTACTAACATAATACAGTCGAAATGAAGCCCGCAGGTGTCTTTTCATGGTTTGAGGATTTCGTGACGCCCGTAAGTCGAAATTACTCCAGTCTAACAACATTTACACAGGCGTAATCGCTTTGTGAATCTAGGCCTTAATCTTTATTCTAAGTAAAAAAATTGTGATTCTCATTTTGGCCAGAATCGTGCAGCTCTACCTTCAGGTGACGGTAGTGTTTATCACCTTTCAATTGAACACTCACCTGGGAAGAGTGACTCTCTGTGGAGGATCACTCTTAAGGTGACAGGCCTCCCTATATTCATATAATATTTTTTAATACTGGTACTCCGGTTGGAGCCCCTTAGGGGAGGCAGCAGCCCAGCCTACAACTAAGCGCGGAATATAACAATTTATTTATACTAATATTCCCCTGTCCACACTCCTGTGAGAGCCATGTGGAGCCGTAAACTCCCCCGGCTGGTCCATAACTTCTTGCACATACACATACAATACATCCCATTTAATGATATGGAGCAGCTGTCTATCAGGTATCTGAAGGAAAGACTTCCTCCCCCATAGAAATAAATGGGATTTCTTGTGGATGCGCAGAAGTAGTACAGGGCAGCTTGGGAGAGTCTGCCGCGGCTACTCTCTACCATTCCTTTTTGGCCACTGATTATGTAACTCCTGCACATGTGAATAGGAATAACACTGTCCTGGGCTTCTGGCTTCATTCCCAACATTTAACAGATGCCGGCAGTGTAAAAAAAAAAAAAAAAAAAAAACAATTGCTAGGAGCAAGAGGGCGACGTTTCTTGGCAGAATACACTTTGCATGTCTCTTCTGCCAAAAACTCTACCTCCTAGCAATGTTTTATTTCTGGACTTTAGTTCTACTTTAAAGGAAAATTCTACAAAAGCTTCCTTCATGAAAGTAATCCTTTAAGTACCGTATATGAATAAAACACAATTCAGACTTTTATGTATACATACTGCATGTAAATGATAGGCTTAGGAAGCATCAAAAGTAGGAAGTGCTTACCGTACTCACTTTCTAAAGGGGAACTACTAAAAGACACACTTGTGAAAGTAGAACTTGCACACTACATTTATTGTAATATGCTGTATATGACAGATATTATTATATATATATATTATAATAACTAGTCTGAATTCATCCAGATTAATGCATGATTAGGGATCAGCTTTTTTTTTTTTAAATGTAATCACTAGACAGTTGTTACTTTTTGGGTATGGCTTAATTCTCAGGCCCCTTTCCCACCAGTGGACCAATCGTGTCTGCCTGTCCGTTCTTCACGGGGACCCGATCAGACCACCCATTATTCGCGACGGTGCGGGAGATGTCAGCAAACATGTGACTGCTGTCCCCTGCTGGCATCTGATCCGCTAAAAACAGACAGATGAGGATACGTTCGCCATCCATATGGCGGATCAGAAAGGAAAGTCCATTTTCATCCAACCACCCCATAGAGAACAGCAGGCTGTGTCCGTGTCCGCTCTGCATGGCGAATAGGGTGACCACGTGTCCCGGATTGCTCGGGACAGTCCCGCATTTTGCAGATCTGTCCCGGGCACCTTCATTCCAGGACAATACAGTGTCCCGGAATGAAACTGACACAGCCACCCCGCGGGCCAATCTGATGCCCCCAAAAAAGGCTGCCACATTACCGCTTTACTCACTGACAGTACTTGTCCTGGCCGGGAAATCCTGGAGGAGCACAATCCCCGCCCCCTGCTTGTGATTGGAGAAAATCATAAATCTCGCCTCTTGTGTCCAATCATTGTGCTGTGATTCGTTACAGAACAAGCTGATTTTTGGGAAGAGAGGGTTACCCTGAATGGTAGTTTGGAAATGTGGTCACCCAAATGGCGAAGCGGACACAGACCTGTCATCCTCCTGCTCAGTGGGGATCAGCGAAGAGATCCTCCGCTAACCAGGCGGATCCACTTGGATGGATTCCGCCCCATGTGAAAGGGGCCTAATGCTTGCACAGTGAAAGGGTGTTGTCTTTTTCTGTAAAGAAGGGGCAATAATCCTAAACTAATTGCAGTTTTTTTATTAACATTTAAAGCAGACCTTTACTCTCTTAATCAACATTGACCATTTTTAATTCTTCATTTTAATTCTTCTGCTGCTTGCTAGATAGCAAAGTATATAATATTTACTTGTTTTAAACTTTTTTTTTACATTTCAGTTACTTCCTGGTTTTCAGGCCTAGGCAAATGAGGTCATATATTCCATAAGGCTGCGTACACGTAATCGATGAGAACGGTCTGATGGATTTTTCCATGCCTACACACCATCGGTTAAAAAAACGTTTGTGTCAGAACGCGGTGACGTAAAACACAACAACGTGCTGAAAAAAATGAAGTTCAATGCTTCTAAGCATGCGTTGACTTTATTCTGAGCATGCGTGGATTTTTTTTCTATCGGTTAGGTATCCATCGGTTAAATTTAAAACAAGTTCCCTTTTTTTTAACCGATGGATAAATAACCAATGGCGCCCACACACGATCGGTTTGGTCTGATGAAAACGGTCTATCAGACCATTCTCATCGGTTTGACCGATCGTGTGTACGCGGCCTAAGTCTTTGGGAGGGGAGGATTTTTTTTCAGTTAAAGTAGAAGTAAACCCATCCATTTACCAGTATCATTTCTGGCACGTGCCGGAATTGTAATGCCGTGTACACACATGTTTTTCATGACGAGAAAAATGCAATTTGACGACGGGAAAAAAACGCACATGCTCAGAAGCAAGTTATGAGACAGGAGCACTCGTTCTGGGAAAACTAGCTTTTGTAATGGAGATAGCACATTCCTCACGCTGTAACAGACTGAAAAGCACAAAGACTGAAAAGCGCGAATCGTCTCTCACCAAACGTTTACTAACACAAAATCAGCAGAAGCAGCCCAAAGGGTAGCACCATCCGAATGGAACTTCCCCTTTATAGTACTGTTGTACGTGTTGTACGTCACTGCGCTTTCTTCGAGCATTTTTTTTTTTCACGATTGTGTGTATGCAAGGCAGGCTTGACAAGAATCACGCTGAGAAAAACGTCACTTTTACCATGACATGAAAAATGGTTGTGTGTACGCGGCCTAACACTCCCATTGGTTGTGATCTAAAACCAAACTGTTAAACCATCCAATGGCTGGTGTCATAGCTGATCACATGTACAGCATCATGGCAGTTGTAGATTAAACAAGGGCAAAGATAGCAGCTTGCTTGGCTGAAAACAATACCACACCATGGATTACATGAGGTAAATACTACATCAATCTCCTGCCCAAACTCAAAATGACCACAGCCCGAAATGCTGGGGGGTGCCCGTTCAAAGTTTTTTTTTAGCAAAATAAAGCATAGAGACATAGATCAATGGGGTTATTTGCTTTAAATATTAAAAATAAATTAAAAAGCTATTTTTATTTGTGGTGCTTAAAGGGGTGTTCCAGCCAAAAATTTAAAGTCAGCAGCTACTAAAAGTGTAGCTGCTGGCTTTTAATAAACACTCACTTACCTGCTCCTGCGTTCCAGCGACGCGCCGAACGGGGTTTCGCTCCTCTCCCCCCCTCCCGGCCGGCGTCTCCATCCTGACTATGGGCACCCAGCCGTGACAGCCTTCGGTTTCATGGCCGGGCACCCACTGCGCATGCGCGAGCCGCACTGCGCATACGCCCGCGCGGCGTGGCTCGTCGCTGATTGGACAGGCGATTGCATGGGACCTGTCATGGGTCCCATGCGATCGCCTACAGGGAGGGGCTGCCGTAGGCGATTAAGCTTAATCGCCTAACCAGCCCCTCGGCGGAAGCAGGAAGTGGGACAGGAAGTCCCACTCCTCCTGAAGCCCCCACTCCCCCCCCAAAAAAATTACATGCCAAATGTGGCATGTAAGGGGGTAAGGAGTGGGATAAGCGGAAGTTCCATTTTTGGGTGGAACTCCGCTTTAAATGCAGATTCCAAGCTCAACTTCAGGAAAAAAGTTTTTTCATACAATAACTTCAGTTACAAATCATTAGTAAAACCTTATGTGGAATATGCAGATCACTTTTGGGTACCAGGTTACAAAAAAAAATGAACTAGTTCTGGCTAGCTCACTAGATTATTTAAAAAAAAAAATGGCTGTACCAATTCCTAAATGCTCAAAATATTACTGGATATTAAAGTGGAAGTAAAGTTGTTGTTTAACCGCCCCACATACATTTACTATGGCAGGGTGGCCCTTTAGCATAAAATCGCATACCTGATTTTTATCTTAGGTTCTCGTGTGCATGCGCGTGTGCACTACCGTAGCCCTGCTCCCACTGTATTTGGACACATCAGGAGCCAATAAGCGGGTCTGGAGATCATTCGTAGAGAGGCAGAACAGTGGTCTGCCTATGTTAATAAGGCAGACCGCTGTTCTGCCAGAAAGGAAAATGGAAATCTCATGTTTCTGCTAAGCAGAAACATGGATCTCTGTTTTCCTTTAGGGAAAGCACTCCTCCGACAGTTAGAAATTGCCCCTGATTGATTGCCCCTGATGTTAACCCCTTTCCTGCCAGTGTTATTTATACAGTGACAGTGTGTATTTTTAGCACTGATTACTGTATTAATGTCACTGTCCCTCAAAAAGTGTGACTTAGTGTCAGATTTGTCCGCCACAATGTCGCAGTCCCGCTAAAAATCGCTGATCGCCCCCATTACTAGTAAAAAAATAAAATAAAAAATAAATAAAAAGTCCCTAAATCTAGCCCAAAAATGTTTAGTAGAATACATATTGGCCTAAATTTATGAAGAAATTCGATTTTTTACATATATTTTTGGATTGGAAATCTTTTATAGCAGAAAGTAAAAAATATAGTTGTTGTTTTTTTTCAATATTTGTCGGTCTTTTGTTTATAGCGCAAAAAATAAAAACCACAGAGGTGATCAAATACCACCAAAAGAAAGCTCTATTTGTGGGGGAAAAAAAGGACATCAACTTTATTTGGGCACAGTGTCACAACGACCGTGTAATTATCAATAAAATAAAGCAGTGCCGTATCGCAAAAAGTGGCCTGGTCAGGAAGAAGGTGAAACCTTCCGGAGCTGAAGTGGTTAAACAAAAGGCTGACAGGCAGGGTATTTATGACAGAAAAGATCCTATTGGTATCTTCTGCCATAAATGCATCCTTCTGCCAGTAAGCTTTCATGTTCATTGAGCCGCTCATGCGCAATTATGCAAACATTTACAGTCCTTATGGGCACTGACCAGTGCCGGGGTGATGCGACTCCTGTGCGCATGCGCAGTAGTGGTGTCATCGCGGCCTGGCCTATTAAAGGGCTGAAGGAACAGGACATGGTAGCTAGACTGGGTGAAGATGAAAGTGCCGGGGGCCCGCCGGATTGGTCCCCACTGAATGCTGAAGGACAACATAAGGCGGGTAAGTCTGCCATAATGTACTAATATGCTGTGCATTTTTTTTTTATAGCAGACCTTACTTCTGCTTTAACATTAATAGGTCATAACAACAGGGAACCCGATAATATCTGATTGCCACTGATTTTACCCCACACTGGAGCAAATTGGACCACGCTTGATTGGGGTTTTGCCTTCCTTTGGGGATATTATGGGTTTATTTTGTCAACGTGACTGTGAAACTATGTAACATAGAAAAGTAATTAATTTTTTATGTTAAAACGTCCCAGTTTCTGAGAAAATTATCTTTTAAACTGTCATAGGTCTCATTGTGCAACTGCAGCTATGGCTGGGCACTCGGAGGAGGAATCAATCCAGTATCTGTAGAAGGATGTTGTTCATCTCTGTGTATCACCTGAGGGTTGTTACTTTAATGGGTATATGTGAACCTTTTCAACCACTTTAATGCTAGCCATACACCAGTCCAAAAAAAATAAATGGTAATATTGCATTATTTTGGTCTCCATTTTTCTTAAAGCGGGGGTTCACCCAAAAAACGATTTTCTAACATTACAATGAACTTACTCTCTACATTAACACAGTGGCAATTTATTTTTATTTTTTTGCTGTACATACCTTCGTACAGCTATTTTCCCCCACGGCTTCCAGGTAGTGAATCCCGCGGGACTGGGCTTTCCTATCCAGCAGGTGATTGACGTAATGACAAAAACTAGCTCCCCCCGTCGCATAAGGAGCGTTACGAGTTGCCAAACAAGCCAAACGGCGAGTCGTCGCTATACGGCGCCTGCGCACCGACGCTTTAATTCAATTTTTTAATGGAACTTTCACAAAAAAAAAAATGGGTATAAAAAATTGCCTATCTTGATGGTTGTATGTTTCTTGTGTGTACTTTTGCTATGCTCTTTATCCACTTAAGACCCGGACCAATACGCTGGCAAATGACCCAAGGGGTTTTTGCGATTCGGCACTGCGTCGCTTTAACAGACAATTGCGCGGTCGTGCGACGTGGCTCCCAAACAAAATTTGCGTCCTTTTTTTCCCACAAATACAGCTTTCTTTTGGTGGTATTTGATCACCTCTGCGGTTTTTATTTTTTGCGCTATAAACAAAAATAGAGCGACAATTTAAAAAAAAATGCAATATTTTTTACTTTTTGCTATAATAAATATCCCCCAAAAATATATATAAAAAACATTTTTTTTCCTCAGTTTAGGCCGATACGTATTCTTCTACATATTTTTGGTAAAAAAAATCGCAATAAGCGTTTATCGGTTGGTTTTCGCAAAATTTATAGCGTTTACAAAATAAGGGATAGTTTTATTGCATTTTTATTAATTATTTTTTTTTTTACTACTAATAGCGGCGATCAGCGATTTTTTTCGTGACTGTGACAATATGGCGGACACTTCGGACAATTTTGACACATTTTTGGGACAATTGTCATTTTCACAGCAAAAAATGCATTTAAATTGCATTGTTTACTATGGAAATGACAGTTGCAGTTTGGGAGTTAACCACAGGTGGCGCTGTAGGGAATGTGTGCCCTAATGTGTGTGTTTACAACTGTAGGGGGGTGTGGCTGTAGGTGTGACGTCATCGATCGCGTCCCCCTATTACAGGGATGACGCGATCGATGCTCCGGCCACAGAGAAGCACGGGGAAGCCGTGTGTACACACGGCTCTCCCCGTGCTTCCGCTCCAGGGACGGATCGCCGCACTGCAGCGGCGATCGGGTCCGCGAATCCCGCGACCCACGGCTGGGTACTAAAACCAACGTATATATACGTTGATGTGCCCAGCCGTGCCATTCTGCCGACGTAAATGTGCAGTAGGCGGTCCTTAAGTGGTTATTGTTGACACAAATGTTTATCTTTCAGGTTAAAGTTTTTTTCCCATATGCGCAATACCAACAGTTCTTTTTATAACGGTTGAGAAACATAATAACCTTTAGATTTATTGTCTGTTTGGCAGATGTTTTCTAGACTTTTCCTTCTATTTTTTTGGATCAAAAGCGTCCCAGCCGATTATTGATTTGTGCCCATTAACTGAACGAAAAACAAACAAACTGTCCAAATGACAGATTTTTGAACAATCTTTTGTCTCATCTGTATGGGCACCATAAGGAAGTCTTTGTGAGTGATAAGTGCTTACATAAATCATGCTTGCTTTTTTGCTACTGTATTAAAAAAAAAAAAAAACATTTCTTCATCAGTTTAGGCCAATATGTATTCTACATATTTTTGGTAAAATAAATCGCAATAAGTGTATATTGATTGGTTTGATTAAAAATTATAGCGTCTACAAATAGGGGACATATTTATGGCATTTTCATTATTCATTTTTTTCTTACTGGTAATGGGGGTGATCAGTGATTTTTAGCGGGACTGCGAAATTGTGATGGACAAATCGGAAATTTTTGCCAACCTAACACAGTATAATGACGGCGGCTGGTCTGCAATCAGTTGTCAAGGTCAAAAATAAGGCAAAACATTTAACACTGATGGAGAATGCTTACAATAATCAGTTTTTAGTATATCATGTACAATCTTTATCCCAATTGCTTGCCTATGCTTGCCTATTTATTGCTTGCCTATAAAGTGTTAGCTGGAGTTAAGCTTAAAATTGTAAAAGTGTTGAAATCTGCCCCCCCCCCCCTTGACTGACACTGTTCATATCACCATGTGAAAACCAAGTAAAACATGTCTAAACAAACTAATGGAGCCACCACATTTAAGGATTGGTAGGCTGCAATATATTACATTTTAATACTACTTTAAAGGGGTTGTAAAGGTTTGTTTTTTTATTTTCTAAATAGGCTCCTTTAAGCTAGTGCATTGTTGGTTCACTTACCTTTTCCTTCCATTTCCCTTTCAATTTTTTTTCTTTGTTTGAATTTTTCACTTCCTGTTCCTCCTCAGTAAACTTGTCCCCATCATCTGAGCCTTTCTGGCTGGGGGTTAGTCAGAAAAGCTTACTGAACAGCTTGCTGAGGAGGAACTGGAAGTGAGAAATTCAGACAAAGAAAACAAAAAACATTTAGGGAAATGGAAGGAAAGGGTAAGTGAACCAACAATGCACTGGCTTAAAGGAAGCTATTTAGAAAATAAAAAAATAACCTTAACAACCCCTTGAAGCCTTTTTTGAATCAGTGATTTAGAACACACTGTCTACTCATTTAGGGTCTTTGACTCAAAAGTAGCGTATCCAGACATCACAAAGCAACCAGGGTTTTCAGTTGGCCATCAAAGGCAGCTCAAGGTTTTGTTTGTTTTTTTGTGACAGGTGCACTTTAATGACTTTTCGTACAAGGATTTCATGTTTCCTCCTTGTGAAACAGATGGCCTCAGCCCCATAAACTGATATGTTTCACATGTATTGCCAAAGCACAAATGGTGTTTACAACAACACAACTACAACACTATACAAAACATAGTAAAAAAATGTCAGTTTGTGTTTACCTTCAACACAGTGGAAGCAGGGTTCTTAGGAGTTGTAGGACACTAAACATTGTCCCAATGTACCCCAAAGGCTACTTTTGTACTTTACTGAGGACTGTTATACTTTAGTGTTATGTTTGAACTTGTGACTTGTGTTTGCATCTTGTGACATAAACAAGACCAAGGATAAATCCAAGGAAGGATCCAAGCTTTACTCACCGGCCAGGTACTATCTCCTACCTTGTTTTTTTACCCCAATAAACAAACTGAACAAGGAGTTGTAGGACACTGTTACATACCTGGAATTCTATTCAGTGTCACCCAGTAGTGTTCATCGGGGCTGTAAGTGTCCGTTGACCATTTCAGTAGATCTACGGCTCTCTGGTCTTCCAGGATGAACTTAGTAAACTCCCTTGTCAGCGCAACATACGCAGTGCCAAAATAAATAGTGATGTTGTGCGGAGCAGGGGGCTTCAAGGTATTAGTCCTTTTCATTTTGGAATGTACAATATCCTCACGGTAAGAATATTTAGTCCGAGGGATGGCATGACCGGGGGGCAGCACCCCGGGCGTGATATTCTTCCCTTTAAATTTTTTCAAATGCTCTACGATCTCCTTATTTGTCTTTAAAGGGAAATCCTGCCCGCACGCATTGATGACATATTTCCATTGCACCTCTGATTTTAGCAGATCTTTCATGCAGTTCAGATCCGCTTGGAGTCTCGATATCCCGGCATACACCACAGGCTCCATTTTCGAGGCGAAAAACGCATTAGGAAAGCAATCCACTAAATCACTTACCGCCTGCAAGTAATCCGCGCTTGCCTTCTCATCCACATGGATGCAGTATATGTTTTGCGGCATATAGATGCCTCTGAACAGCCTCTCGAACGTTTCAAATTCTTTATGTACTGCCATCATATAAGCTAAAGGAAAGGCTGCCTCTTCCTCCGAGAGGGGGTCTGTGATGTAATGATTTTGTCTTTTATATTCTTGACAGTTAGAGCTGTGATACAAGCTTGTCATTGTAGGTTCAAATAAATGTTTCCTCCCATTGAAAAAGGAGTCACAAGCTTCAAGCAGTAGGATTCTTTCTTCGGTGGCATTATACCGGTGAAAAGCTCTCCAATTTAACAGCTTACTATTATAGTATAACAACAAGAGCGTCACGCTTAGCACTGGGATTGGGAACATGTATCGCACCCAAGAAGTCATTATTTAAATAAATACAACCATGAACAAAAAAAAATAAAACAATTATACCTCCGCTCAAAGGATTTTCTCATTTGCTGTCAGCTCCCAGATTCCCGAGCAGCTCATTGTGACTTTGGGAAGACAGCGAAAAGCGTTTGTCGTCCGCCTGACAATGTTTTTGTGTCATCTCGGTGTTGTTCAGCAGCACCAGCCCTCGTTGTCTCCCTTTCTTCATATGAATTTCTGCAAGCTGCATGAAGCACTGATGACCTTCTGTTCACTTGAGCATTTGCATATGAAACATTCACAGCACTGATTGGTTAAGGCTCTGGCAACCAGCTGCATGTCACTGACTGCGATAATCTGTCCTTTCCCATTCTCCTTGCCTAGATTTCAGCAGCCACATCCAGGCTCTCTCCCTCTTCGCTGGGAGCAGATTAACAGGAAACTAACTAGGTGTAAATAAAAGAGGCTCCGTCTGTTTTTCTATTCTTCACGGAAAAAAGTGTATTTCCACTTTTGTAGTCCAATTTCAGAAATCCCCACGCTATCGGATTGTTATTTGTTCCCATTCACATATCATGCCTAAATATATATATATATATATATATATATATATATATATATATATATATATATATATATATATATATATATATATATATATATATATTAGGGTTGTCCCGATACCACTTTTTTAGGACCGAGTACAAGTACCAATACTTTTTTTCATGTACTCACCGATACCGAATAACGATACTTTTTTAAATGTCATGTGACAGTTTTCAAACCACAATACAGACTAAGGATATTTTCTTTAGAATTATGAAGAACTCTAACTCAAGACATTATAAAAGAATAAAAATTAGTAAAAATGAATAAAAAAAAAAATATTTTCTTGTCACGCTGTAGTAAAAAACTCAAAGAATTTTCACAGAACATGTTGATAAATACAAAAAAAGTATTCTATTTAGGTATCGGGAGCATTTGTGCGAGTACAAGTACTCCCGCAAATACTCGGTATCGGTCCCGATACTAGTATCGGTATCTGGACAACCCTAATATATATATATATATATATATATATATATATATATATATAAAAATGATTTTGTATGCCTGGTACACAAGATGAGATTATCGGAAGAAGGACCTCCCTTTTTTTTGCGTGCGTGCTAGTCTCATATCGAAAATAAAAGCGGTTATTAAAAAAATTACAACAGAATAAAACCATGGAAGTGGTGTAATGCGTTGTAGTGTATTTCTATTGTATTTTTGGGTGACGACCAGGAGCGGACTGACAACTCATGGGGCCCCCCTGCAATAGAAGATTATGGGGCCCCTGGGCTTACAGATGGCCACCACGCCAGGAGGCAGTGCACCTAAAATCTCGGGATTTTCACATCGAAAACAAGTCGGTTTCGGACATATCAGGGACAGATGTAAAAAAAACATAGATTTTTACACACTGTCCCTGGTTTTACTGAGCCTGCCAACCCTGATGGTATGGGGCCCTCGGGCAGTGCCCGAGTGACTCAATGGTCAGTCCGCCCCTGATGACGACTGTACTGATTAAGGGAAAGTTCACACCACCACACGCAGTCCAGTGCGTTTTCGTTCTGCATCAAAAAACGCATGGAAAGTAGGTTAAATGGTTTCCAATGGCATAGTTCACACCGGTGCGGTCAGTTCCAGAATAAAAGTAGAGCATGCTGCATTTTTCCTGCACTGGAACGCAGTAACATGCATCAAAAATGCACTGGAACGCAGTGGAACACATAAAAAATGCATCAAAAACGCACTGGATCCTAGTATGCTGAAAAAAACAACAGGACAAAAGAAGGAAAAAAAAAACAGCTGGAATGCATCCGGAAACACATCAAAAATGCACCGGAACACAGGAAAAACGCACCGGAACACAGCAAAAATGCACCGGAACACATCAAAAACATGCATGCAGAAACTCATCTGGAACACATCTAGAGTGCGTTTTTGTGGTGTGAACTGATCCTAAATAAGGACATGTGTGTTCCAGTGCGTTTTGGTGTGTTCCAGTGCGTTTTTGATGCTTTTTTACAGCGTTCCAGTACAGTCCAGTGCAGGAAAAATGCAGCACGTTCTTGATGCGTTTCAGTGCTTTTTTTTCTCCCTTCATTTGGCGGACTCCGCTCGCTCAGTGGGGAATTGTTCTGCTTATCCCCGCTGAGCAGACAGATGACAGGTCCGTTCTACTTTTTTTCTGGAACTTGAACGTACTGAAACTGACCGAATTGGTGAAAAATATGCATTTAAATACCATATATAGGCATACCCCACTTTTAAGTACACAATGGGGTTTATTTACTAAAGCTGGAATGTGCAAAATAAGGCTCACTTCTGCATAGAAACCAATGAGCTTCTAACCCCAGCTTGTTAAATTAAGCTTTGGTAATAAAAACCTGGAAGCTCATTGGTTTCTATGCAGAAGTGAGCTTAATTTCGCACTTTCTAGCTTTAGTAAATTAACCCCATTGTGTAGATAAAAGTGGAGAATGCCTGTAATCCTACTACCCATGCATTTTTGATGCAGATAATAAATGCACTGGACTGCGTGTGGTATGAACTGGCCCTGAACGATAATCATATGGTATCATATGAGAAAAATATTTGTGCTAATTTTGCATTAAATGTCGTGTTCAGCTCTCGAAAACTGTGTTAAAAATACGATCAGATTATCATAGGATCGCTTTGAAAGTAGTATTTTTGTACAATTTTCTGATCGAGTGGACAGACCTATAGACTGGGTTCACACATGTCTGGTGCCAATTTTCACTGCGAATAAAAAAAAAACATTTGTTTAGCGGTTTAGGTGAGTTTTGATGTGAATTTGCAAGGCTCAGTGTCTGATTTTTGTCACAGATATGATTTCAGTTCTATCCAATATGTAGTAGAAGAGCAATCCACACTGAAATGCTGAACGGAATTCTAAACACAACTGAACACATATGCGATTCAAATGAATTCTAACAGAACTCAACGAGCCTGGAATTCGCACCTGATCAGAAAACACACTACCGTATTTTAAAAGTCACACTGCAGATGCACCGCATATATGTGAACAGCTTCAATGGAAATGTGTGAACCGAGTCTTATGCCGCGTACACACGATCATTTTTCAGCATGAAAAAAAAAACAATGTTTTTAAAAACGTCATTTAAAATGATCGTGTGGGGGCTTCACATCGTTTTTCATCTTCTGAAAAACGTAAAAAAATAAATTTGAGCATTCTGCATTTTTTATCTTTAATTATTTTTATTAGTTTTTAAAACATATAATCACATATTGATGTAACAACTTGTATAAATGTTTTTATACATAAAGCTATATTGTACATTGAGAAACTATTCAAGCCCTAAAGAGGGGAGAGGTATAATCATGACAGTGTCATATACAGTAAACAAAGTGAAATGCGATAAGGATATAGTAAATACTCATATAAAAGATAACAGTAATGAGTAAGAAATCCCAGTATATATAGACCAATACATTTAGTCACCAAAGCTGTAAAATAGCTGGAATCAAGAAGAGAAAAAAATAATAAAAATAAATAAATAGATATACAAATAAATAAACAAGGTGAATCGGTTCAAGATAACATTAGTCGTCCAACAAAACTCTAAATTCCCTAGACTTCGTAAATTGCGACCAACATGCCCATCTGTTATGGAATTTTTCGGAGGAATCATAAGATTGGTGGATTAAATCCTCCATGTTTGCTATGTGTTGGACCTTTCGCAGCCAATCAGAGACAGAGGGGGGAGAAGGTTGAAGCCATTTAGCGGGTATGCAGAGCCTTGCAGCATTGATAAGGTGCAATAATATTGAGTCTTTGTAAATAGAATTAGGTAAGGTTGAATGATGCAAAAGGTATTGTTGGGCGGTTATTTTCCATGTGGATCAGTCTCGACTCTCCTATGCTATTGTATTTGTATCTATATTATTATGTACTATTTTGTATGACTTTTTAATACGATTAAATATTTAATATAAATAACTCTGTATTTTGCATCACTACGCCTACCATTGTTGCCTTTAAAGCCCCTCCTTGGGGGATTTGTATAATTCTTATTCATCCGGGGTGTTGGCAACTTCTTTTTAGGTCACTAACATAGGATGTTACATTTATTTTATTGCCTAGTGCTAAGGGTTCTGTACATGCCTGCCGATCATCATCCCCTGCTGACAGACTGGTAGCAGCCTCACAGGTTGAACATGTACCCCTGTCAGGCTTTGCAGCTTCTCCTAATGTTGCAGCGCCTGTAATTGTGTCATAGAGGATGCTTTAAAGGTTGCTTTAGATGACTTAGAAGGAAGGATTCAGATATATGGAAAGGCTCCTGCGCTACCGAGGGGGATGGGTTGGGGGGAAGTTGGGCTGGGAGGTGGACTGGGGATACTGCAGCAGACCCCTGACACTCTGTCCTGGGCAGAGAGAAAATAGCATATAGAAAGGGAGGGGGTGGTGTCTGCGCTGAAGTGGTGAAGGGGAAGGGGGAAGTTATTTGGATGTGGGTGGGAATGGGGCAGGTGACTGGATGAGTGGATGGTGAATAAAGGTGAATTTAGGACAACATAATAACCAACATTATGAAATAGACACTGTGAATAGATATACACAATAAAGGTGATTGCCAATAAATCCAAAAAATGACAACGAAAAACACTAGCCGGTGCAATGTGAAACCAATGGAGAACCTTGAATTAAACACAATACTAAATCCAAACAGACTGTAAGGCCGCGTACACACGAGGGGATATGTCCGCTGAAAACGGTCCGATGGACCGTTTCAGCAGACATCTCCGCTCGTGTGTATGGGCTAGCGGACAGATTTCTCCACCCGACAGATTTCAAAGCATGCTTTGAAATCTATCCGGTGGGGATCTGTCCGCCCGACATGTCTGCTGGTTAGTACACTTACCAGCAGACATGTCGGCTCCCACCACCGCCGCGCCGCTGCCGAATGGATTTGGCGCATGCGCGGAAGTGTTTTACTTCCTGGTGCGGTGACGTAGCGGTGACGCGGCGGCGTCAACGTCACCGCCGCGTCATCGCCACGTCACCGCGCCGTCCGGCGGCGGGGAATTTGATCCGATGGTGTGTACACGCCATCGGATCAAACTCCCGATCGGACATATCCGATGGAAATGGTCCGCGGACCGTTTTCATCGGATATATCCGATCGTGTGTATGGGGCCTAAGACCAGAGAAAATTCCATGGGGAAATGCCTCTGGATCCACAAAATTATGAATAAATGAATAATGGTGAAAAAACCAAAATGTCCAGGAAAGACCAGAGTGAAATAGTGGTGCCAGGAAAGGGTGACAGCAGAAAACACCTCAGGTGGTCCCCAGCTCCTCACCTCAAGGCTATTGCACGGATAGCCCAAAACAGCACCTCCCGGTGGAGGACAGTGATCCCTCAGCAGAGCAAGCAGCAGTAGCACTCCTCAGCAGAAAAATACATATAAAGCAGATAAAAGCGGGTGAGTGACAGTACAAAAACGTCTGTGTGGACAGCTCCACTCACCACGGGGTGATGGATGGTGGGCCTATCTCCCACGAACAGCGAGTTCGTTCAGACACTTCAGCGCAGACACCACCCCCTCCCTTTCTTAGGGCTTGTTCACACTATCAGTTTTCCTTCAGGTTTTTCTCTTCAGGTTTACCAAATCCATCTAATATGAGGTCTAACCTCAAGAGTCTCAATTTGTATGCAATCAGGCCGGCCCTTGCACTACATGGTTTTGGTAAACCTGAAGAGAAAAACCTGAAGGAAAACTGATAGTGTGAACAAGCCCTTAGAAGGAAGGATTGCTACATTAATTGCAACCTCTGCAACATTCTGAGGGTGAAAAACCCCTATCTGGAGATGAGGATCATGTGCAGTCTGAAGACTCATGCCGCGTACACACGATCATTTTTTGGGTTGTAAAAAACAATGTTTTTCAGGCTCTAGAAAAAACAAAGTTTTTTTCAACTTCATCATTAAATTGCCCTTGCCTACACACGATCGTTAAAAAAAAATGCTTTAGCAAAGTGCGGTAACGTACAACACGTACGACAGCACTATAAAGTGGACGTTCCATTTGGATGACGTCACCCTTTGGGTTGCTTTAGCTGATTTTGTGTTAGTAAAAGACGATTCGCATTTTTCTGTCTGTTACAGCGTAATGAATGTGCTTACTCCATTACGAACAGTAGTTTTACCAGAACGAGCGCTCCCGTCTCATAACTTGCTTCTGAGCATGCGCGGGTTTTTCACGTCGTTAAAGCCCACACACGATCATTTTTTACAAATCGAAAATCGACAACGTTTTCAGAACCCGAAAAATGCTCTGAAGCCCACACACGATCGTTTAAAAGACATTTAAATAAAAATATCATGTGTACGCGGCATCAGAGGATGAGAAGATTCCTTCTACCTCTCAGGCGCCTAAAATACAGGTGCAATATTATGCAGAGATGGTGCATACCACTTACAAATTGCCCCCTGCTGTGGCTGCCATGTCCTCTGTTTCCTCCTTGGGGTCTCGGAAATCCCCACAGGGTGTGTGAATCTTTCCAATTCATCCCTTGTTGGAGAAATTGATGCATGATGACTGGGTCCAACTGTTTTCTCCTCCTATGAAGTTTTCCCTCCTTTACCCTATAGAGGAAGGTTTCACCAAGAAATTGGGGGGGGGGGGGGGCGGCTATAGACACGGCTATTTTTTGTGTGAACGAAAACCTGACCTGTCCTGTAGACAATGCTCAGGGCTTCAAAGATCCAACTGATAAAAAACGTAATCTTTCCTTAAAGCCTCCTTCTCTATGGCTTGTGCTGTGGCAATTGGCATGTGCCAGTTCCACAAGGAACAAATTAAACAAGTGGTTAACCTCCTCCCTGCAGAGGAAGTTGAGGTTTATGAGGGCCTTCCTAAGGCCCTATGTTTTGTGGTTAATGCAATTATGGACTCTGTTCGGTATGCATCCCGCCTGAATCTCCTGCTGGTTCACATGCGCAGGTCCCTTTGGCTAAAGCATTGGGAAGCTGAAGTTTCTTGCAAAAGATACTTGGCGGTGTTCCCATTTTATGGGGAACGCCTATTTGGGGATGATTTGGACAAATATATCCAACAGATTACCGGAGGCAAATCTACACTATTACCGGTCAAGAAGAGTACCTGGAACTTCGTCTTCCAGGCAGTGGCGACGGCCTCCCCAGTCTAATACTAGGGGAAAGCCAAGCCCAAGGGCAGAAAAGAGTTTGGGGTTCTAGGTCTACCAAACAAAACCCCAAACCTTCCCTCTAAAGGGGCGCCCCCCACTCGACCGAGAGGGGGGAAGGCTGCTGCAACGGGTATATCAGACCTATGTTAGATCTGAAAGACTTGAATCAGTTTCTGAACATTCGCTCCTATCGCATGGAGTCTGTCTGTTTAGTTGTCTCCACCCTTCAGGGAGGAGAATTCCTGGCGTCCATAGACATCAGAGATACATATCTTCATGTGCCAATATTTGCCGCTCACCAAAAATTTCTAAGGTTTGTGATGGATCGGCACCATTTTCAGTTTGTGGCCCTTCCATTTGGTCTGGCTACTGCACCTCGGGTATTCACAAAGATACTAGCCCCACCTCTGGCAAGGCAGGGCATTAACAGCTTATCTGGATGATCTGTTACTCATGGATCAGTCCATAACACGCCTAGACCACAATGTGCGCAGCACAGTGGAGTAATTTGAGTACTGGGTCCTCAATCTGGAAAAATCCTCCTTACAGCCTCAAAAAAGGCTGGAATATTTGTGAATTATTATAGATACGTCCCAAAGCATTGTTGTCCTATCCAGGCCAAAGGCCAAAGCCATAAAGGATCTGGTCTGAGTGTCTGGTCTGAGTGATAATGCCAAAGAAGAAACCTCCCATCCGTCTGTGCATGAGGTTATTGGGAAAGATGGTAGCCTCATTCGAGGCTGTTCCTTATGCCCAGTTTCACTCAAGGCCATTGAAGGGCAGCATCCTGTCCACTTGGAACAGAAGAATCCTTCCAATGATCCTGGCCCCACAGGTTCGCCAGAGCCTCAATTGATGATTGCTACCCCAAAATCTGCTAAAGGGAAAATCATTTGTTCTGGTTACTTGGAAAATTGTAACCACAGACTTCAGCCTTATAGATTGGGGAGCAGTTCTGGACGAGGTTTCTGCTCAGGGAAGGTGGTCCAGAGCCGAAAAACTTCTGCCCATCAACATTCTGGAGATTCGGGCAATTCATCTGGCCCTCAGGGTCTGGTCTTGCAGACTGTTGGGGTGTTCTGTTCGGATACAGTCCGACAATGCCACAGCAGTGTCTTATGTCGATAACCAAAGAGGCACCAGAAGTTTGGATACCCAAACAGAGGTGAATCAAATTTTTTCTTGGGCAGAAAGGCATATTCCTTGCCTATCTACGGTCTTCATTCCAGGGGTAGAAAATTGGCAAGCGGATTTTCTCAGCCGGCAGCAACTGAGTCCAGGAGAATGGTCTCTACACCCCAACATATTCCAAGCTATATGTCAGAAATGGGGTACCCCAGATGTAGACCTGTTGGCTTCCAGGTAAACACAAAACTGGACAACTTTTTGTCAAGGACAAGGGATCCATTGACTCAACGGTCGGATGCCCTGACTGTTCCGTGGGATCAGTATTCTCTGATCTATGCGTTCCCTCCAGTTCCGCATCTCCCACAATTCCTTCGGAGAGTCAAGAGGGAAGGAAAGCTGGTGATTATGGTCACCCTGGCTTGGCTAGGGAGATCCTGATATGCGGAAATAGTAAAGATGGCAGGGGGAAAGCCTTGGGTTCTCCTTCTACGCTCAGACCTACTCTCACAAGGTCCAACATTCCATCCTGCCTTACAAAGTCTAAATTTGACAGTTTGGCTATTGAGACCCACATTCTGAGGAGACGTGGGCTCTCAGGTCCAGTCCTATCCACTCTAGTTAATGCTAGGAAGCCGTCCTCCAGGTTCATCTACTATAGAATCTGGAAGGCATATATTTCCTGGTGTGAACCCAGGGGGTGGCATCCTAGAAAGTAGGGTCGCACCAGAACCTTCAAATGGACTGAACGATCGCTCAAACATTTAGAACCCCATTGATGTCTATGGGACTTGAAAGTTCGAATTTAAAAATGCTAATTTTAAAGCCTAATGTGCAAGTTATTGTTGTAAAACTTTTTTGAAAACCCGGGTCTTGTCCCGTTTTTAAAACTTTTTTTCCATTGATACATGTTCCCTCGGACAAGACCCGGGTTCTCAAAGACCTTTTCACAGGCATACTATAGACAACCAGCAGGTACAATATTTAGTGATTTTAATGATGCTTAAATAAAAAATAAAAATAAATGAAAAATTCCTTTAAATATTGTACCTGCTGGGTGTCTATAGTATGTAGGGTTGTCCCGATGCCACTTTTTTAGGACAGAGTACAAGTACCGATACTTTTTTTCATGTACTTGCCGATACCGAATACCGATACTTTTTTTAAATGTGTCCCCAAATGCAGCCATGTCCCCCCACATATGCAGCCATGTCCCCCCCATATATTGCAGCCATGTCCCCCCACATATATCCAGCCATGTCCCCCCACATATATTGCAGCCATGTCCTCCCACATATATCCAGCCCCACATATATCCAACCATGTCCCCCCACATATTGCAGCCATGTCCCCCCATATATTGCAGCCATGTCCCCCACAGATGCAGCCATGTCCCCCACAGATGCAGCCATGTCCCCCACATATATGCAGCCATGTCCTGTCCCCCATAGATGCAGCCATGTCCCCCACATATATGCAGCCATGTCCTGTCCCCCATAGATGCAGCCATGTCCGCCACATATTTGCAGCCATGTCCTGTCCCCCATATATGCAGCCATGTCCTGTCCCCCATAGATGCAGCCATGTCCTGTCCCCCATAGATGCAGCCTTGTCCCCCACATATTGCAGCCATGTCCCCCATACCTAGTAGTAGATGATGATGCCACCGCTGCTGCCGCGTTAATCCCCGTGCATTACAGCGCCGCATTACAGGCACCTTTCGTTTGTACTTGTAATCCCTGCGGCAGGGGGGGAGGTTTCTATTCAGGTATCGGGGGTATTTGCGGGAGTACAAGTACTCCCGCAAATACTTGGTATCGGTCCTGATACCGATACTGGTATCGGTATCGGGACAACCCTAATAGTATGCCTGTGAAAACGTCTTTAAATCGCACAATCACCTGCCTGCCAGTAAATTAGGAAGAACTGATCTAGATAAACTATATGTATAACACCTGGGATGTATATATATCCTCTACACACTGTAACATTAACTGCTTGCCGACCCTGCGCCGTCGTTTTACGGTGGCAGGTCAGCTCTTCTGGGCGAGAGCCCGTAGCTCTACGTCGGCTCTTTAAGCAGCATATTTTCTCCTTTGCTTCGGTGAATACAATATACAACTGTTATATGATATCCATATATAAAGTAAATAACTCTGCTTTTGTCTCTCACATATTAGCATATAAACTGTATTAAGGTAATTAGCAGGTCTAGCTGTATATGCATGTAAGTCACATTAGCAACCTAGGACAGGTTTTAGCTGGTCAGCTACAAATATGCAATAGTTTCTGGTAAAATTTTGTTGACCTGAGTGATAAAATACTAAACAAAATCTGGAAGTGGCAATTTTAAGACTATCAAGTGTTCTAAATATACTATAAAGCCATTTGATGTTTTCCACAAATGGACCACCCTACCTCAGAGAATTATGACTCCCAGAATGGGATTTTTCTTAGGCCACATAGGCTATGAAAGGACTGGGCAATCAACCTAATGGGTTGGAGTCTACAAGCAGCAACTAGAGAGTTCCCAGCTATGGGCCAGATTCAGGTAGTCCAGAGCATCTTTGCTCTGGAGTAACGCTTCTCATTTGCGTTGCGCTGCAGAATTTTTAGGAGCAAGTGCTGTCATTCACGAAGCACTTGCTCCTAAAGTTGCGGCAGCGCATCGCAAATGAGCCGGCGGAATTCAAATTTGGCGGGTACGGGGCGTGTAGTATGCTAACTACGCGCGATCCCGCCGCCAACGTACTGCGCATGCGTCGAGTGTCAAAACATCCCCGTGCGCATGCTCCAAAATCTGTGAATGAACGTCAATGACGTCACATTCCCATTCATGACCGTTTTACGCAAGCGACGTTTTTTTTTTTTTTTCCCGACGCGATGACGACGCCTATACCTAACATAGGATACTCCAACCCCATGTAGGTATATCTATGCGCCGCGTATCCCGTCCGGAAACGTTGTATCGTCATTGCGTCGCGCCGGATTTCGATCGTGAATTGCCGATTTCCGCTCATTAACATATTTTTTGAGCGTAAATCGGCGGGAACGCCCCCGGCGCCATTTTTAAGTTGAAGTAACGATGCGATGGCGAAACTCAGTTACGCTGCTCGCATCGGAACTTCAACCCGGCGTTTCTTGTTTTCTGGTTACAGAAAACAGAAACGCCGGCTCAAAGTCACAGTTAGGCTGGCGGATCACTCGATCCGCCAGCGTAACTGTTCCTGAATCTGGCCCTATGTGTATGACTATTGTTGTAAAACACAGCCTACTCATGTACAGAACAAGAACCCAAACCTATATCTAAAAACCAGTAGGTAAATAATGCCATACATTAATCATTTTTTTTTTGTTCAGTCTGCTGGTTGACCAGGTGGATGGGGGAATCACTCCCACTGTGCTAATGAATTTTGACAACTGGAAACTCCTGCTGTCAGAATACAATTATCGGTGCTACTGGCTATAGCTGGTGGCACTAATGGTTCAGGAAAAACAAAACAGGCTTCAACTCAAACCAACTTGTCCATACATAGATGTAAATTAAAAATAATCCTGATGAATTTTCGATATGGCCGCCCTTATGTAGGAGCCACACTATCCCTGCCTCCTTTAGCTGTCTGGTATGGCAAGAAAAATAAAGCAAGGTGCTATAATGCATGTGTGTTCTAGTACTAGCTCATATATATTCTAAAACAAAGGAGCTGGTGAGGCTTCTATTCACACAGGATTTAGACCTTGAGGCTGAAAGAAAGCTGCCATTGTTTTTATTGTGCCTCCGCATCCTTGGGGAAAAAATAGATACTTTGAAACTGCCTCCCCCGAGTATGGTTCAGTGGAACAAATAAGTTATAATAGTATATAAATAACAATTAGTTTTAAAGTATATCTAAACTAAAGATTTTATATATATAGTGGATATAAAAATTCCAGGCCATATGCCTTTAACATGTTGATGGGGACAAGGGCCTCATCACCACAACCCTTGCCGGGTGGTTGTGGGGGTCTGCGGGCGGGGGGCTTATTGGAATCTGGAAGCCCCCTTTAACTGCTTGCCGACCGCTCGCCGTCATATTACTGTTGGAAGTCGGCTCTGCTGGGCGAGAGCCCGTAGCTATACGTCCACTCTAAAGCGGCCACTAGGGGGTGCGTGCGCGCCGCAGGTCGTGCGACATGGCTCCAAAACAATATTGATCTTTCTTTTGGTGGTATTTCATCACCTCTGTGGTGTTTATTTTTTGCTCTATAAATAAAAATAGGGCGACAATTTTGAAAAAAATGCAATATTTTTTACTTTTTGCTATAATAAATATAAAAAAAACTTTTTTTCCTCAGTTTAGGCCGATACATATTATTCTACATATTTTTGGTAAAAACATCGCAATAAGCGTATATTGATTGCTTTGCGCAAAAGTTATAGCGTCTACAAAATAGGGGATAGAATTATGGCCTTTTTACTATTAGTTTTTTTTACTAGTATTGGCGGCAACCTGTGATTTTTATCGTGACTGCGACTTTATGGTGGACGCATAGGACACTTTTGACACATTTTTGGGACCATTATCATTTTAACAGCGATCAGTGCTATAAAAATGCACTGATTACGGTGAAAATGACACTGGCAGTGAAGGGGTTAACCACTAGGTGGCGCTGAAGGGGTTGAGTTGAGTGTGCCTAGGGATGTGTACAGTTGTAGGGGGGATGAGATGTGACACAATATTACAGGAAGCTGTGTACGCTGTCCTGTCACTAGGAAGACTGGGTAAATGCTTGTTTACATAAGCATTTCCCCTTCTTTCTCACCGTGACACAATCGCGGGTCTGCCTGCGGGACCCGCAGTCGGAGTCATGGATCTCCCGCCGGGCGCACTTGCGCGTCCTCAATGCCGGCGTCTTAAAGGGGGCGTATATATACGTCCTTCAGCCTGTCCGTGCCATGCTGTCGACGTGTATAGCCGCTCGCTGGTTGGCAACCAGTTAAAAAACAAAAATTCCAGCAATGTAATCCATTCTCGACCCGGGATACTCGGACACGCCCGCCAAATGAAGCTACACCCGCCGTGACCCGCTACACCCGCTCTCTCTGATGCAACGGGGGTTTCAGGCGGTTTCTCTGAATAAAAAGGATACAGATAGTATAAATCAGTCTTTCTCAACCTTTTCAACACAGAGGAACCCTTGAAATAACTTTCTGGTCTCAGGGTACCTCTGCTAAAAATGACTGTAGCGCCCCCTTACTGTCAGTAAGGGATGCTGTTCAAATTTAGTGGGGGAATGAGAGAGTTATGTTGCTCTCATTCTTTGATTTTGTTAAATTTGGCTGTCGCCAAATGTGGATTGCTCTGTGGGTCAGTCTGTGCTCCAGGGATGCGGTTTCATCTCTGGGCAGCAGGTGGCGCCAGAGGGGTTCCAGGACAGAGCCGCCTTTCCTTAGCAGCCAATCAGAGGAGTGTTTCCCTTGCTGGGCATGCTGAGAGAGGGTATATCTGATGCGAGCGCATTTTTGTCCGGGTCTTCTACCCGGGTCTCCTACCCGCAGCGGGTCGCAGGTGCGGCACCCACCTTCAGAGTGTGCGCACGCCCTGGCCAGGCCGCCTCTATGGTCTACCTGGCCGGGGCCTACACTATGCGGAGCTACGAACTCTGGGCCTCATGGCTCAGAGCAACTGATGCTGTCAGGGACCCCAGTGACTTACTGGGTTCCCACTTCTACTGAGAAGATCCCAAGCTGGGTGCTGTTCGGTGGGGGAACGGTCTGAGGAGAACCCCGGAGGCAGGTGATCCAACAGGGCTTGAACGAACCATCTGGGGATCTGGTTGCCAGAAACTGACACATCATATTCAGACTGTCAGCTGGTGACCTTTACTAAAAGACATACTGGGAGGATTTGCTCTACAGTTCTACTCTACAAATATTTGGCCTGTGTCAGAGGTTTTCATCTTAAAACCTAATCCAATTAGAGCCAAGTCGGTGGCAGAGACTTGTTCCTTCCCAGAAGCTCTAAGTGACACTCTGGCTTCCAGGCTCGTGAGAGGGGTCTGTCCGGGGGCACTTCACCCACTCTGGCTGGAGTGGCGACGTGATAGATACAATTGTTGAAGGCAGGACTGCTTTCCTTATCCAAAGCCTGATGCTGCAAAGTTCATCTTTCTTTCATCCACCTATCCTGTCTACTTCAAGTTGATGTTGGTCGTGTTTGACCAGGAATAAAGCATTGGAAAAATTCAACCATCAGCCTGGACATTCAGTCACTGCTCTGCTCACCATCTTCACTTAAATACGCCGATCCCAAATCTAATCAGCGGCTCCTGAATGGGGTAGCACTACATGACTATATCTACAACTCATGATACATTATGAGTGTGATGGTCAGTGGGATCAATGTTCCTCACACTGGTGGTCATTGGGAAGAATTACCACCTTTCACCTTTCAGATAGCTAAAAAAGATCAATGGTATGAGTGGGAACTTATCTGAGAGGCAGAAATTGCTCCTTGCTCAAGGAACCCATAGCAACCTCTTGAGGAAACCTGGGGTTCCATGGAACCCTGGATGAGAAACCCTGGTATAAATCACATCACAAAAAAAACCCCGTAATCTTATGCCCTGTACAGACGACTGGTTTTCCCGTCGGAATAAACTCAGATGGTTTCTCCGACAGAGTTCTGACGGAATTCCGCTCAAGCTGTCTTGCACATACACTGTCACACCAAATTCCGACCGTCAAGAACCCGGTGACGTAAAACACTACGACGAGCCAATAAAAATGAAGTTCGATGCTTCCGAGCATGCGTCGACTTGATTCTGAGCATGCGTGGTGTTTTGTCCGTCAGGATTGCATCCAGACGAACAGAAATTCCATTCCATTCCATGTTCTCTATCTAATTCTGACAGAAAAAGTCAGATGGGGCATACACACTGATGGAAAATCTGATGAAAATCTTCCATCTGACTTTTTCCGTCGGAAATTCTCTTTGTGTGTACAATGCATTACAGTTCTTTAAAGGATTGTATCAAAATTCTACTCTTATTAGGTTTTTCCGCAAGCCATTAACCCATTTTATGAAATGGTGTGCATATATACAGTCATGGCCGAAATTGTCACACATGTTTCCAGAAAATCAAGTATTTCTCACAGAAAAGTATTGCAGTAACACATGTTTTGCTATACACATGTTTATTCCCTTTGTGTGTATTGGAAAAAAAAAAAGAAAGTGAGGAAAAAAAGCAAATTGGACATAATGTCACACAAAACTCCAAAAATGGGCTGGTCAAAATTCTTGTCACTATTTGATTGGACACCCTTTGGAAAAAATAACTGAAATGTTGCTTCCTATAACCATCAATAAGCTTCTTACACCTCTCACCCGGAATTGTGAACCACTCTTCCTTTGCAAACTGCTCCAGGTCTCTCTTATTGGAAGGGCGCCTTTTCCCAACAGCAATTTTAACCACTTGACCACTGGGCACTTAAATCCCCTTAATAACCAGACCAATTTTTAGCTTTCAGTGCGCTCACATTTTGAATGACAATTACTCAGTCATACAACACTGTAAACAAATGACATTTTTGTCCTTTTTTCCCCACAAATAGAGCTTTCTTTTGGTGGTATTTGATCACCTCTGCGGTTTTTATTTTTTCCCCTATCAATGAAAAAAGAATGAAAATTTTGTAAAAAAATTAATTTGTCTTTATTTCTGTTATACAATTTTGCAAAAAAAAAAAATTTTCTTCAAAAATTTGGCCAAAAATGTATACTGCTACATTTCTTTGGTAAAAAATAAATAAATACATTGGATATTATTTAGTCTGGGTGAAAGTTATAGGGTCTACAAGCTATGGTACCAATTACTGAAAATTGATCAATTTGATCACACCTGATGTACTGACAGCCTCATCTCATTGAGACCCTAAAAAGCCAGTAAAGTACAAATACCCCCCAAATGACCCATTTTTGTAAAGTAGACAGGTGACACAGGTGGCACAGGTGGCACTGGTGGCCACAGGTGGCACCGATGTGGCACTGCAGTGGCGCAGGTGGAACTGATGCTGTGAGTAAGCATCACATGATGTGAAACATGTCAGCCACCTTTTTCTTGTTGTTCACCACGTTTTGACTGCATTGCTTTGGTTGTTTTTTGGATTTTAAGGAGTGCGGCAGTCCAGGACCTTCTTTTATCCAATGTACCTGTGCATAGCCAGCACCCGTTTAGTGGGACGGATGCAAAGCCAATGGATCAGCAGTTTTTAGAGCGGTATTATTTCTCACTTTAAAGGTGGCACTGGGGTGCACTGGTGTGGCTCTGGTGGGCACAGGCAGCACTGGTAGGCACTGGTGGCACTAATGTGGCACTGCAGTGGCGCAGATGACCACTGATGGACACAGGCGGCACTGATGGGCACTGGCGTGGCACTGGTTTGGCACTGGTGGGGCACTGGTGGAGCACAGATGGCACAGATGTGGCACAGGTGACACAGATGTGGCACTATTGGGCACTGCTGGGCACTATTGGGCACTGCTGGGCACTAAAAAGCACTTACAGTTTGTCTCTAATTGCTCTCCTCTCTTGCTGGATCGGTGTGAGGAGAGGAGAGCTATGAACTCAAACTGACCCCATGTCCCTGTTTGTTTACATTTGTGATCGCACCATCATTGGACGGCACAATCACGTGGTAAAGAGCCGCGTTCATTGGCCCTTTACCGCGATCCTTGTTGCTGCGGGTCCCGTGGACCCGTTGAGCACAGATGATCGCGTGTGCATGCCCAAGGGGGCACACGGGAACGATTCTCTGGGAGGACGTCCATGGACATCCTCCCAGAGTTAAGGAACAGCCTTGTATCCGTAATTCGGCTATGGGGCGTGGATTAAGTGGTTAAGATCTCTCCACAGGTCTTCAATGGGATTTAGATCTGGACTCATTGCTGGCCACTTTAGAACTCTCCAACTTTGTTGCCATCCATTTCTGGGTGCTTTTTGACGTATATGTTTGAGCTCATTGCTGGAAGACCCAAGATCTCGGATGCAAACCCAGCTTTCTGACACTGGGCTCTACAGTGCGACCCAAAATCCTTTGGTAATCCTCAGATATCATGATGCCTTGCACACATTCAAGGCACACAGTGCCAGAGGCAGCAAATTAACCCCAAAACATCATTGAACCTCCAGCATATTTCACTGTAGGTACTGTGTTATTTTTCTTTGTAGGCCTCATTCCGTTTTCGGTAAACAGTAGAATGATGTGCTTTACCAAAAAAGCTCTATATTGGGCTCATCTGTCCACAAGACGTTTTCCCAGAAGGATTTTGGCTTACTATAGTCTTGCTTTTTTATGTCTTTGTGTCAGCAGTGGGGTCCTCCTGGGTCCCCTGCCATAGCGTTTCATTTCATTTAAATATTGACGAATAGTTCGCACTGACACTGATGTTCCCCGAGCCTGCAGGACAGCTTGAATTTCTTTGGAACTTGTTTGGGGCTGCTTATCCACCATCTGGACTATTCTGCATTGCAACCTTTTATATATTTTTCTCTTCCGTCCACGCCCAGAGAGATTAGCTACAGTGCCATGGGTTGCAAACTTCTTGATAATGTTGCGCACAGTGGACTAAGGCAAATCTAGATCTCTGGAGATGGACTTGTAACCTTGAGATTGTTGATATTTTTCCACAATTTTGGATCTCAAGTCCTCGGACAGTTCTCTTCTCCTCTTTCTGTTGTCCATGATTAGTGTGGCACACACAGACACACAATGCAAAGACTTACGGCCCGTACACACAATCCGAATATCGGACGAAAACGATCATACGATGATGGATCGTACGATTTTCGGATCGTGTGTACACTACTTTTGAGAGCCGATCACGACTGTTCATCCGATTTTTTCCGATCAGACAAGCGCGAAAATTTTTCTCGTACGATGTCAGATTGTACGATTTTTGTTTAGTCAGTACAGCCGTCGTCCGACAATACAATACAAATACATTACAACACGTGACATCACTTCCGATCTTTTTTTTCTGTCGTACGAGAATTTTCGTGAGTTTAATAACCTATTTTATTTTACTTGCGATTATTAAGCGAAAAAAGTCGTACGATCCATCGGCCGATATTCGGATCGTGTGTACGGGTCATAAGTGAACTTCTCTCCTTTTTATCCACTTTCAGGTGTGATTTTTAGATTGCCCACACATGTTACTTGCCCCAGGTGAGTTTAAAGAAGCATCACATCCTTAAAACAATCTTTTTTATCCAGAGTTTTGAAAGGGTGCCAAAAATTTTGGCCAGCCCATTTTTTTTGTTTTGTGTGACATTATGTCCAATTGGCTTTTTTTCCTCCTTTTTTTGTTTTGTTCCAATACACACAAAGGGAATAAACATGTGTATAGAAAAAAATGTGTTACTGCAATACTTTCTGTGAGAAAAACTTGATTTTCTGGAAAAATTACTGGGGTGCCAACAATTTTGGCCATGATTGTGTGTGTGTGTGTGTGTGTGTGTATGTGTATGTGTATGTGTATATATATATATATATATATATATATATATATATATATATATACATATATATATATATATATATATATATATATATACACACACACACACACACAGACACATATATACACATATATATATATATATATATATATATATATATATATATATATACACACACACACACACACATATATATATATATATATATATATATATATATATATATATATATATCTTCGTTTCATGTACAGCAACGTTAAAACAAATGTTTCCAGACAATAGAAAGGAAACCCTAGCCTAACCAAAGGGAGTATTCTCTTAACATACATCTGATATGAATGTGTTGGTTCCTTAATTCTGCTGAAAAACCCCACCCATATCAAAGAGTTTAGCATCAATAGAGGATTGTGGTTTACTTCTGTTATGTTGATAAACTGAGACGGAAGGAAAAGCAATTTCTTAAGTGTGCATGCTAATTGTATTGTTTCTAATGCATGTGACCACATTTGTAGTACTTTCTTGGAATTGTAGACTAAGTACTTTGATAAGTGATAGTAAAATGAAAAAAACATAGTCCCCACTACACCATATACTGATCAACTTGCAGCTGCTAACACTGAAGTGGAGGCAGTATATCTTTATAACAAGTGTCTGCTTTGAGGAACAAAGATATAGGTAATGGCTATATTAAGTCAATGAGGACATGTCATTTGATTCTTCTGCATTGTCACACCAACTTTAAAGCGATACTAAAGCTAAAATATTTTTTTACCTTAATGCATTCCTTGCATTTAGGTAAAAACATTTTCTATCCCCCAATCCAGCACTGAGCATGACTGCACCTATTCTCACCTCTCTTCCTCTTCACACAGCCCTGTCAACCAAATGTACCAAATGTAGTGAAGGGGGCAGGGCTAAGTCCTGCTGTGTATGTCCATAGACACACAGCACGGGAGCACGCAGACACTGTGGGGTTTATTTACTAAGGGAAAATAGATTGTGCAGTTGCTCTCTGCAAAAGCAGTTGCTCCAGGGCTTAGAAAATGAGTAGAAGTTCTTCTGACTTCCGTCACTCAATCATGTTCAAGCAAAAATGCATTTTTTTTTCTTTATTTTCCTTGCACTTGATTGGGTATTCTTCACAAAGTGAAGCTTTGCCTCATTTACTAAAATCTGGAGCAATTGCACTTGTAGAGTGCAACGGCACTTTGCAAATGAACAGTCTATTTGCCTTTAGTAAATCAACACCTGTGTGCCTCCATAACAAGCGGCTTGCTATGGGGCCACATGAAGAAGAGGAGGGGCCAAGATTGCCGCTGGGGGACCTGAGAATGGGTCGATCGGTAGCCACTCTGTGCAACATCACTTAAAGTGCGTATAACATGTTTGTTATTTTAATTTAGATGTAGCCAGTGTTGTAAGTAACAGAGTTACAATAAACGCAGTTACCTAACGCAGCCCCTTTTGAGGGTAACGAGTAATCTACCTGATTACTCTTCCCCTCACGGTAACGCAGTTCCCATTACTTGGGCGGCAATACCGCAATTACATCTACTGCCACTAGATGGCAGCAGAGTAATTGCTTCTGCCGGCGCTGTGAATATGAATATGGGTGGAACTCCGCTGTAAAATCATGTGACCGCTGTAATGGCCTGTCACATCGGTCTTAAAACTCCCAATCGCAAGGAGCCCTGGATACAATGAGCCCCATCCGCCTCACACTGACCTATCACCGGGAAACAACTCACATCAATCACACACACTGTGTGCGCAACCTGATCAATGATCCGGGGAACACATGGCCGGAACAAAATGTTCCACAGAACAAACATTCCCTATACAACACAGTGTACACAGCGACATCTAGTGGTCAACATGGTAAGTGCAGGACACCTATACAGACCAATGATCAGCAGGTTATTTTTGGTCAACAAAGAAAAATCTGACATCCCCATTCCAGATCCCTTGCATCTAATAAAGCTTATATAAGATAAATAAAATAATAAACAATAAACTATAGAAAATTCTAATAAAGCCTAATATAAGATTTTAAATTACAGACTCTGTAAACGTCAATGTATATTATAAACATACATTTTAATCCAGCTTATAATTTGGATGTAATATGTAGCAGATGGATAAGGGTTTTAAGTCCTATTAGCTGCACATACATGGTGGGACGGATACACCTAGGCTGGGATATACACAAGATCACCATTTGTTTCTGGTTTTCTTCTCTCAAGGATCTGGCATTCTTTTGTCTTGGAGTATTAACTCTCTGCTCCCTGGCAAGCGCCCCTTAATATGCTTCTCAACAAAGCATTGTAGAATATTAAAAAAAAGTCAGTTACTTTGCTGAGTAACTAATTACTTTTTCAATGTAGTAACTGAGTCACGAACGCAATTACTTTTTCGGAGAAGTTATTTGTAACTGTAACTAATTACTTTTTTAAAGTAAGATTAGCAACACTGGATGTAGCACCCTGGTGCTAATTGTTAGAAGATCAATCGATTCCCCTCTAATTTTGGAATTGCTTCACCTTTTCTCTTCTATCACTAGGTGGCACTGTGACTGGTGACATAAGAATCACAGGGGGCTCCGCAAGGTCAAAGTACGAATGAATGGATAGGATGCCTCAGATAATTGGAAGGGGTTTCTTTAGTCCCTTGTCCTGCTGGGAGAGGCTATTTATTTGGGTGGAGTCAGGTGTAAAAGTCACAGTCTGTTCGAAATTTCCTTAAAGGGGTTGTAAAGGTTCGTTTTTATTTTCTAAATAGGTTTCTTTAAGCTAGTGCATTGTTGGTTAACTTACCCTTTCCTTCGATTTCCCTTCTAAATGTTTTTTTTCTTTGTTTGAATTTATCACTACCTGTTTCACCTCAGTAAGCTTGCCCCCATCATCCGAGTCGTTCTGGCTGGGGGTTAGGCAGCGTGCTTGCCCCCTCCCTTGGGACAACATCCCTGCAGGGAGATGCTTCACAGTTACTGAACCATGTTAAGCTGCAAAAAATCATTACGGATTACAAATGTGTGCTTTGTTGAGTCGGAATGCTTAACCGAAGCTACTTCACCTTCAAAAGAGAATTGCTGTGAGGACATTCCTGTTTAGCCGTGTCATGGTGGACTGTGTTCTGCCGGCAGTTATGCTGGTCTGCTGGTCTGTGTTCTGGAAACGGCAGTGTGCCCCACTTTAAGAGTGACACGTTGGTTTGCAGTTGATAGACTTCACCGTGTGTTCTTTGTTAACCCCTTAAGGACCGCCGCATGTACATTTACGTAGGCAGAATGGCACGGACAGGCACATCAACGTACCTGTACGTGGCTGCCTTGACCTGGGTCGGGGGTCCGATCGGGACTCCCCCTGGTACATGCGATGGTCCCGGTGGCTGTAGAAGCGATCTGTGCTGAGGGGGCGGCTGTTCGTTTTTATCCACCCCCTCCGGATCGCTCCCAGCCAATGCGAGCGCTCGCCTGTGTGTCACTTCCTCCTCCTGTGTAAGCACAGGAAGAGGGAAGTGATGTGATCTCTGCTCTCTGCGTTTTTTTCAACCACCGCTGAGGAGAGATCACATCACATAGTAAGTCTGCACAACACTACACTGACACCAGTACACGCAGGCACATTAACCCCTTGCGATTCCCCCCCCCCCACCCCCCTGTCACAGTGTCACTGAATGCAGTGTACTGATCACTGCATTTAGTGTCAGTGTGACAGTTACTGTGACAGGCAGTTAGTGTTAGTTTCAGGGTAGCCCCCGTACCCCCCAATAAAGTTTTAACCCCTTGATCACCGCCCTAGTTAACCCTTTCACTCCCTATTGCCAGTGTCACTAAGTGATCATTTTTATGATCGCTGTATTAGTGTCGCTGTTCCCGCTAGGTAGCTAATTTTTTTTTTATTGCGATTTTTTTTTTTTTACTACAGACATGTGGCTAAATAAATTTTGGCCTAAATGTTTGACTAAAATTTAGTTTATTTGATTTTTCTTATAACAAAAAGTAAAAAATATAGTTTTTTTTAAAAATGTCGCTCTATTTTTGTATATATCGCAAAAAATAAAAATCTCAGAGGCGATTAAATACCACCAAAAGAAAGCTCTATTTGTGGGAAGAAAAGGACGGAAATTTTGTTTGGGAGCCACGTCGCACGACCACGCAATTGTCTGTTAAAGCGACAGAGTGCCGAATTGTAAAAACCCCTTGGGTCATTTACCAGCGTATTGGTCCGGTCTTTAAGTGGTTAATGAAGAAAATTATTCTCTGCATGGGGACCCGAGGATTACAGCCATGCCTCCTGTCCCTGTCCTCAAAGTGGAGGTTCACCCTCCAAAAAATTTCTAGCAGGGCGTCCCCTCAGCCCGCATTCAGCGCGTCACGAGATGCCGAAGGAACCCGAACGTCTGTGCGCAGGGGCCGTATAGGGCCGCACCGACGTTCGTGTTCCTTCGCCATCTCGTGATGCGCTGTATGCGCCGGGCTGAGGAGACGTCAATCACAGCCACCGGATCGGAAGAAAGGCCGTAAAAAGGTATCTACAGAAAAAGAAAAAAAAAAACACCGGCATACTGCCGGTCGGGTGGGTGGGCTCCATGCCCTGCTAGAAATTTTTTGGAGGGTGAACCTCCACTTTAAAAAGAAGGAAAACTGCTGAGAAATTTTTATTTATACGCGATTGCACCCTAAGTGACACTTTGATGGACTTTGGGGCTCCAAGGACACTGGGGTGTTTAGTTAGATAGGTAGAATAAGATGTGACAAAAGGGCAATTTCTCACTTTAAACTTGAAAATTTGACTAAAAATTGTATATATGTGTCAAGGACTGTTTTCTGGATATAGAAGTTGCTAAAGTTTTTCTTTAGAATTGTTGTGAAAGGGGGTGGCACCCTTGAGAGGGTGGGGCCCCATTTTCATCTGTATATTTGTCTAGATATAGTCATGATTACCATATAGATATATAGAGTAAAATGTGTCATAGGCCCAGATTCAGGTAGATGCGCGCATCTTTTTGCCAGCGTAGCGCAACGCATATACGCTGCGCTGACGCAAACTAGCGAGTGAAGTACAGCATTCACCAAGCGCATGGCCGTTACTTTGCGACGGAGTAACGAAGATGCGTTGGCGCAACCCAACGCAAGTGGAAGTGGGTGTGATCATATGTAAATGATGGGCGGAGCCCAGCGCAGAGGCTTACGTTCAGCGCATCATCCACGGAGCATGCGCAGTGAGTGAGGCTTCACTCGGCCCCCTGTGCTCACAACTTCCGTCGGCACCACTTCACGGGAAACGTCAGTGCAATGTGTTCCGTTGCGCGTATAAAAGCACCATTCCGGCGCAAAAGTATTTCCGTTTCCCCCCACCCCAGGGAAGTTACTTTTGCTCTGTTATGGCTGCTCCCGCTCCCCCCAAAGAGAGGAGGAACCACAATTTCAATGCCCAGGAGGTCTCTGTGGTAATCTCCGCTATGGAGACTTATAATGACTTTCTCCACGGAAAGAAAAGTTGGAAGACCAGCCGGGAGAGGAAGCAGGCCATCCTGGACACCATTGCTGGCAGGGTGAATGTGTTGGGGTACTCCACCCGGACTGCTGGTGACATCCAGAAAAAAATAAACGACCTGCGGCGCAAGGTCCGTGGCAAGGTGGCCACCATCAGGAGGCATGAGAGGGGCACAGGTGGTGGACCCCCATGTCCGGTCAGCCTGACCACAGAGGAGGAGGTGGTTGCCCGCTGCCTGGAGAGGGAGCAGTTGGAGGGGGTACCAGGCTATGATTCTATGGAGGAAGGCTCCAGGACAGGTAAGTGTTTTTTATCCCCTATTTGGTGTGTTGCATGTGGGGGGGGGGGAGGGTACATGTGCCAAGTGTGTGGGACCACCAACATGTGTCTGCTTTGTGTCATCCACAGATGACGGAGCTGGGCCATCATCTTTTGCCGGCCATTCCACCCCAACCCCCCAACGGGATCCTGAGGACGAGCCCCTGGGTGCTGAAGTCACCGAGGTGGAGGAGAGTGCCCACACCACTTCTGCAGAGATGGTTGAGGAGGAGCCTGTTCCTCAGCAGGAGTTTTTTTTGGTTTTATCAGAGTCCTCCCCTTCTGCAGGCCCCTCTGTCATCCCCTCACCCATCCTCGGTAGCCCCTCAAGGGCGACTCCATCCCCACAGGGACAACCTTCTCCTGGCCCCAGGAAGGCAACCCGTAAGACCAGGGGGGTGTCTGATCTGGTCCAGGACCAGGTGGCGATGGACCACGCCAGGCAAACACAACAGATGGGGGAGATTGCTGGCCACTTGGACCGGCTCGCTGACAGCCTGGGCTCCGTATCGCAGCTGCCCAGTGGTGTGCAGGACGTTGTGACCAGCCTGGGGGAGGTGCAGGCTGATGTACGGCACCTCACAGCAGCCGTCCACGCCAACACAGCTGCCATCCGGGAAGAGGGGAGGCAGCGGCAGCGTGCCCAGCGGCATAATGTCACCCGCCAGCTGAGAATGCAGGCCCAGATCTCTATCTGAGCCGGATTGCCGTGGCCTTGGAGGGCATGCAGCCAACAGCTGCCAGGAGTGGCCCACCCGGGGATCAGCCTCCTCCAGATGCCCCCCCCCCACCCCCACCCACTCCCTCCAGGCAGCTGAGGAGCCCGAGAGTGCACACAAGGCGGAGCCCCCGTCATCCCAGATGAGGGTGTTTTTTTTGGGTTAATTTTTATTTATTTTTTCTTGCTCAGGTTATGAGTTTATATTTTATTTTATTACTCAGGTTATGAGTTTATATTTTATTTTATTACTCAGGTTATGAGTGTATATTTTATTTTATTACTCAGGTTATGAGTTTATATTTTATTTTCTTGCTCAGGTTATGAGTTTATATTTTATTTTATTACTCAGGTTATGAGTTTATATTTTATTTTATTACTCAGGTTATGAGTTTATATTTTATTTTTAACTGCACACGGTCAGGAGTGCAGGGGACAGTGTGAATGGTGTGTGAATGTGAGGGGGTGGCACTCCTGCCAGTAAGGGGTGTCACCCTCGGCCGTGGTGGAGAAGTTATCCCCACGGCTGTATGAATGACGTGTGAAAGGTGTATGAATGGACAGCGACATCATTGGGGCCTTGACGCTGGCGTTGCTGCTCCCAAGTCCTACATGCTGGACTTGGGCTAATCCAATGTGATGTGGATGTGGTGTGTGTGATCTAGGGACATCAGTGGTGTGCATGCATGCATTGTCTGTGTGATTAATGTTTTGGTTTAGTGTCCAAAGATGCCTACGGCGAGGACCCTCCTGACTGCTCTTCCATCAGCAGACTGGGTCTCCTCTGGCAGGTGGGGACTGTGTGGGTCGGAGGTCAGGTCATCACGCATGTCAATCTGCAGGCCTTTTCTCATAGTAAAGTTGTGCAGAATGCAACATGCACCGATGATCTGACACACGAAGGTAGGGGAATACAATAGGGTCCCCCCGGACTTATCCAGGCAGCGGAAACGAGACTTCAGGAGCCCAAATGTTTGCTCCACCACTGCACGGGTTTTGATGTGTGCTTCATTGTATTTTCTCTCTCCTCTGGTTTGGGGGTTCCGGAAAGGAGTCATTAGATGGGGTCCCAGTGCATATGCAGAGTCACCTGTAAGGGAAAAGACAGGAGGATGTTAGTCATGCATGTTCCACTTGTGATGTGTGCGTCATAGGAGGGGATAGTCATGCCTGCCACCCATGTCACTCACCAACCAGCCAGCTGTCCCCATACACGTTCTGCTCGAATTCTGCAGGGATGGGGCTCTGACGGTATATGAAGCTGTCATGGCTGGATCCGGGGTGTTGGGCATCAGCTATCACCTGTACGTTGATGGAGTGCTAATGCTTCCGATTGCGGTATATGTGCTCTGTGGCACTGGGGGGCTGTAGGGCCACATATGTGCAATCAATGGCCCCCACAGTGCGTGGGAATCCTGCAATGCTGTAGAAATCTGTCATTGCCTTCAGCCGCAGCTCCTCAGTGGTGGGTCTGATGAACTGGTTGGACATGCGTCTGAGGATTGCGGGGACAACCTGGTGCACACATCTGCTCATGGAGGATTGTGACATCCCAGCCACCACTCCACTTGTACGCTGGAATGATCCACTTGCAAGGAAATGAAGTGTTGCCAGTACCTTCACCAGTGGCTGCACTGCTTGTGAGCGGTGTGTCTTGCTGGTGATGTCATCCTGCAGGGTTGTGGTTAGTTCAAGTATTGCATCAGGGCTGAATCTGAAGAGGCGACACACCTCTTCATCCCCCATGCCAAAGAGGCTCATGCGCATGCGGTATATCCTCTCACGTGCCCGCCTCCTCCGTACCGGGGGACCCAGTACTAGTGCTAGGACCGCGACTGCCCCTGGCATGTTGGCACACAGAGGTGTTGTCCTTGCACGTGTGATTGTTCAGCTTGCTAGTTTCGTCGGTAACGCTGCTGCTGTAGCTGCTCTCCTGCTGACCTGTGGCCGTCTGGAGTAAAGATAAAGCAGCTATTTGTAGAAATAACTTTGCGCCGGACGTATGTCCGTATGTAGCCAGCGTATGGTGCTAATCCGTTCGCGAATCGGGAAATCTCCCTCATTTGCATATTTGCAGGGGAAATCAATAGGCGCGACTGATGCGCCAAGCGAATTATGCGCTGACGAGACTCTGGCGTCGGAAAGTTAAGCCGGTCGGGGAAAGCCCGTTTTCTGTCGCATCTAGTTTGGTGGGTACGGCTGCATAGATACTACGGCGCATCTTCACAGTTACGCGGCGCATATCGAAATACTCCAGCGCAAGTCTTGCTGAATCTGGCCCAATGTGTATATTTCCACTGTTTTACTGCTCTCGTCTGAGGGTAATTAACATTTGCTTAACCACTTTAAGAAAAGGCCTATTTTTCAGACTTGTTGTTTACAAGTTAAAAGGGAGACCCCATGAGAGCAGGCGAACTCAGCCAAAAGGCCATGTCCACCCACTCCCAAGACGTTCAGGGCTGGCCCGAGGACCGGCACCCTACTAATCACACACAAGTGTACATAAAGTGCACCAAACAAAAAAAGACAAACACGTGTCAAACACAGGGGATAAATAATAAAAAGTGGGGAAGAAAGACAGATGAGGGAGAGTGAAAGGTGACCATTGTGTAATACATAAAAAAATAATACAACAGTAAATGAAGTCCAATTTATTATATTGTGAAAGATGATGTTACGCCGAGTAAATTGATACCCAACATATAATACTTTAAAACTGCACCCGCTCGTGGAGTGGTGACAAACTTTTATCCTTAAAAATCTCCATATGCAATGTTTAAAAAATTCTACAGGTTGAATGCTTTGAGTTACAGAGAAGGTCTAGGACTAGAATTATTCTAACGATCATTGTGATACCTCACATGTGTGGTTTGAACATTGTTCTTATATGCGGGCGCTACTCACGTACGCATTTGCTTCTGCACGCAAGCTCAGCGGGATGGGGCGCATTTAAATATATATATATATATTTTTTATTTATTTTACTTTTTATTTTTTATTTGTACACTGTTCTTTTTTTTTTAAATTGTGTCAGTTTGATTTCTATTACAAGGAATGTAAACATCCCTTTTAATAGAAAAAAGGCATGACAGGACCTCTTAAATATGAGATCTGGGGTCAAAAAGACCTCAAATCTCATATTTACACTAAAATGCAATAAAAAAAAGTTGTTTGGAACTTGTATGGAACCAAGCGGGGGCCATCTTCCCCTCACTCAGCTCCATTCCACAGAAAGGAGGACGTGATCGCCTCCGCCGCTACCGGTCCCGCCACGATAAAAGTGATCTTGTGGCGAATCCACCGCCGAGACCACTTTTATCTGAAAGCAAACCGTCCGCTGAAGAAACTAGCTGCTGCAATAACAACGGTATGCCACTTCAAACAGCCGATGTATAACGACGGCGGGCGGTCTGTAAGTGGTTAACATTCACTTATGTATATACTGCACTGTAGGAATAGAATGTATTTCTATGCTGTCTATTCTCTTTTTCAGGAGTTTATGCCCCCATTATGTCTTCCATAAGGAGAGACAGTGACCTTCGCTTGTATAATACTGCAAATACCGTATTTTCTATTTTTCAGATGTATATAGTAGATAGGTGATAAATCTACGGTTATTGTGTTTCTCCCTTGTTGTTGGGTGGTACGCCAAATGTAAAATTGTAAATATTTTCTTGTATATGTACATATACAATGTATACTTACTTTATGTGGTATGCCACATGTAAAGTTATCTTGTTTATCCTTTCCTGTTACCCTACCTATCCCAGTTTTTGCCTGGACATTCACTTTCAGGATTGAGAGTTCCATTTTTTTTCCTTTGCAAACTCCGAGACATAGTTTCCTAGGCAGGGGGAGGATGTAGCACACTTGTGTTTAGGCAGGGTTGCTAGTAAATTTAGTTTGCAAGGTGGTAATTTTTCTGGCTAATTGTTAGAAGATCAATTGATTCCCCTCCAATTCTGGAATTGCTGCACATTTTCTCTTCTGTCACTAGGTGGCACTGTGGCTGGTGACATTAAAATGACAGGTCATAGTATTCATGGATGGAATGTCTCAGCCAATTGGCAGGGGTTTATTTAGTCCCTTGGCCTGCTGGGAGAGCCTATTTATTTGGCTGAAGTCAGGTGATCTGGGGTTTGTGCTGGTCTAGGTGGAAGTGTGTTATGTTACCCTGGGTTGCTAGGCCGGAAGACTGAGGCCTATCACTGGGGTACCTGGCTGCTAGGTTGCCTGAGGCCTATCCAGAAGCAGGAGAAGCAGCGTAGGATTGGGACTGCAGGATTGGAATCAAACCAAGTTGAGAAGGTTCAGCCGGACGAGGAACCAGTTGTGGTCGGAGGTTAGAGGGGAAGATGTAACCACTAAGGGACCATCTATTTTCTTACCAGAGACTACAGTGAATAAGCTCGAGGAAGTACCCACTAACTGGAGATGGTGGAGAAGTGGGAAAGCTTCAGCAAGTGCCAAGCCAGGGTCCCAGCAGGATAGCGGGGGTGATGCTTGAGGAGTATACAGCGGAAGAGCTCAGGGGGATCCAGTGATGACTGGGATCTGGAAGTCTAGTGAGAGACTGTGAGCTCAGTGAGTGAAGACTTAGGCCGCGTACACACGATCGAATTTATCTGCTGAAACTGGTCCGACGGACTGTTTCAGCAGACATTTCCGATTGTGTGTACGGGCTAGCGGACATGTTTTCCCATCGGACAAATTTCAAAGCATGCTTTGAAATTTGTCCGCCGGAGACATGTCCGTCGGATATGTCCGCTGGTTAGTACACTCACCAGCGGACAGAATTCTCCGCGCATGCGTCAAATGGATTCGCCGCATGCGTGGAAGTATTTTACTTCCTGGAGTGGTAACGTGGCGGCGTCAACGTCACCGCCACGTCACCTCGTCCTCAGCCATCCTCAGCCATCAGCCATCGTGTACACGCCATCGAACCAAAATCCGATGAGACATGTCTGCTGCAAACTGTCCGTCGGACATGTTTGAGCGGACATGTCTCATCGTGTGTACGCGGCCTAACAGTGAGATAAGAAACAGACTGTTCTGTGTTACCAAGAGTTGGGTACAACTACCTTTTATTGACTATAGCAAAATTAGACAGTGGTCCTACCTATACAAAAGTGTTATTCGGCTGGAGGCCTTCCACTGTCTAGCTGTCTACCTATAGAAGTCTCAGAGTCTGCCAATTAGCATTGCATCTACTCAAGGGTGTTCTGACCCTAACCTTCTCTCTGACAGTTCTGTTAAGAGACAATAAATCTCTTGTTCAAAAAGTGACTGGCGCCCAACATTTCTCCTTGCATCTCACCCACCATGGAAAAAAGGAAGAGGAACCACGCTAGGCAGGGCTCAAGTCCTGCGGGAACGCGTAGGAACGGAGTTACTGCACTTTTTTCACAGGACTAGAGCAGCCAAGAGCAGCCGAGCCACCCGAGCCAATCCTTCACTAACCGGCGATGCCCAGCTCGAATCACTGTCAAGGGCAGGCGAACCTTAGTAATCCTTTATGTTACTGGCCGCTTCCTGTATATGGATTCATCGGGTACTGTTCAGGTATCCCGTCATTTCATCGATGCCGCAATGTCTCCTGGGAGCTTTTGTCATTGTTCCCAGGAGACAGTGCGGAGGTCTGCTGCGAGTTATCTCGGGATTTAGAAAGAACTAAAGGTAAAGGATTACTAAGGTACAGTGGATCGAGAAAAAAAACAAAAAAACATGCGGTTTAGTAATTATGCATATGAGCGTATCATTTTTTTTTTCTTGGTGGGGGAGTGGATCTTGCGTGGGAGTTCCCACACTTTTTTCCCCAGGACTTGACCCCTGGCGCTAGGAAACAATCAACAATTGGCTGGAAAGGTTGATTGCCAGCTATAATGCGGAAGCTGCAATTATCATGTATAACATAAATACAAAAACATAAATACAAAAAATAGAAATTGGAAGTAAAATAAATTGCTTTACCTTAAAATTAATAGATGATATATAGATAAATATATACAGTATATATAACACCCGTTGATCAAATGAGATCTAACTCATACATCAAGTATTGTTGCAAGTCCATATATAGATTATTAACAATCATAAATCAAACTTTTACTTTTGAGTGAAAAGATAGAGATCCTCAGTTCAAATCTGGACACCACTGAGCATTTTGTCCACAGTTGCATCCATGGTCCTACTGTATAGAACAGCCTTTCTCAACCTTTTAACCCTAGAGAAACCCCATAAATAATTTTCAGGTCTCGAGGAACCCTTACGAAAACCAATTCATCATGGGTCAATAGGAACAATGCCCCTTATACTGGTGGCCAATGGGAAGAATGTCCCCCTTAAAGTGGTGCTCAGAATGCCACCCTTAAGGCAGCCACAAATATATTTGGTGCCATGCTGCTGGCTTTGTTAAGTGGTGCTGAACCTTGAACTCTGTAGGCACCATCAAAAAGGTGGTTCATTAGACATTAGAGTTAAAGGAACCCCTAGCAACCTCTGGAGGAACCCCAGGGTTCCACGGAACCCTGGTTGAGAATGGCTGGTATAGAATGTAGCCACCCTCTCTTCCTTCAGAGATGGACTAGAAAACATGGACTATGGGATTTGCGGTGTGCATAGAGCAGTTCACATGACCACAACTGACATGCACTGCTTGTTCCCAGCAAATGGAAGTGAGGGGGGAAGCAGAGGTTCGGTGCTCACTGAGGATGTTACAGGCAGAAAATCACAGTAAGAAACAATGTAATACAAATAAAAAGATTACTGGGCCTTTATAGTGTGTGTAGGTTTTAATTTTGGAAAGTAAGGATATTGTTTATCACTTTAATGAAAGACCTATTAAAGAGCGACCATTCATAAATAATTGTTTTTGTATTTATATCAAGACATTTCTATGACACTTTTACTCGAGTATACTTGCATAGCCATAAATATGTTCTCTTATAAGTGTCACAGAAATGCCTTGGTATGAATATAAAAGCAATTATTCATGCACAGTCCCTCTTCAATAGGTCTTTTGTTAAAAGAGAAGTGTGGGAAATTAAAAAAAAAAACATAAAGCTAAATACTCGCATCGATGGCTGCAGCATTGATCTGATCCCACGCTATCTCTAAAGCCTCTTATGCATGATCAGCCTTCCATCGGACAAATCTGTGATATTTTGTCCGAAGGACGTTGGCCGTGAACTTGTTCTGCATACAGACAACAGAACTTTTTCAGCCAACATACACAAAACTACGTTGTTTTTCAGCTCTTTAGCGACAAGCTTTGGGCAACTTCTGCTAATGTTGTCTGATGGTAAGCATTGGTTTGGAGCATGCATGTTTGGTCTTTGGATTTTAGTCCATGTGTACACACAATCAGATAATCCGACAGAACACATTTTGACAATGGCTATCCAACAATTGTCCGGTGGAGCATACAGACAATCAGATTATCAGATTATCCGACAAAACCCTTCCATCACACAATTGTTGTTGGAATATCCGATCATGTGTACGGGCCGTAAAGGCTGAGAACTGCTAATCACTGAGTTCTTGGTCTTCACTGTGATTGACAGTCACTGCTCTCTTCTCTGCCCCACTAGAACTCATTAGTACCGGAAAGGAGAGGAGGCAGGAGCAAATTGTTAGGTTCTCAGCAGTGTACTGAGCCAGCTGCCAATCAGGAATCTGGGCGGGTTCCAGGATCCTTGTGGAGCCTGGGTCACAAATTTCTCCTTGAAGTATGGTTAAAAAAGTACTGCACTGCAAGGTGCAAGGGGTCATTGTAAAGCTTGACTTTTATTTTTTTTAAATAACAAACATATTATACTTCACTGCTCTGTGCAATGGTTTTGCTCTGATTCTCCTATTTTGGGGTCCCCCATCGGCACTCTGTGCTCCACCCCCCCCACCGAGTGCCCCCATAGAAAGCCACTTGCTATAGGGGCACTCGTGCGTGCTCACTCTCGAGCCTTGTTCTGTGTGTCTATAAAACACACAGAACGGGGCTCTGCCCCACCCCCTCTCATCACTGGCTGTGTTTGACAGCAGCTGTATCTGCTGCTGTATCTAAGCCAATGAGGAGCTAGAGAGCATCTTGGCTCTTGTGTACATTGCTGGATCGAGATTGGGCTCAGGTATGTATTTGGGGGGCAGCATAGTATTCAGTAAGGTAAACAACTTTTGGCTTTACACTTTAATTACTCCTTTTGTCTAGGGGAGGGGAGAACCCTAATCCTCTGCTCCCCTGCAGGTGATGCTCCCCATCGATCTGGTGGTGAACTGTCCCATTGCATTCTCACATCCAGAGCAGGGATATGGACATTGCTCTTGTCTTGATAATGTTATTCCATAGGCTGGTGACGTGCAGGAATGCAGAAACTGAGGGGACTGGTCTAGCTACCAGATCGCTGCGGTCTGAGAATTTGGCTTTGTTGAACATCCCCAAATTTGCCAAAAACAAATGCAGTGGGAGGACCCTGGAAGTGCAAGGATCTCAGATTTGAAACTACTTGCCCCTTCACATAAGACTCGATCTCCTAAAGTTTAGGAGATTGTTAAAAACATGGCTATATTTCCAGGCTTTCGGGGTGACTTAAATATTAAACATGCTAATTGCTCAAAATGTTATATTTTTAACTCTGTATGTTTTATATTTTTTTTGTTCGCTGATTGTCATTGTTTTATTGTTACTTGTTTGGTCGATGTAGTTTTTTCCCCTTTTCTGTTCTGTTTTTATCCCGCCAGCGCATCGAGGCACGTGTGTGAGGCCTCGTACACACGAGGCAATTCATTTGTTCAAATCGGTCGGCCCGAACGATTTGAACAAATCTGTCTCTTTGGATTTTGGTTTGCTCGCGTGTACACACGAGCAAACCAAAATCCCCGCCAGCAGACGGCGCGCTGACGTGTCGGTGACGTTGACGCCACCACGTCACCGCACCAGGAAGTAAAACACTTCCGCGCATGCGCCGAATCCATTCGGCGCCGGTGCGAGACGACATGTCTGCTGGTAAGTGTACTAACCAGCAGACATGTCGGGCGGACGGGTTCCCACCCGATAGATTTCAAAGCATGCTTTGAAATCTGTCGGGTGGCCAAATCCGTCGGCTCGCCCGTACACACGATCGAATCTGTCTGCTAAAACAGTCTAGCAGACCGTTTCCAGCAGACAGATTTGATCGTGTGTACGAGGCCTGAGACTGCGCTGTTGTTTTATAAGCATTTTAATAAATAAATAACTAGCTGTGGGGAGGAGCTTTTTTCCCTAGACATAAGAGAGCAATTAGCCCGGGTAGTGGCTCTGTTTGAATGGCATAGTGGCTGTGTTTGAATGGCACAGCAAATTACTTACAGGGGAGGCCGAGGGTCAGGTCAGGACAGGCTCAGCTCAGTCAGGCAGCTCTTCTCAGAAGTGCTCTGCTGTTCACTCGCTCCCTTCCCTCTGAGGTACGCTGAGTCTGAAGATGGCAGAGGTGGGTGGAGCTAGATTTCCAGCCGCGGAGGTGCTTTGAATCCTGGGGCGGCCGTGGTGTGCTCTGAATGCCGGTGCGGCCATGGCATGCTCTGAATGCTGGAGCGGCCGCAGTATGCTCTGAATGCTGTTGCGGCGGTGGTGCGCTCTGAATGCTGGGGTGGCAGTGGCCTCTGACGTAACTGGTTTCTAGATGGCCGGTGATTCTAGCAACCAGTGCAGTCGAGTGAGCGGCGTGCGGCGTGTCACAGCTTTGGCGCCCCTTCTCTTAGGCCCCCCAGGCAAGTGGGGCCCAGCTTGCCCATGAGAAAAGACGGCCCTGTGTACAGCCCATGTATGAAGACTGCACACCCTCTGTAAGTTGAAGCTGCTCTTTGGCATCAGCCCCTCTGTCACTCTTCTGTCCTGTGAAGCATGCAATACTTAACTTTGCAGCTTATACATGGAGAACTCATGAGCCTTGCACCCTGTACATAGCGATCCTTGCACCCTGTACATATAGCGATCCTTGCTTCCTGTACATATAGCGATCCTTGCACCCTGTACATATAGCGATCCTTGCTTCCTGTACATATAGCGATCCTTGCACCCTGTACATATAGCAATCCTTGCACCCTGCACATAGCAAACTTCTGAGCCCTGCAACCTGTACATAGCAAACTTCTGGGCCCTGCACCCTGTACATAACAAACTTCTGAGCCCTGCACTCTGTACATAACAAACTTCTGAGCCCTGCACCCTGTACATAACAAACTTCTGAGCCCTGCACCCTGTACATAGCAAACTTTTGGGCCCTGCACCCTGTACATAGCAAACTTCTGCACCCTGTTTGTATCACATTCCTGAACGCTGCACTCTGTATGTAGTGTACTTCTGAACCCTGTGCATAATGCACTCACAGGGCCAGATTCAGCAAGACTTGCGCTGGAGTAATTCGATATGCGCCGCGTAACTGTGAAGATGCGCCGTCGTTTCTATGTGGCCGTACCCACCAAACTAGATGCGACAGAAAACGGGCCATTTCCGATCGGCTTAACTTTCCGACGCCAGAGTCTCGTCAGCGCATAGTTTCGCTTGGCGCATCAGTCACGCCTATTGATTTCCCCTGCAAATATGCAAATGAGGGAGATTTCCCGATTCGCAAACGGATTAGCACCATACGCTGGCTAAATGCGCTGCGCGTATCTCGTCCGTCCGTCGCAAAGTTATTTCTACAAATAGCTGCTTTATCTTTACTCCAGACGGCCACAGGTCAGCAGGAGAGCAGCTACAGCAGCGTTACCGACGATAAGAGCTAGCTGAGCACCCCCACTTGCAGGACAACACCTCTGTCCATGCTTGTCTGTCAACTTTTACAGCCATGGAGGAAGACATCATAGGTCTCCATAGCCGAGATGACGGCTGACAGCTCCTGGCCTTTAGAGTTCAGCTTTCTCCTGTGTGTTTGCAGGGAACGGGAGCAGCCATCTCAGAACAAAAGTAACTTCACTGCGGGGAGGGGGAACAGGATATACTTTAGTGCCGGAATGGCGCATCTACGGGCGCATTTAAACGCCCAACGGAACGCATTGCGCTGACGTTTCCCGTGAAGTGGTGCCGACGGAAGTTGTGAGCATGCGCACAAGGGGGCCGAGTGAAGCCTCACTTACTGCGCATGCTCCGTGGATGATGCGCTGAACGTAAGCCTCTGCGCTGGGCTCCGCCCATCATTTACATATGATCACACCCACTTCCACTTGCGTCGGGTTACGCCAGCGCATTATCGTTACTCTGGCGCAAGTTTACGAGCAACTGCTATGTGAATAACAGTACTTGCGCCGAAAGTGTCGGCGGAGTAACGTAAATGAGAAACGTTGCTCCAAAGTAAAGAAGCGCCCATCTACCTGAATCTGGCCCACAGTATTTAACAATGCCTTTATATGGTCCTCCCATTGTTAGTGCTCTCCCCCTGTGGGGGGGTTGTGGTGGGGGCGTGGTTGTGCCTTGGGTGACACCATTAAGTTCATTGTGGCAGGCTAGACAGTAGAAAGCCTTATGGGCTAGCCTGCCAAATGTATACTGCTGTGTCCTGCTTTTGCTGTCACTCTACAGCAGCAGGACAGAGCACTGTGGCAGGCTAGGAAGTGAAAGCCATGGCGGTGCAGTAAAACATGGTATTTCCCCCCCGCACCATGTTTTACAACATCAGGTGACACCAACCCTAGTGACGCCACTGTTTTATGCAGTGAACAGCATCAGTATGTAAAGGGAGGCCAGATTTCACCTTATTAACCACTTCTTTACTGGGCACATATACCCCTTCCTGACCAGGTGAAATTTCAGCTTGTGGCACTGCATCACTTTAACTGACAATTGCGCGGTCGTGCGACGTGGCTCCCAAACAAAATTGGCGTCCTTTTTTCCCCACAAATAGAGCTTTGTTTTGGTGGTATTTGATCCCCTCTGCGGTTTTTATTTTTTGTGCTATAAACAAAAATAGAGCGACAATTTTGAAAAAAAAAACTATATTTTTACTTGTTGCTGTAATAAATAGGCCAATTTTTTTTAAAAAAACTTTTTTTTTCTCAGTCTAGGCGATACGTATCCTTCTACATATTTTTGGTAAAAAAAAAAAAAAAAAAATCGCAATAAGCGTCTGGTTTGCGCAAAAGTTATTGCGCTTACAAAATAGGGGACAGAATTAATATTATTTTTTTTTTTACTACTAATGGCGGCGATCAGCATTTTTTTCGTGACTGCAACATTATGGCGGAGACATCGGACACTTTTGACACATTTTTGGCGCCATTCACATTTATACAGCGATCAGTGCTATAAATATGCACTAATTACTGTATAAATGTGACTGGCATTGAAGGGGTTAACACTAGGGGGTGAGGAAGGGGTTAATGTGTACCCTAAATTGTGTTCTAACTGTGGGGGGAGGGGGGGTGACTGGGGGAGGTGACCGATGCTGTGTCCCTATGTACAAGAGACACAGATCGGTCTCCTCTCTCCCCTCTCTCCTCTCTCCCCTGACAGGACATGGATCTCTGTGTTTACACACAGAGATCCACGTCTTGTCCCTGCAGCCGCCGATCCCGAGTGCCTGGCGGACATCACGGCCGCCAGGCACGCGCATCGGCATGTCAACGCGCCCCCCAGTGGCCTGGATAAGAACAGGCCGTAAAAACACGGCCTGTTAGAGATTCAGGACGTCCCTTCGGCCTTACAAAGTCATACGGCTGTTGGGAAGTGGTTAAAGGGACACCACAGTGAGAGGAGAAATATTAACCTATTGCTATGAGAAATTCTGTTAAGACCTTTTTTCAAGTTCTTTTTTTTGTAATACTATTAACCCAGCAGGGGATACTTTATTGAGATATAAAAGATTAGCACAGAACTTTTGTGCATAGTTACTGCTATATACTGACTTGCTTGTTTCTTATGATTTCTAGGAGAAAAAGTTGGCACTGCCGCAGGGAGTGAGTTTAAATGGGGCCACAGAGAGAAGTATAAACCAATAGTACTAGTTCTAACCTGTCTGTGATGCAATTACAAGCTTAAAGGGTCACTAAAGGAATTTTTTTTTTAGCTAAATAGCTTCCCTTACCTTACTGCAGTACTGGTTTCATGTCCTTATTGTTTGTTTTTGCTTTGAAGTTGCTGTTAACCTGCTCTGTTCTCCACACTTCCTGCTTGTCTGTTTCCTTATAAGCAACATACTGGGAGCTTTCTCACGATGGTTTAAGCTGTCATTACTGTGTGTCTAAAACTTCCCAGAACCAATCAGATTCATTTTAAAAACAAAACACTGCCCTGGATTTGTTTGTTTTTGTTCTGTGTTTCTATTTCTACTTTGCAGAAACATGAAGCCAGTTCAAAAGTGAAACAAGCCTGCATACACATTATATGATTGATTTTTATCTATTTTTAATCATTTTGAAAAGGAATCGGTTAACTTTTATGTCTCTATACCCTGTAAACATTCATTTCAGCAAAAAAAATGTTTTCCTTTAGTGACCCTTTAAGGTTAGACAGTGTAATGATGTGCAAAATGCAAAATAAATAAAATAAATAATATGACAGTTAACAGCAATCAGATCAGTGAAAGGATAGCCGCTAAAGATAATTGCTCTTTGTTTTTTTTGAGGGATCATGAAGGTATTTCTTTCCCCTGCTGTAGCAAATTGGATCATGCTTTGCTGTTTTTTTTTTTTTGCCTTCTTCTGGATCAACTGTGGGTATATGGCATTGTATATATTTTTTTTGGTTGAACTAGATGTGTCTTTTTTTAACCTGACTAATAACTATGTAGCTTTTCATTGCAGTTTTGTGTACACTTTAGAGCACATTGCATTGCATTGCTGTGTTATGCCACGTACACACGATAATTTTTCAGCATGAAAAAAATGTTGTTTTAAAAAAATGTCATTTTAAATGATCATATGTGGGCTTCGCTATAGATTTTTTTTTTAAAACGACCATGTGTGGGCAACGTCGTTTTAATGATGAAGTTGGAAAAACTTAGGCCCAGATTCAGGTACATCTGCGCATTATTGGACCGGCGTAGCGCACCGCCTTTACGTTAGACGTGCGCAATTTTGCCGCGTAATCACCCTATTCTCGTAGCTTTTGCGCAGAAAATTGCGCATGCGTAACGTTTTTTCAGAGGCGTAAGGCGGAGTAATACAAATTGGGAAGAACGTGGGCGTGTTACATTGAAATGAGCCGTGACCCCATGCAAATGAAGGGCCGGCCGGCTCGCGCATGCGCGCTTGAAGGAGACCATGGTCAGCTCCGCTGTGCGCATGCTCACAACTCGGGAGCGGCGCAATCAGTGAAATTGGAAATGGACTAGGGTAACGTTGTGAACTACGCAAACAGCATAAATAGACAGACACAAACGCACTTCCTTTGCAAAAGTACATCCCTTTGTTTCCCTTCCTATACAGCAAGGTGCTTTTGTTTATTAGCGTTTGTTTATTTGTTTGTGACGTGTCTTTGAGATATTTGGGGACTGTTTTGCAGAGTGATTTTTGTCTTTTATGAGTTTTCTTTGTTGTTATTTTGTTTAAATTATATTTTTGCTGGGGCATTTTTTATTTTTGCTCGTCATTTATTTTATTTTTTTGGTTCTGTTTGTGTATGATTTTGGGTGATATTCCTGCGGGAAAAGGGGTGTCACCCTCATTTGTGGTGGAGAAGTGATCCCCAGGTCTGTGTGAATGGTGTATGAATGTACAGTGACATAATTGGAGCCGTGGCGTGGCGTTGCAGCTCACAAGTCCTGCATGGTGGACTGGTGCCAATCCAATGTGATGAGGATGTGGGGTGTGTGTGCTAGGGACTACAGTGGTGTGCATGCATGCATTCTCATTGTGCCATGATTAATGTGTGTGTTTAACGTGCAAAGATGCATAATGTGAGCTGGCATGAGATGGGGTCATGAGATGGGGTCCCAGTGCATATGCAGAGTCACCTTGAAGGGAAAAGACAGGAGGATGTTAGTCATGCATGTGCCCCTTGTGATGTGTGCATCATGGGGGGGGGGGCAGTCATGCCTGCCACCCATGTTACTCACCAACCAGCCAGCTGTCCCCATACATGTTCTGTTCGAAATCTGTGGGGATGGGGCTCTGATTGTATATGTAGCTGTCATGGGTGTCATGGGTAGTGCCATGTGTTGGGCTGCTGATGTCCTCCTGCAAGCTTGTGGTAATTCCATGATGGCATGAGGGGTGAATCTGAAGATGCGAGACACCTCAGAATCACTCATGCCAAAGATATCTATGCATGTGTGATATATCAAGTGAAGAGTGAGGGGCTTGTATCAGATAAGAATATTGTATTGGATTAGATTAAATTGTAAAGTTTATATAAGCAAAAAAAAAAAAAAAAACATCTCCCGTGCCCTCCTTAGTGCCCTCCTCAGTGCCCTCATCCTTCTTTGTTCATCTAAAGTCAGTAGTATAGCTATGCGCGACGATGCCCCTGGCATGTTGGCATACAGATTGTTGTGCAACACGTGTGACTGCTGAGCTCCTCACTAACAGTGTTGCTTTATCTAACAAGTAGACTTTTTTTCTCTTTTTAGACCAGCTTTTATATGGTCTAATTTTAGACAGGACATTTTGCTGTTGCGCACACTGCGTAGCCTGCGCTGCCCTAACGTTCTTTTGTGGATCCCCGTAAGTCCCTCATTAGCATATTTGACTAGCAAATCAATGGTCTGTCTAGTGCACTTTTGCGCGGACGGATGCGCCAGTCTAACGAAATTATGCCGGAAAAAAAAAAAGTAGATTTTTTGCGTATCTCGTTCTGGGGATGCCGTGCATCGAAACGCATGCACACATTTCGACTTACGCACGCGCATCTCCTGTTGCGCAGGCGTAATCGCTCTGTGAATCTGGGCCTTAGTTTTTTTTCTTTCATGCCGAAAAATGATTATGTGTACGCGGCATTAGTGTGCTGTGGTCCCAATGCTCCTTGCTGAGAAGACGCTTTGTCAAAAATGCTACATGCATCTTTTTTGGTTCATTTTGGTGCATTAGACAACCCATTCAATTAATTGAGGCAAAGCACATTAATGTGTGTGCATTAAAAACACCACAAAGATGTACTGTGAATGTGTTACTAAATAAGCAAGTTAAATCATACTACAGGTAAACAAGCTATTACTTAAAGGGGTTGTAAAGGTAAAAGTTTTTTTACCATAATGCATCCCCCCCCCCCCGAGTCCCCGTTTTACTTACCTTACCGTTCGAATCTCCCAGGCGCGTCCACGTCATCCTCTTCGGTTTCCGTTGATTGGCTAGGCTGGGCGGATTGATAGCAGCCATTGGCTGGCGCTGCTGTCAATCACAGCGAATGAAGCGGCGCGCCGGGGGGCGGAGCCGAGTGATACAGTCGGCGGCTATGGCCGCCACTGTATCACGGGGGCGCGCTCGCAAAAGCTTTCCACCGTGCGAGCGCCCTCGCATGAAGATGGAAAAAGCTTTTGCGAGGAGGAGCCCAGACAGCCGCCGAGGGACCCCAGAAACAGCTTTCCGGGCCACTCTGTGCAAAACGAACTGCACAGTGGAGGTAAGTATAACATGTTTGTTGTTTTTGAAAAAAAAAAAAATCCTGTGTTTAGTGTCGCTTTAATGACTTCACAAGCAAAAAATAAGCACTTCCAAGGAATGCATAGAATGTTACAAATGGACATAAAGACTAGTGTTTTGTGACAACATATCCACTGGATATGTGTTTTATATGTAAACAAACCAGTACAGCTTCTATAGGCTGAAAGAGAAATGAGTTACTGATTTAACCCAAAAAGTATTCAACCTTGCACCTGTTGTACACCTCATGTTGTGTCAATCTGTCAAATTTTTTGCTTTGCTGTTTTGTTTGGTAACATATTAGGCCTTATCTATTCGCAAACAAAGTAGCCGGTTGGGTAGAGCAGGACACGCTGACTGTGCAGCCTGAAATATGGCACATGAACCACACAAATGTAAATGACCCATAAACAGGGGAAACAAATTAGGCCTTGTTTACACTGGTGTGCTACAGAATACACTCATGCGAGGGCTGTGTTTGCCCACATGAGGATACACAGGTGTTCTGTGCCATTCGTGTCAATTTTTTTTTATTGGAAATCACAGTTGTTGAGCGGGGGAAGGAGGATGCTGTCATAATTTTTTTTATTTATGGGGAGGTTTACATTCAAGTGGTTGAGTGGTTGAGTTGGGGGGGGGGGGGGGGGCAGATTCCATTATTTTGGGGTAGGGCATTCAAGTTCTTGAGGGGGGATTATTGTCGGACCCGCACAATTCGTGCCAGTTGGGTGGTATGCTGAACGCAAACAGTATGTGCTCGGGGCCGTGTACTTACCCCCATACAACTGTCAGATTGGGGACAGTTGCTGTATCCTTACAGCTGCTACATTCCAATTGACATGAATAGTACTGCCTGCACGAAACACATAAGCATCGCTCTGCAGATAAACATGGCCCTCACATGGGTGTACACTGTGGAACACAAACTAGGATGGGTGTCACCACAATGATTGATACTGTAATAATGGGCAAGTTAATTATTCCATTATTGCACTGTATCCAATGTGAGTCAAGGTACCACTCCCAGCGATCCGGAAAAAGCATGTTCAATCTAATGTGTTTTTAAAACGATTTTTCTGTTTTTTGTATTGTATCATTCCTCTCTGATATATTTTTAATAAAATATTAAAAATGATTTGTTATAATTTTCTATATTTAGCACCGTTATAGTCCCATCATTGACCATATTTTTCACCCTATATTATATGGGATGAGGTGCGCGCTGCATGTTATTCTAATTTAGGCTAACTAGATCCTGTCCACTCTTTTCAAGGTACCTAATGTGCACAATTGTATATAAAGAAAATAAGAGGAAAGACCTCAAAGAAAGCAGGTACTTTAACCACTTGCCCTCTGGAAGATTTACCCCCCTTCGTGACCAGGCTTTTTTTGGCGATATGGCACCACGTTATTTTAACTATTAATTGCACGGTCATGCAACGCTGTACTCAAATGAAATGGATGTTGGTGGTTTGGTGGTATTTAATTACCACTGTTTTTTTTTTGTGCTATAAAGAAAAAAAGACAGACATTTTTGAAAAAAGATAAATACATGTTTTACTTTCTGCTATAAAACATATCCAATAAAAAATAAATAAAAAAATATATAATTTCTTCATAAATTTAGGCCAATATGTATTCTGCTACATGTTTTTGGTCAAATAAAAATCCCAATAAATGCATTTTGATTAGTTTGCACAAAGTTATAGGCCTGGATTCACGTAGGACTATCTGGAGATACGCGTCATAAGTACAAATGTGCGCCGTCGTATCTCTGCGCCGATTCCCCAAGCTAGATTCGTCCAAAAAATAGGCTTAAGCCGGCCGACGTAACTTGCCTACGCCGGCGTATCGTGGGCGCATAGTTACGCTGGACGCATTTGGCGTACCCATTTTAAATATACAAATGAGTAAGATACGCCGATTCACGAACGTACTTGCGCCCGGCGCATGTTTTAAGCGATTTGCGTAAGGGTTATGTCCGGCGTAAAGTTATTCCCCATATTGGGGGCGCAACTCATGCAAAGGTATGGACCAGGGAACGAACGCCGTCGATTTTTACATCGTTTACGTAGAACGTGAATAGGGCTGTGCGTAGGTTACGTTCACGTCGTAGGCAGTGTTTTGACGTGTCTTAGGCAGTTATTTCGACGTGACTGTGAGCATCCACACTGGGATGCGTCCAAGAGACGACGCATGCGCAGTTTGTTTTTTGAAGCTCAGCCCATCATTTGCATGGGGTCACGCTTCATTTAAATATATCATGCCCACTTCCACCTACTTTGACTTACGTCCGCTTACGCTGATGACTATACACTACGCCGGCGCAATGTTGGGAGCATTTGATTTGTGAATTCCATGCTTGCCTCTCAACCGGCGTAGCGCAACCGGCGTAGCGCAAAGAAGATACGATATGCCCGCATAAAAATGCGCCGAGGTACGTGAATCTACCCCATAGTGTCTACAAACTATGGGATGTATACTGGAGTTTATATTTTTATTATTTTTATACTAGTAATGGTGGCGTTTAGCGAGTTATAGCGGGACTGGGATATTGCGTCGGAAAATCGGACACGAAAGCCCCGTACACACGGCAGAGAAACTTGACGGGCGGAACACATCGTTCCGCCCGTCGAGGTTCTCTGCCGGCCGTCAGAATCTGCGACTCGCCCGTCGGGAATGGCAACCAGCCATTCATCCCGACGGGCCGTCGAGCAAATAGAGAACCTGTTCTCTATTTGCTCGACGGGTTTTCTGACGGGCAGGGCGAGCAGAGAGCGTACACACGGCCGAGGTTCTCGCTGGAATGCAGCTCCCAGCGAGGTTCTCGCTGGTTTCTGGCGAGAACCTTGGCCGTGTGTACGGGGCCTTAACTGACACCTTGTGGGAACCAGTGACAGTAATACAGTGGTCAGTGCTAAAAATATGCACTGTCATAGTACTAATGACATTAACTGGGAAGGGGTTAAACATCTAAGGTGACCAAAGGGTTAAATGTGTGTCTAACTAGTGTTTATGTGTACTATGTGTGCTGTTTTTACTAAGGGATGTGATGGATTTTATTCCCATGGAAGAAAATCCATCACATCCACGCTCACAGGATGGAGCTCTGCCTTGTTTACATAGACAGAGCTCTGTCCTGTGTCTCTCCTTGCCGATCAGAGGGTGTTGGTTGACATCTATTGGCTGGTACCCACTGATTGACATCTGCTGTGACTAAAATACAGGTCAATGCAAGGACACCTAAACAATTGTCTGTGTCCTGTTCGCATTACAAAGCATAGTTGATCTGTGTTGCATTAAAATGCAACATGCATGCATGCATTTTAATGCAACACAGGTCAATGCATGTAAAATGCAGGTCAACGCAATGCAAGTAAAGAGAAAAAAACTTTGCCTTATCTTTAATTGTGTCCCTAACTCAAAAACAGGCACAGGATGTGATGTCCCAGGAAACATGCAAAATGCAATGCATTTTAACTTGTGCTACATATATCAAATACATATCAAAACGTGCATCAAAGCACGTTAAAACGCACAGAAAATGGATTAAAATGCACATCAATTTTCCCTGCATTTTATTGCAAGTCAGTGTGATTTCAGCCTTCAAGTCATGTAATACCATGAAAAGTAATTAGGTCCAGGGACACTATATACAGTGCGGAAAATAAGTATTTGAACACCCTGCTATTTTGCAAGTTCTCCCACTTGGAAATCATGGAGGGGTCTGAAATTGTCATCGTAGGTGCATGTCCACTGTAAGAGACATAATCAAAAAGAAAAATTCCAGAAATCACAATTTATGAATTTTTAACTATTTATTTGTATGATACAGCTGCAAAGAAGTATTTGAACACCTGTCTATCAGCTAGAATTCTGACCCTCAAAGACCTGTTAGTCTGTCTTTAAAATGTCCACCTCCACTCCATTTATTATCCTAAATTAGATGCACCTGTTTGAGGTCATTAGCTGCATAAAGACACCTGTCCACCCCATACAATCAGTAAGAATCCAACTACTAACATGGCCAAGACCAAAAAGCTGTCCAAAGACACTAGAGACAAAATTGTACACCTCCACAAGGCTGGAAAGGGCTACGGGCAAATTGCCAAGCAGCTTGGTGAAAAAAGGTCCACTGTTGGAGCAATCATTAGAAAATGGAAGAAGCTAAACATGACTGTCAATCTCCCTCGGACTGGGGCTCCATGCAAAATCTCACCTCGTGGGGTCTCAATGATCCTAAGAAAGGTGAGAAATCAGCCCAGGACTACACGGGAGGAGCTGGTCAATGACCTGAAAAGAGCTGGGACCACCGTTTCCAAGGTTACTGTTGGTAATATGTCATGGTTTGAAATCATGCATGGCACGGAAGGTTCCCCTGCTTAAACCAGCACATGTCAAGGCCCGTCTTAAGTTTGCCAATGACCATTTGGATGATCCAGAGGAGTCCTGGGAGAAAGTCATGTGGTCAGATGAGACCAAAATAGAACTTTTTGGTCATAATTCCACTAACCGTGTTTGGAGGAAGAAGAATGATGAGTACCATCCCAAGAACACCATCCCTACTGTGAAGCATGGGGGTGGTAGCATCATGCTTTGGGGGTGTTTTTCTGCACATGGGACAGGGCGACTGCACTGTATTAAGGAGAGGATGACCGGGGCCATGTATTGCGAGATTTTGGGCAACAACCTCCTTCCCTCAGTTAGAGCTTTGAAGATGGGTCGAGGCTGGGTCTTCCAACATGACAATGACCCGAAGCACACAGCCAGGATAACCAAGGAGTGGCTCTGTAAGAAGCATATCAAGGTTCTGGCGTGGCCTAGCCAGTCTCCAGACCTAAACCCAATAGAGAATCTTTGGAGGGAGCTCAAACTCTGTGTTTCTCAGCGACAGCCCAGAAACCTGACTGATCTAGAGAAGATCTGTGTGGAGGAGTGGGCCAAAATCCCTTCTCCAGTGTGTGCAAACCTGGTGAAAAACTACAAGAAACGTTTGACCTCTGTAATTGCAAACAAAGGCTACTGTACCAAATATTAACATTGATTTTCTCAGGTGTTCAAATACTTATTTGCAGCTGTATCATACAAATAAATAATTAAAAAAATCATACATTGTGATTTCTGGAATTTTTTTTTTGATTATGTCTCTCACAGTGGACATGCACCTACGATGACAATTTCAGACCCCTCCATGATTTCCAAGTGGGAGAACTTGCAAAATAGCAGGGTGTTCAAATACTTATTTTCTGCACTGTACATAAAAGACCTCTGCATCAGCTTTGTCATACTCCAAACGTTCAGACAAGTCAGTATAAAGAGCAGTGGTGGCCCGCCCATGTCCGGCTCCCTGATCTACATACAGGGCGCTGGATGCATGGATTCAATTGGCGGGGGCTTGTTTTCTTGAAGCAATTGATTAGAGCCAGAGGCGCTAATAGTTTCAAAAAAGGGTGGGCTTGTGGCGCTTAGGACTGCGCCGGATCCCACCCAGTTGTTTGACAATATCGAATAAATATTCGCTATCGCCACACTGACCTCCTCCTTGCCAATCAGAAAGTGGGTCTTGAGACCGTCACCCAATTGGCTGAAAGGACAGGCGATCCTATTGGACACTTAGGAAGTGGAGTCGCACGGGGATGCATAATTTTTTTTTTTTATCACAAGGTTTACATTCAAGTGGTTGAGTGGTTGAGTGCGGGGGGGGGGGGGGGGAGGCAGATTCCAGAATTTTGGGGTCGGACATTCAAGTTCTTGAGGGGGGGATTATCGACAGACCCGCACAATCCGTGCCAGTTGGGTGGCCGTGTACTTACTCCCATACGACTGTCAGATTGGGGACATTTGTTGTATCCTTACAGCTGCTACATTCCAATTGACATGAATAGTACTGCCTGCATTCCTCTGCAGATAAACATGGCCCTTGCATGGGTGTACGCTGTAGAACAAAAACTAGGATAGGTGTCACCACAATGAGTGATACCGTAATAATGGGAAAGTTAATTATTCCATTATTGCACTGTATCCGGTGTGGGTCAAGGTACCTAATGTGCACAATTGTATATAAAGAAAGTAGGGAGAAAGACCTCAAAGAAAGCAAGTACTTTAACCACTTGCCCCTCTGGAAGATTTACCCCCCTTCGTGACCAGGCACCAAGTTATTTTAACTATTAATTGAACGGTCATGCAACGCTGTACCCAAATGAAATGGATGTCTTATTTTTCCCCCCACAAATAGAGCTTTCTTTTGGTGGTATTTAATTATCACAGGACCCTGTCACTGTTTGGGGCCCAAAGCAGAGCCCCAAATCGGTATTAAAAATCCCCAAACAGGCAGACAGTCTAAGACTGTCACTCTCATCAGCGGCACGCACAATACAGCAGTCAGTGCCAGTGCTGCATTTTTTCGACCACTGGTGGGAAATTCATGCACAGTGTACCTGATCGGAGGAGCAGAGGAGGAGTTGAGGAGGAGTGAGACCGCGGCGCAGAGTGGAGTGCACTGCTGCCTGGTCAAGTGAAACTTAGCAGTGTGGAGAATTGATCGGAGCTGAGCTTGCCGGGACAAGGTAAGGTCTTCTTTCTCCCCCCCTGGCTACCACTCCCTATCCCCATGCCATGTGTAAAAATAGAAGAACATTTAAAAACGCTGACCAGACCTGCACTGGCAAACTTGCTGCATTTTTAGATGTTTAGGACATGATTTAAAAATGCAGTGCCTTTGTGTGTGCAGGAACTGCAGGCAAGTCGCATGGTGCAAAAGCAGAATGGATTTTAGGGCAACTGCATTTTTAAAATGCTGCATGCACTTTTTTTTCTGCAGGAAACGCAGGCATGGCAGCCCATTCAAATAAATGGGCTGCTGTGCCTGCGCAAATGTGGGCCGCCAAAACACATACATGTGAATGTGTGATGTGACTATGGCTGCAATGTAATTGGGGTGCTGTGATATGTAAAGGGTCACTATGACATGAACAGGCATGTACTGGCTATCGGGACTTTCCCGTGGGCCGATGGCTCAGTGGGCCGGTTTCAGCGGCCGCCTAATTTGCCTATTGCATAGTTTCTCAACTGGGGTTCCCCAGTTGTTCTGTGGTGAATTCCCCCGGAGGTCCGTGGCGATCTACCTGTCAATCACCAACAGCTGGCCCCGGACAGGTAGATCAAGATTTAGCCAGCATGCAGAGCAGCGCAGGAAGCATCTGAAATAAGTTCTCTCTAATGTCATGCTGCTCCCCGGCGGCCCCTCCTCTCTTCTCATCCATCCCCATTTGCTTGTGACATCATTTGGGAATGAACGATGGGATGGAGCAAAATTGCATTGGGGGAGGGGGCAAAAACAATGTTTGCCCAGGGTCAAAACCATATTAAAGATGGTTCTGCCCTTAGCGGTATAATGATAATATGTAGAAAGCATAGAGAACAGTGGTTAGGGTCTTCCCTGTGCTATAAACAGTTTAGAAGGCCACATTCTCACAAAATATATTGCAGATCTACAATGCATATACTGTTCTTGAAAGGATATAAAAACAGATTCTATAAAACCTAGCAAAATTCCCAGTACTAAACAAAAGAACACCATGGGGCAGATTCACAGAGAATTAGATTCTCGTAGCGTATCAGAAATACACTACGCCGCCGTTTTTTACCTGGCTCTACGTGGAATCCCGGTGGATTTTGTCCAGTAAACGACGGCAGCGTAGTGTATTTCTCCCGTCGCAATCCATCTGCGCGAGTAGGGGGCGTGAAGCATTTAAAATAGGCGCGTTCCCGCGGCGATCGAACTATGCATGCTCCGTTCGCAAATTTCCCGCCGTGCATTGCGCGAAAACAAGTCGTCACGTCGTAGTAGCGTCGTTTACGTACATTCCTATTCCCGAACGAGTTACGTTAAAAAAAAATATATATTTTCAAAATATTTTCAAATCGACGTGGGAACGACGGCCATACTTTACATGGGTTACGCACTGTTAGACCAGCAAAAAGCTCCTCTAACATTACGTAGCCAAAAAATGACGTAGGCGATTGCGAGGGACACTCGTACCTTCGTGGATCGCCGTAAAAACTAATTTGCATATCCCGACGCATGAAAACGACGCAAACTCCTCCCAGCGGCCGCAAAAATATCGCAGTGTAGATCCGAAGGCTTACGAGGACGTAAGCCTCTCGGATCGAAGCCCGAAGCCGCCGTATCATGGTTTGAGGATTCAAACTAGTGATACGGCGCGCGAAATTTGAAATTACTCCTGTCTAACACCAGTTAGACAGGCGTAATTGCTCTGTGAATCTGGGCCCATGCTTCCATATTTAGGCCAGGCTAGAAAGGACTCTAAAGCCTGCACAAAAGCAATTCATTCACAGGGAATTAGTAAAGAGACTGAGCCCAGGTTCACACTGGGCTGCGGGAGTGAAGCAGTGCGAGTTCAGCTGAACTCGCACGATTTCACTCCCGCCCGGCAGTCTCGATTTCAGCCGCGATTTCAGAGACATCTGTGCAGGTTTCTGCACAGATGTCAATGTAAATCGCAGGCTGAAATCGCAAAAAGTAGTACAGAGACTACTTTTTGAAATCGGTGCAATGCCGCAGATGCAGCGTCGCACCGATTAGGACGGTGCCATTGCCGGCAATTTGAGGCAAAATCTGCCGTTTTGACATGCGATTTGACATGCCAAATCGCATGTCAAAACGCACCAGTGTGAACCAGGGCTGAAAGGGAGAAGAGAAGAGAAAAAAAAGTAAAAGAAAAGGAAGAGGGAAGTGCAGTGGTAAGAATCTAATCACCATGTCCCAGACTCCTGGCACTCGGGCAGCATCACCCAGTAGATTGAAGGTATCTAATACAGGGGTTCCATACTTTTTCAGACCAAAGTTGTTTATCCCCGGAGGAAACTAGCCAATTTTTAATTAACCATAATCCAAGTGATTTTATGTTTGACTAGCGGAAGGGTAATCACAGAGGTTTTCAATGCTCGCTCTATGGTGATTTTGGTTGCCAAAAAGATAAAGAAGTCAAGGGTTCTGAGATGTTTGAGTATCTTGCTCAACAGGTGAGAAAATAATGATGACTTGACATTTTGGGGCCATTCAGCCCCGTCACAGAGTAAAGCAGATTTAATATCCTGGTCCAGAACTGTTCGGGCAGGACCAACCGACCAACCCTCTTTAGTAAGGGCAGTGCTTATAAAAAGCACTGGCTCACTGCAGCGGTGTGCATTTTGTCTTGTGTTTAGGATAAAGACAGAAGCCCACTGGTTAGTAGTGTTGCTCACGAATATTCGCATTGCGAATATTCGCTACGAATATTGCATATTAGAGTATTCGCGAATAACTCGAATATCGCGGCGAATATTCGTATTTTTTCACATTTCGCAATCAATTTCGCAATCAATTTCGCATTCGCATTAGCGAAATTTCGCAATTTTTTTTTTTTATAAAATATAGCGAATATTCGTAAATATCGAATATTCGTCATATTTTATAAAATATCAGGAATATTCGATATTTACGAATATTCGCTATATTTTATATATAAAAAAAAAAAAACGCATTGGCGAAATTTCGCATTTTTTTTTTTTTTATAAAATATCACGAATATTCGATATTAACGAATATTCGCGAATATTCTTCGAAATATTTGCGAAATATCGCGAAATCGAATATGGCGTATTCCGCTCATCACTACTGGTTAGGCAAAGTATACCTAGTGTAGGGAAAGGTTCCAGAGGTAGAAGGACAATATAGGGACTGTTGTCATTGTTGCCCTGTTGAACCGTTCAGCTTCAGTGTCTAGTTGCCTATTATTTACCAGCCCCCTCCTGTGCCAAGTGCTGTCAGTCCTCGAGCAGCACTCTACGCAAGTACTGCATAACTATCTATGTGTGTTACTGCCTGCTTGAAACCACTACATAGACTCTGTTACAGTGTGTTTGGAACTTTCTTGACAATAGACTCAGACATCTGTGTGGTGTTCCTTTCCCCTTGGGTGCCCACCACCTGGCCTTACTCCCGCTTACACCCCTGGTAAGTTTAAGGAACCTCTTGGCCAGACTGGGAGACTGTTTCATCCAATGAAGCATGTAGTGATTTAGGCTGGGTTCATACTGATACATGGAGCGGCTCGAAGCAGGGGTCCGGTGTGTCCCTGTTCACCATTTCAGGTCCAAATTCAGTCCGAATTTTGGGCTGAATTCGGACCTGAAACGGACCAGAAGACGCACAGGACTCCGGTACAATTCGCACCAGAGGTGCTGTCACAATCTCCTGACGTGAATTGGATGCGGTTTCACCGCATTCCAATTCACATGTCAGGAGATTGTGACCTCAGCACCGGTCTCACATCCAATTCACAATAGCGTGAACCCAGCCTCAGAGTATATAGCCAAACAGTCCATGAGCTTATGAACATCAGCATTGTTGGTAAATTCTTGATTGGCTGTAAAGATTCAAATGTGGGACAGTCTGGACTGTTATCTGTCAGAAGGGAAAGTGTAATTTCAGCCATTGTGTTGCTCACGTACCTTGTGTACTCTTAGGATGTTTCTACTGAGCAAAAGCATTATTTTGTCATCATTGTCCAGTGGTGGTATGGACTCAGCTATATGACTAAGGCCGCGTACACACGATCGAATATATCTGCTGAAACTGGTCCGCAGACCAGTTTCAGTGGACAGATTCGATCGTGTGTATGGGCTAGCAGACAGGTTTCCAGCAGACAAAAGTTTTAAAGCATGCTTTAAAACTTGTCTGCTGGAAAGCCGTCTGTCGGATATGTCCGCTGGTTAGTACGCCTAACCAGCGGACAAAAATCCCCCTCATGCGTCGAATGGATTCGACGCATGCGTGAAAGTATTTTACTTCCTGGTTTGGTGACGTGGCGGCGTCAACGTCACCGCCACGTCACCGTGTTGTCTGTCCGCGGGGATTTTGGTTTGATCGTGTGTACACAGATCAAACCAAAATCTCCCAGGAGACTTGTCTGATGAAAACGGTCCGTCGGACCGTTTTCATCTGATATATCTCATCGTGTGTACAGGGCCGTAGACGTGATTTAAGCAAGTGTTTCCTTTGGTGTAGGGATTTCTTCATTGTCATTAGGCATACCTCCCAACATTTTGAGATGGGAATGAGGGACACCCTCTAACAAACATATGTATGCATAAGACACACACCCTGCCACACCCCCTTTAAGGAGAATTACTGACTAAAATTTTCGTGTTCGATTAATTGATTTTTTTTTTAATCGATTAATCGACTAATTTCTATGAATTATAACACACTTACAGATCCGACTATTTTTAGCTGATCTCCTTGCATTGCAACTCTGCATTAGTCAGTGGTAAATGTGGTATATACTATATACAATCACCTGACACTAATTAGTTTCCACAATCCATGACTTAACTTCACAGTTCACACAAATAAGTTTTAAATTCAAACTGTAGCACTGACGTAAATAATTTTTTCTTATTAAACTTTAAGAAACACTTAAAAAGTTAGTTTAAGTTTAGTAATAAAACGTATCTGGTATATTGACTGTCAGTCACTTTATAGTAGGCAAATAGGCATCACTTTAGCCAGTCATGCAGGCATACCAGAGTGTTTTCATTTTTTGGAAGCAGACATGATCGCATTTTGGGAAGTGTGATGGTTGTCACCGGCGCAAAATAATTATTTATGTTGACCTGCTGCAGTACTGTGTAAGCCTTTAGGAAGGCCTAGATAGTAGAGCGGAAAAATATTGTTACTGCGCTGGTCTGAATAGGTGATGACACAAAATAATCTTAGTTTATAAGGTGCTGAATTTAGTGCAGTACTGTGCGTGATAAACCACAGTAGGTGATTATCTGACTAAATGACAATGTCCAGCTCTTTCGAGCATGTGCAATTGTGTACTACTATGTGCGACTACTGTGCCAACAAACAAAATACATAAATGTGTTTATATATATATATATATATATATATATATATATATATATATATATATATATATATATATATGAGTAACAGTGTTCAGCTCTCTCAAGCATATACACATTTTTTTTTTATTTTTTTTTTTTTATATACCAATGTCCTACTCTCTCGAGTGTGTGATACTAAGTGCAGCTATTATACCAGCAACCAAGTGTAAATAAATAAATATGCATATCAATGTCATAAACCATATGTGCAAAAAATATATATGTGCATGAAAGTCCATAAATGTTCATAACATATCCCGATTGACGTGGAAGTCACAACTTCACAGTTAGAGTCCAATAAGGGAATAAATGTGATAATTAATCCTGGTGTTGTGTTTCTACTTCTTCCACCCGACTGAAATAAGTGCTACCACCACCAACTACTGAAATGCGCACTCACCAGACTCCAGCTGGTAATGGGCCCCAAACTTATTCCGTTCCTGTCAGTGGATATGTGCTCCTTGCTCCTTTCACACAGTGTTCCTTAGTGCCTCAAAAAACAAGGGGCTAATCATGGTGTAGTACGTTTAAAAGGTTTTGTTTATTTAAAAAGATAAAATCAGACTACTCACAAGGGAGGTGCTTTGAACCAGCACCTAGTATCTTTGGCAGTATCGGGCATGGACAGCCGCTCACCAGCTTGTTTTGGGGTGCGTGCCCGGCTCCTGCTTCACTGTGGTTCCACAGGTCAAAAACACTCCCTCTATGCGTTATCCACCTGGCTTCTACTAGTTTCGCAAATATGCGTCATCAGGAAAGCACATGATTGCATTTTATTGACAATATACCCTGAAGAACTGAACAGTCTTTCGCACGGAACAGATGTTGCCGATACACAAAGAATTGTCTGCACAAAACTGCTTAGGCCGGAAAACAATGGTTATTTTTGCCACCTTCCCCTGATGGAGTGCAGTTTGCTTGCATCCAGCAGGGTAAGTCTCACTGTCCAGGCTGTCCGGTGACGTTAAGAATTTTGATTGATCAAAATAATTTTGATTGATAAAAAAAATTAAAGATTAATCGAGGAATTAATATTTAATTTCCCCAGCCCTTTTTTTTACCGCTACTATTCCTTTATATTGGCTTTTAAAATGTACAATTGCAGCAATTTGAAGGTTTAGCACTGGGAAAAACTTTTTGAAAGATAAAAAATGCATTTTATATACAACTATATGGATCAGACCAAAATGAAGGACAAATGAGGAGGAAAAAGCGATAGAGGGATATTGCTCCAATTCAGGGACATACCCTACACTATGAGCTTGGGAAGAGGAATCCAGTGAATTCCTTTTAAAGGTGCAACAATGAAGTCAGAAGTATAGGTTGTTCTTCCTAAAATTTTCACTGAGCCATGTGTCAAGTGTAGGACAAAACAATTACATTTATGCTGAACAAGTCAAAGAATTCTAAAGTTGCAAGTGAATGACTGCTTTGGTCATTTAACCCAGCATACATCTTACCTTTCTCTTTGGGTTTTGACTGTGGCAGGGCAGTGAGAGATCAAAGGAAAAGGGTACCGCAGAGTAAAGATGCTATAGTTTATCAATCTACGCGATAGTTATCCAGACTCATGCAGACTAACATACATTAATCAAAATAACCCTACCCTAACCTATTCCAGACCAAAAAATAAAAAAAGAGTCCTCCCCCACCCACCCAAAGAAAAAATAAAATAATTTTTGATTTGTAGAATTTCAGAAAAAACGTTATATTTGGGAAACTCTACCCTCCCTCTATAGTTGCAAACATGGTCTCCCTCTTATAATCCAGAATTCAATTTGAGACCTAGAACTAGAACTTTATTGCCCATGTGATTACAGAAGTGCGGTAGGCATGCACCTTTAGCTCATCATTATGTATTACTCTGTAATTGAATGTTTATTTAATCATCTTTTTGATCTAATTTTGTATGAATATTTTTTGACCATTTTTTTTTTTTTTAATCAAAATTGTTAAGTATAATCCCTTTTATACTTGTTCCTTTTGTAGTATTTAAACTTTATGCAACACTTCCTGATGAAGCTCTTCTGAGTAAAACATGTAGAGTGAGAAGTGGTTGTACATGTTATTTGGATGATATGTCTTTATGAACAGCTACTATATTTTAAAAGAAACATTCTAAAATAAAATGTACTGTATATGTATTTTTTATAAAACTGAGATGTTTTTCTATTTTTGGTACCTTTAAAGTCCCACCTTCCCATTTCAAAACAACCTTTCCTCTTTAGGTTGTCCTTCAGGAATCACAAAGACTTTTCTCCAAAGTCCCTTGTGGAATAAATCACTTTATTTTGTTGCAGATGACTGTTCATGGCTCTTCTCACCATAATACAGCAGGAGAAGGATCTGTAGGGGAAGAGTCATGCTCAAGTGGATGAAGTGTTTGAACATGAGTATCATTGTCACACTATGTACATTTGAATATGGCTTTACACTCCTTGCAAGATGTTCTGTAGAAGCACAACACTTCACAAATCCAGTATTGTTTTTAAGAGTTCTCAAAAAAGGTTTTAGTTGAAACCCGATACTTTTTCTGAGTGGATGTGGTTTCTTATGACATTTTAATCACTTTGCAGTTTGTATCAGAACTCAGTACTATACTTGTCCCTTCGGAGCTCATGTCAGAACTTGTCAGTGTATTTGTCTTCCTCACAGATACAGGATTGCAACAGTCTCTGAATTTGTGGTGAGCATATTTGTCCTTAGGAAAGGTTGGCTGGGTGCTGGACGGTGGCGGCTGATGCTCAAAAATGTTCAGGGGGCTCAAACAAACTGAAAAAAATAACATCACTTGCAGCCTCACTGTGCCATCAATTGAAGCTGCTGTGCCCAAAAAAAGCAGCCAATGTGACATCAAATGCAGCCATTGTGCCCATCAATTGCAGCGACTCTGCCCCATAAAATGCAGTGACTGTGCCCCATAACATGCAGCCTCTGTGCTCATCAAATGCAGCCACTGTACCCATCATATGCAGCGCTGGGTCCATCATATACAGCCCCTGTGTACATCATACGTAGCCTGTGTGCCCATCATATGCAGCCTCTGTGACCCATTATATGCAGTCTGTGTACCCATCATATGTAGCCTGTGTGCCCAACATATTTAGTCTGCATGCCTATCATATGTAGCCTGTGTGACCCCTCCCGCTTGCTGTCTGACCGGCACACACTTACCCCATCATGGTGGAGGGTGACAGTGGCTGTGGGACATACAGCAGGTGATGGCGGCATGCTCCTGTGTCCTCCATGGCTCTCTGCCTTCCATTCCATCAGGACGTCTGTGCCTTCAGCCAATCAGGTGATGGGTATTAGATCCACGCCACCTGATTGGCTGAGTGGTGGCTCATTGTTAGCAAAGCAAATATACATTTTCTTTGCTACCCCACCTTTTTTGAAGCCTATTAGAGACTATGGGCCAGATTCACGTACATCTGCGCATTATTGGACCGGCGTAGCGCACCACATTTGCGTTAGACTGGCGCAATGTAGCGACGCAATCACCCTATTCTCATCGGTTTTGCGCAGAAATTTGCGCCTGCGCAACGTTATTTCAGAGGCGCAAGGCGGAGTAATTCAAATTGGGAAGGACGTGGGCGTGCAATTAGTAAAATTGGAAGTGGACTAGGGCAAATTAGTGAACTACGCAGACAGCATAAATAGACAGACACAAACGCACTTCCTTTGCAAAAGTACATCCCTTTGTATCCCTCCCTATACAGCAAGGTGCTTTTGTTCTGTTGTTTGTTGCGTTGTGATTTGTCTTTGTGATATTTGTGGACTGTTTGATCTAGTGTTTTGTAGAAGATATTTGAAAATGATTTTTGGTGACTGCTTGTGAGACTTTTTGGTTGATAGTTTTTTGTTTGTTTGTTTTCTTGCTTGATTTTTCCTGCTTGTTTTTGTGAGTGATTTTTGCTGACTGTTTGGGAGAGAGTTGTTGTATGAGTATGACTGAGAGGAAGAGGAAGTTAAGTTTTACTTTGGGGGAGAAACAAATTCTTGCCCGAGTAATTTCCCAATATGGGCGTTTCCTCCACGGCCCGGAGAGTGCCAACACCACCCCGGCCAGGAGGCGTGATATCTTGCAGAACATTACTGACGAGGTGAATGCATCGGGGGGGAGACCCGGACACAGTCGGGGATTGAAAAGAAGATCAATGGCCTCCGGCGTCTGGTCAGAAAGAAGCTGGCCAAAATGGTAGCCCATGCCAGGGCCACAGGAGGGGGCCCACCATGCCCTGTTAGGCCGACAGCGGAGGAGCGTGCGGTGGCCCAGACCTTTCATAGACAACAGGTGGAGGGCCTGCCCGGCTATGACTCAAGTCATGAAGGCGTGATGCCAGGTAAGGTTGGTTTTTTTGCCCTATCAGGTGTGTAGCATGTGTGGGGGAGGGGGTGAAAGGGAATATGTGGCAAGTGTGTGGATCCTCCAACCTGTGAATGTTTTGTGTCATTCACAGATGAGCAGGAGGGTGCTGGGCCATCTGGGCTGACCGCACCATCCCAGGGACAACAGCCTGATGAGAACCCCCCGACAAGGCCGGAGTCATCGGAGGAGGTTGAAGAGGAGGAGGTTGAGGAGGAGGAGTTTGAGGAGGAGGAGGATATCATGTCAGCCCGTGGATTGCTGTTTTTGGAGGAGTCTTCCTCTCTGGCTGGCAGCAGCCAGCCCTCCATAAAGGCTAGCCCCTCCCACTCCTCCCCCAACAGGGCTCCTCTCCCAAGGGCCTCCCCTTCTCCCCGGCCACAAGCCTCAGCTGGAGGCAGGAAGTCACCCCAGAAGACCAGGGGGGTGGCTGAGCTTCTGCCCGCCAATCTGAGAAGGGACCAGGCCCTTCAGACCCACCATCTGGGACAGGTCAGCCAGACTTTGGGGAGGATGGAGGAGAGCCTGTCCTCCATAAAGGATACGCTTGGGGACCTGGACTGCCACTCCGGGGCTCTTACAAACTGCCTAAACCTACTGCAGACTACAACAGCAGACGTTGGGCAGGATGTGAGGGCCCTCACCCAGGCTATCCAGGCCAACACGGCAACACTAGGTGCTGGCCTGAACAGAATTTCCGTGGCCTTGGAGGGCAGGCCGCCAGGTGGGCAGAGACCAGGGGCTGCTCCCCCTTCCCCGGATTACCCCCCCCCTCCCCATGAGTCTCCCCTGAGGAGCCGGGGCCATGGCCGTGGGCGCCCCAGGCGTGGCTCACGCCAACGGCATTAATTTGTTTTTCCCCTTTTTTTTTTTCTGGAATTTTTTATTTTGCTGGAATTTTTTTTTTTTTTTTGCTGGACATTTTTTTGATGTAAATGTTTTTGGAATGTGGGGGTGATTTTCCTGCCGGCAAAGGGGTGTCACCCTCAGTTTTGGTGGAGAAGGGTTCCCCAGGACCAGGGGGAAGTGATCCCCAGGTACGTGTGAATGGTGTATGAATGTACAGTGACATAATTGGAGCATGGCGTGGCGTTGCTGCTCACAAGTCCTGCATGGTGGGCTTGTGCTAATCTAATTAGATGAGGATGTGATGTGTCTGTGCTAGGGACCACAGTGGTGTGCATGCATGCATTCTCATTGTGCCATGATTAATGTGTGTGTTTAACGTGCAAAGATGCCTAATGTGAGCTGTCTCCTGGCTGCTCTTCCATCAGAAGACGGGGTAACCTCGGTTAGGGGGGGATTGTCTGGTTCAGGGGTCAGGTCATCACGTAGGTCAATCTGCAGGCCCTTTCTCACTGCGAAGTTGTGCAGCAGGCAACATGCACCGATGATCTGGCACACGAAGTTTGGGGAATACAACAGGGTCCCCCCAGACTTATCCAGGCATCGGAAACGTGACTTCAGGAGGCCAAAGGTGCGCTCCACCACTGCACGTGTTTTGGCGTCTTCATTGTATCTTTCCTCTCCTGGGGTTTGGGGGTTCCGGATAGGAGTCATGAGATGGGGTTCCAGTGCATATGCAGAGTCACCTGTAAGGGAAAAGACAGGAGGATGTTAGTAGTGCATGTGCCCCTTGTGATGTGTGCATCATGGGGGGGGACAGTCATGCCTCCCACCCATGTCACTCACCAACCAGCCAGGTGTCCCCATACACGTTCTGTTCGAATTCCATTCGGATGGGGCTCTGATTGTATATGTAGCTGTCATGGCTGGATCCGGGGTGTTTGGCACGGAAGTGCCATATGAGGCCTTGGGCATCGACTATCACCTGTACGTTGATGGAATGCCAATGCTTTCGATTGCGGTATATGTGCTCTGTCTCATGGGGGGGGCTGGAGTGCCAAATGTGTGCAATCAATGGCCCCCATGGTGCGTGGGAATCTGGCAATTCTGTAGAAATCTGTCATTGCCTTCAGCCGCAGGTCCTCAGTGGTTGGTTTGATGATTTGGTTGGCCATGCGTCCGAGGATTGCAGGGATAACCTGGTGCACACATCTGCTCATGGAGGATTGTGACATCCCAGCCACCACTCCACTTGTTCTTTGAAAAGAGCCACTGGCAAGGAAATGGAGTGTTGCCATGACCTTGACCAGTGGCTGCACTGCATGTGAGCAGTGTGTTGGGCTGGTGATGTCCTCCTGCAAGGTTATGGTTAATTCCAGGATGGCATGAGGGGTGAATCTGAAGATGCGATACACCTCAGAATCACTCATGCCAAAGAGGTCTATGCGGGTGCGGTAGATCCTCTCCCGTGCCCTCCTCCGTGCCCTCATCCTTCTTTGCTCCTCTAAAGTCAGTAGTATAGCTATGAGCGAGGATGTCCCTGGCATGTTGGCATACAGATTGTTGTGCAACACGTGTGACTGCTCAGCTCCTCACTAACGGTGTTGCTTTCTCTGACATGTAGACGAATTGTCTAATTTTAGACCACCTTTTATATGGTCTAATTTTAGACAGGACGTGCAGCTGTTGCGCACAGCGTGTAGCCTGCGCTGCACCAACGTTCTTTTGTGGATCCCCGTAACTCACTCATTAGCATATTTGAAAAGCAAATCAATGGTGGGTCTAGCGCAGTTTTGCGCGGACAGATGCGCCTGTCTATCGAAATTACGCTGGACAAAAAAAAGTAGATTTCTTGCGTATCTCGTTTTGGGGATGCGGAGTATCGAAACGCATGCGCAAATTTAGACTTACGCCACGCATCTCCTGTTACGCCGGCGTAATCGCTCTGTGAATCTGGCCCTATGGCTCTAATCAGGTGCATCAAAAACACACCCCACCGCTATAATTCAGGCGCCCAGCGGCCGGAAAGCATCTGGTTGCCTGAATAGGGGGTGTCTGTGTAGAATGGATAGATTCTGCAGTGCATGAATCTATCCATTCTATGCAGAGGGGGGTGGCTGGAAAGAGGGGGCGCCACTGCTTGGATCATTTTTAGATTCTGCAATATTTCTGATGAAAATTAAATGAAATAGGAGAAAGATGGAAAGGATACTTGTCCTTCTAGTACTATGAACCCACAGTGGACCACTTTTCTTGTATGTTGTATGGCAGCTATGAGACAATATGGATTCACACCAAGATAAGCGTCTGGATAGTCTAGACCTGGTAGGTGTGGATCTGCCTTAGCAAGTTGTAATTCAAGCAAAAGATAACTCAGTTCTTGAAACTTCTGGTTATCATTATCAGATACAGTATATGTATTCTTTTATTACATTTCTTAATAGGTTTGAGGGGTTCAATGCCATATATGGCATTCATCTTAGACACTGACCTCGCAGAGGTGCCGATGGTGACAGAGCTCTCTGCACACATATATATATATATTTGATGTAAAACCGCAGTTGATACATAGTATTGTAGCCAGGTCCTGGGGCCCCTGAGGCCTAATGGTGACCTCCAGAGTTAGGGAATAATGTGTATCATTGCCTCTTTCTCCCCCACACCCTCTCCAGCATCTATCTGGGACTTCTGAAAAAAATGTATTTAGACGTGCTGGTTTTATAATACCACCGCGTTAATATTTTATAATTTAATTCTTGTATTTTTGTACACCTCGATGATTTTAACGCCATATATATAATGTTCTGGCATTGTACTGGAGAGAATGTTTGTCCTAAGTCTCTTTCCCATTTGGCCAGGCATGTCATCTTGAAGTCTTCTGGGGGCGCAGTCAACAGTATGTACATTTTAGAGACCATATGGTGGAGTGGTTCATTACCCTCCACAATATTCCTCGAACTTTGTTAGTACCCGATTAACCTCCCTGGCGGTATGATTCTTTCAGATTTTAGGTGCTAAAAGCGGTACCATTATTTGCAAGAGAATTTGGCGTTTTATACTGTAGGCTTGTAATTCTTAGGAATAACTCACTGAAATCTATCCAAACAAGAGTCTAATAGGCATCCTGGGTATGATTTTTTTTTTTTTTCTTATTAAAAATTATAATATAATAAATAATTATAAAAAATTATAACAAATAATAATATAATTATAGTAAAAATTATTCAATAATGTAATCAAATCAAAATCACTGAAATTTGCTCAGTTGCAGAATTGTTGCTGTCATTATTTTTTTTTTTTTATGACGAATTTCCCCATAAATCGCTATCGCTAAATTCTGCAAGTGATTCTGATTTATTATCGCTGTTTTTTAGCTGCTCTAAAACAATTTTTGCCATAAAGGGACACTTTTGGTTGCTATGGGCAATCTACAGTTTGCAGGGAGAAAGAACAGTTTTTATTATATAAAATGACATGTAGTGTACAGGGCAGACCACTAGGGACATGGGGGGTGTGTATTTTTTACATACAGTACTGTAATCTATAAGATTACAGTGTACTGTATGTATAGTGTTTGTTTACATTTTTAAATTTGGCGCCGTTCCCCCCCCTACATCGCGACGCTCGCAGGGAAGGGAATCGGCGGAACACACAGCATCAGGCGGACATCCGCCCGCCGTGTACTGCGGGGATTCATCGCTGGATCGCAGAGAAAAGGTAAGTAAACTTTTTTCTGCATCCAGCGAGGTAAGCGCGTGTGTGGCACGGGGTTACCGATCTTTGCTTAAAAATCTCACCCCGTGCCACACACGGGAAGACCGCCAGGGAGGTTAAAGTCTTCTGCATCCCCTAGAGTTTCCAAGAAATGTCGAACCTGCAGTGCTTGCCATATCGGTATTTGCCAACACCCCCAATTTGGATTAATTCCCCTATTGTTAGCCACCCCCTTTCTCCCATAAAGTGCGAGGCTTGAAATATACCTTTCTCTCTTAATCTTTTAAATATCTGGGAATCCATGCCTGGTTTAAACTCTATATTTCCTACAATTGGATAGGGGGGGGAACTTTTAGTAGAGAACTTCGGGTTCTGGCACACTTTATTGCCTGTCCATAGAGTTGGACCTATTATAAGACAGGTTTTAACTGTATGAGGTAGTGCATCATAGCACCATATTGCCCTATTTAAAGGTATGGGGCACATTTGTTGCTCCATCTCGATCCACAATTTATGATCCCCATGTCTACCCCAATCTACTATCCTCCCCAATTGGGTGGCCTGGTGATATTTTAAGACATATTTTAAGTGCTGATATTCCCCCCGCCCCCTTGGGTAGGGTCAACAATTTCATGCCAATCCTTGGCCGTTTACATGCCCATATAAATTTTGTGAATATCATCTGGACTTGGTTGAAGTATGACATGGGGATCTGAACTGGAAGAGCTTGAAAAATATATAAAAATTTTGGAACTACATTCATTTTTAAAATATTACATCTCCCAAACCATGAATGCATCCCTCTACTCCAGCCTTCTAGCAATGTTCTAATTGTGCCCAATAATGGTTTGAAATTTAAATCGAAAATCTCCTTTAAGTCTGGGGGCATATGTGTTCCCAAATAGTTCAATGCTCTAGTCGTCCATTTAAACTTAAAACTATCTACCAAGCCGCTTTTAATGAACTCCGGGAGTGCTATCCCCATCGCCTCCGATTTGCTATAATTAATTTTTAAATTCGACATCTTCCCGTAAAGTTCTACTTCTTTCATTAAATTTGGTAACGAAATGTGTGGTGTTGCTTAAGAGAAAAGCATATCATCTGCATATGCCGATACTTTATATTCTCTTCCACCAAGTTCAATGCCAACGATATCTTTATTTTGTCGAATCTTATTTAACAATGGTTCCAATGTCAATGCAAATAGCAGAGGCGATAGGGGGCAGCCCTGCCTAGTACCATTTGTGATTGTCAAGGGCATAGAATATACCCCATGTACTTTAACCAAGGCCCTAGGCCCCGCATAGACCCCGACTATCCACTGTACCATCCGCTCTCCTAGTCCCATCTGTTTTAAGGTCTCCAGCATAAATTTCCAATTTACTCTATCGAATGCTTTCTCTGCGTCCGTATTCAGGAAAGCACTCTATCTTTTTTTTATTGACTTGATATATCAAATTTAGGACTTTAATAGTGCTATCTCTCGCTTCTCTAGTTGGTATAAACCCCACTTGATCTAGGTGGACAAGTTTGGAGAGCAGGGGCTGTATGCGGGATGCCAGAATCTTTGTCATTATTTTTAGGTCTACATTCAGCAAGGATATTGGTCTGTAACTGCTACATACCCCTGGGTCCTTCCCTTCTTTCGGGATGACCGTAATATGTGCCATCAGGGCTTCCAATAGTAGTATCCCCGTTTGACCTACTGTATTAAATACCTTAGTCTTATATGCTCCCAGTTGTGTGCTGAAACTTTTATAATATTGTATAGTGAACCCATATGGGCCTGGCGCCTTACCATGTTTTATTGTTTTCATTATTGTTTGCACTTCTGTTTCTAACTCTGTTTTCTAAGTTTCTACGTTCTGGAGATGTTAGTCTAGTTAAACATGAAGAAGATATATATTTCTCGACAGTCCCAGGTGGGTTCACTATTTCTTGGAGATTATAAAAAGAGGCATAGTATTTCCTAATTTCTTGCGCTATTTCTTTTGAAAGATAAAGTTTCTGATCTGCTTTTGTTTTAATAAATGGGACATATGACCGTGTCTGTAGTTTTTTTTAATTTTCTTGCCAGTAACTTCCCACATTTATCTCCTGAATTATACAACGTCCTTTTTGAGTATTGTAGAACTGCTTCAGCCTTGTATCGTAGGAGGGCTGCTACTTGTCTTCTTAAATGTGTTAATTCCGTTCCCAAGCCTACTTCTGTTTTTTTTTTATGCTGTATCTCTAATCTCTGTATTTTTTCTAAGAGTTCTTTTATTTGTTCTTCTCTTGCCTTTTTAATCCTGGAGCCATGTTTAATTAAGACCCCTCAAATTACTGATTTATGGGCTTCCCATATTATTCCTGGGTCACATTCTCTGTTATAATTTGTCTGAAAGTATCATATTATTTTGTTTTTTTACATCCTCCATCATTTGGGGGTTCTGCAATAGACTCTCGTTAAATCTCCATCTCCACTCTGGCATCTGAGTCCCCCCGCCTAAAGTCACCTCCATCGTAACTGGTGCTTGGTCTGTCCATGTTATATTCCCTATTAAGATTTCTTGTACCAAATGTAGCATCTGATCAGGTATCAAAAAAAGATCTATTCTTGAATATATTTGGTGTGGGTTTGAATAATACGTATAATACTTTTCTCCTGCGTGTAAGATACGCCAGCCATCCACTAGCTGTAATTCATGTAGTTTCCGTATAATTCGTTTTCTAATTCCACTAGGGACCGATGATACCCCACCAAAGATGTCTACCTTTGGGTCCAAGGGAATATTTAAATCTCCTCCACATATCAATTTACCTTCTCTGAAGTTCATCAATTTAGAGAGCACCTTAACTAAAAAGCCACCTTGACCAACGTTCGGTGCATATATAGTAGCTAATGTTACCTTCTCTCTGCCTATTACCCCTTTTAGAAAAAGAAATCTCCCTCCCGGGTCAGCAAATTTATCCGTTAGAGACCAGGGAAATCTGTTTGATATAAGGATAGCCACTCCTTTACTTTTAGCTTCTTGATTTGAGGCCTGAAATATATTTGGGAAGCACCTATTTTGAAGATAGGGATATGCCCCTTCTTTAAAATGTGTTTCTTGGTTAAATCCTATATCTGTGTTAAGGGATTTTAACTCATTTAATAGTATCTTACTTTTTTCAGGGATATTAAGCCCTCTCACATTTAAGGAAGTAACCCGTATTTTATCCATCTATCTTGTCACGGTAGTTCAACAGAGGGGGAGAGAGAAAGAAGGCAAGAAAAAAAAAAAAAGAAAGTAAAAAAAAAAAAATTAAAATGAAAAAAGTTAAGGGGAGCGAGGAGCCCAAGTCTCCTCTTTAGCGGTCTGAGGCCGCATACACAAGACCAAATAAATCTGCTCAAATCGGTCGGACAGACCGATTTGATCAGATTTGTCTGCTGGCTGTTTTGGTTTGATCGCTGTTCACATGATCAAACCAAAATCCCCACCGGCAGACAGCGCGGTGACGTGGCGGTGACGTTGACGCCGCCACGTCACCGCACCAGGAAGTAAAACACTTCTGCGCATGCGTCAAATTCATTCGACGCATGTGCGGGCAGATATGTCTGCTGGTTAGCGTACTAACCAGCAGACATATCGGTCCGACGGGTTCCCAGCAGACAGATTTTAAAGCATGCTTTAAAATCTGTCTGCTGGACAAATCCGTCTGCTCGCCCGTACACACGATCGAATCTGTCTGCTGAGACGGTCTGTCAGACCGTTTCCAGCAGATAGATTTGATCGTGTGTACGCGGCCTGAGGGGGTTATATATTACGACTCCTACTTGGGACTACTATTTTCCCGTAGGTGCCGAAAATTGGGGTACTGGCCTCCAATAGCAAGAGCGACTGAGCTCCCGTTTCCTCCCCTCTCCTCTTTTATCTCTTATTTTTTTACCCTTTTATCCGTTAATAACAAGCCTTTATTCTACACTATCCTTTCTCCTCTACCCCCCCTCCCTCCCTCTCCTCCTTCCCCTTCTCGACGTCCCCCCTAAATCTCCTCCTTCCCGGTATGCTTACTTTTTATATATCTAAATTTTCTGTACAAGCTATTCACTCATTGATAAATATTCATACATATTTATATACATTATTATCCCCTTAAACTATTATTTCATATAGCCCGTTTACTTTTTATTCCAGGTTAATTCTTATCCTAATTTCCGTTTTTCATCATCTTTACAATCACCATCCCTCTTATCCAATCTAATTTCATGAGTGCACGGAAGCAAAGATACAATTTCAATATACTCCCTCTTCCAAATTTTTTCTTTCAGTGCTCCAGATAATTGAAATCCCAGAAGAGATAATTTGCATGTTAAGACTTCTATCAAGCAAGATTCTGGGACTAGCGGATAATTTAGACCCGCGTACCTGATCGCCGCCGGTGTCCCATGACCGGTCATCGGAGCTGAACAACGGGGAGAGGTGTGTGTAAACACACCTTCCCTGTTCTTCGTTGTGGCAATATAGGGAAAGACGAACAATGACTTCACACGTCCAGCCCCGCCCCCCTACAGTTAGAAACACATATGAGGTCACACTTAACCCCTAAAGTGCTCCCTAGTGGTTAACTCCTTTTTTATAGCACTTTTTGCTGTGGAAATGACAATGGTCCCAAAAATGTGTAAGAATTGTAAATGGGTAAAAAATGCTGATCCCCGCCATTAGTAGTAAAAAAAAATATATATATTAGTAAAAATGCAATAAAACTATCCCCTATTTTGTAACTCTATATATTTTGTGCAAACAAATCGATAAACGCTTATTGCGATTTTTTTTCTTTACCAAAAATAGGTAGAAGAATACGTATCGGCCATAACTGAGGAAATTTTTTTTTAATATATTTTTGGGGGATATTTATTATAGCAAAAAGTAAAAAATGTTGCATTTTTTTTCGAAATGTTTCGCTCTACTTTTGTTTATAGCGCAAAAAATAAAAACCACAGAGGTGATCAAATACCACCAAAAGAAATCTCTATTTGTGTGAAAAAAAGGAAGCCAATTTTGTTTGGTGAAATGGTAGCGGTACAATGTACCCCGTTACCAATTCACATAGGGGGGCCGGCATCTGGGAGTCCCCTTTGTTAAAGGCAGCGTCTAGATTCCGATAAGCCCCCTGCCTGCAGACCCCCACAATCACCGGTCAAGGGTTGTGGGAATGAGGCCCTTGTCCCCATCAACATGGGGACATCCTCCCCATGTTGGAAAAAGAGGAGGTACTCACTAACTCATATCAGACAATATTGGCCACATCCCTGGATTTATAGACAAAAAAGAGAATATCTCCCCCTGGGTGGGACTTTAAAGGCCAAACAAAGTTTAGAAGTATAACATTTAAATTTTAATAGAAATAGGTACACATGATGGCACTTAATGATAATATACGCAGCAAGCACCCAATGTGCATATAAAAAAACACATATTCAAATAAAAAACAATAAAACAACACGTATGCCACAAAAAGTGGCAGATAGACAAAAATTCTCCTAGTTGATGATTCATAAATGCCTGACGCGTTTCTGGTAGTAGACCGTCATCAGGGGCCACAGGTGAAGAGTAGCACAATCGTGTTTCTCTTTTCTACATGAACCAAATCATTTTATGGATATAGACCCTTCCTGGTTGGAGGAAAATATAGAGATAGGGTTGCGTCTGAGCATTCCTCAAGCCCAGAGGCATAGGGAATAAATGGGCCCAAGGCCTTCCGGTGTAATAATACCAGGTCGCATCCTGCCCAAATCCAAATAAAAAAATACCCTGGATCCCTGTAGGAGTCTTAATAGACCCACTGTCTCTCTAGGTGCAAAATCAGAGGATAATGCCGCGTACACACGATCATTTTTTGTGATGAAAAAAAACAAAGTTTTCTGTGAAGTAAAAAACTACGTTTTTGAAACGTCACTTTTCAAAGACGATGTTGCATACACACCATCGTTTTTTTCACAAAAAGCGAGGTTACGTTCACCACTCTTTTCTATTGAAGCTTGCTTCATAACTAGTTTCTGGGCATGCGCGGGTTGAAAAACGTCGTTTTAAACAACGTTTTTGCTACACACTGTGACTTTTTGTGAAACAAAAAACGACGTTTTGAAAAACGACACAAAAAATTCAAGCATGTTGGAATTTTTTTTTGGTCGTTTTTTTGAAGACAAAAAACGATGTTTTGCGCACACACAATCAATTTAAATGACAGTTTAAAAAACTAATTTTTTTTTCATCGCAAAAAACGACCATGTGTACGCGGCATTAGAGAGTGGTGTTTCCCGCAGTGTCCAGGCACCTGCCAACAGCCAATGTTCGAGTCTAACTCATGTTCGACCCGAACATAAAGCTCATCCCTAATCTCTAGTCTTCAAAATTTAAATCCATGATGTTCATCTACAGTACCACCTTATCATGTAAAAATATGTTTTTTGTTCACTTTTATTTCTCCTCTGCATTCAAGATTGAATGCTTTGAACAATCTTTTAAAAAAAAAGGTCATAATACTGAAAGTGGTTATGCTGGTATAAAGGGAACATTATATTTTATGCCTTAATGAGCACATTTCCCATTTTTTTCACAATTTGGACACTTTTCTAGATCTAGATCTTTTCTAGATCTGTGATGGAATGTGCACAGGATTGTGATAGGAAACATTTTATTAAAGCTCATAGTGAGAAGCTATGACTAAAGCCTTGTGCACATGATCAGAGTTTTGGACGATCGAATGTCCATTTTTGTTGCATGCTATTCTCATGTCAAATGTGAAAAGGTTACTCACCAAAACCTTGGTTTGCAAGCATAATTTGTTCCAGAAACGTGCTTGTAATCCAAAGCACTTGTATATCAAAGCATTTTTTTACAGGGTAATAGAGAGGCACCTTTAAGGCCGCGTACACATGATCAGTCCAAACCGATGAAAATGGACTGAAGTTCAGTTTCATCGGTCCAAACCGACCGTGTGTAATGCCCATCAGTCTTTTGTCCTTCAGTCCGAAGTTTTAAAACTTGCTTTAAAATCGGACTGATGGACGCCTGAACATCGGTCAAAACCGATGGTTAGTATGCAAAAGCATCGGTTCAAAACCTGCGCATGCTCAGAATCAAGTCGAGGTATGCTTGGAAGCATTGAACTTCGTTTTTTTCAGCACGTCGTTGTGTTTTACGTTACCGCGTTCTGACACGATCGGTTTTTGAACTGATGGTGTGTACGCACATCAGACCATCAGTCTGTGAACCCATGAAAATGAACGTCAGTCCGTTTTCATAGGTTTGAACTGATCGTGTGTACAAGGCCTAAGTGTAGCAATAAGTTGCTAAATGTTATACCGTCATTAAATGTAACCATATTGCTACATTTAGAGGCTCCTCTCTTCTTTTTTAGGGTCCTTTCACACGTGCGGACCGTTTTTTAGATCCGTTTTTTATCATCAGTTGATCCGTTTTTTCATCTGTTTTTCATCAGTTTTTCGTCCGTTTTTCATCAGTTGTCATCCGTTTTTCATCCGTCTTTTCATCCGTTTTTTCATCCTTTTTTTTTTTTTTTTATTACATATTTTGATGAAAAACGGATGTTAGCGGATCGAATGTTAAACGGATCGTCCGCTAACATCCGTTTTTCGTCCGTTCCGTTTTTTTTTTGACGAAAGAAAAATAGGGTTTTCTTCCGTTCAAAAAAACGGAGCTTAACGGAGATGGATGTTAACGGATGGGTGTGAAAGGACCCATTGGAAAGCATTGCGGTCCGTAAACGGACGTCTAACAAACGGACGAACGATCCGCACGTGTGCCCTCTACAGTTAGAACACTCATAGGACACACATTTAACCCCTTCCCCGCCCCCTAGTGGTTAACCCCTTCACTGCCAGTCACATTTATACAGTAATCAATGCATATTTATAGCATCGTTCACTGTATAAATGTAAATGGTCCCAAAAATGTCAAAAAGTGTCCGATGTGTCCGCCATAACGTCGCAGTCCCAATAAAAAAATCGCAGATCACCGCCATTAATAGTAAACTATCCCCTATTTTGTAAACACTATCAATTTTGCGCAAACCAATCGATAAACGCTTATTGCATTTTTTTTTACCAAAAATATGTAGAAGAATACGTATCGGCCAAAACTGAGGAAAAAAATATTTTTTTTATATATTTTTTGGGTTATTATAGCAAAAAGTAAAAAATATTGTTTTTTTTTCAAAATTGACGCTCTCTTTTTGTTTATAGCGCAAAAAATAAAAACCGCAGAGGTGATCAAATACCACCAAAAGAAAGCTCTATTTGTGGGAAAAAAAGGACGCCAATTTTGTTTGGGAGCCACGTCGCACGACCGCGCAATTGTCAGTTAAAGCGACGCAGTGCCGGAAGCTTAAATTTTGTCTGGGCAGGAAGGGGGTGTAGGTGCACAGTAGGCAAGTGGTAAAATAAAACTCAGACGTTGAGTTCATGTACAACAACATTTTTTATAATCTGCACATCCAGCTTTTGTCTGACGAAGAACAAGAATCGGCTGTCGAAAGCACCATACTAACGATCCAAAAATCGGCAGATCGATCATGGGACGAAATTTTACTTTCGATCTTCGTATCATGTTTACGGGCCTTTTTTTCTTCTTCTACTTCTTCTTCTTCTTAAAACAGATCAAGTTTTTTTTCAGGCTTTACTAGTTTGTGCTTTATTACAATTAGCTAAATTAAATGTTCCATATTGAATATTGGCTTACAATGGCAACTTCCAACTGTTATTTCATAATGAACTACATGGTAGAGTCCTTTGTAGCTTTGATGACTACAGCTGGGAAAAGAGATTACATCTTGTTTCTAAAGAAGCTCCTGGCCACCACAGTTTTTAAAAACAGCAGAAGCCATTTCCTGTTTTTACATGTTAAAGTCTCCTCATTTTAAGGAACAATTGACAGGGAAGCCAAACTTGGATTCTAATTCTAAGCATTTTCTGTATTTGGCAAGTATAGACTGCTAAACACAATTTATTTCCTTTCCTGTACATGTTCAGTATTAACTTTCTATTCATGTAGTAACAAAACCTTCATGTTTATTGTTATGTGTCAGAAAATCAGTGAGTTCCAGCAATGCTAATATAGCTTTTAAGTGAAATTATAATATAATGAAACTATAGGTGCCCATACACACCGGGATTGGTTTACTATACCTGGAGAGTGCCAAATCTGGCACAGCTGTGCATAGTAGTTAATCAGTTCCTAACTTCAGCTTGTTTAATTAAAGCCCCATACACACAATCAGACTTTTTTACAAGTTGACAACAAAGGTCCAACGAACGTGTTTTATCGGACAATCCGACTGTTTGTATGCTCCATCGGACAATTTTTTTCTGTTTTTCAACGGACAAAAGTTCTCTGTGCATGCTCTCAAACTTTCCGGCAACAAATGTGTTACATTGGATCATCCGATCGCATGTACACAAGTCCATCGGACTAAAATCCAAAGTACAAACACGCATTCTCGGAAGCAAAAAACAGCCGGAAACGTCCAGTCTTGTAAAACTAGCGTTCATAATGCAGATATCACATTGGTGATGCAGCAAATTATGAACTCTCAAAATGCAGCGCACATTCTCTTCTTATTTATAATGGGATAATAATAAAATTGCTTTGCTGATGATATTGACGGAGTAATAACAAACGTATTTACAAAGGATTGGTGTTCTAGTGATATCAATAAGATTTTTTTTTTTGTGTGTCAAGTTAGCACGACCCCATTATCCCCTAGTAGTTTTGAAGCTCAAAGCTCCAACTCTGTTTGTGTCCCTTGTTATTAATTTTAAATTGTATTTTAGAAATGTACCTGCCTACTCCCAAACTGTCATTAGAAGTTAAACACATAAGCAAGTATTTTTTGTATAATTTTTTTTATTTTGAAAAGTAAGCACAAGAAGGGCATATAAAAATCAAGCTCAAGGCAGCAATGGATCAACTGGTGGAATTGGCAAAGCCTCTGTACCCCAGGGCAGACATCAATTATGCGAAGAGCAAAATTGGGAACCTGAGGAGTACATACAATAGGGAGCACAAGATGGTCCTGGACTCCGAGCGATCGGAAGCAGCAGCAGATAACATATATGTCCCCAGGCTGTGGTACTACAGCAGGCTGCGATTATTGACAGACCAGACCGTACCATGCCCATCGCTCTCCCCACTCCTTTCCACATCAGCTGAGGCCATTTTGTTTCAGGTGCATCCAGAACAAAAATAAAAGTAAAAAATTAGTAGACATATTATCTGTCATCAAAATTAACAAACTGAAACCAGAATGAGAAAATAATACACAGAAGAGGAACTAAAGTATAACCAAGAAAATCATACTTAAAAAAAAAATATTCCCCCCCCCCCCCCACATGGAACTTATACCAGGATAGACCATATTTTATTAGACCATAGGCTATTGGAGCAGGTTTCCGAGACTAACATTGGAATCATGACCCTGTCTGACCATGCCCCTGTGTCTATGCAAATTAAACTAGCCTCCCACAAGAATCAACAGAGGATTTGGCATTTAAATAACAACTTAATTCAAGAGGGACAAGGGGCGGATAGAGTTGAAGAGGAGCTCAAAAGTTTTTTTGCACTGAATGATACGGAAGAGATCTCTAGCGCAACTCTTTGGGAGTCGCATAAAGCATACATTAGAGGGATATTGATCCCTGAGGGGGCAAGGGAAAAAAAGAGACTAATAAGAAGATGGACACTTTGTCCATGGACACAAAGAGTTAGGACAAAAAGAGACGTACCTTAAGCTAATTTTAAAAAGAGAGGAGTTTAAGGAGATCATGGAACAGGTAACAAGCAAAAACTTTAATAACATAGCTAGAGAGAGATACCTGTGGGGAAAAAAGCCAAGTAAACATCTGGCCAAAATGGCTCACAAAAAGCAAACTAGAAACTACATCGAGAAAATAAAAAATAAAAATGGCAACCTAGCCTACTCCACCACAGACATAGCCGCAACTTTCAAAAATTACTACGAAGAGTTATACTCAATCGACCAGTCGAGGGTGCAAGTAAGAGAAAAGGAGGTTAAAATCCAAGAATTCTTGGAGGCAGCAGGACTCCCCAAAATTGAGGAAATAGACAGAATAAACCTAGACAAGGCTATCACTGAAGCAGAAATCAAAAAAGCCCTTGATAATACGGCAGGAGGAAAAAGCCCTGGACCAGACGGGTTCTCCGCTTTCTACTACAAGAAATTTAGTAACATCTTAATACCAAGATTATGTAAATACTTCAATGGCCTAGGGTCTGAGTATGAAACGAGCAAAGATGCATTAGCTGCCTCCGTTGCAATAATTTTAAAAGAAGGGAAGGACAGCTCACTGTGTACAAGTTATAGACCGATATCCCTTCTGAACGCGGACATAAAGCTGTTTGCCAAAATTCTAGCTGAACGTCTGAAAAGTGTCCTGCACTATCTGGTACACCCTGACCAGGTAGGATTTGTCCCCAATAGGGAGGGGAAGGACAATAGCATTAGGGCCCTCCTTATACTCCAGAAGTTAAAACAGACTGAGTCCCCAGGTCTATTCCTGTCGATTGATGCTGAAAAAGCTTTTGACAGGGTAGACTGGGGATTCATGAGGATGACTCTTAAAGAAACCGGTATAGGTAATAGACTGTTTAATTGGATTAATTCATTATACCATCACCCATCTGCTAAAGTTAAAGTAAATGGGACGCTCTCGGATTCCTATGAGATGAGGAATGCGACTAGACGGGGGTGTCCCCTGTCCCCCCTGCTATTCATCCTATCATTGGAACCACTGCTGTCCATGGTCCGGAAGGACCCCGACATCAAGGGAGTTAAGGTGGAAGACGAAGATCACAAGCTGTCCGCATTCACAGACGATATCTTGTTCTATTTGACCAACCCGGCGTCTTCTATTCAAAAGCTCTCCAAGACATTACAACATTATGGATCCATCTCAAACTTTAAAATCAACATAACAAAATCTGAAATTCTTAACATAAATTTAAATAAGACCGAGGACCTTTTACGTCTGAAAAACGCACAGTAACATGCGGAGTCCCTCAAGGATCGCCTCTGTCACCAGTGCTGTTTAACATTTATCTTCGTCCTCTTTTTGAGATCATCAGCAGCCAAAAACTGCTCTACCACTCATATGCAGATGATACGCAACTGTATTTCCGCATCTGCAACAGACAGGATCACCACCTCAATCTAGAGACATACCTCTCTTTGATAGAGGACTGGATGACAAAGAGTTACCTTAAACTCAATGGAGCAAAAACAGAACTTCTTCTGTTTCACGCCAAGCGCAGGAATCAACTTTCAACAGCGTGGACCCCCCCGCCTATTTTGGGCAGAATCATCACCCCTAGCGCCAAAGTCAAAAGCCTAGGGGTCATTTTTGACTCCTTTATGACAATGGACGCTCAAATAGGGTCAGTAGTCAGCGGATCTCACCATCTACTGCGCCTACTACGCAGACTCACTCCGTTCATCCCCAAAGAAGATTTAGCGGTCGTGGTGGGAGCTATTGTAAACTCCAGGCTGGATTATGCAAACGCCCTTTACCTCGGCCTCCCCAAGTACCAAATCGCTCGTCTGCAAGTCGTTCAGAATACGGCCGCCAGACTTGTGACTGGGAAAAAACCCTGGGAATCCATCTCACCTTCACTGAGAGCCCTTCATTGGCTGCCAGTTAAAGACAGAATTGCTTTTAAAGCTCTCTGTCTTACGCATAGATGTGTCTATGGGAATGCCCCCCTTTATTTATGCGAAATAATAAAAGCGCATAATCCCAATCGCGTTTTGCGATCCACGAATCAGAACCTGCTCCAGGTTCCGAAACCCAACTTCAAGTCCAAAGGAGAAAGAAGATTTGCGATCCAGGGTCCCAGACTATGGAACGCTTTACCAACCAACATCCGATTGGAGGAGAACCACCTAGCATTTAGGAAAAAGGTCAAGACTTTTCTCTTTTGATATCAAAGGAGACAGGAACAACAAGCGCCCAGAGGCGATTCAGTTCGCATGTGCCGCGCTATACAAGTTTTCATTCATTCAGGAAGAACAGGTTAGGGAGGTATGCGCCTTTACTTGGTCCCGGGAACTAAAATACCTTGGTATTAAATTGGCGAATACGGTTCAGAAAATATATAAAATTAACTACGTCCCTTTGCTAAACGAGATTAAACTGGAATTAAAAAAAACAATTAACAAACCTATCTCATGGTTTGGACGCATAAATATGCTAAAAATGATAATAATACCAAAAATACTCTATAAATTCCTGTTATTGCCGATAGTGGTCCCCCAACAATTCTTAAGTATTTTGAACTCGTTACTAACAAACTATGTGTGGAAAAATAAAAAGCACAGAATCTCACTCTCCATCTTAAAACAAGAAAAACAACAGGGGGGTGTAGCGGTCCCAGACATTAAAAACTACTACAAGGCGGCGGTTCTCTCAAGGGCAGTGGAGTGGGCCAGGGATAGAAAGTACAAAAGATGGGTTCAAATCGAAAAAGCCCAAGCACAGACACAACTGAGTAACATCATCTGGATCCCTCCCCAACACAGAGCACTTGATCACAATACTTTTGATTTGACTCGAGACACGATAAGAATGTGGGATAGGGTACAGACACAAATAGGAAGTAAATATAATTCCCCACTTATGAAATTAAAGAATAATCCGTATTTTTCACCCGGGGAAAAAAAAATTGGTGGTAATTGGATAAGAAACGGGAATGCACATTTAGGGGACATAATTAAAGACGGCGAGATAATGCCCTACGAAGAACTAAGGATTAAAACTGATCTTTGGAACCTAAATTGGTGGCATTATTCGCAGCTCAAGCACTTTGTTCGACACCTGCCCCGCCCTATACGGACGGAGGCGGAGCTGACAGCACTGGAGAAGGTTTGTAATTCAACAAATTCCAAAGGCACGATCACAAAACTATATAAAATTCTTATAAAAATAGGAGCACGAAATGAAGCACCATTTTTAGAAAAATGGGAAAGGGAGCTGGGAATACTCAGAGGGACCCATACCTATCAGAGAATCATGCATTGGACGCACTTCTCTGCTATTGATATACGCACGGCCGAGTCAAATTATAAATGCATTTCGGGCTGGTACGCCACACCAGACAAAACCAGTAAGTTCAAGGAGGGACAGTCTGCTAAGTGCTGGCGCGGGTGCCCAGATAAGGGGACAATGGCACATCTATGGTGGGCATGCCCGAAAATCCAAAAGTACTGGGATACCATACTTAGCTCAATAAAAGAAATTACGGGGAAGGAGCTTAAAAAGGACCCCTGGGGGGTACTCTTCCACTGCGGTCATGAAAGTCCCAAAAGATACAAGCAATCTCTCCTACCACATTTGCTGAATGCAGCAAAAAGACTTATTCCCATCAAGTGGCAAGAAGAGGAATGTCCCCAGGTGTGGGATTGGATGAACGCAGTGGAAGAAACACATAGGATGGAGAAGCTAAAAGCGACATACTTAGAAACAATGGGGGACTCTATGGAAAAATGGGATAAGTGGACAGAGTATAAGAAAACTTGGAGTTACGCAGAGAAATTGAGGATCCTTTAGTCTACTGGGAAACTTAGTTTAAACCAAATTTACACATTAAGGTTGGCCAGAAAAGGCTGATTGTCCTAGCCATAAACCTCTGGTTTCTTTTTGTTTAGCTTTTAATAGGTTGTGTGATCTCTATTCCTTAGGATACTAGATAAGCTTAGAACGGTGAGGAGCCCCTGGGTGCCACGAGGGGGGATGGGGGGGAGGGAGAGCGAGTGGAAAACGTTTATTGCGTAAGGGGCTTTTCCGGGGGTACCTCCCTGGCCAACGAGCTGTTTTTAAGGCTTTCTTCCATCGTTTCATGGAAAGGACGGGTGGGGAGCAAGACCCTTACGCATTTCCTATTTGTATAATGTGCTGGAAAAAAAAAAAGACTACCACAAATGATGCAAACCTATCATTGAGACGAAAATAAGCATCATACCATGAGCTGGTCTCTTGTGCTTGGTCAAGGCTGAATGTGGTTAAAAAAAAATAATAATAATATATATATATATATATATATATATATAATGTGTGTGTATGTATGTATGTATAAATTAGCAACCCCCCCCAAAAAAAAAAATCCCCAGACCAGTGGCCTTGTTGGGGATCCTGGGGCTGAATTTGCCACTGACCACCATGCTGCTGGGGTAGGTGGGGTTGCTGAGGTGGGTAGGGTTGCTGGGGTGGGTAGACTTGTTGTGGAGGTGGTGAAGGTTTGTGCTCCAAATCACACACATGTGTTTTTCGTGTTGTCTCACGTTTCCTCGCCTTGCTCAGGAGCTGGACAATTAGCCCCTCACATAGCCCCCCTTGCTCCTTGTCCACCTCCCAGAGCTTATTTGTAGTGTGATGGCTGATGTTTCCTGACTCAAGAAGTCAGCCGTGGCCTCATCCAGGTTGTGGCTCTTCCTGGCCCTTTTGGTAAGAGGGCGCAGGGGAGGGGTTTGGCACTCCGTTTGCCTGCTGGGCCCGACCTCTTCTTGGCTCAAACTTTCCTGTTTGTGAAAATGGAACATATTTTTATTTTTTTTGTCATCAATCACAAACACTTTTAAACTCATGACTTTTTAAACTTGAATGTGTCCAAATAGCAAAGACTATCTTGTCCTAATCCTTTTTGGCCACTACTGTCTATTGATATGGAAATCACTTCGTTAACACAGAAAATTAGTATCCATGATAACATCTAATTAACATCATTATATTTTTGTCTTCAAATCTTTTCAACAATGCTATATCTGGGTCAAGCTGAGCTCCTCCCCATCTTCATCCTGTGTAAGATCAGGGTCAGTATCGGTGGCCTCAGCATATGTGAAGGGTAGTGTGGAGAGAGATTTGCATGATACAGTTTGATCTGACAAAAATTGTAGGCTGTTGAAGTACCACAGCTTGGGTACATAAATGTCTTCTGCTGCTACTCCCGATTCTTTGGATCTTTGTTCGCTCCCTGTTATACATGCTCCTGAAGCCCCCAATTTTGGTCTTCACCAAACTGTACGTTGCCCTGGGGTACACAGTCTTTGCCAATTTCAAACTCCACTCTCAGAGCGTCATGACAATGGGGCGTGACCAGATTCTCTATTCTGCACGCGACATACACGGCAAAACATTCGGGAGGGACGACATGATGGTGGAATCACTAAAATGTAGCAGGCCCCGCGGTGGTGGAGCTTACAGAAAACATAAGGCCACCCCCAAGAGCAAGGGGGAGATGGTGGAGATGGTGTGCATATTGGAGAGATATGACTACGACTGTAAGCTGCAGAACTATGAAAGGCCCAACACCGAAAAGACTGGATGCTGGAGAAGGTCATCGTGGTATTGGAGGGAGAATATTCAGTGCACCGAACAAAGGATCAAATCCGCAAGCAATGGTCGGATTTAAAGCACAGTGAGAAAGACCAGATGGACTCCACCCATCGCATAATAAAAAAAGTGAGCCAGATTAAAAATGAAATCATTATGTTGATGTTGTAATTAGCTGTCTGTATATTTGCTTTGTACAAGTAGGTCTTCAAAAATAGATATAATATTTTCTCTAATGTAGGTATGAATATTTTGTGTAAAGATTAAGTAAATTTTAAAGCAGATATGAACTATACTTTTTTTTGGAGTACCCTTTTTTGGTATACAAATTTGTATTGTATTTTATTCTTTCAACAGAAAAAATTCAAACACAAAGTCACCAGAAAAGCCACCAGAGGGGACAAAGGGAGGCTTCCCTTGGCCAGGCCTCAACAGGGGAGACAACAGGGCCATATTCTCCCCAAAATCGTAAGTGACAACTTCTAACACACTCATTTAGCCACCAACAGGAGTTTCTAGGTGGGTCAAAAGCCATGGGCTTATGGCGTAACTTAAAGCGGAGCTCCACCCGCATTTTTTTTTCAAAGTCGGCAGCTACTAACAGTGTAGCTGCTGACTTTGAATAAGGACACTTACCTGTCCTAGGTGCCCGCGCTGACGTCCCCCACCGATGCCAATCCTCGATCCCGGCACCGCCATCCACAGTCAGGGAAACATGCAGTGAAGCAGTGTGGCTTCACTGCCCGTTTCCTACTGCGCATGTGCGAGCAGCGCGGCGCTTTGTGAATGGTCCGGCTGCTTTCTGGGATACACACAGTTCCCAGAATGCAGCGCGGCCCATTCACAAGAAGACACCGAGAAGAGGAGGAGGAAGAAAACCACACCGCGGATCATGAGGGCAGATTCGGGACTTCCGCATAGCAACAGCCTATTTAGGGTGAGAAAATCAGGGTGGAGCTCCGCTTTAAGGAGTAAAGAACACTTTATGGTTGCTGTGTGGCTCATTAGTGCCCATTAATGCAGCCTTGCCAGGGTAGACATGGGTAGAGGAGAGGCCCTGCGGATCACAGTCATGCCTGCTAGAATGATCATCATATATCCCTTATCCTATAGGAGACAAGAGGGATGGGTGGCAACCAGGGCCAGATTAAGAACATCATGGGCCTGGTGCTGAGGATTTTGGTGGGGCCTTTTATAAATAATAAATAAATGCGTGGGAATCACAGCGCAGCACTGGAGGGCCCAGTTTGAAAATTTAAGTGTACCCTAATGTGCTAATATGCTGTGCATACTTGTACATTGTGACATAACCTACCCCAGGGCCTCTAAAAAAGTAGTACGGTCAGGAAAGTTTACTACCGCTTTAACATCACAGGATCCCAGGAGCCTCTCATGGGGCCCCCTACTGACCCAGTGGCCCTTGGGCAGTGCATAAGTGCATAGTTGCCAACATTTAAAAAATATTTTCAGGGACACTTTTTTTCACAAGTGCTCTGTACATCACAGTAGTAATCACAAAATTAAATAAGTTCTAATAATGGGGCAGAACAAATATGAGAACTGAGATTTCCTTTAGTTGAACTAACAAAAGTGTGTCCATTCTAGAGCTGGTAGCATTGAGGGTATTCACTATTCAGTATCATTTTAAAGTAAGGCCGTGCAAATTAACTTTTAATTGATTGATTAATCTTTAATTTTTTTGATCGATCAAAATCTTTTTGATCGATTAAAATTCTTTTGATTGATACTCACTTCTCCGCCGGCTTCTGGGCCTTCAGGGAGTTCCGTCGGAGATCCAGTGACGTCACGGACACCGGCGGGGGCTTGCCGTGTCCATCTGAAGGGCTCCTTTTCTGTGCCTTCATATCTGCATGCCGATGGGACCTTACTATGTGCCACACGCAAGGGCTGTTACACTTCCCTCTATCAACCTGGGATTCTACAGCCATCCACTGGGAGTTCTGATAGTTCCCTTCATGGGACATCTACATGCCGGCAGACTGATGTTAACCTCTCCTCATCTGGATTCAGCAGTGGCATCGTTGTACACATTTTTATACCAGTATCATACTTCGCTACATGTTTTTATGACTGCTTTTGCTACCGTTTGGTATTACTCGCACCATTTTTACAGTTTATGTAGCTACATCGATTTTATCTCCAGTGCAATATTTATTTTGTTACCTACTTGAAGACTATAAAAGTTTTAATGCTATTCCCATCGAGCGCTGCCTTTGTGTGTTCTTTGTATCCTGTTATCCATTTTTCCAGTGGTTGGAGCTGCACTGGCAATCAGCCTGCAAGGAGATCAGCTAAAAGTAGTTGGATCGGTATGTGCGTTATAATTAATCGAAATTAGTTGATTAATCGATTAAAAAAAAAAAAAAGATTAATCGAACACAAAAATTTTGATCAGTAACAGCCCTATTTTAAAGAACTGTTTTTGTGGGTAAGCGACATAGGGGAGGAGTATGGATGGTATATAAGTGGGAAGTATGTGCAGGTGAGGGAGAGGAATGTGGAGTGTCTAACATTGGGCACTATGTACAGGAGAAGAGTGCAAAGGGTACGGCAAAAGGCACATTGTACAGGAGAGGAGTGTGGAGGGTATGACAGTGGGCAGTATGTACAGGAGAGGAGTGTGGAGAGTATGATGATGGGCACTATGTATAGGAGAGAAGTGTGGAGGGGATGACAGTGAGCAGTATGTACAGGAGAGAAGCGTGGAGGGTACAACAGTGGGCAGTATGTACAGGAGAGAAGCGTATGACAGCAGGCACTATGTACAGGAGAGGAGTGTGGAGGGTATGACAGTGGGCAGTATGTACAGGAGAGGAGTGTGGATGGTATGATAGTGGGCACTATGTATAGGAGAGGAGTGTGGAGGGTCTAACAGTGGGCAGTATGTAAAGGAGAGGAGTGTGGAGGGTCTAACAGTGGGCAGTATGTACAGGAGAGGAGTGTGGAGGGGATTACAGTGAGCAGTATGTACAGGAGAGAAGTGTGGAGGGTATGACAGTGGGCGGTATGTACAGGAGAGAAGTGTATGACAGCAGGTACTATGTACAGGAGAGGAGTATGAAGGGTATGACAGTGGGCAGTATGTACAGGAGGAGTGTGGGGGTATAACAGAGGGTAGTATGTACCAGAGAGAAGTGTGAAGGGTAGGGATGAGCCGAACACCCCCGCGTTCGGTTCGCACCAGAACCGTCGAACAGTCCGATCGTTCGCACGAACATTTAGAACCCCATTGAAGTCTATGGGACTCGAACGTTCGCATTCAAAAACGATCATTTTAAAGACCAATATTCAAGTTATTGTTGGAAAACGTCTTTCAGAACCCGGGTCTTGCCCCAGGGAACATGTATCAATGAAAAAAAAGTTTTAAAAACGGTCGTTTTTTTCAGTAGCAGGACTCCTGAAAAAACGACCGTTTTTAAAACTTTTTTTCCATTGATAGTAGTATCAATGGAAAAAAAGTTTTAAAAACTGTAGTTTTTTCAGGAGTCCTGCTCCTGAAAAAACTACAGTTTTAAAAACTTTTTTCCATTGATACATGTTCCCTCGGGCAAAACCCGGGTTCTCAAAGACGTTTTCACAGGCAAACTATAGACAACCAGCAGGTACAATATTTAAAGGAATTTTTCTTTTTTTTTAAATGTAAGCATCATTAAAATCACTGCTATTGTACCTGCTGGGTGTCTATACCTGTGATAACGTCTTTAAATAGCACAATCACCTGCCTGCCAGTAAATTAGGAAGAACTGATCTAGCTAAGCTATACAGTGTATAAATATATGTACAACTACTAAGGATGTATATATATATTCTCTACACACTGTAATAAAGCTAAACTAACTAGCCTGCTCTATCTAGCTAGCTAAAAAGACAATCTCTCTGTCTCTCTGACTGCTCTCATTAACAAGCTGGAACACACTACACGATATAGTGTGGGGCGTGTGCTAAAGCCCCTGACCCATAATTGGCCAAAGCCACCCAGGCTTTGGCCAATTATGGCTCTCCTTTTTTTGCGTGCTGTGATTGGCCAAGCATGCAGGGTTATAGTGCATGTTTGGCCAATCATCAGGGCGCAATGCCGCAATGAATTATGGGCCGTTTAGTTTCACTCTAATTTCCCGCGAACGATCGTTTTTGTTTGAAATTCGTCAAAAGGTTGAACGGACGATGTTCGAGTCGAACATACATTTGTTTCAAACGTGAAGCTCATCCCTAGTGGAGGGTATGATGGGGCAGTATGTACAGGAGAGGAGTTTGGAGGGTATGACAGTGGTCAGTATGTACAGGAGAGGAATGGGGATGGTATGATAGTGGGCACTATGTATAGGAGAGGAGTGTGGAGGGTGCGACAGTGGGCACTATGTACAGGAGAGAAGTGTATGACAGTGGTCACTATGTACAGGAGAGGAGAGTGGAGAGTATGACAGTGAGCACTATGTACAGGAGTGTTTAGGCACTGCGTAGTGGTTAAGCAGGTCATACATGGATTGAAATTACACCAATTATGCAGAGAACAGCTATAGTCGATCTATGTATGGGCTAGCTGGTTTTACACAAGTCAATCTATTAATCGACTTGAGTACAACCAGCCTGTTTTTTCCAAAACAATCAGTGCTGCCAGCTATAGATAGCAACACTGATCATTGTACTCACTGGCAGAACACAATAACACTACAGGAGTGATTCCCCCATCTACAGGTCAGCAGGTGAGAGGGTATGTGGGGACAGGCTGGGGAGAGATACTAGTCAGTGGCTGGGTTGGCACTGGCTAGTATCAGAGCCAGATACACACAGGTTACATACGTTGCGATTGTTAGAGCGAGAGCAATAATTCTAGCACTAGACCTCCTCTGTAACTCTAAACATGTAACCTAAACATTTTTTAAAGCATCGCTTAGGATACCAAAAAAAGTCGTGCTAACTTTAGTGTTTTTTTTGATGAATGAAACAGTTTATTTCCAGTTTATTCAAAAATTGCTGCGCAAATACAGTACCGTGCTAGAGCTGCACAATTAATCGTTAAAAAATTGTGATCTCGATTCAACCCCCCTGACATCTCCAATGCAGAGTTTGCTGATTCTTTCATATAACAAGTGGAGAGACTTTCAGCTGTCAAAAGAAAATATCTGGGCAGTCTGCCAAGTTCTTAGCAGGAAACATTGTAACTAACGGTTTCTTCTTAGATCAAAGGGATAAACTTCTGTGTGTGTGAGGCTGGGTTCACACTTGTTCCGACAACGCTCCTACATTGGGAGCTCATGTCGCATGACGTGTGAAAATCAATGTTTCCCTATGAGAGCCGTCTTAACTGATCCGACACAAGTCGGTCCGACTTTGAAAACACTCCTTGTACTACTTTGCTCCGACATTCATCCTACTTCAGCCCATTGAATATCATTGAAGTCGGACCAAAGTAGGAGCCTTGTCCTTATCAGACATCCGACATGTGATTACAGCAGCAGTAAAATGAATTTATCTCACTCTGGGATTGTTTTGATTGGTCAACGAACAAGTCAGACTATCACAAAGTCGGTTCAAAGTAGTATCCTGTTCATGAAAGTCGGATGGATGTAGGACCAATGTAGGATGAATGTAGGACAGATGTCGCAGAGCAAAGTAGGATGAAAGTTGTACTGCTCTAATGTAGTATAGTGTGAACCCAGCCTAAAGAAAATATCCATGCAGTCTGCCAAGTTGTTACAACATGAATCATTGTAACCAACTTCCTTCTTAGATCAAACTTATGTGTGTAAATGCAAGAAATGTAACCACTTAAAGTCCAACACTTGTTTCTTAAAAAAACAATATTTTTTGCTAGAAAATTACTTGGAACCACTAAACATTATATATATTTTAGCAGAGACAAAAATGGCAATTGCTGCAATATTTTATGTCACACTGCATTTGCCTACTTTAATGAATAATAAAAACCATAAAAACAAAACAGTAAAGTTAGCCCATTTTTTTTTTTTTTCATTTTAATGTGAAAGATTATGTTACGCCGCACGAATCGTGAGAGAATCGTGATCTATCTTCTAGGCAAAATATATGCAGTTGTCGGTTTAGCCAAAATCGTGCAGCTCTATACCGTGCAACATAAAAAGTTGCAAAGACCACCATAGAGTAATTTTCTAGCAAAAAACTAATGATGATTTTTTTTTCTCAGTCTGCTGCAGTGTGTCAGCTTGTATTTATAATGGCCGCTCTGTAAGTAGCTTCTGACAGGCTGTGCAAGCAGGCCCGTATCTCCAGAACCATAAATGATTAGACATGTGCAAAAGGAAAAAATTTGTTTTGTGTCTCGTTTTAATTTGTTATTAATTTCGTCAACCGAATTCGAAAACCCGGTCGAATTCGATAGTTTTCAACCGAATTCGAAAAACGGTCGAATTCGAAAACATTTCTACCGGATTCGATAATATTTCTACCGGATTCGAATTCGATCATATTTTGATATTTGATATTTCAACAGAATTCAACAATATTTCATCCGCTATTGTTAATATTTCAACCAAATTCGATGATATTTCAACCAGATTTGAAATTATTTCAACCGGATTGGAAATTATTTCAACTGGATTGGAAATTATTTCAACCGAATTGGAAATTATTTCAACCGAATTTGAAATAATTTCTACTGGATTTGAAATTATTTCCACCGGATTGGAAATGATTTCAACCGAATTGGAAATTTTTTCAACCAGATTGGAAATTATTTCAAACGGATTTGAAATTATTTCAAACGGATTTAAAATTATTTCAACTGTAATGGAAATGATTTCAACCGGATTTGAAATTATTTAAACCGGATTTGAAATTATTTAAACCGGATTTGAAATTATTTAAACCAGATTGGAAATTATTTCAACCGGATTGGAAATTATTTCCACCGGATTTGAAATTATTTCAACCGGATTGAAAATGATTTCAACCGAATTTGAAATAATTTCAACCGGATTTGATTGTATGTATTTGTATTATTGTATTTGATTACATTCTATTAAATTCTATTCTGTTCTTTACTATTCTTTGATTTTCATTCTATTGTTTTATTATTTTATATTCTATTTTATTGTATTCTTTTTTAGAAATCGATTTATATTTTTTAGATTTTGATTCAAACTTGCTTTCAATTTTCATTCGAATTTGTTTTCGATTCAAATTATTTTCGAATTCGATTCGAATAGAATTTTTTTTTCGAATTCAATTCGAATTCTTTTCGAATTCAATTCGAATTCGATTCAAATTTTTCGAATTCGTTTCGAATTCGAATTTCATTCGCGTTTTTTCGAATTTGTTTAAATTCGTTAATTTTGTCATTCGGAAATTCGGATGCATCCGAATTTTCCGAAAAATTCGTCCGAATTCGAATTTGTAACGAAACGAAATGCACATGTCTATAAATGATAGCCATCCCATATTTTGACCAGTTGTGGGGTAAGTCTTCAACTGCCTTCTGTGAACTCTAGTTGTGAGCTACAACCCCCCAAATCGATCTTTTTTTTTTTTTTTGTAAGATTTTTTTTTTTTGGGCAAATGGGCCTATCTTGAGAAAGGGGCCTGGAGCTGCAGCTCCATTAGTCCCTATGTTAATCCAGCCCTGGTGGCAACTGCATGAGTTGTTGAATGTGGCCATTTATTTTCCATTTTAAAATGATATCATCTTCCCTTTTTAATGCATTTTTCAATGTTTAATAAAGCAAAGTGCAGCATGTTGGAGTCCACTAGTCAGGAGCAAACATTGTCACAAGTGCAAGGTTGGTCAGCTAATTCAGCAAAAGGCATGCTAGGAACAGATGTGACTTGAGGTGGCTTAATGAATGTTTTATTGTTTATTTTTAGAATAACGTGAGTGTGGTCAGCTCCCACATTTGGAGGAGTGGTATCTGAGAGCTGGACACAGCACAGAGCCTTCACTGGACAGAACATCCCCTGACGCAAGACAGACAGAGAGTGGAAGAGTGCAACAAGTTGAAGAAACTACTTTTGAGCTTCTTGTTTGCCCCAGTAAGTATTTTTGTAATCTGGCTTCAAATGTGTATACATGTCAAGTGTTTAGATGTCCAAACCAAACACCCACACCACACATTAGCAAAGTATGTAGTGCCTTTAACATTAGCATGGAGAAGGAAGAGGTGGAAGGAGCTGGCAGTGTTGCTAGGTACTCAAGTTTTGTAGACACAGGCACAAGGGCCAAGATTACAGAGTAGTTGCAGTGTGTACATTCCTAGTAGTGTAGGTGTCTGAAGGTCAAGCAGGTTACAAGCAATAATAGACTGGGTACAGTGGCGGAACTACCGCCATAGCGACCCACGCGGGCGCTATGGGGCCCGCAGCCGAGTGGGGCCCGGTGAGGATAAAGAATGTAAGCCAGCTCCCAGCCCCGCGAGCCCGGCCGTGTCCCGAGTCCGACGTGCAGCTGCATACAGTAGGAGGCGGAGCGCAGAGTGGGCGGGGCAGACCAATCGAGCGCGCCTGTGAAGGGACATTGAGAGCCCGGCCGTGTCCCGACACACGCAGCCGCATACAGTAGGAGCGCAGAGTGGGCGGGGCAGACCGCTCGAGCGCGCCTGTGAAGGGACATTGTACACGGCACATGAGGAGGCTCTGAAGTCTGGACAGGAGGTAGGAAGGGAGTGGGACTGGGAGACTGTCATCTGGTGTTATATGCCTGGCCTGGCCCTGGGTCTCCCAGCAAGAATTATGAACTTTCTTTATAAGGCCTACAAACAACAAATCAATAAGGGATGTAATTTAGATAAATAGAGATGTGTGTTGCTATATGCTGCTGGATACATATTATTTTGAGATATATATTTTTTCATGATGCATTTGGCAATTAAAGTATATGTCGAGCCAATTTTCCCACTTGTTTTTGGATCGAGGGGTTCAAACCCCTGTTAGTGACATCTGAGGCTTCTTTAGAGAGATTTAACATCACTTTCTGCCCTGCTGAAAACTTTTTTACAGACAGGAAGTGAGGGGAAATTATTTGAATGGAGCCTGGATTGAAGTACAAACCTAACTGAAGTCCTTATCCTTCCCTAAGGATAAGAAAACTTAAATTGCAAAACTTGAAAAAAAAAATGTTTGACTTTACTTAAACTATAATGTTCGGAATGTAACCTGTAGATTTTGCCACTGTTTTTTTTTTTTTGTTAACTTTATAATTGAGAAGTAAGGGTCTTTCCCTGTACTGTATTTTTCAGTTTCAACCATAATGTCCAGTTACCATCATCAAAGTGGTGCTCACAAGCGTAAAAAGAAAAGGGAAAACACCAGCAAAACTGAGAAACTTCCAAAAATCACATTTTTTTTAATGTGCCCAATGTTGGTCAGAGCTCTACAGCAGACCATAATGCAGAACAAGTTGATGAGGCAAGCCCAGAAAGCCTTGACCCCACAATTACTGACATGCCAGAACAGGAGCCATTGCCACTTAGCCCGTTTCCCCTGAATGAACCAAGTACAAGCCAGGAGTTAGGTGGTGTTACTGAGGAAAATATTGAAAAAGATTATCCTGAAAGTGAGCCATTTGCATCAGCTGATGTTCACTTGACTGGTAGGGACATAGCTGTGCTAACTGACATTGCATCTACAAAATATGCCACAGACAGGGCAAACTTCTCAATTACAATTACAGATGCACATATGAAGAGATTTATAATCACAAATGGTCCTTGCAGACCTACAGGGCCCTTTCCTAGAGACAATGATGAGGAACAGAGGTGTTTTTCAGTAAAATATTATGAAAAAACAACAAAAACAGGACTTAAACTACCAATTACCTGGCTCTGTTATTCTCCTAAATTGAATGTTGCATACTGTGAAGTCCTATGCGAATCAATTATTATTATTTTTTATCCAGTCAAAATTAGTTTTCTGCATACACTCTTTTGTACAGTGTGTGTAGACCTTGCCCATTTACCCATCTAAATCTTCCTGTCTGATGACAAATTACACCTTTATAGTCAATTAAATCAGAGGATGGCAGGTTTTTGTCTTCTGCACTGCCTGTTTGGCTGGAAAACAGCTTTGGAGAGAAATGGATAAAATCAAATAAAATAAATGTAGTAAGATATTGTTAATTTATCATCATCTTATCTACATATTTTAGATCAAGATTCATTTTTTTTCAGGTTGACTTTTTCTAATGTTCTGTTGCCTTACATTTGGCTTGTTTTTGGCTGTTGGATGTTGAAACCATGGCTTCTTTTCCTTTGGTTATTTTTAAAGACATGTTGAAAATCTGCACGTTAAGCATCAAGGTCTAAATCAAGTAGGCGTAAACTCAAAAATGAAGATTTTAATGCCAAGTTAAAGTGCATAGTTTAGAATGTAAGACCTAATTTATTCCTTCCCTTACAAGGTTGTCATCTTGTTAATCTTCCTCCTAAACCGCCGCAGTTTGCCTTGTTTGCCCTTTACAAATCGTGATTATAAAAGAGTAAAAGTAGTGCATACAATACTTTGAATTTTGCATTTTATTTATTATATGTTTATTTAAATTTTAGTTTTGCTGTTCAAAATTAATATAAGCTGTTGCTTGGGTACTGTGCCACACGAGTGTAGTAATGTGTTGTTCAATGGCATTAGTTCATTTTTTTGGAAGGGGGGGGGGGTGGGGGCCATACAACATTTTGCTATGGGGCCCTATGATTTCTAGTTACGCCCCTGACTGGGTAGTAGGGATGAGCCGAACACCCCCGCGTTCGGTTCGCACCAGAACCGTCGAACGGTCCGATCGTTCGCACGAACATTTAGAACCCCATTGAAGTCTATGGGACTCGAACGTTCGAATTCAAAAAACGGTCGTTTTAAAGACCAATTTTCAAGTTATTGTTGGAAAACGTCTTTCAGAACCCGGGTTTTGCCCCAGGGAACATGTATCAATGGAAAAAAGTGTTAAAAACGGTCGTTTCGTTTCACTCGAATTTGCCGCGAACGATCGTTTTTGTTCGAAATTCGACGAAAGATTGAACGGAAGATGTTTGAGTCGAACATACGTTCGTTTCTAACGCGAAGCTCATCCCTACTGGGTAGGTAAGTATTTGCACAATTTACCTACTAACATGACCATAATTTACTATGTAGGGCCTCAGCCACTTGACCATCATTCCTATTACTTTTTTTTCTTCTTCCAGGGCCATGAACTCCTAAGATGCACTATTGGTCGTGTCAGTGCTGATATGCTGCAGGAATTTATTGAGTTCGAGAAAATAAAGGAGACTACCACTGGTTTACAGAAACGAATACAGGATTATGTAGACATGTTAGCCAAATTTTAAAATCTTCAGACCTTAAGTTTTCTTCAACTTTTTGCCTCCTGTCTTTTCGTTGTTTTTTTTTTTTTTTTTTTTACTTTGAAGCATAGGCTCACATTGATGCTACTTTGAAATTGCGATACTTTCTTAGAACTACCACAATTTCAAAGTAGAAAGGAACAGTGCCATTGCCTACAATAGGCTGTGACTTGTCATGCGACTTAACTTCTCAAATCGCATGACAAATCTCACAAAATGTGAACCTGTGCTTTTTTAGTGTCCGAGGTCAGTGTTTCTCCACTCCCCTTCTCTAGGTGCATGACCACGTCCTGTTTTCTTTATTTTATGCAGTATAAAAACGACTGTGTCAATTACCTCGAAAATGACCTCATCACCTGTGCTAAAAGTAACAAATAGAAAAAACAGGACCTGGTAATGCATCTGGAGAAGGAGAGTTGAGAAACACTGCCATAATAATGGTTTGATTTTTCTTGATGTGTTTTTTGTAATCGAAAAGCCAAAATTTCCCTCATGATCACATGCCTAAATGTGTGCAGGAACTCATATTTTTTGGGGGGTTATAACAGGAAACCACATCTTTTAGAGGAAACTAAAAAAAAAAAAAAATATGCTTTTGCACAAATCTACAGATGCATGATTAAAGAAGACTGAAAAGACATGAAAAGTCAGAGATGTGCCCATATTCTTTATACTTCAGATGTTTCTGTATTGTCTCCTGGTTTTTGTGGTGGAAACATCTGTCCTTTGAACAAAACACAAAGCTTTAATAGTAATCATTAAAGGGGTGGTTCCGCCAAAATTCCTTTTTTTTTTTTAAATCCTTTCTCCCGCTTTGTACATATTCAATAATGTACTCACCCGTCCCAGGAATCTAGGCGCCGGCATTCTGAATTCCCCCAAAAGAATACATTAGATATAACAGAGATGGACGTTTCCATCTTAGCTCCGGGCAGTCTGAAGCCGTGCGTGTCTTTCGGGATGCGGCGAATGCTGATCTCCCAGCATTCACTGCGTAATCCCACGCATGCGCAGTGTTGACGCCGATCCGCTCCGTCAACACTGCACAGTTACTGTGACAATGGCGCAGCATCCTGAAAAGGACTCGTCTGCCCCCTTCACAGTGGCTTCAAGAGCGGAAATAACGCGCGATTTGGAGTTTAGGGGGTTGTGAAATCTTTCCTGGCCAGCGTGACGCTGTAAACCCAGGAAGCATTGCGGCAAAGCAAACACAGAGCGACACGCCCAACCCCGCAGCTCCTAGACCAGGAAGTGCCTGTTTCACATAGCTGAAAAACAGGTATGGGAGCGTTTATATATTTTTTTAACAGCGGATTCTTTGTAGCCTGACTGAGTCACTATTGCCTCGTTTCTACTGAGTGGATCGGTTCGGTGCGGTTTGGTACGGTTCGCTATTTTGGGTGTTTCCATTATGAAAGTGCACCATAAAAGCGAACCGTACCGCGCCAGCAGGGGTCCTGCTTCTCATGAGGGTCCAAAGAAAAGTTAGGTTAGGGCGGAGCTACTGGTGTCACACGGTTCATTCCACTGATTGGTGGACAGAAAACAGCTATGCTGACGTCAAAGCAAAGCGCCAACCAATCACCACGTCGCTAGTCCATATAAAGGAGAAGGATGGCAGCAAACAACAGGCTTTGGTTATCTGAGGAACTATCTAATTTCCTATCAATTATTGGTGATGGCGTTATTCAGAGTGAGCTTGATGGATCAGTGAGAAATGAGAAGGTCTATAAAGAAATTTCTCAGCGGATGGCAGCCGAGGGATTCGAACGGACGTCGGGCCAGTGTAGGGCAAAGCTGAAAGCTGAAAAAGCTTACAGCCGTAGTGGAAATTGTCCAACTGCTTGGAGGTGGTACGACGCCATGGACGCCATTTACGGTCATCGGCCAGCAAACCAAGGCAGGGAGGAAGATCTGGACTCTGCAACTGTAATTCTGGAATCCATGGTAGACCCCTTTGGTAAGTTAATTTTTTTTAAACTTTGCATAGGATATCGCTCTGCTAACCATTTGAAATGAAATATCAAACCATATGTTTATTTTCAGAAACAGTTGATGGACTCTCCAATGATGTATCAAACATTTCAGATGATGGATCTTCAACGTCTTTCAGCAGCAACAGTAGTTTTTCATCAGACCAACCACCGAGTAGCCAACCACCGAGTAGCCAACTACCGAGTACTCCCAATACATTTTTAACTGTGCATTGTCTTACACAAAACAACAGTGGGGCAGATATGCAGGAGGTACAGTGGTGGAATAGATGAGAGGGGGGGTGATCAGTTTTGGGGGAGATGTGCAGGAGGTACAGTGGTGGAAGAGATGAGAGGGGGGGTGATCAGTTTTGGGGGAGATGTGCAGGAGGTACAGTGGTGGAAGAGATGAGAGGGGGGGTGATCAGTTTTGGGGGAGATGTGCAGGAGGTACAGTGGTGGAAGAGATGAGAGGGGGGGTTCAGCTCTGGGGGGCAGATGAGCAGTGCTGTGTATTGGTGTAGTAGATGAGAGGGGGGAACAGAAGTGGGCCAGTTAATCAGTGTGGTACAGTCTGGTGGGGCAGATGAGAAAGGGGCTTAAAGTATTGGTTGGACAGATGACAAAAACAATGTTTTTTTTTTGTATAATACAGGTGAAAGAAGAAGGTTGCAGTTGGATCTGCGCACAGTCATGGAGGATATGCGGGCAGCAGAAGAAAGGCAGCTGGAAAGAATGGATAACCTTTCTGAGAGAAGGTTTCAAGCACTATGCCAGGATGCACAGGAAGCAATGTGCCAGGAGGCATAAATTGCCCGGATGCAGATGGAGCAGTTGGCTACCTTCAACCAGGCCTTTCCCCGGTGTCCTTGGTCAGCTTGTTCAAGTGATTGGAGCTAATCGTCAACCCAGGTCACCACCCAGACAGTAATGCCTTTCATGCAGCACAGGACCTGTACCCATTTTTACTTTTAAAGGAGATTTAATTGTTTTGTGTTTAAAAAGTTATATTTTATTTTTTTAATAGGCTACCTTTGAGCCAGCACCAATAACACAAGATTGGACACATTTCCTCCTTGCTGCACATGGCTTTAGTTATAGTGCTGCTCTGATTCCCTTCTGGCACCTTTGATGTTGAAAAAAATGTTTTACAACCTCTTTAGGTTATTGCTTAAGAGATTGTACATTCTCCAAAGTTTTGATCTGATTCCCTCCTGGCACCTTTGCATTATCACCCACGCCTTGGAAGGTGCAGCCTGGATTTCAGCAAAAGGCACCCCCGATGGCTTCATATGTTTTTTCTTTGTCTGAATTTCTCACTTCCTGTTCCTTCTCAGTAAACTTTACAACATGCTTACTGAGGAGGAACAGAAGTTGAGAAATTCAGACAAATATTCAAAAAAACATTTACAAGTGATGTTGAAAAATAAGCAAACTATGCACTGGCTCACTTAAAAAACAACTTTACAACCGCTTTAAGTCATTGTTTAAGAGATTGTACATTCCCCAAATGTTTACTTTAAAAGAAGTATGAAGATGAATTTTTTGTTGAATAAAAAAACAAAATAGACTTCTACGAGTATGTCATTTCTGCAACATTTTATTAAACTTATAACATAAAGTAAATAAACATTGTACTAATAAATGATAAAAAATTAAAAGTTAAGGTGCCGCATCAGAGCCTGACGTATTTCGCTGCACTCTTCTTCCATATCTTGTGCTGCTGTTACTGGTACTGCCTCTTCTGGAGATGTATTCCAATCCTGGTCAAAGTCTTCTCCATGACTTTCACAAAGATTGTGAAGAGTGCAGGAAGTTAGGACCATGGATTTGGTAAGTTGAATGTCACTGTCATTTCTCTTTATAAGACACCTCCACCTACCCTTAAGTCTTCCAAAAGCATTTTCCACTACAACACGTACCCTGGATGTTTTCTTGTTGTAGGTTTGCTGCTCTGTTGTTAGGCGCCCATTGTCAGGAAATGGTTTCAGAAGCCAATTTTGTAAAGGGTAGGCAGAGTCTCCAAGCACATAGTAGCCAACATTCACCCCACAAATGTTCTTAGTGCTCACCGGGTAGAGTCCTTCCTGGCCAACCCAATCCCAAAGTGTTGACAATCGGAGAACCCGAGAATCATGCAAACTACCTGGCTTTCCTACATTCACATTCCAGAACAGTCCCTTGCCATCCATTACTGCCTGGAGGATGATGGAATGCCAGCCTTTTCGGTTGAAGTAGTCGGTGTGGTATTCTTGTGGTGCTATTATTGGTATGTGTGAGCCATCAATAGCACCAACACACTGTGGAAGGCCTCACCTGTTCTCAAAGTACTCAGCCATGTCTTCAAGCTTTTCCCTGTCCGGAAAATGCACAATGTCAGGAGCTAGCAATGTGCATACAGCCTTACAGAAGTCCTGCACACACCGACACACTGAAGATTTGCTCACACCGAAGAGATGGGCTATACTCCTGTATTCACTGTTGGTAGCCAGCTTCCACAGAGCAATGGCAACTCTCTTCCTCACAGGCAAACTGGCTCTGAAGTTTGTATTTCTCTTTTCCATTACTGGACATAGCTTGGCACAAAGGAAGGAGAAAGTTTCCTCTGACATCCTGAAATTCTGCACCCACTGTCTGTGTGTAAATCCTGGGACGGTCACATTCCACCAATCATTGGCACGAGGGAAAGCCCAAATCACTGGGCTGCGGCGCTGCTTTGCCAAAAGGAGAAGCATCTGAAAAAAAAAAATTGAAATGGTAACATATCTCAAAAAATAAACATCTTTTAAGTCAATGTGTATGTCAAGGTTGGTTGGTAGGTCAGTGTGTGTGTGTGTGGGTCAGTGTGTGTGTGTGTGTGTGTCAGTGTGTGTGTGTGTGTGTCAGTGTGTGTGTGTGTCAGTATGTGTGTGTGTGGGTCAGTGTGTGTATGGGTCAGTGTGTGTGTGGGTCAGTGTGTGGGTGTGTGTGGGTCAGTGTGTGTGGGTCAGTGTGTTAGTGTGTGTGCGTGTCAGTGTCAGTGTGTGTGTGTGTGTGTGTCAGTGTCAGTGTGTGTGTGTGGGTCAGTGTGTGTGTGTGTGGGGGTCAGTGTGTGTGTGTGTGGGGGTCAGTGTGTGTGTTTCAGTTAAGTCGGTCAGTTGTGCTTACCCTATAGCGCTGCCGTATTAGCCGCACCAATGTGTACTTCTCCTCCCGGCTACACATCTAAGCTAAAAGTTTCCTTTTTTTTTCTGCTGTGTTTCTCCTGGCCGCTCACAACCTTCTCCCATACAATGCGGCATGTATTTTGCCTATAAAGAACCAAAAGGCTAGCAGAGAAAACACGAGCTGCTGAATGACCTCCATTGTTTTTTTTGGTGTTTGGTTGACGCTGAGTGACGCTGCATCACGTTTCTCGTCGCACTATAGTGTGACATCACGAGAGGGATTTTTTTCTAAAACCTATATTGCCCTGGTGGTCCGACTGGCAGTGGAAACGCTCACCAGAATAGACTGGGCCCCTCTGAACCGTTCCGTTCCAAGCGACCCGAACCAATCTGCTCAGTGGAAACGAGGCATATGTTTAAAAGACTGTTGTATAGAAGGGTGAACTTCCACTTTAACCTTATGTCATTAGATGAGAACACTTTACATCAGCACAAAGCTTCACCAATGTTATTTCTTTTTAAATGAATGTAACATATGGCAGGATATTATTTGCTGCTACACTAAATTCAGGTTTCAGTTAGTGACGTTTTTGCTAAAACAAAGGGGGAATTGTATGCTTTGCTCAGTAAATAGAATCTGGTCTCACTCCCCTTGACACAGCTGTGGTGCAGTGCTGATGTGAAGCTCAACAAAAAAAGACAGGTAGATAGACACAGATTATATTCACTTTACCTGTGTTGTCACCGGGGCATACACTGTTACACCTGCTTGGAGAATTAAGAAGCCTCACAACAGATTGTGTTAAAGCAAAAGGTAGCTTTACTAAAACAGGTTTTATCGTTAACATGGAATCACAATTGGTATACAATAATGAGACAAGAGGTTATTAATGGCAATCGCCTGAGAGCTATCTATATTGCTTCAGCAGGAGTGTCTCCAAGTGGGACTAATGCTCAGGCAACAACCGCACCACTGGGCACCTTCCCACTTCCAGGACACACCATGTAGACACTATGAAACCCACTATGCGGCACACAGTATTTGGCAAGAATGATATATCACAGTATAATTAACTCAATATTCCTCCTACAGTCTCTAGTAAGTGGTAACAGCACTGCAAGGCCTTGCAGCAGTGGCGGAATTATCAGGGTCGCAACAGTCGCCGTTGCGACTGGGCCCGGTAGTTGGCCAAGTCAGGGGGGCCCGCCAGTGTGAGGGGCCCCACCGCCCGCCAGTGTGAGGGGCCCTCCAGCCTGCCGCCAGCCAGTGTGAGGGGCCCTCCTGCCCACCGCCCGTTCGTGTGAGGGGCCCTCCCGCCCAACCCCTGCCAGTGTGAGGGGCCCAGCCACCTGCCTGTCATGTCACTGGTGCTGTTCGGACTTTTCCCAAAACACAGAGAAGAGGCAGCGCAGCGCTGTTACTGTGGACCGCCCCGCCTATCCAGAGACACAGAGAATGTAGGGAGGCGGGGCAGACACTGCTGACACCAAATCAGAGAGGCGGGGATGAGCCTTTCCTTCTGCGGCTGCGTGGATTACCTCTATCTACTCATGAGGCAAGGTATCCTGGCAGTGGCGGGAGAAGGCACAGACTGACTGACTGACGGTGAGGGTGAGGTGACTGACCGATTGACGAAATTCCCAGGATTGTTGAAGACAGTGAGTCTGCCACCCCCCTCAAGTACCACCGCTGCCACCCCCTCAAGTATCACCGCTGCCACCCCCCAAGTACCACCACTGCCACCCCCCCCAAGTATCACCGCTGCCACCCCCTAAGTACCACCGCTACCACCCCCCAGTCAGGTACGTGAGGGGGGTGGTAACGGTGGTACGTGAGGGGGGTGTTAACGGTGGTACTTGAGGGGGGTGGCTGAGGTGGTACTTGAGGGGGGGTGGCAGCGGTGATACTTGATGGGGGGTGGCAGCAGTGGTACTTTTAGGTGGGTGGCAGTGGTGGTACTTTTAGGGGTAGTTAGGGGTTCCTCTCGACAGTTATGGTAAGTTGAAATCAGAAACAAACCTTAGTTATACAGTGTAAAAAAATAATGTATCAAAATCATGCTTTTGGGGGGGGGGGGGGGGGCTTCACAATTTCTTGCATCGGGGCCCCGAAGTTTCTAGTTACGCCTCTGCCTTGCAGTAAGAATACAGTATAGTCTCTGGTCTTCTTTCTTTTGCTAGCTATTGTGAGACAAAGACTGTAATCCAAAGGGTTCTCTGATCAATAAAGCAATGTAGAACAACATAGAACTGTAGCTTAAATTGTGGAAAGTATCTGTGCACTCCTTCCTAGAAATGCACCTCCAGCGGCAGTCACCAAACAATCAAATCAGGCTTGAGGCCTATGCACAGGTGACTCTATTGAACTGAACTGTTCTGTGGAACTACCGGTCCCAGCAACACTATGCAGTCAGTCTAGGTGTGTGAAAAGCAGTACAAAGTTCTGGGCATTAGCCCTCTCACCACACGAGGTCCAGACAGATGGCTGCCTCTGCTCCACAGAATCTCAGTCTGCTTGCTGCGACCACACTGTCATGATGTACCGTTTCACAGACGACCGGGAGTCCTCCGTTACCTCCTCCAAGGGTCGCTGGTCTGTCACGCTGTTCTGTTTCACAGACGATCGGGAGTCCTCAGTTACCTCCTCCAAGGGTCGCTGGTTTGACCACACTGCTGATCCAGCACGCTGTGGTGTAAAGCAGAATCAAAGGGCTGCTGTTCTGCTCCGCACAATGTAGGCCTGAGCTCTATGGGACACACACACATACAGAGCTCTGCTGGCAGGCCATGTGTCTCAGGAACAAGAGACCCAAGATGGCCACCACAGGGCCTTTTATCTCCCACCCAGCATGCACTTCAGCCCCGAGTGTTCATGGGTAGGTTATTTGCATAATTCACCATGTTCCTTGAAAAAACAAAAAATCAATGAAGTCCATTTCACATTTTAACCACTAGATGGTGCCAAATACAAATTTATAGCACCAGTCATGGAACAATACTGCATAATATTAATATAATATTAAAAGGCAAAAATGCCTGCGCTACATATGGCATACAAGGGTATAACTGTACCCATATCATCTCAGGTGACTTCCATAAGAAGAGATACAAAGCTATGAATAAGCACTGTATGATAGTGTGAAATGCGTCAGCTTTTCTCCTGATTTTTTGCTGTGATATGTTCATGTTGTGACCATTTTTATTAAAAGGAACCATTTTTTTGGAGTGCGGCCGTCCCGGTTTTTCTCTACAGTATACATTTTTGCAAGAGATACAAAGCAATGACATATTTTAATTCCAAGAATTTGAAGAATTTCAATTCTTTCAAGACAGTATGAGAAAAAGTGTATACTACTGTAGTTACATAAATATTTCAAACCCCTACTGTGTTTTACAGTGGGGTAAAGCTTGACAAACTGAATCTGCAGTATAGTACGGTGTTAGCCATCGACAATAGAAATATAGAATTACCTATTGTTAGTGATTAGGGATGAGCTTTGCGTTCGACTCGAACCCATGATCGAATCGAACATTGGCTGTTCGATTGTTCGCCGAAATTCCAACAAAACGGGGTGGGTTTGCGCCAAATTCGAGTGACGCGTCAGGCCCATAATTCACTGCGGCATTGCGTGCTGATGATTGGCCAAGCATGCACTATGACCCGCATGCTTGGCCAATCACAGCGCGCAAAAAACGGAGAGCAATAATTAGCCAAAGCCAGGGTGGCTTTGGCCAATTATGGCTCAGGGCTTTAGCACACGCCCCACACTATAAAAGGCCATCTGCCGGGCGGCCTCATGTAGTGTGTTGCGTCGGTGTTAACGAAAAGATCAGTCCTAGAGAGAGAGAGAGACAGTTTCTTTTTTACTAGATAGATAGATAGATAGATAGATAGATAGATAGATAGATAGATAGATAGATAGAGCAGGCAGGTTAGTCAGTTTAGTTAAATTTACAGTGTGTAGAGGATATATATACATCCCAGGAGTTGTACATATATTTATACACTGTATAGTTTAGCTAGATCAGCTATTCCTATTTGTCAGGCAGTTGATTGTGCTAGCTGCAGTCTTTTAACATGTTGTATTGCCCGTGTGCTGTATAGTTTGCACTTAAACCTACTTGTAGTTGACTGCACTTGTGCTGTATAGTTTGCACTTAAACGTACCAGGTGTTTACTGCACTTGTGCTGTATAGTTTGCACTTAAACGTACCTGGTGTTTACTGCACTTGTGCTGTATAGTTTGCACTTAAACGTAGCAGGTGTTGACTGCACTTGTGCTGTATAGTTTGCACTTAAACGTAGCAGGTGTTGACTGCACTTGTTCTGTATAGTTTGCACTTAAACGTACCAGGTGTTTACTGCACTTGTGCTGTATAGTTTGTACTTAAACGTACCAGGTGTTTACTGCACTTGTGCTGTATAGTTTGCACTTAAACGTACCAGGTGTTGACTGCACTTGTGCTGTATAGTTTGCACTTAAACGTACCAGGTGTTTACTGCACTTGTGCTGTATAGTTTGCATCTAAACGTACTTGGAGGTTACTGCACTTGTGGTGTATATTTTGCACCTAAACCTACTTGGTGTATACTGAAAGTGTGCTCATTAGTTTGCACATAAAGCTACTTGGTGTGTACTCCACGTGTCCTCTGCAGTTTGCACCTAAAGCTACGAGTTGTGTATACTGATTTTGTCCTCTGCAGGCCATTATAAAGTCTGGAAGGACAACAAAGAGAGGCAGAGAGTCACAAGGGCAAGCAGGCTCTGCATCTAGAGGCAACAGTGCTGGTGGTGGACACGGTGCATCCTCGCCATTGCACACGCTCGTCCTTCTTTTCGGGAGCTGGCCTTTTTGAGCCTCAACATGCAGACAAATTGGTAGAGTGGATGACCAAGCAATCCTCATCCTCCTCATCCTCTCTCACCCAGGCTCAGGGTACGTTGTCTGGAAAATTAGCTGCCAAGGCATCCTCTTCCCTCTGCTTAATGGCATCACTTACTCCTTCCCTAGTCCCACCATGTCCTCCTGAGGAGTCCCCTGAACTGTTTTAACGCAGCGTTGGGTACATCCTGCCTGAAGATGCGCAGCATTTTGAATGCTCCGATGATGGAACACAGATAGAGGAAGGCAGTACTGTGAGCCCAGAGAGAGGGAGTGCCCGAGAGGGACAGCAATCTGTCAGTCATGTTCCCCCAGCTGCCGCATACTGCCAGGTTTTCGACAGTGATGAGGAGTGAGGAGATGATGAGGTCACTGACTCTATGTGGGTGCCTGATAGGAGAGAGGAGGAGGAGGAAGAGGAGGCACAGGCACATCTCCTAAGAGGCAGGATGCCCTCCAGGGCACAGCTTAAGGGCAGCACACCAACTGCATTACATCACAGAGCTACGCCTGTGCAGGGCGCTGCTGTGTCTCAGCGTTACTGCAAAAGTTCTTTGGTGTGGGCCTTTTTTGAGACATGTGCATCAGATCGCACCATTGCTATTTGCAACATATGTCTCAAGCGTATCTCGCGTGGCCATAACATCCCCCGCTTGGGCACCACATGCTTGACCAGACATATGTCGACCTGCCATGGAGTTCATTGGCAAGCATACCTGAAAGACCCACACCAAAGAACAAAGCGGACCTCCCCTTGCCCCTCATCTGCTGGGATCTCCAACCCCACTATACCCTCAGCACTCTCTGAAGCCTGCACTGATAGGACTGAAGGTGTAGAATTAGGTGTGTCACAACCTAGTAGTACATGCGGGCAATCTACTATCGGTAAACCAATGTCAGATTGTACCAGCCAAATTTCCCTGCCCCAGCTGCTGCAGTGCCGAAAGAAGTACCCTCCCAGCCATCCACATCGACAGCGGTTGAATGCTAGTTTGGCGAAATTGCTAGCACTTCAACTGCTGCCTTTTCAGTTGGTAGATTCTGCCCCCTTCTGTGAGTTTGTGGAATGTGCGGTACCTCAGTGGCAAGTTCCCAAACGCCACTTTTTCTCACGGAAGGCGATTTCGGCTCTCTACCGCCATGTGGAAGGCAATGTCCATGCCTCACTGGACAGGGCGGTCAGTGGTAAGGTGCATATTACCACTGACTCATGGTCCAGCAGCCATGGACAGGGACGTTACCTCTCTTTCACCGCGCATTGGGTGACTCAGCTGGGAAGGACGCAGGGCAAGGTACAGTAGTGTTGGAGGTTGTTCCACCACAACGCCTCCAAAACACCACTACTGGTTTACTGGTTGTGACACACCTCTCTCCTCCACTCCCTCCTCTTTTTCTTCCTCTGTGGCCTCTTCCTGTGCTGATGTGTTCTCGGAACCAGCCGTAGGCGTACGAGGGGCTACGCAGAAATGCAAGCAAAGAGATGCCATGTGGTGCTAGAGCTGGTGTGCTTGGGAGACAGGAGCCACACTGGGGCCGAGGTTCTGTCAGCTCTGCAGGGGCAGGCTCAGAGGTGATTGACGCCATGCCAGCTTAAGTCAGGAATGGTGGTTAGCAACAATGGCACCAACCTCCTCTCTGCCCTGCGACAGGGAAAACTGACCCATGTTCCCTGTTTTGCTCATGTCCTTAATGTGGTGGTGCAGCGGTTCTTGAGCAGGTACCCGGGCTTACAGGATGTCCTGAAGCAGGCCAGGAAAGTCTGTGTGCATTTCCGAAGGTCATAAAATGCCAGTGCTCGGCTGATAGACCTCCAAAGGGAATACAACCTGCCCAAGAACCGCCTAATCTGTGACATGCCCACCAGATGGAACTCTACATTGGCCATGCTGCAGCGGCTGCACAAGCAGCAGAGGGCCATCACTGAGTACCTGTGCCAATATGGCAGCAGAACTGGGTCAGGGGAGCTTGTTTTTTTCCCCATGCCAGTGGGCCTTGATTAGGGATGCATGCACTGTCCTGACCATTGGAGGAGGCCACGAGGATGGTGAGCAGTGACAGTGCATGCATCAGTGAGACTGTCCCTCTTATTCACATGTTGGAGCACACGCTGTGTGGAATAATGGACAGGGCCCTTGAGGCAGAACCTCTCAAGGCCCCCTTTATCCAGACAGTGGTCCTGCTTGCCCGCCTAGCACACAGGAAGAGGACGAGGAGAAGGAGGAGGATGATTGTATCATCAGCATGAAGGTGGAGCCTAGCACTCAGCATCAGCACCAGCTGTCTTCAAGGGATCATTTAGAGTCTCAAGGAACCCATGGACTTTTACGTGGCTGGGATGAGGTGGCTGCAGATCCTGTCGTCCTTAGTGACCCAGAGGACTGTGCCCCGAATGCCTCAGCAAACCTACGCTGCATGGCCTCCCTGATCCTGCAAAGCCTGCGTAAGGATCCTCATATTCGTGGTATTAAGGAGAGGGATCATTACTGGCTGGAAACTCTCCTTGATCCACATTACAAGAGTAAGGTTAACCTTATTTTGCCGTCGCAGAGGGAGCAGAAGATGAAACATCTTCGGGAGGCCTTGCAGAAAGGTCTGTGCAACGCATTCCCAGAACTTGGGGGATTACCAAATCCTGGTCCTGGACAGCGTGTTGCTGAGGCTTCGTTGAGTTACAGAAGGAGCGGTGGAGGAGGTGGCCGTCTGACCGATGCGTTAAGACAATTTTTTAGTCCGCAGCCCCAAGGTATGACCGGTTTCAGCAACCATCGCCAGCGTCTGGTTTACATGGTGCGGGAATACCTAGGGGCAAGATCAGACTTGGACACCTTCCCCACCGAAAATCCTCTGGCTTACTGGGTCTTGAGGATGGATCACTGGCCAGAGCTTGCACAGTACGCAATTGAGCTACTGGCTTGTCCTGCATCCAGCCTTCTTTCAGAACGCATATTCAGTGCTGCTGGAGGCTTTGTGACCGATCGACTGACCTTCATATAAATGAATCAGGCTTGGATCAACACCAGCTACCAAGCACCTGATGCTGATGTAACTGAATAATTGTTTGGAAGTGTCAGATCCCTTGGAGACTGCTTATGCTAATGCCGAGTGACTATCCTGTTATGCTGACTGAATATCCTTTTCCTCCTCAATGATCTTGCTGATAGCTAGTATGCACATTGTTGGTTCTGGGCATCGCCACCAGTTCCTAAGGCCCAATTTTTCTGTCCCTGTTTAACAGGGGCGTGTAATAACAATTTTTGATGTGATACTTTCTATGTGGCTCTTCGCTGTGCTCCAATTACAGTCTCTGTGAGGGGTTGCAGTGTTGTGGCACCAGCATCAGTGGCTAAGGCCCAACTTTTCTGCCCCTGTTTAACATGGGCGTGTAATTACAATTCTTGATCTAATATTTCACAGCAGGGCGTTCCAGTGCCCACCAAGACTAACTGTGAGGGCTTACAGTGTTGTGGCAACACCAACACCTAGGGCCCAAATTTCTGCAGAGTATATCTGTCAGGCCCCTACTTTCAAACATCCAACTTGCAAACGACTCCTACTTGCAAACGGAAGGAGGCAACAGGAAGTGAGAGGAAATCTACTCCTAGGAAGGTAAATTCTCTTCTGTAAAAGGTGTCTCCTGCCCACTGATGCTTATCACCAATCCTTGTTTCACCAAAAAAAAAATGTTTCAAAAAATCATTTTTCATTGGGACAGAAAGTGAGGTGTAATCTTCTGAACAGATGCACACAGACAGAAAAACAAATTATACAGGGGTGATAATAACACTATGTTTTCAGAAAAGCTTAAAAAAAGATTTTATGGCTGAAGCTACACTTTAAAGAAGTACCAGTTGAAAATTAAAAACAGATTCTACTTAACAGTTAACAACAAACCCACAGTCCCTGTCTTGTTTGCACCACCTGTATACTGCTGTGCAAAGTATATAGGGCCAAAGGGGCTTCTAATGACCTGGGGGGAGTGGTGGCGGGAAAACCCATGCTATTTTTTTCAGTGATTTTTATCCATATTGCAGGGACCAAACATTACATTAAAGCCGCAACCAGTCTTAAATTACTTTTTTTTAATAGTAGTCTCATTTTGTGCAGGGATCATACTTAACACATGCCACTACTATAGACACCCAGCAGGTACGATATTTTAAGGAATTTTTCATTTTTTTTTTCACTTTAAGCATCATTAAAATCACTGCTCCAGAAAAAACAACCATTTTAAAAACTTTTTTTTCCATTGATTCATGTTCCCTGGGGCAAGACCCGGGTCCCCAAACACGTTTTCTGACAATAACTTGTATATTGGGCTTTATAATGATGACTTTTAAATTCGAACGTTCGAGTCCCATGGACGTCAATGGGGTTCGATACGTTCGTGCGAACTTGTGATCCGTTCGATGGTTCTGGTGCAAACCAAACACGGGGGTGTTCGGCTCATCCCTATTAGTGATTTGGTTCTATTTTGTGATGCAGACTTTTATAAATAACCATTACTGTTTATCAACATTGATGCCATTACTTTAATTTTTGAAAGAGTGAGGAAGAAACATTACTGTGAGGTATTTCTGTCTGTAGATTTTCCTCCACTTCCTGTCCAAGCTAGGTGCCAGGCTTGGGTCTAATGTGACACCAATTGACCACTAAGCCATGCCTGCTATTCAACAGTTTAATGCTGGCATCTCAATTGTCAGTAGAGACTCAGGAATCATATTGTAGAATGTTGGGGATTGGATTTAGCACCAGGGTTTTGTTCCAACTTGGACAGAATTGGAGACCCAGAATAAATCATGGGCTTGCATTCCAGAATTTTTCACTCTTGTCACCACAAGAGTAATCAAGCCTATTTAGGGTAGGTCTAGGTCCATGGGGCTTTCAAAGAACATCAGCAGCAGATCTTTGTAGCTGTGTTGTGTAATATGAGTTGTTGGATGATGCTTTCGATAAAACATTTTATATGGTTGTAGTTTAAGAAATGCATTGAGTTTGTAACTCTTAGAGACATACAGTTGTAGCGCCTTTCTGCCATTGAGTGGGTGCTATGTGTAAAATTATAGTTGTCTGAGCAGTAGTTTTGGCTCAGAATGATTGTTCCAAATTGGTGGGTGTCATTGTCACCGCAGGTCACGGTTGGAAAAGCAACAGGCTGGACGTATTGGGTATCTCTCTCAGAAGAGGCTCAGGGGCGTGGTCAACCTACTGTGCATTCTGGGGAGGGGTACTTAATTGACAGACGTCGTTTAACAGGTTTCATCTTCCGATTCAGACCTGAGGGCCCTCCTGGCCTTAGGGATGCTGAGCTGTTTTAGCTGGTATATCAAGGTTTTCACCTCACTGTGCTGCCGGTCCGGCTGAAAGATTCTACGCACTGTGAGTCGAGTAACTTTTGTTGGAACTGTGTCGAGTGTACAGTCGGTTACATGATCTTGTGGCAGAAGATCGTGGGACTGTCTGGCGACACTCATCAAGTCTGTGGCAGAGACTTTGTCAAGCTTCGCATCAGCTGCTAGGCCGGTGACAGTAGGCCTATCTGGTGGTTGCTGAAATCCAGTGTGGAGCTGAGTTAATCCTCTGGAGCTAAGTGGTATCCATGATCCGCAAAGCGAAAGTGCCTGAGTCTTTCCCTATCCCTTTACCCCTCTGTTGGAGAACTTTGTTAATAAAACCCTTGAAAGAGACTTTGTGTTGATGCGTACATTCTTGTGGATAACTCTTCAAGGACAATCCCTGAAGCAATCGTATGGAACAGTAAGGTAACGGAAGGCCCAAATCTAAACCAGCAGCTCCTGCGGGGGTAGTGCTACACAGTAGTTAAAAAAACATTAGCAATGCATCCACAGCACTTTTCTGCAAAATTTTGAAAACATTTAGAAAACAGATTCAGGGCTCATTCACATGGACAAGAAAAATGCTAGTTTGGTACGCATCAAATTGCAGCACTATATTAATCAATGAGCCCTTATACACAGCTGTGTCTACATACGGAAATGTGTGTTGCGTTTAGTTGTGCACAAAAACTGTAGGACACAGCTGCAGATTTACGCACTTAGGTCTGCTGATTTATGCATGTATGTTCCCTATTTATTTTTTTGGTCAAAGATTACTCCTGCTATTTACCTTAATCACCTATTCGTTTTTTATACCAAACAGTGATATACCAGAAGTTTGAAAGGGAGAGTCTTCCTCTATTACCTGTCCTGGCTAAAGCAGCTGAAGAAGAGCTCTGGCAGGAGACCTGGCAATATACAAATTGATGGAAATATTTGTAAAATTTAAAATCTTAGCAGTGTTTTCTTGTTTTTGAAAACCCCTTCCTTACCTGCATACGCTGGTGGATGGATAGGGGTACTAAATAACCTCTTTTCCAGTTTACTAAATAAGCAGTGACAACCATGACACATACATTTTCATGACAGAACCTTGACCTGGTTACTAAGGGTGTAAATTAGTTAAGTGCCCATCAGGCAGGTCTTTTGGAAGGTGTATATCTTTCTCTGTGGATACCTCTAAAAGCACTACAAATGTTGATAGGTATGTGGCCTGGTATCAGCATAAAAGGGAAGTAACAAGCTTGTGCTTTCCTTTCTATAGAGCATCTAGCCTACATGCAGCAAATGTGACATGGCAAATGTGAGTTGATGCATCATGTTTTTAAAATATACCCCTAGGAGTGTGGGATAAATTATAATTTATTGTGTCTTTTTGAATTTGATATGTAGCACCCTCCTAGTAGAATAGGCTGCTTGGCAAATTAAATGTATCTCCTTTGTAATCAGTGGAGCAGGGGTTTATTGCTTAGGGCTGCTCAGTGTTTCACAGGCTGTTGCTCTGTTAATATCCTTTGTCTTCTAGAGCAGCAGTCCCAAACCTTTTTGCACTTCCCCTCCTAATGTCTGCCTCCCCTGCACAGGATTTCAACCTTTGGCAGGGCAGAGGCTGTGATCAGTCCGTGTGTCCTCTCCCAGCTCCCCTGTCCTCTCAAAGATGTCATCCTATCAGCAGGGCAGGGGGCGGGAGGAGCTCTCCATTCCGATCTGCAGCTCCTCCCACCCTCTGCCCTGCTGATTGTACGACGTTGTTGGCCGTATGAGTAGAGGAGCCAGGAGAGGACAAACAGGCATGGCCGCACCGCAGAAGGTGGGTGGCAGCCGTGGTCTGTGATAGCCCTGTGTAGACCATGGCCCGGCCAACAACAGGTCATGGACTGGCACCGGTCTGCGGCCCATGAGTTGGGGACTTATGTTATAGAGGATTCTAGAAACATAGGGCCAGATTCAGGAACAGTTAGGCTGGCGGATCCAGTGATCCGCCAGCCTAACTGTGACTTTGAGCCGGCGTTTCTGTTTTCTGTAACCAGAAAACAAGAAACGCCGGGTTGAAGCTCCGATGCGAGCAGCGTAACTGAGTTTCGCCATCGCATCGTTACTTCAACTTAAAAATGGCGCCTGGGGCGTTCCCGCCGATTTACGCTCAAAAAATATGTTAATGAGCGGAAATCGGCAATTCACGATCGAATTCCGGCGCGACGCAATGACGGTACGACGTTTCCGGACGGGATACGCGGCGCATAGATATACCTACATGGGGTTGGAGTATCCTATGTTAGGTATAGGCGTCGTCATCGCGTCGGGAAAAAAAAAAATCACGCCGCTTGCGTAAAAAGTTCATGAATGGGAATGTGACGTCATTGACGTTCATTCACAGAATTTGGAGCATGCGCACGGGGATGTTTGGACACTCGACGCATGCACAGTACGTTGGCGGCGGGATCGCGCTTAGTTAGAATACTACACGCCCCGTACCCGCCCAATTTGAATTCCGCCGGCTCATTTGCGATGCGCTGCCGCAACTTTAGGAGCAAGTGCTTCCTGAAAAACAGCACTTGCTCCTAAAATTTCAGCAGCGTAACGCAAATGAGATGTGTTACTCCAGAGCAAAGATGCTCTGCTCTACCTGAATCTGGCCCATAGTGTATGTGTGTGTGTGTGGGGGGGGATTGTGGGAGTAGAGCAGACGGACAGAATATTTATATAATACCAGCCAATACCTTGGGAGGTATGCCCAGAAGGTGGTGTGAGAGCCCATAAATATTCTGGGCGGCCTGAAAAGCAAATGCAGAGTTCGGAAGACATCAAGGTCCCAGCTAGGCTTAGCTGGGGGGCCTATTCACAAGCTGAAACCAAGGATCAAGTGGGGTCTAAAGAAGTTCACTGGAGAGAGCCAGTAAGAAGTTGGTGGGAAATAGTCCAGCTGTCCTATGGTGATGTAAGTTCATATCTCCCTCACTAGAAAGAGCCTGGTGTATATTGGCAGGAGGCAACCATTGAATATGTGCTAAGTGAGTAAGCAACCCTATTGCTGAGGATTTAGTGACTGTGTGTAGCTTTTAAACTCTAGAAGTAGTACAGGTCACCGTCAGCATTTTTGCAGTGCAACCAGCAGTTTGTGAATTCCAGTCAGAAATGAAAAAGTCCTCCAGTTATCCAGTTCTCCTGTTTTGGGGGTATCCAATGCTCCCCCTCCCTATCCTACTTCATCACTCTCAATAAAAACCCAAAAAGAAACCCCTAGACTGTTCTTTTGCACCAGTGGAAGAATGCAGGAAATGCTGGCTGTGTGTGCTCTGAGGGGGGAAATAGGACCAAAATTTCCAGCTGCACTACAGTCATATGACAAGCAGGGCTGAGATGACACAAAGGCAGCTGTGTTGAGAGCTTTCCAGTGTGATCAGCAACAATCCAGATACACAAAGCATAGCGGGCCCATTAACCTCCCTGGCGGTATGATTCTTTCAGATTTTAGGTGCTGAAAGCGGTACCATTATTTTGCATGGAAATTTGGCGTTTTAGATTGCAGACCTGTAATTCTTAGGATTAACTCACCTAAATCTGTTCAAACCAAAGTCTAGTAGACTATGATAAAGTTTGAAACACAAAATCATAAATTATAATATAATAAATAATAACAAATAATAATTTAATAATAACAATACTTTTTATTCAATAAATTCAATACATTTTAACAAATAATATATTCAAAAACTCAGATTTTTTGGGGGTCAAACAAGGGTGCAATATCATTAGTCAGTAAACGTCTCGGGTATGAAAATTTTTAAAGCAAGGTACAGCAAAAAGTCCAACGTCGCAGTCAGAACAATAGAAACGTGTTTCTTTACGAATTTTTCTAGTTGTCATCGCGCTTAGAGTAGCAAACCACACACATCCTTGTGGGTGCTGTTTTTTTTCAGTGGGTGGAATGTGGTCCATAAAGTGAAGACCATTCAGTTGTTCAGGGTTCACAACACCAGCAGCCCGACGTCCAGATCGGTTTACTGCCATTGGCGTTTGGTGCTTCAGAAAGATTAGTTCTGCAACCTTCAACACAAAGTCCATAGACCATAGACCTGTCACTTTTTTTTTCCATAAGAATGAAGGAGTTCCAGAGGCACTGTTCCAAAAGATGTCGGAATTTTTTTTATAGTATTTTTTTTGCTGCTTCCTCATCGTTGGGTAAAAGGTCATGGCCTGGACAGCTCTGTCCACTCCTCCCATAGTGTAGTTGTAGTCCAACACAACCTGTGGCTTCATAACATCCTTTCCACCTTTGGTGTGTACCATTACGGTCGAGGTGTTATGAATGGTACTCATAAGGCACACGTCTTTTTTGTCCCACCACTTCAGTGCCATCATTTTCCCTTTCTGCCATGCAGCTACTTCTCCTGCCCTGAGCTTTTTGTTGGCAAATGCTGACGGCATGTCACGCCGGTTAGGCCTCATGGTCCCATAAGCGTCCGTCTTATTTAGAAGAAGGAACTCGTAGAGTTCTGGGGAGGTATAAAAATTGTCTGTGGTGACACAGTAGCCCTGGTTCAGCAATGGCTCAATCAAGGAAAGAACCGAAGCGGTTGCCATTCCAAAACCTCTGAATCGCTGGCAGAATTTGGTTCCTTTCCCGGTGTACAGGACTGAGTTCCAGATGTACTCAGAGCTGGATTCACACAGCATAAACGACTTTATGCCAAAGCGAGCGCGCTTTGATGTGATGAACTGTAGTCTACCTTTGTAGGCCATGAGACTTTCATCAATAGTAATGTCTCTCTCAGGAATATAGGTCTGCTGGAAATTCTGCAAAATAAGCTGGTAAACATCCCAATTTTTTTCAGCTTTGGAGCTGGATGAGAACTCTCATCAAAGTCCTCAATATATTCAAAGTGAAAATACTTCATGATCAATGAAAATCTGTACATGACGGTTCCAAAAACAGGTGTGGCCAATAATTTGTTGGTTGTCCAATACCATTTTTGCAGGGGTTTCCCCAACACTCCCTTTAAAATTATAAGGCCAAGAAACTTCCAGATGTCGTCGCTGGTTACAGGTTCCCATTTTCTGCGCCTTGAAAATCGCTGATGGGTAGCAGCTTGTTGTTCCTGGTAGCGATTCATCTCCAAAACAATTTTGGCGATCACTTGATCCGTCAAAAAAAGTTGGAGGTATTCCAAGGGATTGTCTTCCTCAAAATCCACTTTGATCCCCGGTGTTCCTGTAAACGGAAATCTTGGTGGTGCTACGTGCTCCGTACTGCAATCAATTGCGCACCAAGTCCGCACATCGCTGGGCACAGTCGCAGGATCATTGCTCAAATCACTTTCTGCATCTGATAACAAACTTTCCCACGTGTTGCTGTCACTCAACTCCTCTGCAAGCAATTCTGTATCGGTGTCACTGTTTTCCAGCAGGTCACATAGCGATTTTGAGGTAGAGGCGTGCTTTTTTGATGCCATGGTCGCTGTGCAGTTTACAGACACAAGTACAGTAAATCTGCAGACAATGGCACTGGAGAAAGCACTGGGGGCAATCAAAGGTCACTGTATTTTATTTTTTATTGTAATCCAATTGTATCAGTGTGTTTTACTGTGTTTTTACTTTTCACTGTTTGAATTTGGCGCCGTTCCTCCCCCCTGCATCGGGACGCTCGCAGGGAAGGGAATCAGGGAAACACAGTGCATCAGGCGGAACAATCGGCTGCCATGCACTGTGGAAATACATCGCTGGATCGCAGGGAAAAGGTAAGTCACCTATTTCTGCATCCAGCGAGGCAAACCCGAGTGTGGCTCGGGGTTACCGATCATAGCACAAAAATCTCACCCGAGCCACCCTCTGGAATACCGTTAGGCAGGTTAACAAAGTGACAGTACAGTGCCACTAATTACACTATGAGTGCTGCTCACCCAGTGTATTCAGTCGAGCTGGGCTGTCTATGTGTCAGTTGAGTCCTGCTTTTGACTTGTTTATGAATGAAGACTGTGGCTTCATCATTTATTCATAAATTGATGTTGTGTACAAATTGTAAACAAATAACATTTGCACTTTGAATTGATTTATAATCTTCCTAAGTTACCCGATGCAAGATACATTTTTAGTTACCATAATTTAAAAAAAAGTCCTATTTCATTTTCAGCATTCTCATTCCGATGAAATCATACTAATATGTCACAACACTCTTTGGCACATTTTGGTATCTCTGCCTTGGGTTTCAGAGGACCTTACCTAGCACTATAAGAAAGAAAAAAAGCACTGATGACAAATAACATGTTAATAAAATGAAAAGTGGTTTCTAATGGAACTAACTTACATTTGCTGAGGGCCGATTCGCACCAGGGCTGTCCCTTGCAGTGTGTTTTTAACACAAGCATTTTAAGACAGCCAGTTTGTGTGAATGGGCTGCTTAGCACACTACAACAAACTAAAAGATGGACCTGCTGCATTTTTGCTTTGTCATGGAAGTTTCAAGATGTATTTAATATGTATTGTCATAGTGTCACCCAGTCTTAGTTCTCCTGCAACCTGACACTGTTTGATATAAGTGTGGAAAAAATGTAGCGCTGTGAAACATAAAAATAACGACAACATAAGTACTGAATGAATGGTGTAGTCCCAACAAACCACATGAGTGGAAAAAGTCCTGGTAGGGAAATGTTGAAGTACATCAATGATAACACAAAGAAAACATATATAAAAGTCCATCCACAAATGGGAAATCAGTAGATGAAAAAGCACTGTACTTCATAGATCCTCGGATAGGATGACACTTGAATCAAAAAACAGAAGTGGTATGCTCTTACCGGAACAGTAGGACCTGTCTGTCATGAACAGCAGATCGGTTCAGCCTGAGAACTCCTTATGGCACAGTCAGCTGGGCTCATTCGAACACAGTAGAAGCGATACAAATCTTCAATGAAAAGCCGGACATGCACAATGTCTTGGTGGAGTTCTGGCTGATGGTGTCCTGGTCTGGAGGTTGATGTGGAGCTCCTCTGATGAGTCTTCTATGGTTGGGGTCCTCTCGGATGGTCCCTCTCGGCTCCTCTGATGAGTCTTCTATGGTTGGGGTCCTCTCGGATGGTCCTTCTTTGCTCCTCTGATGAGATAAACTTCCTAATTTGGAGAAGGGTGTTTGCGGAGTGGGGATGTCGGCTGGCGAAAGGGCCCCTGTGTGATGCACTGACATTCGCCTGGGGGAATGTGTCCGCTCTGCAAACGCATTATCGGTTTAATGGATATATGCTCTTGTCATCTCTGTATGCCCGATCAACATTGATGTGATGACGTGAGCATGCACCTGCAGATAAGTTCCCCTCATCAGGAACTGTGTTCATTGGTTATTGTATTATTATTGTGTTGTATTGTATCCTTTAGCTGTATTTCTTGTGTTGTCAACTCCTTATATGGACATTTCCTGTGTGGAGGCGCATACAAGACCACCTTTACTATTTGGATGCAGGGCTACTATATACCTCAATATGCAAACATGTGGGACTAAATCATAGCTATGATCCATCATACATCTCATTTTTTGCAGTATAAATAATCTCTGAACTAAAAAGGGGCGGAGACCAGAGCTGTATCCTGGCCTAGGCCAACAAGGCCTAGGGCAGCACTCTGCAGGGGGGCAGCACGGAAAAAATCCCCGCCGGCTTGCGCTAACCTGTTAGGAAAATTAGTCTAACGCCCCCAAAAAGCGGCCGCGCTGCTTCTGGTATGCGGGCGGCCGGCATTACGCAACTGTGAGGGGGGGGGGCTTCCAATTTTGACTATTTTATCAGCCTGGACCACAAACCTTCCTTACTGTGCTATATGTTTCTGCTGCACCATCTACTTAAAGTAGAACTATAGGCAACACTTTTTTTTTTCCATTTTGGGTAGAGTAATGGAGGGTTATAGCACCTGTCAGTTTATTTTTTACCATCCCTGTCCCATTGCAAAGATTTCCCTTCACTTCCTGCTCTATGGGCAACCAGGAAGTAAATGGAAATCTAAGTAGATTAAGGGAATCCATTGCCCCCCCCCCCCCCCCCCCCCCCGCGGCCCTCAGAACTAGTGTCCTCACTCGAAAATTTCAGGGTGTGGCCTTAACAGGAAGGGGTGGGTCATATTTAAATTAGGGAGTGCACAAGTTTAGTCAGGCCTAGGGCAGCACAAAACCTAAATACACCTCTGGCGGAGACTACGATAAGAAAATCCTCCAGCAAGAGGCCAGGTGGATATACAATCAAAGAGCCACCTATCCACCAAGACTAAACACGGCATTATCATTTAAACACTTTCTCTAATTATTTTTCTAACTATTACTTAAATATACATTGAAATTTGTTAACATGCATCCATAATAGCTTCTGGACTATTTAAAATGCATACAATGGCAATCCCTGACCACTAGATGTACACACATACTCCTTACCTTTACCTTGAGTCCATTTGATCTGGGGACAGGTATGTCACCTTTCATATACTAGGCAGACACCTCCCTCTAGATCAGGGATCTCCAAACTATGGCCCTCCAGTTGTTCAGGAACTACAATTCCCATCATGCTTAGTCATGTCTGTGAATGTCAGAATTTTACAATGCCTCATGGGAAATGTAGTTCCGAAACAGCTGGAGGGCCGTAGTTTGGAGATCCTTGCTCTAGATAATAGATATGTATCCGATTAAAGATGCACATTCATGATATTTATCATCTAGTATGGCTATTCCCCATTTATCTCTATACATTATCAGGAATTGTAATTAACTATATGCTTTAAAACTATTTCTAATTTATTTTTCAGTTTTTTGATTATGTAATGATTTGCATTTTTGTATGTGTTTTATTTATCATTTTTTGTTCCGTGATTCGTTATCATCACCAATCATGTACTATATACTCATTGATGTCTGTAGATGATGTTTTACATCCAAAGCTGACATAATAACAATGGACTGATATATGTTCTATATGTTCTAACTCCATTATATATGTATTGTCTTTCTCTGTTTATGTACCATAAACACTGTTTTCAAAGTAGAGATCGCTATTTACTTAATTATTTTAATGATCTTGTCTCTATTGTGGAACAAGTGTTGCATCGTTGCCTGGGAATCACCAATTCTATGGGCCCCCTGTAGTTTATGGCTGAGGTGGGAATGCTTGAACATCCCTGGTGATGAGGAGGGAGTTTCCTTTTCCCTCCTCACTTCCCGTCCATACATTCCTGAGTATGTGACTGACTGCGCCTGCTCCCTACAACCACCACGGCGGTGCTTGTGTGCTTGCGCGCCTCCAGGGACGCCCGGACCGGAAGTGATGTCAGGGGTCAAGTTTGACCCTTCCCTTGCGGTGGGATCGTGGACATTTAAGATGGCGATGCCGGCTTCCACGCCGACACGCGTCTTAAAGTCATCAGCATAGTGACTTATTTGTCACTGCCGGACCTACAATTTAGACACCGCGGTGTACCTATTCACAACTACTTTGTTGGCCAGGTAAGGGAATTAACTATGGGGGACTTGGTAGGCTATTATTTCATATCAGAGAATTCACTACATGGGTCCATGTCGGTTCTTGCATACAGCACATTTAAATTAGTTATAACATTACTCCTTGGGGCAGTCGGGCAGATATCCAAGTATATTTACCAATCTCCCCACTATGTAGCAATATACCTTCCTGTAAACATACCTTCTGTCTCCCATTATATTATCAGACTAATTCCTCCTTTCATCCCTTCCTATTTAATCCCTCTGATCTATAACATCAGTTGCATTAGTAAAAATCAGCATCACTATGAGAATATAAACATTTTTCTCAACCCTTTTTTTCAATCTTTACTATTCTGTGCAATTAGAGCTACTTATATAACAGTGTACCTAGGATACTCCCTTTGGGGAAAAACACATAGGGCCAGATTCAGGTAGATCAGAGCATCTTTGCTCTGGAGTAACGCTTCTCATTTGCGTTACTCTGCCGAAATTTTAGGAGCAAGTTCGGTTATTCAGGAAGCACTTGCTCCTAAAGTTGCGGCAGCGCATCGCAAATGAGCCAGCGGAATTCAAATTGGGCGGGTACGGGGCGTGTAGTATTCTAACTATGCGCGATCCCGCGGCGAACGTACTGCGCATGCGTCGAGTGTCAATGCATCCCAGTGCGCATGCTCCAAGTTCTGTCAGTGAACGTCAATGACGTCACATCCCCATTCATGAATGTTTTACGCAAACGACGCGATTTGTTTTTTTTCCGACGCGATGACGACGGCTATACCTAACATAGGATATTCCACTAGGGGGCTGCTTTATCTTTACGTCGCATATCGCTTCCGGAAACGTCGTAAAGTCACTGCGTCGCGCCCGAAAACGATCGTGAATTTCCGACTCCCGCTGATTAACATATTTTTTCAGTGTTAATCAGCGGGAACGCCCCCGGCGCCATTTTTAAGTTGAAGTAACGATGCGATGGCGAAATTCAATTACGCCGATCGCATCTGAACTCCAACCCGGCGTTTCTTGTTTTCTGGTTATAGAAAACAGAAACGCCGGCTTAAAGTCACAGTTAGGCTGGCGGATCACTGGATCCGCCAGCCTAACTCTTCATGAATCTGGCCCATACTGTGCACATAGTATTTTCATTGGTAGCTTCACTAGCCTTCTTAAATACACTAGTAGCCTCTATGCCAGTACACCTAGATATTATGGGCCAGATTCAGCAAGACTTGCGCTGGAGTAAATCGATATGCGCCGCGTAAATGTAAAGATGCGCCGTTGTATCTATGTGGCCGTACCCACCAACCTAGATGCGCCAGAAAATGGGCCTTTTCCGATCGGCTTAACTTTCCCTCGCCAGAGTATCATTAGCGCATATTTTCGCTCGCCGCATCCGTCGCGCCTGTTGATTTGCCATGCAAATATGCAAATGAGGGAGATTTCCCGATTCGCGAACGGATTAGCACCATACGCTGGCTACATGCGCCGCATGTATGTGGAACGGCTAGCGCAAAGTTATTTCTACAAATAGCTGCTTTATCTTTACTCCAGACGGCCACAGGTCAGCAGGAGAGCAGCTACAGCAGCAGCGTTACCGACGAAACTAGCAAACTGAACAACCACACTTGCAAGGACAACACCTCTGTGTGCCAACATGCCAGGGGCAGTCGCGGTCCTAGCACTAGTACTGGGTCCCCCGGTACGGAGGAGGCGGGCACGTGAGAGGATATACCGCACGCGCATGAGCCTCTTTGGCATGGGGGATGAGGAGGTGTATCGCCTCTTCAGATTCAGCCCTGATGCAATACTTGAACTAACCACAACCCTGCAGGGTGACATCACCAGCAAGACACACCGCTCACAAGCAGTGCAGCCACTGGAGAAGGTACTGGCAACACTTCATTTCCTTGCAAGTGGATCATTCCAGCGTACAAGTGGAGTGGTGGCTGGGATGTCACAGTCCTCCATGAGCAGATGTGTGCACCAGGTTGTCCCTGCAATCCTCAGACGCATGTCCAACCAGTTCATCAGACCAACCACTGAGGAGCTGCGGCTGAAGGCAATGACAGATTTCTACAGCATTGCCAGATTCCCACGCACTGTGGGGGCCATTGATTGCACACATGTGGCCCTACAGCCCCCCAGTGCCACAGAGCACATATACCGCAATCGGAAGCATTGGCATTCCATCAACGTACAGGTGATAGCTGATGCCCAACGCCTCATATGGCACGTCCGTGCCAAACACCCCGGATCCAGCCATGACAGCTTCATATACAATCAGAGCCCCATCCCAATGGAATTCGAACAGAACATGTATGGGGACAGCTGGTTGGTTGGTGAGTGACATGGGTGGCAGGCATGACTATCCCCTCCCATGATGCACACATCACAAGGGCCACATGCATGACTAACATCCTCCTGTCTTTTCCCTTACAGGTGACTCTGCATATGCACTGGGACCCCATCTCATGACTCCTTTCCGGAACCCCCAAACCAGAGGAGAGAGAAAATACAATGAAGCACATATCAAAACTCGTGCAGTGGTGGAGCAAACATTTGGGCTCCTGAAGTTCCGTTTCCGCTGCCTGGATAAGTCTGGGGGGGCCTTATTGTATTCCCCTACCTTTGTGTGTCAGATCATCGGTGCATGTTGCATTCTGCACAACTTTGCCATGAGAAAAGGCCTGCAGATTGACATACGTGATGACCTGACCCCCCAACCAGACAGCGCCCCCCTGCCAGAGGAGACCCATTCAGCTGATGGAAGAGCAGTCAGGAGGGTCCTCGCCGTAGGCATCTTTGGACACTAAACAAATACAATGATCACACGGACAATGCACGCATGCACACCACTGCGTCCCTAGATCACACACACCACATCCACATCACATTGAAATAGCCCAAGTCTAACATGTAGGACTTGGGAGCAGCAACGCCAGCGTCAAGGCCCCAATGATGTCGCTGTCCATTCATACACCTTTCACACGTCATTCACACAGCCGTGGGGATAACTTCTCCACCACGGCCGAGGGTGACACCCCTTACTGGCAGGAGTGCCACCCCCTCACATTCACACACCATTCACACTGCAACGTGTGCAGTATCAATAAAATAAAAATCTCATGTCCTGAGCATTAATAATCAATAAAATAAAAATCTCATGTCCTGAGCATTAATAATCAATAAAATAAAAATCTCATGTCCTGAGCATTAATAATCAATAAAATAAAAATCTCATATCCTGAGCATTAATAAAAAAAATAAAAAAAAATAAAAAATCATCTGGGATGCCGGGGGCTCCTTCTGGTGGCCCCTCTCTGGCTCCTCAGCTGCCTGGATGGAGTGGGTGGGGGTGGGGGGCATCTGGAGGTGGCTGATCCCCGGGTGGGCCACTCCTGGCAGGTGTGGCCTGCATGCCCTCCAAGGCCATGGCTATCCGGCCGGGGTAAGAGTTGGTCTGGGCCTGCATCCTGAGCTGCTGGGCCTGCATCCTGAGCTGCCGGGTGACCTGGTATTGTTGGGCCCGCCGACTCTGCCTCCCCTGGTCCCGGATGGCAGCAGTGTTTGCCTGGATGGCTGCAGTGAGGTGCCTTATATCACCCTGCACCTCCCCCAGACTGGTCACCACTGCAGCGCAGTTGCAGCTGACATCCTGCACTGCATTGGATATCTGGGCCACGGAGCACAGGTTGTCAGCCACTCTGTCCAGGTGCCCAACTATGTCCCCCATTTGCTGCGTCTGCCTGTCGTGATCCCTCGCCACCTGGTCCTGGACCAGATCAGACACCCCCCTGGTCTTACGGATGGCCTTCCTGGGGCCAGGAGATGGTTGTCCCCGGGGGGATGGAGTCGCCCTTGAGGGGCTTTCTAGGATGGGGGAGGGTAATACAGAGGGCCCTGCAGAAGAGGAGGACTCTTCCAAAAATAAAATTATGTCCTGCTCTGCCACAACAGGCTGCTCCTCAACCACCTCTGCAGGTGAGGTGTGGGCACTCTCCTTCACCTCGGTCTCTTCACCACCCATGGGCTCGGGCACAGGATGCCGTTGGGGGGATGGGGTGGACTGGCCGCCAACAGATGATGGCCCAGCTCCGTCATCTGTGGATGACACAAAGCAGACACATGTTGGGTGGTCCCACACACTTGGCACATGTACCCTCCCCCCCCCCACATGCAACACACCAAAAAGGGGGTAAAAATCACTTACCTGTCCTGGAGCCTTTCTCCACGGAGTCATATCCAGGGACCCCCTCCAACTGCTCCCTGTCCAGGCAGCGGGCGACCACCTCCTCCTCCGTGGTCAGGCTGACCGCACATGGGGTCCCTCTCATGCCTCTGGTGCCCCTCTCATGCCTCCTAATGGTGGCCACCTTGCCCCTGACCTTGCGCCTCAGATCATTGATCTTCTTGCCAATATTGGCAGCAGTCCGGGTGGAGTACCCCAAAATATTAACTCTGGCAGCAATGCTTGCCAGGATGGCCTGCTTCCTCTCCCGGCTGGTCTTTCTGCTTTTCCTGCCATGGAGGACATCGTTGTGGGTCTCCATAGCCGAAATTACAATCGAGACCTCCTGGGCATTAAAATTGAGGTTCCTCCTCTCTTTGGGGGGAGCGGGAGCAGCCATGACACAACAAAAGTAACTTCCCTGGGGTGGGGGGAAACGGAAATACTTTTGCGCCGGAACACATTGCGCTGACGTTTCCCGTGAAGTGGTGCCGACGGAAGTTGTGAGCATGTGCACAGGGGGGCGAGTGGAGCCTCACTCACTGCGCATGCTCCGTGGATGATGCGCTGAACGTAAGCCTCTGCACTGGGCTCCGCCCATTATTTACATATGATCACACCCACTTCCACTTGCGTCGGGTTACGCCAGCGCATTTTCGTTACTCCGGCGCAACTTAAGGAGCAAGTGCTATGTGAATAACAGTACTTGCTGCTAAAGTTTCGGCGGAGTAACGTAAATGAGAAACGTTACTCCAACTTAAAGATTCGCCCATCTACCTGAATCTGGCCCTATGGGTATTTCATTACACTAAAGCCCTGTACACACGATTGGATATCTGATGGAATCTAATCCGATGGATTTTTTCGTCGGATATCCGACATGCTAAGAAAATGAAGTTCAATGATTCCGAGCATGCTTCGACTTGATTCTGAGCATGTGTGGATTTTTATCCGATGGAGTTCCACACAGACGATCGTTTTTTCTTTTTTTATCCATAGGAAAATTTTAAAACACGTTCTATTTTTTTTTCACTGATGGAAAACAAACCGATGGGGTCCATAGCGATCCAGTGTCCCCACTTGCCATCCTGGTGGAATAGGCTTCCACTAGGTTAACAACCACAGGGTGGTTCCCAGCGGGGGTGAGATCTGTGCGATGATGTGCTTAATAGTGTTGCTCACGAATATTCGCATTGCGAATATTCGCTACGAATATTGCATATTCGAGTATTCGCGGATAACTCGAATATCGCGGCGAATATTCGCTATTTCGAATATTCGTATTTTTTCAAATTTCGCAATCAATTTCGCAATCAATTTCGCATTCGCACTAGCGAAATTTCGCAATTTTTTTTTTATATATATAAAAAAAATATATATAAAAATATATATATATATATAAAAAAAAAGAGCGAAATTTCGCAATTTTTTTTTTTTATAAAATATCACGAATATTCGATATTAACGAATATTCGCGAATATTCTTCGGAAGAAGCCTATTTTTCGACGTAACTTAGTTTGTGGGTCCGGCGCATAGATACGACGGTGCACATTTGTACTTATCTGTAAATACGTCGGCGTAAGTGCTACGTGAATCTGGCCCATTGTCTCCAATCAAATTCCCAATAATTCTGAGAGAGCTTAGTCTCTCTTATTTCTTTCCTTTTAGTTTGCAAGAGTTTGATATTTGAAATTGATTATGGGCGGTAATGAGTGATACATTCCAAGGAAAAGATGGCAGAATGACAACTGATATAGGATGATAACATGAGAAAGAAAAGCTTGTATGTGCTATAATAGATTTATGAGCAATTGTTTCCCACATAGCAACATGAGATTAATCCCTTGCTGACAGCTTCTTTATTTGTGGCACAAAGAAACCTTCAGACTAAGACCTCCTAAAACCAGTCTATTTTGCAGTTGGTTTTAGTTCATGCACTTTCATGCACATCATCTTTGCTTTGTTTTATTCTTGTAAAAGCAGAAGAGAAAGCTATAAAGGACACACATTAAAACAGTTCTTTACCCTTAAAAATAGATTTTTTTCCCCTCCAACTATATAAATATATATATAAATTGTTTTTGTTTGCTTCTCTTTTCTTTTTTGTGTTCAGGTTTCGGCCTACCCCCAACCCTCCATTCTCACCAAGGTGAATAACGTGATGGCGTGTAGTGCTTCCAATATCTCCTGGGATATGCATGTCACATATCCAGAGCTGTATCCTGGCCTAGGCCAACAAGGCCCAGGCCTAGGGCAGCACGTTGCAGGGGGGCAGCACGGAAAGAGTCTCCGCCGGCTTGCACTTTTAGGGCCAGATTCAGGTAGAGTTGCGCTGGAGTATTTCGATATGCGCCGCGTAACTGTGAATATGCGCCGTCGTTTCTATGTGGCCGTACCCACCAAACTAGATGCGACAGAAAACGGGCCATTTCCGATCGGCTTAACTTTCCGACGCCAGAGTCTCGTCAGCGCATAATTTCGCTTGGCGCATCAGTCGCGCCTATTGATTTCCCCTGCAAATATGCAAATGAGGGAGATTTCCCGATTTGCGATGGATTAGCACCATACGCTGGCTACATGCGCCGCGCGTATCTCGTCCGTCCGGCGCAAAGTTATTTCTACAAATAGCTGCTTTATCTTTACTCCAGACGGCCACAGGTCAGCAGGAGAGCAGCTACAGCAGCGTTACCGACGATAAGAGCTAGCTGAGCACCCCCACTTGCAGGACAACACCTCTGTCCCTGCTTGTCTGTCAACTTTTACAGCCATTGAGGAAGACATCATAGGTCTTCATAGCCGAGATGACGGCTGACAGCTCCTGGCCTTTAGAGTTCAGCTTTCTCCTGTGTGTTTGCGGGGAACGGGAGCAGCCATCTCAGAACAAAAGTAACTTCACTGCGGGGAGGGGGAACAGGATATACTTTAGTGCCGGAATGGCGCATCTACGGGCGCATTTGAACGCCCAACGGAACGCATTGCGCTGACGTTTCCCGTGAAGTGGTGCCGCCGGAAGTTGTGAGCATGCGCACAAGGGGGCCGAGTGAAGCCTCACTTACTGCGCATGCTCCGTGGATGATGCGCTGAACGTAAGCCTCTGCGCTGGGCTCCACCCATCATTTACATATGATCACACCCACTTCCACTTGCGTCGGGTTACGCCAGCGCATTTTCGTTACTCCGGCGCAAGTTTAGGAGCAAGTGCTATGTGAATTACAGTACTTGCGCCGAAAGTGTCGGCGGAGTAACGTAAATGAGAAACGTTACTCCAAAGTAAAGAAGCGCCCATCTACCTGAATCTGGCCCTAAGTGTAGCACTGTTAGTGTAGCGCTAGTCTTATGGGGCGGACTGGGCAGAGAGGCAAGCATTCCGCAACTGTAGGGGGGGGGGGGGGGCAGAGCTTCTAATTTTGACTGTCCTATCATCCTGGACCACAAACCTTCCTCACTGTGCTATATATTTTCTGCTGTACCATTGGCATAGTTATATCTTTTTAGTCCTCTCCATAAAATTATCAGAATTTTGGGCCCAAAGTAGAACTTTAGGAACACTTTTCTATTTAATTTTGGATAGAGTAAGGGTAAGGTAAGGGAAGGGCAGGTCTTGACAGGAAGGGTGGGTCATATTTAAATTAGGGGTGCATGAGTTTATCAGGCCTAGGGCAGCACAAAATCTAAACACATCCCTGCACATATCCCAGGAGGCACAGTCTTCCATTCACAAAAGCAGAAAGGGGGCTGCCTAGTCGTGCTTCATCCTATCAGCAGACTCCCTATGATGTCATGGAAGAAAAAGCCACTGCAAGGCTCGAGCAGTGGCAGCAGAGAAGTGGATTTCAGCAGGACAATGCTGAATCGTTTGGGTGAGTGAGTATCTGAATTGAGGACAACCCACCATCAGGTAAGCAGGGATTAAAGAAAATAAATGCCGAATGTGACCTATCTCTTTATTCAATAATACATCAATAAATGTATTTTTTTTTTTAAATGTGAAAGTACATGAATTTTACTTGGTAACATCCTTTTGCAGTCCACTGTGCAGCTTAGTTTAGAGTAAGCCACAGCACAAATAGACAATTAGGTGTGCTGCAGTGCTTATGTGCTAACAAGCAACATTTTAATAGGATTAGAGAGTAGAACAACAGCCTTCTGCTTCTTCTTTACAGTCTAGTCAGAATATGAGGGAGGGACAAGACCTGTAAATGTTACTCATCAGCACCCATCAATGCGGCCTCATCAGCACTGCTACATCCTCAGTGCCCATCGGTGCAACCTCATCAGTGCAGCCTCATCAATGCCCATCAGTGCAGCCTCATCAGTTCCCATCAGTGCAGTACCATCAGCACCCATCAAAGCAGCCTCATCAGCACCCATTACAGAAGCCTCATCAGCACCCATAAGTGCAGACTCATTAGTTTTATCAATGCACATCAATGAAGCCTCATCAGTTCCCATCAGTGCAGTGCCATCAGCACCCATCAAAGTATCCTCATCAGCACCCATTACAGAAGCCTCATCAGCACCCATAAGTGCAGCCTCATTAGTTTTATCCATGCACATCAATGAAGCCTCATCAGCTCCAATCAAAGCAGCCTCATCAGCTCCTATCAAAGCAGCCTCATCAGTGCAGCCTTATTAATTCCCATTAGCACCCTATCAGTGCATCCCCATTAGCACCCATCAGTACAGGCTCATCAGTTCCCATCAGTGCAGCCTCATCAGTTCTCATAAGTGCAGCCTCATCAGTTACCATCAGTGCAGCCTCATAAACACCCATCAGTGCATCCTTATCAACACCCATCAGTGCAGCCTCATCAGCACCCATTATTGAAGCCTCATCAGCACCCATCAGTGCAGCCTCATCATGTCTAAAAAAAATATTTACCAGCAAGGAGGCATAAAAAATTCTCAGAAATTTAGATGTCTTATGCCGGACGCTCCAAAGTTACCAGTTAAATACCAAATCCCCAAGGTTCACAAAAACCAGACCAACCCACCTGGAAAACCCATAATTTGTGGAATGATTCTCATGAGTTTTGAACAAATCTGTCTGCTGGGGACGTATTGGTTTGATCGTGTACACATGATGACGTGGCGGTGACGTTGACGCCGCCACGTCACCGCACCAGGAAGTAAATCACTTCCGCGCATGCGTCGAATCCATTCGACGCGTGTGCGAGAAGACATGTCTGCTGGTTAGCGTACTAACCAGCAGACATGTCGGGTGGACGGGTTCCCAGCCGACAGATTAGAAAGCATGCTTTGAAATCTGTCGGCTGGCCAAATCCGTCGGCTCGCCCGTACACACGATCGAATCTGTCTGCTGGGACGGTCGGGCCGACCGTTTCCAGCAGATAGATTTGATCGTGTGTACGCGGCCTAAGGCCTCGTACACACGAGGCAATAGATTTGTTCAAAACGGTCTGTCCGACCGATTTGAACAAATCTGTCTGTTTGGATTTTGGTTTGCTCACGTGTACACACGAGCAAACCAAAATCCCCGCCATGCTTTCATGCTTTGAAATCTATCCGGTGGGAATCTGTCCGCCCGACATGTCTGCTGGTTAGTACACTCACCAGCAGACATGTCGTCCCCCACCGCCGCCGCGCCGCCGCCGAATGGATTCGGCGCATGCGCGGAAGTGTTTAACTTCCTGGTGCGGTGACGTGGCGGTGACGTGGCGGCGTCAACGTAACCGCCGCGTCACCGTCACGTCACCGCGCCGTCCGGCGGCGGGGAATTTGATCCGATGGTGTGTACACGCCATTGGATCAAACTCCCGATCGGACATATCCGATGGAAATGGTCCGCGGACCGTTTTCATCGGATATGTCCGATCGTGTGTACGAGGCCTAAGAGTTACTATGGGGAAAAGTGTCTTCACTGATGTTTTATCACCAGTCCATGTTTCCCTAACAATTCAACATTTTTAAAAATCCAATTGTAATTGGGACAGGAAGTGAGGTGAAATCTTCTGAACAGGGGTACAGACAGCAAAACAAATGTTACAGGGGTGTTCCCTATGCTTACCAAAAAAATAGATTTTTGGGCTGAAGCTACACTTAAAAAATGTACATGTTCTGACTTACAAACAGATTCAATTTAAGAACAAACCTACAGACCCTATCTTGTTTGTAACCCGGGGACTGCCTGTACCTACAACCTTTGGTACAACAATATCCAGCTTATTTAGGTGATAGCAAACAATGAATTAATATGCTGGAGAATTTTCGGGTAGGTGACAACATTATCCTGTAGATGTGGAGTCGCTGTATATGAACATAAGCCAGAATGATGCTCTAAAAGCAGTGAAGTGGGCTCTAAATGAGAGGTCACAATTAAAATTGTCCCAGAAAACTTCTAACCTAGAAGCCCTTGAATTTGCCATGGGATATAACTATTTTTGGCATGAAGGGAATTTTTACTGCCAACACAAGAGCGTTGCCATGGAAGCCAGATATGCTCAGAGTGTGGCAAATATCTTTCTCAGCAAGTGGGAACATGAGGAAATATTTGGGAAACGTAGATTAGAGCTGGAGGGATACAAAAGATATAATAATTTGGAAGGGCAGTGAGGAAAGTCATTTACAAAGTCAATACTATAAGCATTAATTTAAATGCGTATAGTATTAAATTTACGGGTGGATGGGATCGACAACAAATTAACTTTTTGGATCTGGTAATTTATAAGAAAGAAAATAGATTGTTTACAAAAACATATTTTAAGGCAACAGACAGGAATAGTAACATTCCAACCCATAGTTGCCACCACCCAAAGTGGATCAAGGGGATACCAAAGGGACAATTAAAGTGGAGTTCCACCCAAAAATGGAACTTCCGCTTATCCCACTCCTTATCCCCTTACATGCCACATTTGGCATGTAATTTTTTTTTGGGGGGGGGGGGAGTGGGGGTTTCAGGAGGAGTGGGACTTCCTGTCCCACTTCCTGCTTCCGCCGAGGGGCTGGTTAGGCGATTAAGCCTTAATCGCCTACACCAGCCCCTCCCTTTAGGCGATCACATGGGACACATGACAGGTCCCATGCGATCACCTGTCCAATCAGCGACGAGCGGCGCCACGCGCGCATGCGCAGTGCGGCTCGCGCATGCGCAGTGGGTGCCCGGCCGTGAAGCCAAAGGCTGTCACGGCTGGGTGCCCATAGTCGGGATGGAGACGCCGGCCGGGGAGGGGGGGAGAGGAGCGGAGCCCCGGTCGGCGCGTCGCTGGAACGCAGGAGCAGGTAAGTGAGTGTTTATTAAAAGCCAGCAGCTACACTTTTTGTAGCTGCTGACTTTTAATAAACACCATTTTTGGCTGGAACACCCCTTTAATGCGGGTACGGTGTAACTGCAGAGATAGTGATGATTTTAATTATCCGGCTGATTTACTAATAGATAGATTTAAAGAGAAAGGATATCCCTACAGCAGTGGTTATCAACCTGGGGGTCGGGACCCCTTCGGGGGTCGAATCATGATTTGCCAGGGGTCACCGAATCATGGGCTGTTCCTGAAGCCTGCACCTCTCTCCCAGTCTTTTTGTAGCTGCCCAGCAGAGCTGTGCCTGGAGCCTGTGGCCGCCCCACTGGGCTGTTTCTCAAGCCTGCGGCCACCCACTCAGCCTCTTTGCAGGTGCCCATCTAGTTTACGACATGGCTGGGGGGCAGAGACTAAAGATCAGCTGACTGGAGAGGCATGTGAAGTGGGAGGGGCTGGAGGAGACCCTATCTCCTGATTTCAGAATAGGTGTCACTGCTACGAGACACAATGAGTAACACTACCTGTGATTAGAGTTCCCAAGTGGAAGGGACTCAGGTGCTGACAACCCATTCTATGAAAATATTAATTTTTCTGTTGGGGGTCCCCACAACTTGGGAAATTTTATGAAGGGGTCACGACACTAGAAAGGTTGAGAACCACTGCCCTACAGGATATGAAACAAAAAGTATATGATATGGAAAGAGTAGAGTTATTAAAGGCTAAAACAAAAGTAGGGAATGATTATGAAACGGTTTCTATTACCAATTACAACATAGGTGTCAAACACAAGGCCCGTGGGCCCTCCTCTGGTCCTTCTCCAGACCCTTACTTTCTGCTTTTAAGAAACTCATCCATCTTCTTCCCAGCAGCAGCATAAGGTAAAGGGGGTGCACTGTGATGTAAGGAATGGTGAGGGACTCAACTTCTGATGGTGGGGTGGCTCTTGACATCTAATGTAAGGGGAGGGGATGTGCTGGACATCTAATCTTACAGATACCACCGGCCCTTTTGAGGGCAATCATAATGCTGATGCGGCCCACGATGAAATTGAGTTTGACACCCCTGAATTACAATATTAATTATAAACAATTAGAAAAATTTGTAAAAAAACACTGGTCAATTTTGCTAAGGGACAATATTTTGGCATCCCTATTGCCAAGCAAACCAGTGTTTGTGTATAGAAGGGCACCTAATTTAAGAGATAGATTGGTACATACTGTAGCTGACCCTCCTAGGAAGTTTGGAACCTTCTTGGATCATAAGGGTTTCTATTCTTGCGGCAAGTGTAAGCCGTGTAAAATGGTAAAAAATAGAACTAGACATACCCACACTTTTCAATCTAGTGTCACCCTCAAACAATATCCCATTAAAAAACTGATTACATGTCAGAGTACTTACATACCCTACCTCCTATCCTGTCCGTGTGGCCAGCAGTATGTTAGCCGCACTATACGCAGGTTGGCGGTTAGATTGGGTCAGCACCTTAATAACATAAAAAATGGGTTTAGAAAGCATAGTCTTTGTTATAATTGTAGGATCTTCCATAATAGGGACCCCACGTTGTTCACTTTTTGTGGCATAGATAAAATAGACCATCATTGGAGGGGTATATATTTACGAAAGCAGTATCACAGGATGAAAGGCGTGGAAATATGAATTATGAACTTTGAGTCCACAGGGAATGACCATAGATATTGCTATTAACCAATTTATAACTAATTATTAATATTTGTATAGATCCAATGGCTATTCATTAAATTTTTATGTTATAGATTAATTTGTCTGGACAAACTATTTACTTATCACTCTTATTTGAGTTATGTATAAGTATACATATTCATGTAAAATGCACAGTTTCAGTATCTTTTTGATTTTATTGTTGCAGATGATTTAGTGAACCCTCTATGGAGGGTATATAAGGAGAGTTACGCACAGTGATTCCCAGCTTCTGATGACAACTATTTTGATGATGAAACACGTCAATTTAGGATGCAGTGTATTGGGCTTTGGGTGGAACGCATGCTACAAACCTGAGCCTTCCAAGCCTTTAATGGTTTATCGGATGCTAATTAATGCCTGTACAGGAAGGGTTTGCATCAATCCTGTTTGGATATTGTACCTGTTTTTTAAGCTTTTAAAATAAAGAGCAAATACTTTTTTACGCTATGTGGAGCCTGTTTTCTTTTTGATTGCCACTACAGATCACAGGAAGGAGACTATGATATAAGCTGGTTCGTGGATCCTCTGTTCATTGAGACCGCCAAGCTCATTTGACCTCTCTTGTCATATGATATTGAGGGTTAGCAACATTTGGTGAGTAGGGATCTTAACCTAACTACTTTGAGTTGTTTTGGGAGCACTTCTTACTAATATCACTATATTGTGGGATTTCAACGGAAAACAAGCACATTTCTTCTTGGCAAAACAAGTTTATTATAATCACTACAGACTTATGAATTGTTGCATACACATGTTAATTTAGTTGTTTCACTTTATAAATTTGCACATTGTGATTGCACATTTATGTGAGTTTTTTGTTTTCACTATATTTAGCAAGCACTGTTTGTTCCCCTAAGTTTAGATTTTGGTAACACCACCATCTATATTAATCCCATGTTTTGAAAAAGCTGCTGCATTTAATACTTGAGGATATTGTTTTAAAAGGTTTGTCACTCTGGGCATGAGTGTTTATTCATTACATATAAAATCCTCAGTATGGCCGACAAGAACAACAGGGAGCTCTCTCTGTCTGATTCTGATTACGAACCGATGTTAAGTAGTGGGTCTGTAACAGAATCAGAGGAGGAGGAAAGGGTGCCCACCAAACATAGGTAGTCTGTCAAGGAGCAGGCAACCACCAATAGTGCAGTGGCAACCGCCAGTAGCAGATTACCTCTGCATGAAAGGCCAGGTATTAGTGGAGTGTCACATCAGCAACAAAAGGCTAGAGCCCATGTCAGTCTTCCAGATGCACTTGAAAACCCAGTATGTCTTTCGTCTAACTTTGGATCAGCTAATATCCCCCTTTTACTGCATAGCCAGGTGTCCAGGCTAGACAACACAGAAAATGTTCCCCTATTTTTCCTTCACCAATGATTTATTATATTTCATTGTGGACCAGTGCAACCTTTATGGCCGCCAATTTATCACTAATAACCCAAATTCAAGCTATGCCCATCTGTATGAATGGAAACCTATAGCGGCAGGAGACGGGAGGGCGATTAAAGAGGACGGGAGTGCGGCGACACCTCAATCCTCCCCAGTGGGAGATGGACAGGAATGCAGTGGCAATCAGAGGCCTCCTTACTTTAGGAAGGAGGCAGATCAGACGGACATGGATCCGGGTTGCAGTTCCTCAATCTGGGGCCTTTGCTTCTCCTCCAGGCTGAACAGGTGGTGGGACCTGACTGAGACTCGATTGGCCGGGAGTCCTAGGACTCCCTGGCCAATCTGGTCTCAGCAACTGCTTTAAGAGACTGCCCAGGAGGAGAATCAGGAAGACAATACCGAATATTAATTCGCTATTGTCACACAAGTAGGTAGGCTCGGGGGAACAGTGTTCTGCCCCATGAGCCTACCCTTTTTTGAAGCCAATTAGAGCCTCAGGCTTTGATCATGTGCGTAAAAAAAACAAAAACAATGACATTTATGCGCCCTGCATGTAGATTAGGGGGTTGGATGCATTGATAGGAGGGGCTGCGCCCGTGTGTCCCCTATGGACAGCCCGCCACTAGTTTGGGATCTTATAGTCCCACTCTTTGAAAAGGAGTATCATCTGTACGTCGATAACTATTATACCAGCCTGCCCCTTTCCGAAATCTTTATCAGAAGCAAACACTAGCATGTGGCACAATGAGAGTTAATGGGAAGGGCTTCCCACAAAGGCTGGTGAACACAAAACTACAAAGAGGGGAGTCAGTGAGTTTGTGGAACAAAGAAGTGTTGGCTATGAAGTGGAGTTGTATATATGCTTTCTTCAATCCACAACAACACCTCAGATAAAATCCACAGAAGAAATGGCCCAGTCCAAAAACCTGGATGTGTACATGAGTACGATATGTTCATGGGGGGAGTTGACTATAATAATAAAATGATCCAGCCCTATTTTGCAACAAGAAAAAGACACCACTGGTACAAGAAAGTCTCCATTTATCTTTTCAATTTGGCAATTTATAATGCGATCTACCATAAATCCACTGAAAGAGCCAAAATCTTTCTCAGATATCAGTAGGAAATCGCCACTTACCTTGTGTACCAGGAAGGCCCCACACCAGATTTGTTCAGATGCAGTGAGCAGACTCCACAATTTTTTTTTTTTTTAGATATAACCCCCTCTCATAGAAACATTCCCAAATAAATGTTGGGTATTCTCCAGCGGTGAAGTTAGCCAAGACACTATTTATTATTGTCGTGGCTGTGTCCTTTCCAACCAGGCCTTTGCATAGGAGACTGTATCCGCTGTTACCATACTTCTCTACAACATTAGTGAAGTGTGGTGACCGTAATTCTGACTGCCTGCCGTTTCTCCATATGTGACCATTTTCCTTCTGCCTAAACTGATCATGCCTCTGCCTGCCACCTGAAGAGACCCTGGCCTGTTTATTGACAATGCTTCTGCCTGCTACCGAAACTGACCATGCCTCTGCCTTCCACCTAAACTGACCTTGGGCTGTTAATTGACAACGTTTTTTTGCCTACCGCTTGGACTGTGATTTTGCCCTGCTACTGTAGTAGTGAAATTTAAGATAACAAAGTGGTCCTGCATATGTGAGGGGCTCTATAGTAGTTTTTCTAATTGGAGAATGGTTGGTTTTCTCTGGGTTTTGTAATTCCTGGATAAGTGTCTGGAGACCGGCAGCTTCTAAGAGTTTTACTTGACCAAGGCCCTAAGCCTAATATTTCTGCCTGTTGCTGGCTGACCCTGGCCTGTTAATTGATCATGCCTCGCTTGCCGCCTGAACTGATCACACCTCTGTCTGATGCCTGTGCTTTCTCTGTCCTTTTTATAAACCATGTTCCTGCCTACTGCCAGGACTTATATTCTGTCTGTGCTGACCATGTCTCTGCCTGCTGCCTGGGCAATTCCTTTGGCTGTGCTGACAATATCTCTGCCTGCTGCCTGTACTCACTCTAGACTATATGAATAGTATCCCTGCCTGCTCCCTGGACAATTCCTTTTGTTGTCGCTGACAATGTCTCTGCCTGCTGCCTGGACCAATGCTCTCCTCTGTGGACAACTGCACTACTAAAACCACAGGTAATCTTTTGTTTACCCTTTGCTCAGCAGAATGTGTTTTGGGGTGTAATTCTTGGTAAGTAAATTTTTCTGGTGTCCTGGTGCTTTAGGGCTTTCAAATATGTTATAGATTGTCAGGAAATTAGATGCATAAATTAGGGCCCTAGAACGCCTGAAAGTGCTATCTGAATGTTGGGCCTCTCTATGTGGCCAAGCTGTGAATAAGTCTCACACATGTGGTATTGCCATACTCAGCAGTAGCAGAATGTATTTTGGGGTGTGATTATTGGTATGTACATGCTATGTGTTAGAATTATCTTATAAATTGCAAAAAAAAAAAAAAAAAAAAAAAAAAAAATTTTCTTTCCATAGTTTCCAAAAAATTGCTTATTCATAATGCCGCGTACACAGCATCACTTTATGTGATGGAAAAAAACGACGTTTTTAAAAACGTCAATTTAAATGACTGTGTGTTTCACAAAAAATCACTGTGTGTAGCAAAAAACGACGTTTAAAACGACGTTTTTCAACCCGTGCATGCCCAGAACCTAGTTATGAAGCGAGCTTCAATGGAAAGAAGTGGTGAACGTAACCTCGCTTTGCTAGAGCATTGTGAAAAAACGATGGTGTGTAGGCAACGTCGTTTTTGAAATTTGAAGTTTCAAAAACGTTGTTTTTTACTTCACAAAAAAAATCTTTTTTTTTTTTCCATTGCATAAAGTGATGGTTTGTACACAGCATAAGACATTGAGTCTTATGATTACACATTTTTTTGGAAAATATGGAAAGAAAATTAAAAAAACGTGCCTCATATAACATACATTGGGGGTTTGCTTTCCAAAATGTGCTAATTTTGTGGGTAATTCCATTGTCCTTAATAAAATAAAGAATCCGCGCTTTGGATGTGTGATGTAGCTGCTGCCTCCCTAAGGATCTCCTTGGAAATCAAATCATAAGTGTGCAAATATTGGGATGGTGGCGCTGCTATATGTGTCTAGTGTACAAAGCATCTAAATAGACAAAGTGTTGGGTAACTTGTAAAAGGGGAGTCCCAAGAAAAAGGTAGACCCCTTTTTTAGGCCGCTCAGAAAGGCTTTTATGGTTACCTCTTTAATAATATGGACTGGCTGAATGTCCTGTTTTAGTGAGTGCTAAAGACTCCCACCAGTGGTGTCCACTGATGTGTATGGAGTGATTCCTAAAAAGTGAGCATGTGTACCCAAAATAAATAAAATAAGAAAGCCAAAATTTGGTCAGCACTCTGTGCAGGTAAATGGAAGGATACCTTCCAATAATAGTGTTCAACTTGTGACTAATGTGCCAAATATAGATTCTGGTAATCCAAGGTGGTGGGTCTGTTGATTCCTCCAAATCAAAATAAACAAACACAACAAAACGACAAATCCCAAACAGTGATATATGTCAGATGATCTAATAAATCACAAATAATCTCCCAACGTGTATAACCCAAGTGTGATCTACAGTATCGGCAGGACACTGTGCGAGCCACTAGGTAAGATATATGAATACTGTGAACTTAGAGGGGAATATATATCAGAGCACGCATGAACATCAAATATGGATCCAATGTAACTCCCTTCAACAGGGATTCTGCTGATATATACTGTATATATATGCATATAAAAAACTTCAAACAAGGAGAATCATTTGCAGACCATACATAAAAAAAAAAAAAAAAAAAAAAGAGAAGAAAAAGAGGGTAAAAGTCTATAGGTGACTTGGTGCAATTATTTTCCTATTAAGATGCTGCTTCGTGACTTCAGTGCTCCCCCACGTGGGTCCCCACTCACCAGATGTTGGCACCCTCCAGGGGCTAAGGGCAGATGGTGGTGGTACCTTAGGTATTACTATTCCACGACTCCCTTTATCCGCGTAGCACCTGCTGTCAGCTGTAGGGGTATCCTCACGGTATCCTCACGTCACTCAGAGAGACAAAAAGTGAAGTATCCACATAGTGTAGTATGTTTCCAAAAGCACTGAGTGCATTTATTATAAAAAACTGCTATAAGCGGTCATTTCCACTTAAAATCCCAGAGGCACCTGGGCTGGTTAAAAAATATGGAAATAAAAAAATTATAAACTTAAAACCTAAAACAACTTTGTACACTAGACGCATATAGCAGCGCCACCATCCCAATAATTCCATTGTCCTGGTGCTCCCAGACCTCCAAAAAATGTCATAGCTAGTCAATAAATTCGATGTGTAATTTATGCCCCTAGAACAATTAAAGGTGCTCCTTGGATTTTGGGCCTCTCTATGTGGCTAGGCTGTGAAAAAGTCTCTTATGTGGTATCTTCATACTCAGGAGTAGCAGAATGTGTGTTTTGGGGTGTAATTGCAAGTAAGCCTATGCCGTGCGTAAGAAATAACTTGTTAATCACAATTTTCCCAAAAATTGTGAGAAGAAAAAGTACAACTTCAAAAAACTCACCATAGATAACAAAAATACTAATTGTGACGGGATTCACTTTGGGTGGGGGGGTTGTGGAACCCAGCTTACCTTGGAGAGCTCTGTAAACTCAGTGTCCAGCTCCCCCGGCCACTTAAGTGCTGACAACAGGGAAAAGCGCTGCTAACCTCTGCCCAACACTGATAGCATCTTCTGGGTTCCACGGACAGAAAATGGGGGACCTCTATTCCCAGACACCAATTCCCAAAACTGGGGAGTTATTAGACTTGTCTGCTGAGGAAAAAAAAACTAGTGAACTTCCAGCATAAAAGCTGGTATTAGGGACGAACATCACTGAGCTCTGCCCAGCACCAGTAACCTCTTCTTTGTTCTACGGACAGGAGATGGTGAACCTCTATCCCTAGACACCAGTAATAGAGGTTGGTGATTTGACTTTTCTGATGAGGAAGAACAACATAGTAAGCCTCCAGCAGAAGAGCTGGTATCAGGGTCAAACTTCACTGAGCTCTGCCCGGCACCAACCGCAGCATCTGTGGAGTTACAAGAGACTTCTCCAGCTAAAGCATTGCCCACCGGGCAGAGGGTCCAAGACCTCTGCCCCACACCTGCGGCAGTTCCAGGGGTTCCTTGTGAGGAGTTGACGGTCACTCCCCAACAGTTAGCCAGAGTGGATGATGTGGGGTCCTCAGCTGAAGTGTTAACATGGCAGAATGGTACTGGCCTCTGCACACAAAAGCAGCTTGAGCTGATATCAGTGAGTGGGACTGCAGTCTCCACTGACACCAACCCAGCAGGAGAGCTGGAAACAGAGCAGAGTTCTGCTGGCCTTTGACCTCAACTAACAGAAGAGAGAGTTCCTGTGAAAGTGGATGGGACTTCGGTCTCCAATGACACAACCCCAGAAAATGTTGTGGTTTTGACACAGGAGGATGTCAGCCATGGGGGTCCGCTTATAGGGTTAAGGGGGTCGAGTGACCCCCCCTGGAATCGGCAAGGGTCTGCCATGCTCGCATCTGTGGCTGTGCTGACTCTCTCTGTGTTTGTGCAGTAGGCTCCACAGCTGTTGCAAGATCAGTTTCACAGAGCTTACAGAGCTCTTTACTGCCACCCCTGGCGCTTCCTGTATGTGCACCCTCGTGTTTGCTTTGATGCCTGTAATGTATTTTCAAATGGAAATGTGGAAACAGGACTTGGGAGAAGGATGACCACTGTGACCTTACAAGTGGGGGATGTGAGTACAAGTGAAGGGAGGAGGCTGTTTGTGTACAGGGGGGGGGGCTGACATATATACAGATGAGGGAGGCAGCTGAGTGCATACAGGTATGATCAGTGAAGGGGGGGTGCCAGATATAGGAAAGATCATATCATCTGTCCTGTCCTGTATACAGCTATATACACCCATCTTTCTTCCTGTATTCCTCCATCATCTATACATCATCTGTCCTGTATATAGAGCTGTATATACCCACCTTCCTTCCTCTATATACTAATACCATCCACCCCTTCTATATACATATACTGTACACCCTCTGTATTGTACATTTGATCAGCACAGTGAGGCTGCATATCATGGGCACATGCCTGCCCTTTATGAGATAATGACTAAGCCCCTCCCCTTCATGACATTGTCAAAGAAGCGGAGCATAGGTGACCGTAAAATTATGCCCCCCCTCCCCTGGAAAAAGTTCAGCGGACGCCCATGATGTCAGCCATGCTTTGCAAGCACTGAGGGATTTTCATCTACCAAAAGTTGATGGGACTTCAGTCTACACTTGTATACCCTATCTTGTGAAAGAAATCTGAAGGTCGGCCTCCCAACGATGTATATATGATGGGATATGGCCTTCTGGAGGCTCAATAATCTGTTTATACAGAAATGACGGCATGTGTGGTACATGTTTTCCCTCCACACATTGGTGCTCAAAGGATGTCAGTGGCTTAGCATATAATTCTGCATCCGATATAGACCTCAAGTAATGTGACAATTGAAAGGCAGACCAAGAGTTTAGTGGGGGCTGTGAAAGGGTAGTGTCATGGACAGCCTGGCCCATCGGTGGGCACATCGGCGCGCATGGGCGCGCGCATGCGCGGGAGCGGCGCATCGGCGCGCATGCGCGGGAGCGGCGCGCGCATTCACGGCACCATGGAGCGCGCACCAGCGGCGGCGGCGCGCGTGCACGTGGAGACGCCGTTCTGGCGCCAAAACCAGCTTTAAAAGGGATCTGATCCCTGTGCCTCTTGCTGACCTGTCTGCTGACCTGTCTACAGCGTATCTGTGAGCTACCAGCGTCTGTATTCTGATTGACCTTGATCCTGACTACCCAGCTTGAACCTGTTGTACCTGTCTGCTACCTGCCCTGATCTCGGCTTGCTCGACCATCCCTCGGATTACCCTTTGTACTTCTGCTGCCCGCCTGTTGTTGACCCGGACTGGAACCTGACCCTGCCTGTACCAATCCTACCTGCTCCTGTACCCCCAGCCAGCCAGTGGACTTACCTATGGGGACCTGTTCCAGCTTGTACTACGGGACACCTCCCCCGCTTCGGCTGCAACTCCAGCTCCCAGCTGCCCAGCAGTGAGCCTGAACCCTCAACCTGCACGAGGACTTCTACGTGTCTCCGGGAACCACCAACTCTGCTCACGGGCCCAGCACTCGCCACTACCAGGCGCTTGTGCGACTCTGTAGTCCCGAACCTCCTGTCTGCTCTATCAGGGGTCCCGGGATCAGAGAAGCAAGGGCTGCCACTCCCTGCACGCCGGGCTCGTACCACCAGGTACGTGACAGTACAGGTCAGCCATGACCGAGCCCACGCAGGGAGTGGATCTGATGCAGGAACTTTGCCGGCACCTCGATGGTCTGACTCAAGCTGTCCGAAATTTACAAGAGGGCTACACCCGACTGGAGAATAGAGTCCAAGCTTTGTCAGCTCCAGCTGCTACCTCCGCCACGTCAGGCACGTCCACTTCACCCTCCGTAATTATGCTGCCACCGGAGCCTAAGGTTCCCATGCCAGAAAGATTCACCGGAGAGCGACGCAAATACCGAGCGTTCCAGAACGCATGCGACCTCTACTTCGCACTTCAACCCCAGACTTTTTCTCTGGAGGCCACCAAAGTGGGGTTTGTTATTTCACTTCTGTCCGGAGAGCCACAAGCCTGGGCCCACCGCCTGTTGGAGCGGAAAGACGCGTCCTTGGACACCCTGACTACTTTCTTCCAAGCCATGTCCCTACTATACGAGGACCCTCACCAAACGGCCTCCGCAGAAGCCGCTTTACATGCCCTCCAACAGGGACGCAGACCAGCAGAGGACTACGTATCTGAATTTCGTAGATGGAGTGCTGATACGAACTGGAACGATGCGGCCCTTTGCTACCAGTTCCGCCTGGGACTCTCTGAACCTCTGAAGGACGAACTTGCTAGGGTGGGTGTCCCTGGAACTCTGGATGCCTTGATCAATCTAACGATCCAGATCGACAGACGTTTAAGAGAACGCAGAACTGAAAGGGCCACTAGTCCGTCTCGCCCCACTTGGGTGATGCCGCGAGTACCTACCTTCTCGGATCCAGCTCCGCCGGCTCCCATGCCTCCGATGCCTCATGACCTTTCTGAACCCATGCAACTAGGCCTCCTCCGCCCTACTTTGACACCTGAAGAACGCCAACGTCGCCGGCTTAATAATCTATGCCTGTATTGTGGGGGATCCGGACACTATGTGAGGTCTTGCCCAGTAAAGATCCGTAAGTGCCTGTCCATGTCTACTGTTCGTACCCCGATAAGCCCGCTCAAACCTACTCACCTGGCTATTTCCGTTCTTTTTCAGCTCCCAGGAGGGAACATCCAGGCCAGCGCTATCCTTGATTCAGGAGCATGTAGCTGCTTCTTGGACCGGACCTTTGCCACCAGTCACCAGATCCCTCTTCGCCCTAGAGCTTCAGGACTTTCCGTGTACTTAGCGGACGGATCAATCTTGAGATCTGGACCAGTTACCCAAGAAACCCAGCCACTGGCCACTACTATTGCTGAAACCCACCACAAACTCTTATGCTTAGACGTGATTGATTCCCCGCTATTCCCTATCATTCTGGGCATGCCGTGGCTACAGGCCCATAACCCTAAAATCAACTGGGTTACGGGGAAGATTAACTTCAACTCTCCTTACTGCCTGGAACATTGTCTGCAAGTGCCATCTTCAGCCCCCTCTCTGCTCTGTATGGACTCTGATGCTGAAACCTGTCAAGTCGTCCCAGAAGCCTATCATGGCTTCTTAGACGTTTTTAGCAAGAAAGGAGCTGAGACCCTTCCACCACACAGAGCTTATGATTGCCCCATCGAACTTCTCCCGGGAGCGGAAATCCCCTTTGGGAGGATCTTCCCTTTGACAGAACTTGAGCTGGAAGCCCTAAAGACTTATATAGATAGTCTCCGGAAGGGGTTTATCCGTCCGTCCACCTCACCTGCAGGAGCGGGTATCTTCTTTGTCGAGAAAAAGGACCACTCCCTTCGCCCCTGTGTGGACTATCGGGAACTTAATAAAGTAACCATCAAAAACCGGTACCCGCTTCCCTTGGTACCCGAATTGTTCCAACGACTAGGGACTGCAGTCATTTTCACTAAACTGGACCTTCGTGGGGCTTATAACCTTGTGCGTATCAGAGACGGAGACGAGTGGAAGACTGCTTTCCGTACCCGCTTCGGGCACTTTGAATACTTGGTCATGCCCTTTGGGCTCTGCAACGCCCCGGCCACCTTCCAGCACTTTGTGAACGATATCTTTAGGGACTATCTGGACCTCTTCGTTATCGTTTACCTGGATGACATCCTCATCTTCTCCCCTTCTTTAGAAAGACACCGGGAGCATGTCAAGAAGGTGCTCAGACGGCTTCGGATTCATGGACTTTATGCCAAACCTGAGAAGTGTGAATTCGAGCAATCAAGTATACAGTTTCTGGGGCTCATAATTTCAGTAAAAGGTATCCAGATGGATCCCCAGAAAGTCTCCGCAATCCTTGACTGGCCGGCGCCCACAGACAAGAAGGGCGTTCAGCGCTTCGTTGGTTTTGCCAACTTTTATAGGAAATTCATCAGGGGCTTTTCTCCCATCATTGCCCCGATAACCGACCTTACTAGACAGACTGTCCAGTTTCGCTGGTCACCAGAAGCCCAAACGGCCTTTGAAACTCTTAAGGGACTGTTTACCTCCGCGTCTGTCCTCAGACATCCTGACGCGAGTTTACCATATATTTTGGAAGTTGATGCATCCGAAACAGCGGTGGGGGCAGTTCTTTCACAAAGACAGGGTCCCAAGGCCCTTTTACACCCTGTCGCCTTTTTCTCTCGCAAGCTATCAGAGGCAGAAAGAAATTATGACGTAGGGGACCGAGAACTACTAGCGATTAAGGCCGCTCTGGAAGAATGGCGGTATCTCTTGGAGGGCGCAGCACACCCAATCTTGATCTTTACTGATCATAAGAATCTTGAGTACTTGAAGGCCGCCAAGAGATTAAAGCCGCGCCAGGCCAGGTGGGCGCTATTCTTCACTAGATTCTCGTTCCACATCACGTACAGGCCAGGGTCGAAGAATACCAAGCCTGATGCTCTCTCGCGCATGTACGGGGGTTCGGAGATCCAGGCCTCCCCGGATACCATTCTGTCATCAGGAAACTTCCTATTACTCCAAGAAGATCTGCTGTCTCAAATCAGGCAAGCCTTGTCCAGAAATACTTCCTTGTCCAGCCCGGAATTACAACTCAAAGATGGCCTACTGTGGCACCAAGACAAAATCTTTGTGCTAGAAGACCTACGGGTCAGGGTCTTGAACTTGTGCCACGACCATGAGCTGGCCGGTCATTTTGGGGTGCATAAGACGACCGAACTTCTACAGCGCACATTTTGGTGGCCCCAACTTTCAAAGGATTGCAAGAAATATGTGGAGTCTTGCACCACCTGTATTCGGAACAAAGGGGGCAATTCAAGAGCCTGGGGGTTACTTAAGCCACTACCGGTACCGGAGAAACCATGGAGGATGATCTCCATGGACTTCATCGTGGAGCTCCCTTCTTCAGAGTGCTTTACCACTATCTTCGTGGTAGTGGACAGGCTGTCAAAGATGGCACACTTCCTGCCCATAAAGGGCACACATTCGGCCCCCCGGAGACGGCCAAGGTGTTTAAAGAAATCGTAAGGCTCCACGGCATCCCGACAAATATTGTGTCTGATCGAGGAGTACAGTTTACCTCTAGATTCTGGAGAGCTCTCTGTGGATCCCTCAAGATCGGACTGTCTTTCTCTTCGGCCTATCACCCACAGTCTAATGGCCAGACAGAGAGAACCAATCAGACTCTGGAACAATACTTGCATTGTTTTTCCTCATTCTCCCAAGAAGACTGGGTATCCCTGTTGCCGTTGGCCGAATTCGCGTACAACAACTCCGTCCATTTAGCCACGAAACAGTCTCCGTTCTACGCGAACTACGGCTTTCACCCGCTCTTTATGTCCAATTCTGTCCCAGAGTGTTCAGTACCTGCCGTCCAGGAAACATTGCATTTCTTCAGCACAAATAATAAGATCTTGCAAGAGACAATGGCCAAAACTCAGGAATATAACAAGGAAGTATTTGACAGGAGGAGGAGGGGAGAACTTAACCTGGAACCTGGAGATCAAGTATGGCTGTCTACTGCAAACCTGAAACTCGCCTGCCCGTCTAAAAAATTAGGCCCCAGATTTGTAGGCCCCTTCCCAGTTAAGAGAAAAATTAATAACGTAGCTTACGAACTGGAATTACCTGAGACGTTCCGCATTCACCCGGTCTTCCATGTCACCCTCCTCAAGCCTGATGTTTCTGACCCTTTTCCTGGCCGGAACACTGGCCCCTCTGAACCAGTACTAATTGACGGAGAAGAGGAGTTCGAAGTCGAGTCCATCCTGGACTGCAGAAAGAGGCGCAACCAGGTTCAGTACTTAGTGAAATGGAGGGGCTATGGGCCTGAAGACAACTCATGGGAGCCAGAGTGTAATATACACGCGGAGAAGTTGATTCAGTCTTTTAAAGATGCCCATCCACTCAAGTTGGCCCAGTTGGGCATCCGGAGGCTGCCCCTTGGGGGGGGGCAATGTCATGGACAGCCTGGCCCATCGGTGGGCACATCGGCGTGCACGGGCGCACGCATGCGCGGGAGCGGCGCATCGGCGCGCATGCGCGGGAGCGGCGTGTGCATTCGCGGCACCATAGCGCGCACGGGAGCGCGCACGGGAGCGCGCACCAGCGGCGGCGGCGCGCGTGCACGTGGAGACGCTGTTCTGGCGCCAAAACCAGCTTTAAAAGGGATTTGATCCCTGTGCCTCTTGCTGACCTGTCTACAGCGTATCTGTGAGCTACCAGCGTCTGTATTCTGATTGACCTTGATCCTGACTTGAACCTGTTGTACCTGTCTGCTACCTGCCCTGATCTCGGCTTGCTCGACCATCCCTCGGATTACCCTTTGTACTTCTGCTGCCCGCCTGTTGTTGACCCGGACTGGAATCTGACCCTGCCTGTACCAATCCTACCTGCTCCTGTACCCCCAGCCAGCCAGTGGACTTACCTACGGGGACCTGTTCCAGCTTGTACTACGGGACACCTCCCCCGCTTCGGCTGCAACTCCAGCTCCCAGCTGCCCAGCAGTGAGCCTGAACCCTCAACCTGCACAAGGACTTCTACGTGTCTCCGGGAACCACCAACTCTGCTCACGGGCCCAGCACTCGCCACTACCAGGCGCTTGTGCGAATCTGTATTCCCGAACCTCCTGTCTGCTCTATCAGGGGTCCCGGGATCAGAGAAGCAAGGGCTGCCACTCCCTGCACGCCGGGCTCGTACCACCAGGTACGTGACAGGTAGATAGATCTTGCAAAGACATCCAGCCCTGCGGGGTAGAAAATGCATGCATCTAGTTATACCTAGTTCTATAAACCCCAGGAGCTGTTTTTTGTCAAGCCTAGGTGTGAAATCTGGATTCTGAGGATGGATAGGGAGAGGGGCCTTTTGTTGAAAGTGTGTGGGTAACTATCCCCGATAATATTTATGAGCGATCCAAGGAAGCGCCTACAAAGCGATCGATGAGGCATGTTGTTCAAATTGCACCCAAAGTATGGTCTGTGGGGGGGGTGTGTGTTTCACCATGACACTCTAGACAGATTTAAAGCTCGATAATATGAAGTCAAGTCAGGAAGACCGATACTCCCCGAGATTTAGGCAAGACTAACAATGAGTAGCGAAGTCTGGCGACTTTGTTGCTCCAAATAAATTTAGTTAACAGTGTCTGACACAAGAGAAAAAAGGCTTGAGGTAGTTTATCGCTTGCATTTAATATAAAATCTGAAGGGGCAATGTCATCTTAAATGCATTACATCTCCCAAATCACATAAGGGTAAGGGTTTGCCATAATTGAAAATGTGATTGCATTTTTGATAATTATGGGCAAAAGTTTATCACATATATTATCTGGGGTCAGTTTAACACCCAGGTATTTAAAAAAAAGACTGAACCCATTTAAACCGGTAAACGCCTTGTATCTTAGCTATACACTCCGTAGGAAGAAGAATACTCATCGCTTCACATTTAGCATTGTTTATAGAGAAATGTAAATGTAAGTGTAGCGCTCACCCCTGAAGGAGCTGCTGGTTAGAATAAGGATGGCATGTTACCTCATGGCTCCAGTGATGTGTCTAAGGTGAACGATGAATACAATAGCAATAAAGGAATGTCCGCAAATAGGAAGTCTCTTTTATAGGTGCTCTTTATTACCCAGCCGGGTAAACAGTCAACAGGTGAGGGAAGGATAGAAAAAAGGTTTTGAAGGGGAGTAGCAGACTCAGGCTCTGGATATTGAAGCAATCCTGCTTCCAACAACTATCAGTCTTTCTGTATCACTCCAACCTGAGTGGGTATAGCGTGCCTGGACAGGTCTCTCTCACCAACCTGGCAGCCAGAGTATCACTTGAGAAGGATGCCTCTGCCACAGGCTCTTCCGAATGACCGTCAGACAAGCGCCTCTGCCACAGGCCTTGCCCGAGTATGAATGTGGAGGAACTCCTCCCGAGTAAATATGCTTTTCTTGAATCTTCCTCCAATGTCGCCAGGGTACTGACTGAGAGAGGAATCAATCCCTCAGTGTCCAGTACCTCGATCCCCGATGGTTCGTTTCAGTGCTGTTGGGCCACCAGCCTCTCATTGGTGTCCCTCAACTGGACTCCCCATCGAACAGCTCAACTTGCTTGGGATCTCTGATGGTGGGAACCCAGTCAGTCACTGGGTCCCCATTGTGCTCAAAGTGTTCTGGACCAACTTGGCTCCAGAACCAAGAACTCCGCGTAGCACCCACGCCCCGGACAGGTAGGCCATAACGCACAGGGCGCGGTGATTGTGATCACCCTGAAGGTGGGTGTCACACTCCAGGCAAGAAGAAAAAGAAGACCCTCAAAATGGCGTCTGCCTCAAAAGTACCCTCTCCCAGCATGCCCAGCGAGGTCCAGGCCTCCCAACTGGCTGCTAGAAGAGAGCACCCGAACCTCAGCTTCCACTGCTGCCACCTGTTGTCCTGGGGTGGAACAACACCCCAAGTACAACAGAATAAGCCCACAGCACACCCAAGCTGAAACAGAGAGCCCTAACTTAATCAAAATTAAGATCAGAGTAACATTACACTCTGATCGTCCCCCTAAATTTTTCTAGCTCCCGTACTTTGAAGTACATGGGCGCTACATAGGAAATGTAGAGAGTGTAAGCATCTGACTTTTCTTATTTTATGTTTTAACCACTTCATTACTGGGCACTTTCACTCCTGTCCTTCCCAGGCCAATTTTCAGCTTTCAGCGCTCTCGCTTTTTCAATGAGAATTGCTCAGTCATGCAACACTGTACCCAAATGAAATTTTAATCATTTTGTTCACACAAATAGAGTTTTATTTTGGTGGTATTTATTCACTACTTCTGCCGGCTGCAGCGATCCGCTCTCCCTTTCCTCACTGACAACGTCCGTGTGAGGAGAGGAGAGCTGATTGCCTAGCAATCGGCTATCTATTTATGTCACATGATAGCTGTGATTTGACACAGCCATCATGTTATTAGGAGGGCCAGTCACAGAGCCCTCCTGCCGATCTGAGATGCGCCGTGTCCGGGTCACATGAGCGCATATGGATCACGCCACTGCGTGGGCACGCATGCGTGACCCCTCTCCTTCTAAAGGGACATTCCTGAATGTCCACTCAGAAGGAGGAAGCACCCACTCGGCGGTATATGTGCAGTGGCAGAGTGGAAGGTGGTTAATAAACTCACCATGCCTCTTACTAAGTAAATACTTTAGACTGTCTGCTTTCCAAAAATTGATAATTTGGGGGGTATTTGTACTTTCCTGGCATTTTAGGGCTACAAAATATTAGATAGGCCGTCGGTACATCAGGCTTGATACATTTTCAAATGACTATAACTTTCACACAGATGAATATAAACGAATTGGGGTTATTTTTACAAAAGAAACGTAGCAGTATATATTTTAGTTAAAATTTATGAAGAAAAGTTGCTTATTTGCAAAATGTTATAATAGAAGCTAAGAAAACTGTGTTTTATTTTCAAAATGTTCATACTTTTTTTCACTTATGTTAAAAAAAATAAAAATACTAAGGGGCCAGATTCAGATACAATTACATTGGCGCAGAGTATCAGAGATACACTACGCTGCCGTATTTTACCAGGCTGTACGACGAATCCTGGTAGATTTTGTCCCTTACGGTATGGCAGCGTAGTATATCTCTCGCCGCGTAATCGAAATACGCGATTAGGGGGCGTGAAGCATTTAAATTAGGCGCGTCCCCGCGGCGATCGAACTGCGCATGCTCCGCTCAAAAATATCCCGCCGTGCATTGCGCGAAATAACGTCGATACGTCATTCGTTGTTTGAGTAGCGTCGTTTACGGACATTCCTATTACCGGACGTTTTGCGTCAAAAATAAAAAAAGACGTCGGAAAACGTTGATATTCGACGCGGGAACGACGGCCATACTTAACATGGGCTGTCTAATATTAGACCAGCAAAAAGCTGGTATAGTTTTACGCAGCAAAAAGATGACTAAAGATGCCGTAAGAGATTGCGATAGACGTTCGTAATTTCGTGGATAGTCGGCAAAAACTCATTTGCATACCCCGACGCGGAAAACGACGGGAACTCCACCCATCGGCCGCAATTTTATTGCAGCGTAGATCCGAAGGCGTACGAACACGTAAACCAGTCGGATTGAAGCCCGCAGCCGTAATTTCATGGTTTGAGGTTTCAGAGTAGTGAAAAAACGCGCGTAATTCGAAAGTACTCCAGTCTAACGCGAGATAGACAGGCGTAATCGCTCTGTGAATCTGGCCCAAGGTGTTTAAATACCACCATAAGAAAGCTTTATCTGTTTTAGAAAATGACAACAATATTGTTTAAGTACGGTGTTGCATGACTGAGTAATTATCATTCAACGTGTGAGAGGGCACTGAAAGCTAAAACTTGGCCTGGGCAAGAAAGGGGGAGTAAAAGTGTCTGGTATTGAAGTGGTTAGGTGTTGCAGTGAAAAAAACAGGTCTCCTGACCAGCCAGACAAGGCTGTGCTGTATGAGGTGGGTGTGTAAAGCTCAAGACTGGATAGACAAGAATACAAATCCTTTAGCAGATAAAACAGCTTTCTTATATGTATTTCATCTGTTTAATAACCTGTTTACCTAAACTTTCCTAAAGTAATCCTTTCAATTTGTTTTCAGTTGTGTGATAAATATTTGTTGATACCATTTGGTAAATTAGATCTTTTTTATTTTTTTAAGAAAACAAAAATGTAAATTATTAATACATTTTTCCAAACATTGTTTACAAAGCTTTATTAAATAGATGTTTTTGATACTTTTCACAGTAACAGTCTTTGTTATGTTCTTTTGTGATTTTAATCATAGTGATTAAAAGATCCAGTGTTGTTGTATTTTGGTTTCTCTTTCATCCAAAGCCCTGCGCCGTAATCTCACGTCTAGGCACTCCAATGTAGGTGGATAACTTGTCAATTCAAACTTGTTGGCAAAAAGACTTGTTGAGTTGAAGAGCCACTCTAAATCTCCTATTCCATAGATACAAACTTGTCTGACATAACGACCTAAAAGAGAAAAAAAAGTTACTGTGGCTTCTAAGAACATTCTGTACTTGACTTCACTTTCACAAAAAAATATGGATGTCCAGGATTCTCCCTCCTGATTGGCTGAGACATAGCACCATTGGCCCCCGCTGCTGTCAAAGTCAGCCAATCACGAGAATGAGGAGGAGGGGCCGAACCACGGCTCCAGGTCTGAATGGACACAAACAGCTGTGGCTTGGCTCTGGAGCTCTTCTTGCTTTGGGGGCACTCAACAGGAGGGAGGGGCCAAGAGAATGGGCGAGGGACGCAAGAAAGGGAGGATCTTGGCTGCTTTATGCAAAATCATTAACGATACAACCTTTAAGATACAAAAAACAAAAATGTAATTTATGGTGAGGTACACCCAGAGGGTTAACTACTTCTAAAGTGATGTTGACACTCCAGCTTTTGTCATTGGGTCCCATTCACACCCTGACACTGCATGAGTTTTCATGTGATTTTTATTTCACAATTCAAGATACACACATAGAGAAGGGCTACCCTCTGTACAGCAAACAGGTCAATGAAACTCCTGCACCTTTTTTGGGTGTAGAGCTTTGCACGGAAATGTGTGTTTGCTGGCCACATTTGGCGTGCCATTGATAAATATTGTCCCTGCATGCGTGACGTGCACTTTATTACATGGTCCGTGGATGTGAGCAGAAATGTGCAGGTGTAAATGGAGCCATAAGGCTCACCCAGATGGGCACTGAGACCTGTCTTTTATGCTGAGCTGCTTTTTGTTGTCGCATTTGCATCCACCTCAGAGCTGCTCACAGGCAGCCTATAAAAGTGGATGCAAAACTCATCAGCTGCATGTACACAGACGCATGTCAAAATTTGACATGTTGGCATTCAAACAGTGTGCTCTGAACAATACACCTGCTCCTGCTTGCCTAAACTTGCCCTTAGTGTCATGTGTCCTTTGTGCTTCTGTATTATAGTTCATTAGCTAATTTTCCTCCTCCAAAGCTCCCACAACTCTTCCGCCACAATCTTCTGGTGCAGTGTTTTTTTTTAAAACTGCTGTTACGCTGGCACAGAGTGCTGGACTATGCCTGCCATTTCCACCCAAGCAGTCAGTAATACAGCTTGTATAAATGAAACTGATCTATGAATGGAGGATGGGTAGATGATTGAAAGGTCTGCCTTATAGCTGTTTTTACATTCTCGGCAGCTACATTATAGCTGTCTATTATCTTCTTGGCAATTTCAAAAAGTTCTCATATGCCATGTTTTGTACCTTCAATTTATTAAATTAAAATCTATTGAACGTGAAAGGTCGGCCTTCTCCATCCATACATAATTTTTCATTCATAGAAGCTGTAGTAATGGCTTCTATGAATGGAGGAGCTGCATAGATGACTATTTTTTACCTGCTGGTGCTGTCCACCCTCTTAAACATTGTGTCCCCCCCATCATGAACATGCATCGCTAAATCTTGGTCTGTGCCTCATCTCCAGATGTGTCTGTTTGCCCCATATTGCCACTATAGGGTTGATTTACTAAAACTGGAGAGTGCAAAATCTGGTACAGCTGTGCATGGTAGCCAATTAGCTTCTAACTTGAGCTTGTTCAATTAAAGGGGTTGTATAGGTTGTATTTTTTTTAAATAACAAACATGTCATACTTACCTCCACTGTGCAGTTCGTTTTGCACAAGGTGACCCCAATTCTGCTGTTCTGGGGTCCCACGATGGCTGTCTCAGCTCCTCCCTTCTAAATTTAATCCCCTCTGGGAAGCTCTTTCCCGAGGGGGTTAGCTTGCCGGCACGCTCCCGTGTCATACACTTGGCGTCCATGGACGGCAAGTGTATGACTCTGCCCCACCCCCCGGCGGCCATGTCACTGGATGTGATTGACAGCAGCAGGAGCCAATGGCTGCGCTGCTATCTATCTATCCAATCAACGGCCAGACTCTGTGGAGACGAGGAAGTGCACATCAGGTGAACTGGCTCATGCAAGTAAAACGGGGGGCTGGGGGGCCCATGACAGCAAGGTGTTTTTTCACCTTAATGCATAGGATGCATTAAAACACAAACCTTTACAACCCCTTTAACCCCCCTGGCGGTATTCCCGAGTCTGACTCAGGGTTAAATTTTTATGCTGCGATCGGTAACCCCGAGTCAGACTCGCAGAGTGCACAGACAGGGTTTACTTACCTTGTTCCTGGATCCAGCGATGCATCCGCGCTGTGTGAGCGAGTGGGTGCTCGCTCGATTCACACAGTGCCTCTGTGTGCCACGGAGCTCCGTTCCCTGCGACGTTACGACACACGGGGCGGAGAACGGCGTCATATTAAAAAAAGTAAACAAACACATTACATACAGTACACTGTAATCTTATAGATTACAGTACTGTATGTAAAAAATACACACCCCCTTGTCCCTAGTGGTCTGCCCAGTGTCCTGCATGTTATTTTACATAATAAAAATTGTTCTTTCTGCCTGCAAACTGTAGATTGTCCATAGCAACCAAAAGTCTCCCTTTATGTCAAAAATGGTTTTAGACAGCGACAATTCAGCAACTGAGCAAATTTCAGTGATTTTGAGTTGATTACATTATTGAATAATTTTTATTATAATTATATTATTATTTGTTATATTATAATTTATAATTTTTTTTTTTTTTTAAATGTCATACCCGGATGCCTATTAGATTCTTGTTTGGTCAGATTTAAGTGAGTCATTCCTAAGAATTATAGGCCTACAGTATAAAACGCCAAATTTCCTTGCAAAATAATGGTAGCGCTTTCAGCACCTAAAATCTGAAAGAATCATACCGCCAGGGAGGTTAAGCTTTGAGAAAAAACCCTGAAAGTGGATTGGTTTCTATGCAGAACTGGACCAGAATTTTCAGTCTCCAGTTTTAGTAAATCAACCCAATGTGTGGTTAGTCAAATAGTCCAATAATTCGCCGCCGCCGCTGTGTATCGCAAAGCCGCTGCTGCCGCGTTAATCACCGTGCGGGGAACATTGCAGTCAGCTTTCGTTTGAATAGCTGTTTTTCCTGCCGAGTCATGTCACTCCCCCTTGCTCGGGATTGCACGGATCTGTCCAATCCCGAGCAAGGGGCAGTGTCTCTATACACGGCGCGGCAGGGAAAACAGCTATTCAAACAAAAGCTGACTGTAATGTTCCCCGCACAGTGATTAATGCGGCAGCATAATTTAGGTACAGGGGACATGGCTGCAATATGTTTGGGGACATAGCTGGATATATGTGGGGGACATGGCTGCGTATATGGAGGACATTGCTGCGTATATGGGGGTTATGGCTGCAATATGTTTGTGGACATGGCTGCATATGTTTCAGGGACATGGCTGGATATATGTGGGGGACATGGCTGCATATGTGGGAGACATGGCTGCGTATATGGGGGACATGGCTGCGTATATGGGGGACATGGCTGCGTATATGGGGGACATGGCTGCATATGTTTGGGGACATGGCTGGATATATGTGGGGGGACATGGCTGCAATATGTGGGGGGACATGGCTGCATATGTTTGGGGACATGGCTGCAATATGTTTGGGGACATGGCTGCAATATGTTTGGGAACATGGCTGCAATATGTTTGGGGACATGGCTGCATATGTGGGGAAAAGGCTGCATATGTTTAGGGACATGGCTGCATATGTTTGGGGACATGGCTGCATATGTTTGGGGACATGGCTGCATATGTGGGGGGACATGGCTGCATATGTGGGGGGACATGGCTGCATATGTGGGGGGATCATGGCTTCATATGTTTTGGGACATGGCTGCATATGTTTAGGGACATGGCTGCATATGTTTGGGGACATGGCTGCATTTATGGGGGGACATGGCTGCATTTATGGGGGACATGGCTGCATTTATGTGGGGGACATGGCTGCATTTATGTGGGGGACATGGCTGCATTTATGTGGGAAACATGGCTGCATTTGTGGGGGACATGGCTGCATATGTGGGGGACATGGCTGCATTTATAGGTGGACATGGCTGCATATGTGGGGACACATTTAAAAAAAAGTATCGGTATTCGGTATCGGCGAGTACATGAAAAAAAGTATCGGTACTTGTACTCGGTCCTAAAAAAGTGGTATCGGGACAACCCTAGTTTAAATGATAGGGTCCCACCTCTTTAATTAGCTGGGCAGTAGATGCTGGAACTCATAAAATTTGTAATAATTCTGTGTTTTAATATACTACGAGAAAGGCCACTGTGGCTGAAACGCGTCAGGTTGTTTTACTGGATGGGATGTAACCTGTATAGCTAATAAAGAATTATAAAATTTGAGTACACCGATTTGCCGACTTGCATATATCAATTCTACAGCACTGAGGGACTGCACATCCAAGCCATTAGGACCTGAGCACAAACATATCTCCATTTTCACTGCATAGTGCCGATCAGTAAAGAAAAGGGCAGGTGTGCCTGAAGTTGCTGGATTATTTTTGATGAAGCAATAAATTATGCTCACTGAGCTGTAAAGCCCATGTATTTATTTATATACAGGCATACCCCGCTTAAAGTACACTCACTTTACATACACTCGCGGGTAAGGACATACCCACAAGTGTATGTAAAGTGCCTTACAAGTACTGTACAGACATTTTGAAGCCGCAGTAAAAGAAGCTGAAGCTCCGAGAGCATAGCCTGCCCTGTTTCAGTGTGCCCCTGAAACACCCACAACAGCCCCTGAGACCTCAACTAAAGCTCCTGACACTCCCACTACAGCCCCTGACCCCCCACGACACCCTAGAAATGAAAAAAAGGTATTGTTTCACTTTAAGTACATTTTCGTTTTACATACATTCTCTGGTCCCATTGTGTACTTCAAAGTGGGGTATGCCTGTATATATATATATATATATATATATATATATATATATATATATATATATTAGGGTTGTCCCGATACCGATACCAGTATCGGTATCGGGACCGATTCCGAGTATTTGCGGGAGTACTTGTACTCCCGCAAATACCCCCGATACCAAAATAGAATACTCCCCCCCCGCCGCCGCTCACCGCACGCCGCACAACGCCCGCCGCCGACCGCCGCTAATCCCGTGCACCTTGTAAACATGTAATACCCGCGGCGCCATGTATAGACACGCGATTGGACGGATCCGTCCAATCGCGAGCAAGGGGGGTGTGTCTATACACGGATACGTCCATAGACACTCCCCCCTTGCTCGCGATTGGACGGATCCATCCAATCGCGTGTCTATACATGGCGCCGCGGGTATGTGTTACACGGGGATTAACCCTGCAGCAGCGGCGGCGGCGGAGGTATAGGGGACATGACATGGCTGCATATGTGGGGGGACATGACATGGCTGCATATGTGGGGGGACATAACATGGCTGCATATGTGGGGGGACATGACATGGCTGCATATGTGGGGGGACATGACTGCATATGTGGGGGGATATGACATGGCTGCATATGTGGGGGACATGACATGGCTGCATATGTGGGGGGACATGACTGCATATGTGGGGGCACAGGACATGGCTGCATATGTGGGGGGACATGACATGGCTGCAATATGTGGGGGGACATGACATGGCTGCATATGTGGGGGGACATGACATGGCTGCATATGTGGGGGACATGACATGGATGCATATGTGGGGGACATGACATGGCTGCAATATGTCGGGGGACATGACATGGCTGCAATATGTGGGGGACATGACATGACTGCAATATGTGGGGGGACATGACATGGCTGCAATATGTGGGGGGACATGACATGGCTGCAATATGTGGGGGGACATGACATGGCTGCAATATGTGGGGGGACATGACATGGCTGCATATGTGGGGGGACATGACATGGCTGCATATGTGGGGGGACATGACATGGCTGCATATGTGGGGGGACATGACATGGATGCATATGTGGGGGACATGACATGGCTGCATATGTGGGGGGACATGACATGGCTGCAATATGTGGGGGGACATGACATGGCTGCAATATGTGGGGGGACATGACATGGCTGCAATATGTGGGGGGACATGACATGGCTGCAATATGTGGGGGACATACATGGCTGCAATATGTGGGGGACATGACATGGCTGCAATATGTGGGGGGACATGACATGGCTGCATATGTGGGGGGACATGACATGGCTGCATATGTGGGGGGACATGACATGGCTGCATATGTGGGGGGACATGACATGGATGCATATGTGGGGGACATGACATGGCTGCATATGTGGGGGGACATGACATGGCTGCAATATGTGGGGGGACATGACATGGCTGCAATATGTGGGGGGACATGACATGGCTGCAATATGTGGGGGGACATGACATGGCTGCAATATGTGGGGGACATACATGGCTGCAATATGTGGGGGACATGACATGGCTGCAATATGTGGGGGGACATGGCTGCAATATGTGGGGGGACATGGCTGCATTTGGGGACACGTTAAAAAAAAGTATCGGTATTCGGTATCGGCGACTACTTGAAAAAAAGTATCGGTACTTGTACTCGGTCCTAAAAAAGTGGTATCGGGACAACCCTAATATATATATATATACACACAGTCATGGCCCGAAATTGTTGACACCCCAGAAATCAAGAAATTTTTCACAGCAAAGTATTGCAGTAACACATGTTTATTCCCTTTGGGCCAGATTCTCAGAGGCGTTACGACGGAGTATCTCAGATACCCCGTCGTATCGCCTTTTTTTTGTCCTCGTATCTATGTGAGTGATGCTTAGCATCACTTTTGCATAGATACGCTTCTACATCCGACAAGTGTAAAAGCATTACACTTTCGGATCGTAGGTGTAATGACAACTCCGGCCACTAGGTGGCCTTCACGTTGTTTTTTCATTTGCATATGCAAATGAGGCTAGTACGGCGATTCTCGAACGCTTTTACGCCGCCCCGTCGTCGCGTACGTCGTTTACGGACTCGTAAGGTTACCCCAGCTTCTATGTGGAGTAACCTTACGAAGTTCCGTCGGATGCCGTCGGGTGCCGTCGGACGCCATGTTAAGTATGGCGTCGGGTCAGCGTCGGCTTTTTCCGTCGCTTACGTCGTTTTACTAACTCGTTCGCGAATAGGGACTTGCGTAAATGACGCTCACGTCGTTTTGACGTCGGTTTCAACAACGCTTCCCGACGTGAGCTGGAGCATGCGCACTGGGCTTTTTCCCCGGCCGGCGCATGCGCAGTTCGTTCGACGCGGGGGCGCGCTTAATTTAAATACAAGCCGCCCCATTTGAATTGCGCGGGTTTACGCTTGGCGATTTACGAGACGCCGGCGAAAACTACGGAGCAAGTGCTTTGAGAATAAAGCACTTGCTCTAGTACGCAGCGGCGGCGTAGTGTAAATGGCTTACGCTACGCCGCCGAAAATATATGAGAATCTGGCCCTTTGTGTGTATTGGAACAAAAAAAAAAGGGAGGAAAAAAAGCAAATTGGACATGTCACACAAAACTCCAAAAATGGGCTGGTCAAGATTCTTGGCACCCTTTTAACAATTTTGGCCATGACAATATATATGAGTTTGTACACTTTGATAGAACGATTGGAGGGTACACAGGCTGCTAATAAACTATTGAGAGATAGTGTGTACTAGTTGAGTTTTTTTTTCTTGATTCTAACTAATAACACTTTTTTTTTTTTTTTTAAGGATGAACAAATTCATGGACAAATTTGAGACCAAGTACATGTATCTAAGTGAGGCATTTGCCAGACACTGTATTCCCTAGGTGCTTTATTGATAATGTATTTGCATTGTGGTGGTGACATTGGTTCCCTCATGACTTTTAATGAGGAGTTGAATAGATTTGAGTCAAAGATTCAATTTAATTTGAAGATGGGTTTACAAAAAATACAATTTTAAGATACTATGGTGTACAATAAAGCAGTATTGCACACTATTGCACGCTAACAAAAATGTGTTACTTTTGTATAACATTTTTCATCTGTCTCACTAGTTCAGATCTATTGTCAGGAGTCAGAGGATGCATGTTCAGGGTATTGTCAGTGAGCATACATGTAGGGAAATGAGAGTAACGGAAATGTTAAAGAAGTTCCACGCTGGAGGCTCAACCTTAGGGCATTGATCAATTCTGAAAAAAATAGAGTGCTAAAGACTAAAGTTGAGCGGACACCTGGATGTTCGGGTTTGGCGGGTTCAGCCGAACTTCGGAAAAAAGTCTGGGTTCGGGACCCGAACTTGACCCGAACCTGAACCCCATTGAAGTCAATGGGGACCCACATTTTTGACTACTAAAATGTCTCTAAAAAAAATAAGGGAAAGGACTAGAGGGATGCAAATGGCAGCAAAATGTTGGTAAGAGCATGGCAAGTACACTGCAATCAAATGTGGATAGGGAAATAACTTAAAATAACATAAAATACATAAAAAATGTTGACAAGCAGGAACCTTCCCCAATTCCTCCCAATGATACCAATGACACTATGACACTATTTCTCCCACTGACACAAATTATAGGACACTATTCCTCCCAATGATACCAATGATGGGAGACCAAGTTTTTTTATATCTTTTTTGGGGGGATAATTATTATAGCAAAAAGTCAAAAATATTGCATTTTTTTCAAACCGTCGTTCTAATTTTGTTTATAGTGCAAACAATAAAAACTGCAGAGGTGATCAAATACCACCAAAAGAAAGCTCTATTTGTGGGAAAAAAGGGATGACAATTTTTTTTTTGAGCCACGTCGCACGACTGCGCAATTGTCATTTAAAGCAACGCAGTAACGAATCGCAAAAACTGGCCGGGTCCTTTAGCTGCCTGAAGGTCCGGGTCTTAAGTGGTTAAGGAAGTGGTGTAACATCCATGCTGATACGTCAGTTAGTAAAGTGAGAGGAGACTAAAGGAGTGAGGCGAGAAGTGGACAGATACATTCATCATACATATGGTATTAAATGCGTGGTTATCAGTTGACCAAGGGAGGAGGTGTAGATAGAGAAGAGAAGGGTCCAAGAGAAGTTTCTTGGGGAACCCCCACAGAAAGGGAAAATGACAGACTTACTGGCTGGATCAGAAGATGAAAATAGAAGTGTAAAAAATGAAACTGATACAGCCATCACATCTAAGAATTGGTAAGCTGTAACTAATGTAAAGTGAATTGCATATTATTCTACTTTATATACAAAATACTTCATTGTACTAACTGTTTTGCTTAACAGAAAGCTACGATCTGCCAGCATTGTACTGTAAGTGAAATCTGAAGACACCAGCAGTTGAAATTTGAAAAAGGACCAGGCTTCTGTACCTACTGGCAGTTGTTATATCCTATTCTACTATGTGGATCATGTGTCCTGTTATCTATGACTTTCATACTAGAGTAAAAACAATGAGAACCTATTACCGTGGCAACCATCGTGAGCGCTGTCATCACTCCACTTTATCGCTCTGAGATTACCTTCCCATTTAGCATCTGGCATGGACCCTGGAAAATCTGTTGGAATAGAAAAAAAATATTATTTAAGGAAAGTGTGCACTTACGTGTTGGGTCCACTTGTTTAAAAAATGGGAAACTGTACATGACTTAAATGTTATCAAATGAAAAAGCCTTTTAAAAAAAAGTCATGGGAAAATATATGTCACTCAAGGAAATGTGACCGGATGCATTTGATGAGGACAAAGAAAAATGAATAGCCGCACTCCAAAACCTGATGGGTGGTCTTTTATCCAATAGACAGCATGTGCAAAAATAAGGTCACAGCAGTAGAAAACAAGGAGCAGCTGACGCGTTTCACACTGGATTAGCACGGATCCAGTGTGAAACGCTTCGGATGCTCCTTGTTTTCTACTGCTGTGACCCTATTTTTGTACATGCTGTCTATTGGATAAAAGACCACCCATCAGGTTTTGGAGTGCGGCTATCCATTTTTCTTTGTCCTCATTTTGCTTAGTGCACCGCCAGCACCCTTGGTATCCTGTACCACCTGTAACCATATAGTGATCCCACCTGGAGCGGTGACTCCTTTCTCTCTATCGTTTACATGTGCATTTGATGTTGGTAAATAAAATGGTATTCCCACTTTATTTATAAAAAAACATTGCATGCCAATTAGCACTTGATTTATAAAAAAATATATCAATAAATAAACAGCAACATTTAAAAAAAATTGCAATATCACATAACTAAAGCTCCGTACACACAATTCGAAGTCAGGAGACATCCGCCGGTTCAATAAAAACCGCCCGACATTCGGCCCGTGTGTATGACGGTCTGTCTAACAAAAGCCGGCTGTTTGGGACAATTTCTGTCGGACGTTAATGCTGGAAAACCAGCAGCCGACTGGTTCCCGATCAACTCTCTCAGCCAATGACGAAGTGCACTGATCTTGAGGTGTTTTGGCAGGGGAGCCATCTCCTGTCAGAACACAACAGCTCAGCGGTGGAGATCGTTGTGCTAACTTCGGACATACTTGCCAACTGTCCCAAATTTCCCACGACATTCCCGGGATTAAGACCAATTTCCCGATTTTATAATTGCCTGGGAAATGTCCTGGGAAATCAGTTTTTTCGCCACCGCTAGAGGCCCAGCTGCCATTTTCAAGAAGACCAGAAGATGTAGAACACCAAATGGGTGGCTACAATAGAAATTGAGCTGCGGTGCTGCCCAACCACCACCCCGCTCTGTCTTTGACCTGTTATGGTAAGGGGTGGGCAGCACCCCAGCTCAATTTCTATTGTAACCACACAGCCGGCTCCGCCTCTATTTTGTTCCCCCTCGGCCTCTGTTCTGTAATGGCGGCGAAGACACCGCTACTAGGATAACTGATCGATGTAAGGGGGCTCCAATGGCTGGATACCTGATGTAAGGGGGGCTTAAATTGCTGGGATACCTAATGTAAGGGGGGCTCCAATGGCTGGATACCTGATGTAAGGGGGCTTCAATGGCTGGATAATTAATGTAAGGGGGCTTCAATGGGGGGACACCTGATGTAAGGAGGTGCTCCGCTGGGGACACCTGATGTAAAGAGGGGCTCCGCTGGGGGCGCCTGATGTAAGGAGGGGCTCCACTGGGGACGCCTGATGTAAAGAGGGTCCTGCTGGGGACACCTGATGGCATCAGGTGGCAGGCGACATTACAAGTGACACACTCAGGGCTCCCACTGATTCTACATTATGGTGAGTTGAACTATTTAATTTTATATTACAATGTCATAATAGAAATAATGCGCATCAATCACCCTGACACCATAACAACCATGGTGTCAGGATGATTGAAGTGCTAACAACAGGTTTTGGAAGTATCTTTATCTGTTGGTTGTTACATTTTCTGGAATACACATATATCTATTGTGGTGTAAGATCTGGACCTGCTGTCCCTCCTTCCCTTTCTTTCTCCCTTCTCCCTTTGTTTCTCGCTCCATCCCTCGTTCATCTCAGACTCTAACCACATCCCTTTGAGTCACACCCCCTTTAAGACACGCCCAATATTTCACTTAAACAACACCTAATTTTCTTTCCCTGTTATGCCACACCTACAATTGAATGCAATGCCCCCTAATTATAAGACTCCGCCCACAGACAAAAAAGTGTCTTAATCATTTTTACAATGTTGGCAACTATGGTCGGATAGTTAGTACAGTGGCTGTCAGTTTTTAAGAGCAGTCAAAGCAAAACTCGGTAAGAAAAAAAAAAAATTCCAAAAGCGGTAGAGTCTTCACCTATTTAGGGTGAAGTTCCGCTTTAATACAATGCAGTAAACATGTCAAACAATAGAGTTTTGTCTCTGCAAAATTGTGTACATTTTGTATAGCATCTGATTATTGGCAATAGCTAATTCATTACACTTAAAGCGGAGCTCCACCCGCATTTTTTTTTTTCAAAGTCGGCAGCTACTAACAGTGTAGCTGCTGACTTTGAATAAGGACACTTACCTGTCCTAGGCGCCCACGCTGACGGCCCCCGCCGATGCCGATCTTGATCCCGGCACCGCCATCCACAGTCAGGGAAACAGGCAGTGAAGCCGTGCGGCTTCACTGCCCGTTTCCTACTGCGCATGTGCGAGCAGCGCAGCGCTTTGTGAATGGTCCGGCTGCTTTCTGGGATACACACAGGCCCAGATTCACAGAGCGATTACGCCTGCGCAACTGCTGTTGCGCGTGTGTAAGTCTAAATGTGCGCGTGCGTATAGTTGGACGCGATTCACAAAACAATATACGCCAGAAATCTACGTTTTTTGGTCCGGCGTAATTGAATTAGACATTCGCTTCCCTTCGCGCAAAACTGCGCTAGACACACCATTGATTTGCTAGTCAAATATGCTAATGAGGGAGTTACGGGGATTCACAAAAAAACGCAGTTGCTGCGCAGGCTACGCGATGTGCGCAACTGCAAAATGTTCTGTCTAAAGTTAGAGGACCTAAAAGCTGGTCTAAATTTTGAAAAAAAGTCTAATTGTCAGATAAAGCAACACTGTTAGTGAGGAGTTCAGCAGTCACACGTGTTGCCCAACAATCTGTATGCCAACATGCCAGGGGCATCGTCGCGCATAGCTATACTACTGACTTTAGATGAACAAAGAAGGATGAGGGCACGGAGGATGGCACTAAGGAGGGCACGGGAGATGTTTTTTTTTTTTTTTTGCTTATATAAAATTTACCAATTTAATCTAATCCAATACAATATTCTTATCTGATACAAGCCCCTCACTCTTCACTTGATATATCACACACGCATAGACATCTTTGGCATGAGAGATTCTGAGGTGTCTCGCATCTTCAGATTCACCCCTCATGCCATCATGGAATTACCACAACCTTGCAGGAGGACATCAGCAGCCCAACACATGACACCACCCATGACACCCATGACAGCTACATATACAATCAGAGCCCCATCCCCACAGATTTCAAACAGAACATGTATGGGGACAGCTGGCTGGTTGGTGAGTGACATGGGAGTCAGGCATGACTATCCCCTCCCGTGATGCACACCTCATAAGTGGCACATGCACTACTAACATCCTCCTGTCTTTTCCCTTCAAGGTGACTCTGCATATGCACTGGTACCCCATCTCATGACCCCATCTCATGCCAGCTCACATTATGCATCTTTGCACGTTAAACACACACATTAATCATGGCACTATGAGAATGCATGCATGCACATCACTGTGGTCCCTAGCACACACACCCCACATCCTCATCAAATTGGATTGGCACCAGTCCACCATGCAAGACTGGTGAGCAGTAACGCCACGTCAAGGCTCCAATTATGTCACTGTACATTCATACACCATTCACACGGACCTGGGAATCACTTCTCCCTGGTCCTGGGGAACCCTTCTTCACCCAAATTGAGGATGACACCTCTTTTCCAGCAGGAATGTCACCCCCACATTCAAACATCATTCACAACCCAAAATATGCCAAAAATGACAGCAAAAAAATAAAAAAAGCCAAAAAAAAAAAGCATAGAAAAAAAAAATGCAGAGAACAAAAATAAAAATGCATTCAAACCCAAAAAAGGGGGAAAAAAAAATTAATGCCCTCTGCCTGAGCCACGCCTGGGGCGCCCCCGGCCACGGCCCCGGACCCTCAGGGGAGACGCATGGGGGAGGGGAAAAGCCGGGGAAGGAGGAGCAGCCCCTGAGATCTGCCCACCTGGCGGCCTGCCCTCCAAGGCCACGGCTATTCTGTCCAGGGCAGCACCAAGTGTTGCCGTGTTGCCCTGGATAGCCTGGGTAAGGGCCCTCACATCCTGCCCAACGCCTGCTGCTGTAGTTTGCAGGTCATTTAGGCAGGTTGTGGAGGCCCGGGAGTGGGAGTCCAGGTTACCCAGGCTATCATTAATGGAGGACAGGCTCTGATCCACCCGCCCCATAGTCTGGCAGAGCTGTCTCAGAAGGCGGGTCTGGGTGGCCAGGTTCCTTCTCAGACAGGCGGGCATGAGATTGGGCGCCCCCCTGGTGCTTTGGGATGACCTCCTGGCTCCAGCTGATGGTTGTGGCCGGGGAGAAGGGGAGGCCCTTGTGAGGGGAGCCATGTTGGGGGAGGAGGGGGGGGGGCTGACCCTTAGGGAGGGCAGGCTTCTTGCAGCCAGAGGGGAAGAGTCCGCAGAAACCAAAGGGCCAGTGCCTTCCATGGACTCCTCCTCCTCATGATTCTGCTCCTCCTCATGATCGTCCTCCGCATGATCCTCCCCCTCCTCTTGTTCCTCCTCTGCGGACTCTGGCCTTGTTGGGGGGGCCTCATTAGGCTGCTGTCCTGGGGTTGGAGCGGTCAGTCCAGATGGCCCTGCACCCTCCTGCACAGCTGTGGATGACACAAAACATTCACAGGTTGGAGGATCCACACACTTGCCACATATTCCCTTTCACCCCCTCCCCCACACATGCTACACACCTGAGAGAAATAAAAACCTTACCTGGCACCGCGGGGACCGGACTTGTGTCAAAGCCTGGCAGGCCCTCCACTTCATGCCGGTGAAAGGTCAGGGCCACCACACGCTCCGTCTCTGAAAATCTAACCCGGCATGGTGGGCCCCCTCCTGTGCCCCTGGCATGGGCATTTATTGCGGCCAGTTTTTTTTTCACCTCACGCCGGAGGTCATTTATTTTCTTTTCTATCCCAGAGCGGGTCCGTGTCTCCCCCTCCCCCGATGAATTGACCTGCTCTGTGATCATATCCAAGATCTCCCTCCTCCTGGCCGGGGTGGTGGTGGCACTCTGCGGGCCGTGGAGAAAACGCCCATAGTCGGTAATGGCCCGGGCAAGAATTTTTTTTTCCCCCACAGTAAAATTGAGCTTTCTTTTTCTCTCAGTCATACTTCCAAACAAACTCACTAGCAGTCACCAAAAATCTGTCACAAATACAAGCACAACCAATCAGACAAGAACACACACAAAGAGAAAAAGAACAGCCAAAAATCACACTAGCACTCAGCAAGAAACACACACAAAAAAATCAGATGAAAAAATAAAGCAAGAAAACAAACGCTCAGAAATATATCAATCAAACAAACAGTCTCAAACACTTATCAAAATACACTTTCACAAAACTACCAACAAGCACAAGATCACACAGAACACTAATCTGACAACTACAAAACACACTCTAACGAACAACAGAGCAAAAGCACTAGGTTAAATGGGAAGGGACACAAAGGGATGTACTTTTGCAATGGAAGGGCGTTTGTGTGTGTCTATTTATGCTGTCTGCGTAGTTCACAACGTTGCCCTAGTCCATTTCCAATTTCAATGATTGCGCCGCTCCCGAGTTGTGAGCATGCGCACAACGGAGCTGACATGGTTTCCTTCACGCGCGCATGCGCGAGTCGGCCGGCCCTTCATTTGCATGGGGTCACGGCTCATTTCAATGTAACACGCCCACGTCCCTCCCAATTTGTATTACTCCTCCTTACGCCTCCGGAAAAAACCTTACGTTTGCGCAAGCTCTTGCGTAAAAGCTACGTGAATCGCCGGATTACGCGGCTAGATTGCGCAAGTCTAACGGAAAAGTGGTGCGCTACGCCGGAATGATAATGCGCCGATCTACGTGAATCTGCCCCACAGTTCCCAGAATGCAGCGTGGCCCATTCACAAGAAGACACCGAGAAGAGGAGGAGGAAGAAAACCACACCGCGGATCATGAGGGCAGATTCGGGACTTCCGCATAGCAACAGCCTATTTAGGGTGAGTATTTTTTTTTTTTTCCATACATTTTTTTTTTTTTTTTAGATTTTTGAAAAAAAAAAAAAAATCAGGGTGGAGCTCCGCTTTAAATACTTATTTATTATGATCATCAGCTCCTGCTAATGGTCATAGTGCAATATTTTTCTAATTCACTCTTTTCTTAGGCCTGGTTCATTTACACTATTGTGGGGGGTTGTGGGTGTGGGAATTGCAGCGATCCCTGCACCCGCAACCAACCACAGTCAAAATGAGCTGCTGTTTGAAAACGGGCAGGGCTGCCTTTCATTCTTAATGGCACCCCATGCATCTCAAACTGAAGAGCGCTTGCGGGTGGAGAGACTGCAGAGAAATCGCACAGTGAAAAAGCACCTTGTGGTTTCCTGCTGCTGTTTCCAAAATGGTGCACAAAACGTTTTTTTCTACGTGAAACGCAGTCACAGCACCCCTTTCAAATCAATAGGCTGTACGTGCAAAAACATTAGGACTGGAGAGAAAATAGCATACTAACATTTCTCAGGATGAATAACTGCCATTTTAATAAATGCACTCCTTAGTTTCTATGCAAATGTCTCCCTAATATTATCTCTTCTGGTCGATTGTTCTTAGCCTATAGTGTTAGACAATTTTTTTCTATTGATCAAATTTTCTTTAACTTTTCTGGTCGAATGTTCTTAGGACTATTTTCTCTATTGAGTAATAGGGAATGTCACATTTGTCCTGTGAAAGGCAAAGAGTAGAAACTAACATTTCACACATATTATATAAATATTGGCCTGGATTCACGTACCCGGGCGTATCTTTGTGCGGGCGTATCTTTGTGCGGGTGTAGCGTATCTTATTTACGCTATGCCGTCGCAACTTAGAGAGGCAAGTGCTGTATTCACAAAGCACTTGCTCCCTAAGTTACGGCGGTGTTGCGTAAATTGGCCGGCGTAAGTCTGCGTAATTCAAAGTAGCTAGGCAGTGGGCGTGTTTTAGTATAATGATCCGTGACCCCATGCAAATGATGGGCCGAAAGAAAGGTGCATGCGCCGTCCGTGGACGTATCCCAGTGCGCATGTTCAGAATCACGTCGGATAGAATGCCTAAGTGACGTGGGCGCGCAATGTTTACGACGTGTGAACGTAACCTATGCCTAGCCCTATTCACGTACTACGTAAACGGCGTACAATTTTACGGCGTCATTCCCTGGCCCATACCTTAGCATTAGCTGTGCCTCATATAAGCAGGGGTAACTATACGCCAGACGTAAGCATTACGCAAAGCGCGTATATAAAGCGGCCGGGCGCGTATATGAATCGGCGTATCTTGCTCATTTGCATATTTTACATGGGAACGCCGAATGCGACGACTGAAGCCATGTTTTTCGGCGTATCTTGCTTTGTGAATCGGCACAAAGATGCGACGGGGCACATTTAAAATTACGGCGGCGTATCTGGAGATACGCCGACGTAACTCTTGTGAATCCGGGCCTACAAGTTTTGTTTGTAACTTTTTGTGTGATTGCTGAGACTTTTGCACTGCAAGTTTATTATAAAAGTATACAATTATAGCTTTGACAGTTTACAGAGTGCTTTACAACATCATAAAAAAAATAACAAGAATATAAATCTACTGGCACAAAATATCAACACATGCAAAAATGAAAAGCATAATAAATCGGCACTCAAACATACAATATATAGTAAAGATGTAATGTTTTTTTTCACAGCCTTACTGAATGTTCACTACCTAGTGATAAGTGTATACTGTTTGTATTAGGGGGTGTGTTTTTTTTTATAATATTGGGAGTTGGTCCATGATTAGGCTTAATGATTAAGCTGTGTCCAACCAAAAACATCAGAAGCTAGACAGACAGACATACTGTACATAAAATATGCTTTTTCTGCCCTCTAGTGGTCAGATGATGCAGCACTGCACACAATACACATAATGTTACATACCTCATACATACAGTATGTACAGATACAGAGGGCTAAAAAACACTAAATATTGCAAAAACCAGTTGATAAGATAAGCATAGATCTACACAAAATACATTTTAATTGTAGATCAATGGTAGTTTATGTAGCATTACCCCTGGAGGAGCTGCTGGATTTTTGGGCGGCATATTACCTCATGGCTCCTCCGAAATTCCTAGGGGTGAATGTTGTTTATTGCATATAGTAGAAGTAAAAGAATGTCCATGACAGGTGCTCTTTGCAGTGCTCTTTATTACCCAGCCGGGTAAAAACAGAAAACGTATGGTGAGGAAAGGATAGTTGAAGAAGAATGGAGAATGGCAGATTCAGGCGTGATAATAGGAAACAGTCCTGCTCCCAAGCGTAACACTTCTATGGGCCACTCCCGCCAGAGTGGGTTTAGTGTACCCGAACAGGCCTCTCTCACTGACCTGGCAGCCGGAGTATCACTCGGACAATTGTAGGATAAGGTCTCTGCCACAGGCCTTCCTTGGTGGACTTAAACTTGAGGAGAAAGTCTCTGCCACAGACCCTCCTCAGTGAGCCTCAGAAAGACACCTCTGCCACAGGCCCTCTCTGGATTGAATTCTTGGAGATACCCCCCCTTAGGTGAGTTACGCCTGGATCTTCTTCAACTTGTCGCCCAGGTACCGACTGACAGGTGATCAATCCCTCAGTGTCCGGTTACCTCCACCCCCGGTGGTTTGTCCAGGCCCTTTTGGACCAACAGCCTCTCAATGGCGCTCCTCAGACTGACTCCCCACCGAAAGCAGTACAGCTTGGGATCCTCAAAGGTGGGAACCCAGTCACTCACTGGGACCCTGTCGCTGTTCAGATGCTTTGGGCCAGCATGGTCCTGGAACCAGGAACACCGCGTGGTACGCACGCCCCGGCCAGGTAAACTCAAAACGCCAGGGCGCTGTGGTGTGGCCACCCTAAAGGTCGAAGGACGAAGAAGACCCAGAACCAATTGCGTCTGCCTCATAAATACCTCTCCCCAGCATGCACAGCGAGGTCAAACCCTCCTAATTGGCTGCTGGAAAAGAGGACACAAAACTTGATTCCACTGCTGCCACCTGCAGCACCGTGGTTGAAAGAACACCACAGTACAACAGAATAAGCCCACAGCACAACCAAGCTGAGACAGAGAGCCTGTTTTGCACTTAAAGTGGAGTTCCTCCTTTCGCCAAGGGGCTGGTTAGGTGATTAAGCTTAATCGCCTACAGCAGCCCCTCCCTGTAGGCGATCGCATGGGACACATGACAGGTCCCATGCGATCGCCTGTCCAATCAGCGGCGGGCCGCGCTGCGTGCGCATGCGCAGTGCCTCTCGCGCATGCGCAGTGGGTGCCCGGCTGTGAAGCCGAAGGCTGTCATGGCTGGGTGCCCACAGTTAGAATAAAGACCCCGGCCGGGGAGGGGGGGAGAGGAGCGGAGCCCCGGTCGGCGTGTCGCTGGAACGTGGAGAAGGTAAGTGAGTGTTTATTAAAAGCCAGCAGCTACACTTTTTGTAGCGGCTGACTTCTAATAAACACAACATTTGACTGGAACACCCCTTTAACAATCTGGATCAGAGTTTAACTACACTCTGATCTACCCTTAAATTTAACTAGCACCAGTACTATAAAGTACATAGGCGCTACATTTACATCAGAGTAAGCATGGCAAAATCACATTAGTCACACTGTGATGAAAAATCCTGTAACTGAGATATTTTTAAATGTTCATCGTCCAATTCTTACATTATACAGAAATCAAGAAGACATATATACACACACATATATATATATATATATATATATATATATATATACTGTATATATTTATATATATATATATATATATATACAATATATACTGTATATATATATATATACACATGTATACGTCTTCTTGATTTCTGTATAATGCAAGAATTGGACGGTGAACATTTAAAAATATCTCAGTTACAGGATTTTTCATCACAGTGTGACTAATGTGACTAAAAGAGTTTTAGGGCCAGATTCACGTACATTGGCGCATTTTTTGACTGGCGTAGCGCACTTCCTTTACGTTAGACTGCCGCAATGTAGCGGCGCAATCACCGTATTCTCGATTGTTTTGCGCAGAAAATAGCGCCTGTGCAACGTAATTTCAGAGGCGTAAGGCGGAGTAATTCAAATTGGGAAGGACGTGGGCGTGTTACATTGAAATGAGCCATGACCCCATGCAAATGAAGGGCCGGCCGGCTCGCGCATGCGCACATGAAGCAGGCAATGGTCAGCACCTCTGTGCGCATGCTCACAACTCGGGAACGGCGCAATCAGTGAAATTGGAAGTGGACCCGGGCAACTTAGTGAGTTACGCAGACAGCATAAATAGACAGACACAAACGCACTTCCTTTGCAAAAGTACATCCCTTTGTATCCCTTCCTATACAGCAAGGTGCTTTTGTTCTGTTGTTAATTAGCGTTTGTTTGTTTGTTTGTGACGTGTCTTTGAGATATTTGGGGACTGTTTTGCAGAGTGATTTTTGTCTTTTATGTGTTTTCTTTGTTGTTATTTTTTTTAAATTAGATTTTTGCTGGGCATTTTTTATTTTTGCTGGTCAATTTTTTTTTGGGGAGGTTCTGTTTGTGAATGATTTTAGAATGTGGGGGTGACATTCCTGCCGGAAAAGGGGTGTCACCCTCATTTGTGGTGGAGAAGTGATCCCCAGGTCCGTGTGAATGGTGTATGAATGTACAGTGACATAATTGGAGCCGTGGCATGGTGTTGCTGCTCACAAGTCCTGCATGGTGGGCTTGTGCCAATCCAATGTGATGAGGATGTGCTGTGTCTGTGCTAGGGACCACAGTGGTGTGCATGCATGCATTCTCATTGTGCCATGATTAATGTGTGTGTTTAACGTACAAAGATGCCTATTGTGAGCTGGCTCCTGCAGGCCCTTTCTTACTGCGAAGTTGTGCAGCATGCAACATTCACCGATGATCTGGCATACAAAGTTTGGGGAATATAACAGGGTACCATGAGGGGTTCCGTATAGGAGTCATGAGATGGGGTCCCAGTGCATATGCAGAGTCACCCTGAAGGGATGAGACAGGAGGATGTTAGTAGTGCATGTGCCCTTTGTGATTTCAGCATCATGGGGGGGGGGGGGCAGTCATGCCTGCCACTCATGTCACTCACCAACCTGCCAGCTGTCCCCATACATGTTCATACATGTACATGTTCTGTTCGAAATCTGTGGGGATGGGGCTAGGATTGTATATGTAGGTGTCATGGGTGGTGTCATGTGTTGGGCTCCTGCAGGGTTGTGGTTAATTCCAGGATGGCATGAGGGGTGAATCTGAAGATGCGAGACACCTCAGAATCACTCATGCCAAAGATGTCTATGCGTGTGTGATATATCAAGTGAAGAGTGAGGCCTTGTACACACGAGGGAATAAATCCGCTGAAGATGGTCCGACGGACCATTTCAGCGGAAAAATCCCCTCGTGTGTAGGGGCAAACGGACGCTTTTTGCTGGATTCATCCGGCGGAAAAATTCCAAAGCATGCTTTGAAATATTTCCGCCGGATAGCTGGCTGGCAGATATGTCTGCTGGTTAGTACGGCAAACCAGCGGACATATCTTGCCGCACATGCGTCGTATCCTGTGAATGGATCCGACGCATGCGCGCGGAAGTGTTTACTTCCTGGTGCGGTGACGTGGCGGTCACGTGGCGGCGTCAACGTCACCGCCGCGTCACCGCGCTATCCGCCGGCGGGGAATTTGATCCGATGGTGTGTACAGCCATCGGATCAAAACATCCCGGCGCAAATATACGCTGTAAACGGTCCGGGGACCGTTTACAGCGGATATTTCCCGTCGTGTGTACAAGGCCTGAGGGGCTTGTATCAGATTAGATAATTATATCCATCAAGGTTTTAAAGGGCTATTGAAAGATAGTGAGACCGTGTTTGTAATTTGTATGTATGTTATGTATTGATGTATATATGTATGTATTTTTTTTTTGTAAAAATGTTTATAAAAGCAAAGAAACATTTTTTGGCCAAAAAAAAAAAAAAACCTCTCCCGTGCCCTCCTCCGTGCCCTCCTCCGTGCCCTCCTCCTTCTTTGCTCATCTAAAGTCAGTAGTATAGCTATGAGCATGGATGCCACTGGCATGTTGGCATACAGATTGTTGTGCAGCAAGTGTGACTGCTCAGCTCCTCACTAACAGTGTTGCTTTCTCTGACATGTAGACGAATTGTCTAATTTTATACCACATTTTATATGGTCTAATTTTAGACAGGCCGTGCAGCTGTTGCGCACAGCGCGTAGCCTGCGCTGCAACAACGTTCTTTTGTGGATCCCTGTAACTCCCTCATTCGAATATTTGAATAGCAAATCAATGGTGTGTCTAGCGCAGTTTTGCGTGGACGGATGTGCCTGTCTATCGAAATTACGCTGGACAAAAAAAAGTAGATTTCTTGCGTATCTCGTTTTAAGGATGCGGAGCATCAAAACGCATGCGCAAATTTAGAATTACGCCGCGCATATATAAATAAAACACTAAGGGCCAGATTCAGGTAGAGTTAGGCTGGAGTATCAGTGATACTCCAGCCTAACTCTTACTTTGAGCCGGCTTTTCTGTTTTCTGTAAGCAGAAAACATGAAACGCCGGGTTGGAGTTACTATACGAGCGGCGTAATTGTATTTCGCCGTCGTATCGTAACTTCAAGTTTAAAAATGGCGTTCCCGCTGATTAACGCTGAGAATATGTTAATCAGCGGGAATCGGAAATTCACGATCGTTTTCGGGCCCGATGCAGTGACTTTCCGGCGTTTTCGTTAGAGATACGCGGCGCAAAGATAAAGCAGCCCCCTAGTGGAATATCCTATGTTAAGTATGGCCGTCGTCATCGCTTCGGAAAAAAAATAATTTGCGTCGTTTGCGTAAAACGTCCATGAATGGGGATTGACGTCATTGACGTTCCCTGAAAGAATTTGGAGCATGCGCACTGACAGTCGACGCATGCGCAGTACGTTCGCCGCGGGATCGCGCATGGTTAACATAATACACGCCCCCTACCCGCCCAATTTGAATTCCGCCGGCTCATTTTCGCTACGCCGCCGCAACTTTAGGAGCAAGTGCTTTGTGAATAACAGTACTTGCTCCTAAAGTTACGGCGGAGTAACGTAAATGAGAAAAGTTACTCCAGATTAAAGATTCGCCCATCTACCTGAATCTGGCCCTAAATCTATGTTATTTCATGTTGGATAGAGTAAGAAGGGTAAAACCTCTGCTTCTTTTTTCTTTTTTTACACCTTTTGGGTACATTTCCCTTTACTTCCTGTCCCATAGCCAAATCAGGAAATAAAAATAAATCCCTCCAAAGTTAGGAGTGACCAGAATTGGTGTCCCGTTGGAAGATTCCCTTTTGATACTGTTCTGGTGACAACCACTAAAATTTGGGATTTTTTTTTTACTTTCACTTTTAGTGAGAACGGTGAACAGGAAAAATTAAGAGGGTAAGACTCTATCCAAAACTTAAAAAAAAAAAAAAAATTAAAAAAAATATTTTATTATTTTATTAATTTGCCATACTAAATTCTTTGTAACCATAATGCACTACCTAGTCTTTGAACTTAGGTCAGTTGGCTAAGAAAGGGCCAGTAAGGGGTCTATTGGATGAGAAAGTTACGTCACTATAAAATAGTGGGTTCCCTGCAGCCACTGGCAGTGTTTGTTGGAACTGTTTAGGGAGAGCTGACAGTCTGTGTAGGAGGAGTTTATTGCTTAATGGTACTATACTGAGCTATATTGCACTAAATTACACAAAAATTAAATTGCACTAAATTACTGTGGATTACACATATGGTGGTGGGCTACATATTCTTTTGTAGACCCCTTTGCCCCATGCTCACAGATCAGAGACCCAACAGTTCTTTTTCAGGACTACCTTTTTGTACAGACTAGCCTCCAGACTAGCTAGCACCGCATTGTAGGCCTGACACTTATTCAGCCAGGCCTTAGTGAACTGCCTTTTGCGGGCAGGGACCTCAGGTCCCTGTGATGTAGAAATAGTTTAGGTGCTAGCTGTCTTCTAACTCAGCTACCAATCCCATTTAGCTCTCTTCAGGTCCTGCCAGCCAGCCTGGTTTTGCACCCATCACAAACTGCATTTTCCCAGTTCTCTCAGGCATGCTTCCCCAGTCCTCCCGACTAACTGTGCTTCACTTGATGCGACCTGTTGTCCTCCCTGGAGACTCTTAGCAGTGTTCTCTCCCATTGTCCTCAATTTGCTCTCTCATGTGCTTCTGTTCCAAGATCTCTTCATACCTCTTGAATGCACTCGACCCTGGCCCAAGCTCAACCCACCTCAGACTGGGGAGTAACCCGTGGGCCCCGACAGCCTTCACACTCTCTCACTCCAGCTTTTTCAACCGACAACTCCTCCTCAGCTGCGCTGACCCTAAGTATTTAAGGAGGCCTGCCCCCTGCCAATCCAGGTTGGGGATTGGTCAGGGTTCCTTCGAATACCCCAGGCAGCTCCACCTCTTCTCTCTTTATAGTACCTTCTAGAAAAAAAAGGAGTTGACAGTGATGCTATCTGTGAGTCACCAGCTGCTACCCTGAGCCACTCCCAGCTCAGAATGTAAACAAACAGGCCTAGCAATCAGCTAGGCCAGCCTAAATTTTCCTACATTACAGAAAAATCCTTCACTCCAGCACCTACCTAAATAGAGCGTGCTACACACATGTCACATCCTGCTGACACGATCACCTGGAGGAAGAGGAAAGAATCAGCATACCGAAGAGGAGTAAGGCGGCGTACACACGACCGAGGTTCTCGCTGGAAACCAGCGAGAACCTCGCTGGAAGCTGCATTCCAGCGAGGACCTCGGCCGTGTGTACGCTCTCGGCGAGCTTCCCGTCGGGAAGCCCGTCGAGCAGAAATAGAGAGCACGCTCTCTATTTGCTCGACGGCCCGCCTGGAAGAATGGCTGGTTGCAATTCCCGACGGGCGGGTATTCCCGATTTCGACGGCCGGCAGGGAACCTCGACGGGCGGAACGATGTGTTCTGCCCGTCGAGGTTCTCTGCCGTGTTTACACTGCCTTAGGGCCAGTTCACACTGGTCTGATATACACTCCAACTTCAAGACCAGAAGTTGCATGACATGTCAAAATCAATGGTTTCCTATAAGAGTCGTCTTAACTGGTCAGTCTGACTTTTAAAAAGGTTCCTGTACTATTTTGCTAAGACTTGGGCATGATTTCAGCCCATTGATTTGAATGTAAGTTGCATCCAAGTCAGATCATCATCTTAACTGATCTGACTTGTGGCATGTGACTTGTGCTCTGAGGATCTTGAAGGGGAACACCATGCCCCCCCCCCCCCCCCAAGACCATACCGGACCCCTTGGCTCTGTTACGGATTTTAAAGGGAGAACAAAAAATTACAACCGCTGGCAGTCCAGATTTCGGCTACGATTATTGAGACATCTGTGCAGGTTTCTGCACAGATGTCATTGTAAATCGTGTCCCGAAATCGCAAAAAGTAATATAGAAACTACTTTTTGAAATCGGTGCAGCACTGCTGATGCGGCATCGCACCTGCGGGACGGTAGGACGGTGCCATTGCTGGCAATTTGCGGCAAATACCGCCGTTTTAAAAAACGATTTGACATGCCAAATCGCATGTCAAAATGCACCAGTGTGAAACAGGCCTTAGAGTCAGATCTCTGTGATTTTCGATGGAGGGGGGGCTGGAACTCCAATCTGTGGGATGTCACTCTCTGACCAAAGGGCCGTGAGTGTAGGAAAACAAGGGACTCCAATAGTGTAATAAATTCAGTAAAAAGCCTTTATAGCTTTAAAAATACAGGGCTGGCTGAGCGGGCTAGATCCTCTCACTCCCTCATAGGGGAGTCCCTCTGCCCCGTTGGGCTTCAAAGCGGAGCAGGTAGGGCGGGTTGTGTGGGAGGACCCCCTCACACCCACCATTGCCACCCGGGGGCACGGAGAAAGATGGCAGATTGCCTCTGGGGGAGGTCTGCCTACTCCCAACTCCTGCAGTCCGGCTCCTCTCTCGAGTACACGCACAAAATACACTTAAAAAAATAAAATTGCGAGCGGAATACAATCGTATAATACATTAAAAATAGCCACTTAAGACCCGGACCAATACGCTGGTAAATGACCCAAGGTGTTTTTGCGATTCGGCACTGCGTCGCTTTAACAGACAATTGCGCGGTCGTGCGACGTGGCTCCCAAACAAAATTTGCGTCCTTTTCCTCCCACAAATAGAGCTTTCTTTTGGTGGTATTTGATCACCTCTGCGATTTTTATTTTTTGCGCTATATACAAAAATAGAGCGACATTTTTGAAAAAAAAACACTATTTTTTACTTTTTGTTAAAAAAAAATCAAATAAACTAAATTTTAGTCAAACATTTAGGCCAAAATTTATTTAGCCACATGTCTTTAGTAAAAAAAAAAAATCGCAATAAAAAAAAATAGCTACCTAGCGGTAACAGCGACACTAATACAGCGATCAGAAAAATGATCGCTTAGTGACGCTGGCAATAGGGAGTGAAAGGGTTACTAGGGCGGTGATCAGGGGGTTAAAACTTTATTAGGGGGGGTGGGGGGGCTATCCTGAACCTAACACTAACTGATTTTACACTGCCTGTCACACTGACACTAAATGCAGTGATTAGATCACTGCATTCAGTGACACTGTGACAGGGGGGGTGGGGGGGCAGATCGCAAGGGGTTAAGTATGCCTATGTGTGTGTATGTCAGTGTAGTGTTGGTGCACACTTACTGTGAGGTGTTCCTCTCATCGCAGCGGTTGGAAATACTGCTGCGATGAGAGATTACATCACTTCCCCCTTCCTGTGTTTACACAGGAGGAGGAAGTGACACAAAGGGGGAGCGCAGCGATTGGCTGGGAGCGATCGCGGTGGGGCGGGTAAACACCGACATCCGCCCGCTCGTCCCGGATCGCTCCCGGAGACACGGGGACCTCCGCACGCCGCGGAGGGGGTCCCGATCGGACCCCCGACCCGCTACTGGGCGAGGACGTAAATTTACGCCCTTGTGCCCATCCGTGCCATTCTGTGGACGTAAATGTGCGTGCGGAGGTCCTTAAGTGGTTAAAAACAAGCAAAACGAACACCCGTTTATAGGGGTCACGTGGGGCGTAATGGCGTCAGCACGTAGCACCACCCTACATGTTTTGTCATATGTGAGGTCTTCCTGGGGCACGTGCGACTTGCTGAACCATCACCTTTATACTGCAGGACAGCAATGAGACCTTGTTTTCGTCTGGGCACCGTCTTGTGATTAGTAATTAAAAAGACTGCATAAAGAGAACACCAGGCCTCGATCTGATGGACGTAGCAGATACAGAGCACCTTAGAAAAGGAAGAAAATCAGAAAATGTAAACAGGTCTAGATGTATGAGGGGTTGCACAACAATACAGGCACCTGTGTTAAACAGAACATGTAAAAAAAACTCTGGGTATATGGAAGAACAAAATATACATATACCAAATAGAACTACCCGAAGGCATTTGGAAAATAAAAATAAATGAACCCGATATTACTGAGGTAGGTAATATATGACATGTTAAATGACTAGCATCATATCGTGGTGTTGTTCTCCAAATTTACATACAAACTCAATATGGGTTAATAGTTATACCCTGTACACACGGTGTGATGGATTTTTCAATCAGTTAAAAACGATCGTGTCAGAACGTGGTGACGTAAAACACAACGACGTGCTTCCAAGCATGCGTCGACTTGATTCTGAGCATGCGTGGATTTATAACTGATGGACGTGCCTACAGACGATCGTTTTTTTCTATCAGTTAATTTTAAAACAAGTTTGAATTTTTTTAACCGATGGATAAATAACCGATGGGGCCCACACACGATCGGTTTGGTCTAATGAAAACGGTCCATCAGACAGTTCTCATCGGATTGACCAATCGTGTGTACGTGGCATAAGGAACAAATGAAAATAGACAGTAGCACAATTATGCGTTATCAATGAAATTATAAGTCGCTTGAAAGTCAGACATGAAGTCACAGGGCAAAGTCAGATCGAAAACTTGGGGAATGACTTTTCATGCACTTTTGATGTCAAAAGTGGCATGACAAGTCGCACAAGAGTGAATTGGTCACATTTCAGGATATGGGGGTAATAGGACAGTACATCTATTCATTGTTGATATGTAATTTAAATAAAGTGTGATATCTCCATATGTCCCATAACGTTGCACTAAAAGGCCCCTCTTTCCATTAATACCTATTTTTTTTTTATAAATGTTGGCTTGTTAAATGTCCCCCTTGGCAGTATGATTATCACTGTGTCCCTTTCTTACAATATCTGCCCTATAAGCCTTAAGGTATAACTAAAGGCAAAACGTTTTATTTAGTTTTGGATAGAGTAGAGAGAATTAAGAATGCTTGTTAGTTTGTGCCCGTTGGAGAAATTCACCCCATCTATTTGTCCGGTTTAACATTATCATTGAAAGTAAAAGTAAAATAAAAATCGCTGATTTTGGATATTCCCCAGAAAAGTAATAGGAGGAAATAGTGACACCAGTTCTGGTGACCTGGGGGTTCCTAAGCAATTCCCCTGATTTGCAGGGATTTTCTCTCATATCCTGCTTAGCTATAAGACAGAAAGTGAAGGGAAATCTCCGCAATGGGACACAGATAGGGCCAGATTCAGGTAGAGTTATGCCGGCATATCTCGAGATACGCTGCGTAAGTGTAAAGTTGAGCCGGCTTATCTTTGCACTGTACCCACAAAACTAGATACGCCTGAAAATAGGTTTCCTCCGACCGGTGTAACTTTCCTGTGCCGGCATAACTTAGGCTCATATTTACGCTGGGCGCATCTTGTGCGGCCATTGATTTCCTATTCAAATATGCAAATGAGGGAGATATGCCCATTCGTGAACGTATTTGGGTCCGGCCCAGGCTAAGTCCGCCAAGCGTAAGTGTTAAGTCCGGCGCAAAGTTATTCCTACAAATAGCTGGTTTATCTTTGCACCTGACGGGCACAGATCAGCTGGAGAACAGCTCCAGCAGCACCGTTACCCAGGGCAGCCATCAGAAATGATGGGGCCCCTTATACAAAATCTCTGGCCCCTTTAATAAAAAAAATAATATATATATATATATATATATATATATATATATATATATATATATATATATATATATATATATATATATATAAAGAAATGTAAAAAAAAAATAATAATATAACAAAATATATATATATATAAATAAGAATAAAAAAAATAAAAAAATATATATAAAAAAAAATTATATAAAAAAAGGGGGGTTGCCATCTGGGGCCCTCCGGACCTCAAAAAAAAAATAAAAGAAAAAAAAATTGGCCTTTTAATAAAAACTAAAATAAAAATATATTAAAAAAAAATATATTTTTATAAAAAATAAATAAAAAAAGAGGGGGTTCCCATCCGGGCCCCTGGGGACCCCTGGGCCCCTTACAGGTGTACTGCTTGTACCCCCCTGATGGCGATCCTGTTTATTAAAGGGCCATTTTTTTTAATTAAAGAGACATTTTTTTTTAGAGAAAATATTTTTTTTTATATAAAAAAAAGGGGGGGGGGGTTCTCATCTGGGGCCCTGGGGATCGCTCTAAAAAAAATGGCCCTTTAATAAAAAAATAAAATAATAATATTTTTTTTTTTTATTTAAAATAAATAAAAAAAGGGGACCCCCGGCCCCTTACAGGTGTACTGCCTGTACCCCCCTGATGGCAGCCTTGGCTATGACCTCGGCTGGCCCTGGCATGTTGGCAGACAGATGTGTTGTCCTGCAAGAGGGGTTGCTCAGCTTGCTAAGTTTGTATATATATATATATATATATATATATATATATACTGTATATATATATATATATATATATATATATATATATATATATATATATATATATATATATATGTATATATATATATATATATTAATAATAATAATACTAATAATATTATAGGGCCCAAAGGTCCCCAGGGCCCCCCCTGATGCCAACCCTGTTTTATACAAATGTTTTAAAAAAAATATATTATTTTATTTCTTTTTTTTTTATATATATATATAGATATATTTTTATTAAAGGGCTCAGAGGTCCCCAGGGCCCCATGTGTCAAACCCCCTTTTTTTTTTTTAATGTTTTATTCTTATTTTTTATTTATATATATTTATTTTATTTTTTTTATTAAAGGGTCCAGAGGCAAATTTGCATCGGACGGGAGCATGTCTGGGCTTATTTTTAGGCTCGGCATAAGTCGGTTGGGCCGGCATATCTCAGGAAGTTGGGCCGGGGTAGTTGTGAGCATGCTCACAGGGAAGTGATCAGACACCGAGATCACTGAGCATGCTCCGTGGATGATAGGCCGGGCGTAAGTGTCAGAATCATACACATACAGGGAATACACACATTTTTGTTTTCTATCTGAGTATGACCAACCCTCTAAATGTTGCCTAACATGCTCTCTTGTATAAGAAAGAAGGCCAGTATGGTGGCCTGAGTTTATGGGAGGAGCCCGGAGGGTATTTAAGCAGCCCACTCACACATGCTCTTTGTCGGTTCAGTGTGCAGTACTACATGTCACTGTGCCGACTCTTCCCAGCTCACTTCATGTCCGTGAGTCTGCGCATTTAATCGCATTCGACATCGCAAGTGCATTGCGGCTTCTCCGTTCATGGTCTTCGACGGCGGTTCCCCGCTTACTGTTGCAGGTTGTATTCAAACCTTTTGTATCATGTGCAATCTTACAATTCGTTATGCTTCCTATCCTGCATTTCTTTTGTAAAAATCTGCCTCTGAGTTATTGTTGCTCATGTTCTAACATCTTAGTTACAAGCTTGGTACATTTGTAACTTCCTCCTGCCAAACAAACTATTTATTTGTATATTCAGCGTCCATGCTTGCTGTCTCATTCATTTGGAGATTAGCATATATTCTTTGTATGGGTTCTTTGGCAGATTGAGGTGGTAATTGAACTCACCTGCTGCCTTGTCTGCACTTGATTAGCCTGGGGGGATGGGTGGCTGGTAGGTGTTCGGTTTCACAGCAAGGAGTAGCATACACTCTACAACCAATTCACAGCAGATTTGTTCAACACTCCTTACTTCCGATTCGTATCGGATTTGTTTCATGCATTTTACAACCGTTTTTGTATCAGTCATTTCTCTTTATAACCGTTTTGTATCAGATACATTGCATACTTTTCACCATTGCCATTCTATGTTTCCCCCATGCCGTGCGTTTTAGTTTCCGCAGCGGAACTTACGAATTGTTTGTACACGGTTCTTCTCTCTCATTTATTTACTAAAGTTATTGCCTGTGCATCATGCATGGCGCCACACCACACCACGCCACACTCTTCAGATGTGTTGCACATCCACTCCAGTCCAAGCAAACCCAGTTGCATGTTCACTGTCCCAGGTAGGATTCGTTAGCTTGTTTGTCATGTCAAAATTCGTGGCCACTCATGGTGTCACCCGCATCATATGTTCGGTTCCCACAGTGGAGCTTATAAAATATTCGTACGCACTTCTCGTGTTCTATTTTCTACACCAAACCTTGTTGTTTTGCCCCATGCATGGCATCACACTACACCTTTCCTACATGTTTCACTCCAGCCACAGTCCGCCGCAAACTCACTCGCATGGCCCACTGTCGCAAGTAAAATTTGTTATTACATTCTTTATGTCCTATCAATTTGCTACCATTCGTTGTCTCCCATATCATTCATTAGTGGCCCCTATGGAACCTATGATTCAAACAGGCGTTGTCCTTCTACCTTTTACAGCTTGCTTAAGGTACAAACAAACCAGGTGTTTCTATCCTTTCTCAGTAACCCAATTCTTATTGATTGAGACCTTGCAACCATGCAAATCATCTCAGCAGCCTGACACCCTTGTTAAGACCCTTGCAAGACATGACCTTTACAAAACGCAAAATAAAATAAAATAAAAGATATATATAAAAACGCAAAAAAAAACAACACAAAAAAAAAAAAACTTTGCCACCACGCAATCTCAGCCCCTCGGCAACCTGACACCTGTTGAGACCATTGCAACAATGCAAAATCGTCTCAGCAGTCTGACACCCTTGTTGAGACCCTTGCAAACGCAATATCGTCTCAGCAGCCCCACACTCATTGAGATCCATGCAACCACGCAAAATCATCCCAGCAGCCTGACACCCTTGTTAAGACCCTTGCAACCTGACACCCCCCTGGCAACCTGACACCTGTTGAGATGACTGCAACTACGCAAAATTGTCTCAGCAGCCTGACACCCTTGTTGAGACCCTTGCAAACGCAATATCATCTCAGCAGCCCTCACACTCATTGAGATCCTTGCAACCCCGCGTATATCGTCTCAGCAGCCTGACACCCTTAGGACCCTTGCAACACATGACCCTTACAAAATGCAAAATATATATATATATATATATATATATATATATATATATACGAAAAAATAAAAATTAAAGGATAAAACGCAAAAAGAAATATAAAAGTGCAGAGAGAAAATAAAATAAAAATTGCCACCTCACAATCTCGGCCCAGCAACCTGACACCTGTTGAGACCATTGCAACCATGCAAAATCATCTCAGCAGCCTGACACCCTTGTTGAGACGCTTTCAAATGCAATACCGTCTCAGCAGCCCCACACTCATCGAGACCCTTGTGACCATGCAAAATGACCTTAGCAGCCCGACACCCTTGTTAAGACCCTTGCAACACATGACCCTTACAAAAAATATATAAAAAAAATATAAAAACGCTAGAAAATAAATAAAAAAATTGCCACCACGCAATCTCAGGCCCAGGAACCTGACACCTGTTGAGACCATTGCAAACACACAAAATCGTCTCAGCAGCCTGACACCCTTGTTGAGACCCTTGCTAACACAATACCGTCTCAGCAGCCCCACGCTCATTGAGACCCTTGCAACCTCCCTTCGATAAAGACCTTTGTGACCACGCAGTCTCGCCCCAGCAACCTGGCATTCATTGAGATCCTTGCAGCCAGGCAAATTGTCTTAGGCCTTATGTACGCTGCTGTTGGTAAACGGACGTTTAGGAACAGTTGGGTGTTTTTTCAGCCGTCCCCAATCTCTCCTCTGTTATCTTACCAGTACATCTACACAGGGTCCCCAATCTCTCCTCCGTGTTATCTTATCAGTACATCTACACAGGATCATTATAGTCATTTCTAGGCAGTTGAGTTAGAAACCTTCCTGGGAAAAGAAAAAAAAAATGGGTTCAGTCGGATGTTCAGAGGCATTCGAAACACCAATGCCTGTAACGGCTTGTAAAACACTGCCAGAAGTGGTAACTAATGTTTACCAGCGTTTCATTCACAGTCGTTTTCATAAAAATAAAAAAAAAGGAATATTGTCTCAGCAACTTGACACTTATTTGAGACCCTGGCAAATGTAAAATCATCTCAGCTACCTCACACTCATCTAGACCTTTGCAACCACACAATCTCGTCTCAGCAACCTAACGCCCGTTCAGACCTTTGCAGCCATACATAGTCATCTCAGCAGCCCGACACTCACTTGAGACCACTGCAAACGCAACATCGTCTCAGCAACCCCTCACTTGTTGAGACCCGTGCAACCACACAAGGCCATCTCAAAACAACCTCATAATCATCAAAACCTTTGCAACCGTGCAATTTGGTCTCAGCAAACCAGACTGAGACCCTTGCTACCACGTAATGCCATCTCAAAACAAACCTCATAATCATCGAGACCTTTGCAACCACGCAACATCGTCTCAGCAAACCAGACTGACACCCTTGCAATCACGCAATGCCGTCTCAAAACAAACCTTCATACTCGGGGCCCCTGCAACCACACAATATCATCCCAGCAACCTGATACTCACTGACACCCTTGCAACCACATAATATTGTCTGCAGTAGTGTACAACACTTTGCAGCGCGCACCACGTACAAACCCGAATACAAACTAAACTTGCAAACACACCTCAATGACAAACAATCAGCCACACAAACACACAGTGGCACCTAGTTGGCCATTCATCTTTAGTGGCACGCGGGCCACTCATATTTTCCCTGTATTTTTCCCTGCAGTTAGTTCAGGTTTCCATCCAGCACCAGCGAGTGCACGTTGGTCAGCGAGTGCACGTTGGTCAGCGAGTGCACGTTGGTCAGCGAGTGCACGTTGGTCAGCGAGTGCACATTGGTCTGCGAGTGCACGTTGGTCAGTGAGTGGTCATTGCTGACGATGGACTGAAGTAGCATCTCACCAACTCAACCCAGCTTATTAACCACTCCTTGGCACGCAACACACTGAAGGCCTATCGCACTGCTTGGAACACTAACCGCAAATTTTTGGCCACTTGCCTCCGAGCAGCAATAGGCAACGTTAGACACGTCCTAGCCTTCATATCGTATTGCCACGCGCAGCTGACCCTTTCTCACAATACTATCACGCCATATCTAGATGGCGTCCAGCATTTCCTGTCCCTGCAGGACCCCAGTAAACTGTCAGTATTCTCGAGCCCATGCAGTCAAGTCCCTCCTACAGGGAATACAGAAGCACCAACCTGTAGTCAGTGGCAAGCACCTACCTTTCAAGAGTGCCCTCTTTAGGGACATGTCTGAAATCCTTACTCGTTCCCCATTTAGGGCCTTGCCCAGCATAGTCACCCAAGCAGCCATCTACCAGGCCTTCTACGGTTCCCTACGACCTAGTGAATTTACAGTCAGTGGCTCCGGCAGTCAGACACTGCTCCGACACCACCCGACTCGCTTTCGAACACCAACACTCTCACGGTCTGCAAACGCAACAAACCAGCCCCGGGGGTTGACATCAACCTGTTTCAGACTAACAATGCCTGACGCCCAGTGACGGTGCTCGACTGACTACTGCTCCATCTACCCAGCCAATCTGATGGTAGCTTGTTGCTACCCTTTCTAAACCAGCTCCCTGAGCGGCAGCCAGTTTGTCAAGCATGTCAGAATCCTAAGCAACTTGGGCTTCAAACCCCAGTCAGTTCTCTGGACATTCTTTCCGAATTAGAGCAGCCTCAACTGCCTCCCAACAGGGAGTACCAGACCACGTAATCAAGATACCAGGCTGATGGGAAGTCTCCTTGTTTTGCCACATACATCCCAAATCCTCAGGAAGAAATGACACAAGCCTTTACCAAGCTGGCTAAATAAATACAAGAAAACAATATAATCTATTTCCCTATCTGAGTCTTTTGCCCCCTTTTCTTGGCATACTGACCAGACCACCAAGGCACACTTCAGGTCTATTTATGTTGTAAGTCTTGTCACGTGTTTATGTGATCCACATCACTCTCAGTCAGAGGGCCACGACCATAAATAAGTTTATGGAAGGAGCCCGGAGGGTATTTAAGCAGCCCACTCACACATGCTCTTTGTCGGTTCAGTGTGCAGTACTACACGTCACTGGGCCGACTCTTCCCAGCTCACCTCATGTCCGTAAGTCTGCGCATTCAATCGCATTTGACACCCTCCCGCCCTTCCCTTTTCAGGGTACTTCTCAGCATATCCTTCTTCAACAACTACCCAATACTTACTTTGGGTATGCCCCCTTTTCTTGGCATAGTGACCAGACCACCACGCACACTTCAGGTCTATTTATGTTGTAAGTCTTGTCGCGTGTTTATGTGATCCACATCACTCTCAGTCAGAGGGCCACGACCATAAATAAGTTTATGGAAGGAGCCCGGAGGGTATTTAAGCAGCCCACTCACACATGCTCTTTGTCGGTTCAGTGTGCAGTACTACACGTCACTGGGCCGACTCTTCCCAGCTCACCTCATGTCCGTAAGTCTGCGCATTCAATCGCATTTGACACCCTCCCGCCCTTCCCTTTTTCAGGGTACTTCTCAGCATATCCTTCTTCAACAACTACCCAATACTTACTTTGGGTATGCCCCCTTTTCTTGGCATAGTGACCAGACCACCACGCACACTTCAGGTCTATTTATGTTGTAAGTCTTGTCGCGTGTTTATGTGATCCACATCACTCTCAGTCAGAGGGCCACGACCATAAATAAGGATTATTATTGTTATACTGAATTTTATAACAGTTTGTGCAGCGCTTTACATAGTGGAGGACAGTACAATTACAATACAATACAAGAGGGATCAGAGGGCTCTGCTTAATCGCTTTTTGTAGTCAAATGCCATTTATACACTTTTCAGATCTAAAGATGAACATAAAAAGCATAGCTTTTCCAAATGACCTTTCCTTTCATTATACACAGATAGCACACCTTGACACACACACATACGGTACACTCATGGATAATTGTATGAAACGGTTATACTTTTAGGAAATAAAATAGTGGTCCCTTTTAGCATGTGTGTTAGGTAATGATTGTCGGGAAAATTGGAACCTGTCAGTTGATCACTCAACAAACAGTTTGTATAATTTCCTGAAGCATGTCCAGGCAACCAAGAATGCTGAATGTTTACTGTCAGCCAATTGATAAAACAGCCCCACCAGTACTGTGTCAGAGCAGCGTGCATAAAATACCCCAAAACACACCCTGACAATTGGGAATGCTGCATCCTGAGCGTCCACAGTTGCCTGGACATGCCTCAAGGAAGTTATACAAGCTAAAACTGACAGTTGATACTAATGAATGATCAGGCATTCAATTCATAAAGTCTGTTTGGTGACTTTCAACAAGAACATTGTATATGCAAGAATGTTCCTATTGTTGGCAATGGTTAATGGAAATGGGAGGAATGCAGAAAGTCTGGGGTCAGGACCCATCACCCCCAGGCAATCGCTGCAAGAGAAAATATATTTAAATGTCTGTGAACAGCTAGCAGCAGGCTCTGTCAGGCTTATATTGCTTTAAATGGGGCTTTCCACCTGCACCCATTCGCAGGGATCCTTGTTGAGTCTCCTGTAGGTAATTGCAAATGGCCCCATTCTGGAGGACTTTGAAAAGTCTACCAGACGACTTAAAACTATGTATTACATCAATGAAAATAAGACAGGGAAGATCCTTGCACGACGCCTCTGTGGTTATAGGTTTAAGTCTAGGATCCCTTTTATAATTCATCCTACCACTAAAGCTAGACAGTACCACCCTAAAGATATTGCAGATGCCTTCAGTAGTTATTACACATCCCTTTATAATCTTGAGCAGGATGCCTGCACCTACCAACCTGACTCTGATATGATAGCTAATTTCCTGTCTAAATTGTCCTTACCTCAATTGACCCCTGACCAGCTCCAAAAGTTGAATGCTCCTTTCAGTCTTTCAGAAGTTAATTTAGCCATAGATTCCTTACCACTCAATAAATCCCCGGGCCCTGACGGGTTTAAAGGTAAGTACTATAAGTCATTTAAGCAGATCCTTTCGTCTCATTTAGTCGGTCTGTTAAGCGGTGTGATTGCCTCTGCCTCTTTTCCCTCGGAAATGTTAAAGGCGTTGATTATTACGTTACCCAAGGCAGGGAAAGACCCATCTGAGCCACACAACTTTCATCCTATTTCACTTCTTAACACCGACTTAAAATTGTATGCCAACTCATTGCCCATCGGTTGAATGATGTCCTCCCTGACCTTGTGCATCCCGATCAATCTGGGTTCACAAAAGGGCCCCAGACCTCGGACACCACCAGGCGATTGATCAACATCATTGACTATGCAAATAGTTTGCAAACGGATTCTCTGATCCTTGCGGAGAAGGTGTTCGATCAGGTGCACTGGGGATACTTGGCCAAGGTGCTAGCTGCTTTTGGTTTTACAGGCCCGATATTCTCAGCTATCATGGCTCTGTATACCAACCCCACGGGACAGGTGTTCACGTCTGAAGTGCTGTCTAAACTATTTCCTATTGCGAATGGGATGCGGCAGGGCTGCCCGCTGTCTCTGCACCCAAGCCTCTTTTGCTGGCACTCTACTCCCTCCCCTTCAGCAGAGCAGCGCATGGAAGTGTTAGGCCTCATACACACGATAGGTTAAACAGAGGACAACGGTCTGATGGACCGTTTTCATCGATCAAAACAGATCGTGTGTGGGCCCCATAGGTTATTTACCAATGGTTAAAAAAAAAAAAACTTGTTTTAAATTTAACCAATGGATTCCTAACCGATAGGTCAAAACCGATAATTAGTAGGCACGACTATCGGTTAAAAATCCACGCATGCTCAGAATCGAATCGACGCATGCTTGCATTGAACTTCATTTTTTTCAGCACGTCGTTGTGTTTTACGTCACCGCGTTCTGACCCGATTTTTTAACCGATGGTGTGTAGGCGCGATGGACAATCAGTCAGCTTCATTGGTTAACCGATGAAAACGGTCCTTCAGACCATTCTCATCAGATGGACTGATCATGTGTACGTGGCTTTAGTGAGACACTAATGCATTCCAATTTCAGACTTCCCCCACGCTGCACCTGCACTGAGGGGGAGGCACTGTGCCGCTACATATTGTAAAAGATGGAAACCTTGTTTGGTTCTCTAACTTTGCGGTAGCTGCGATAAATCAGCTTTTTTTGTGATGGGGAAAAGATTGGGTGCAGTTCTACTGGGGGGGTGGACCCTGTTTCACATACATTGACGGGGCAGAGGAGCAGGAGGGGTTACAGTGGTGGGACAGAAGAGCAAGGGGGTACAGTGGTGGGGCAGATGAGCAGGAGGGGTTCAGTGTTGGGCCAGATGAGAAGGGGGTTACAGTGGTGGGAAAGATGAGCAGGGGGTTCAGTGTTGGGGCAGAGGAGAAATAAGGTGTGCTGGTGGGACAGATGAGCAGGGGGTACAGAGGTGGGGCAGATGTGCAGAGGGGTGCAGAGGAGAAAGAAGGTACATCGGTGGAATATACAAGCAGGGGATAGGTTACAGTGGTGCTGCAGAAGAGCAGAGGGTACAGTGGTGGGGCAGATGAGCAGGGGGTACAGTGGTAAAACAGATTTGCAGGGGGGGGGGGGCGGTGATCTGAGGTGCGGAGGTGCAGGAATTGGGGCTGATCTGAGGCGTGAGAGTGCAGGGTGTTAATTTCTCACTACTAAAGTAGTTTACAGGATTTACTTAAAGCGGGGGTTTCTCCCTAAAACATTTTTCTAACATTACATTGTGCTCAGTTTTAGCAATGACAGTATGTGTTTTTTTATTTTTTTATGCTGTACATTCCTTCGTACAGCTATTTTCCCCACCGGCTTCTGGGTAGTAAATCCCGCGGGACTGGGCGTTCCTATCCAGAAGGCAAGTGATTGACGTGATGACAAACACTACACACCGTTGCATAAGGAGCGTCACGAGTTGCCGAAAAAAGCCGAACGTCGGTGCGCTTGCGCCGTATAATGCCAAATCGCTGTTCGGCTTCTTTCGGCAACTCGTGACGCTCCTTATGCGACGGGGGTAGCGTTTGTCATCACGTCAATCATTTGCCTGCTGGATAGGAACGCCCAGTCCCGCGGGATTCACTACCCGGAAGAGGGGGGGGAATAAAAAATAAACGCATACTGTCATTGTTAAAAGTGAGCACAATGTAATGTTAGAAAAAGGAGGATAGAAGGAAAATGAGAAGCTTTCGCGCAACAGACAAGAGGGGGGAGAAAGCGAGGAGTGAGAGAGAGATTCCTCTCCATCATTACCTTTATTCTGTGTAACAACTTTAATTTAATTGGAAGATATGAAATGTAAAATCTGTAACGCAAATCTTGAAAAAAAAATAAAAAATCCTTTTCGTGATTGAGAGTGTGAAGTTTGTTTTTGTTATACAATCGGCATGCTCAATTTCTTTGAAAAAAGATTTTGGCACACAAAAGGCCTACACCTGGTTTCGACTTTACAGGGTCCATGTGATTAATAGTAAAGTTGTGAAAACAGTACCAACATACTTCACTTAATCCTGCTACTCTACCTTTTTGTGTTTAGGTATGCTGTATTTGTTTTCAATGTAACAGTTTGTTTTCTATTGGAATGCTACAATTATGTTTATTTATGCTGTTTAGCGATCCGGAGTAAAGGCTAACCAGACTTTTTGAGTGGAATACCAAAGTCTTGGCAAATGTCGATAAACTGGGTGTAGAACACTTTACAGTATCAGGAGTATCAAATTACTCCCTTTATTGTTAGGCGGCGTACACACGATCGGATATATCCGATGAAAACAGTCCGCGGACCATTTCCATCGGATATGTCCGATCGGGAGTTTGATCCGATGGCGTGTACACACCATCGGATCAAATTCCCCGCCGCCGGAAGGCGCGGTGACGTGGCGGTGACGCGGCGGTGACGTTGACGCCGCCGCGTCACCGCCACGTCACCGCACCAGAAAGTAAAACACTTCCGCGCATGCGCCGAATCCATTCGGCAGCGGCGCGGCGGCGGTGGGGGCCGACATGTCTGCTGGTAAGTGTACTAACCAGCAGACATGTCGGGCGGACAGATTCCCACCGGATAGATTTCAAAGCATGCTTTGAAATCTGTCGGGTGGAGAAATCTGTCCGCTAGCCCATACACACGAGCGGAGATGTCTGCTGAAACGGTCCATCGGACCGTTTTCAGCGGACATATCCCCTCGTGTGTACGAGGCCTAATAATCAGATTAGTTTTGGCTGGCCATATGAGACCTGATTATGCTTTTAGCAGTAGCATAAGTTAACATGAAACTGCACCTTTGGTGCAATTCCACGCATTGGGGGTTATTTACGAAAAGGCAAATCCACTTTGCACTAAAGTGCAAACTACAAGTGCAAAGTGCACTTGAAATTATATTGAAAGTCCACTTGGAAGTGCAGTGGCTGAAAATCTGAGGGGAAGATCTGTAATGAGGGGAGGCTCTGCAGATTTTATTATCCAATCATGTGCAAGCTAAAATGCTGTTTTTTTATGTTCCTTGCATGTCCCCCTCAGATCTACAGCGACTGCACTTCCAAGTGCACTTTCAGTGCAATTTCAAGTGTACTTTGCACCAAGGGCGGATCCAGAGTCTAGTCTCGGGAGGGGCACTGCCAGAAAATAAGGTGTTGCTTACAGAACTCAATTAGGTGTCCGATGTGTCCGCTGCAATGTTGCAGTACCACTAAAAAATCAATGATTGCCGCCATTACTAGTAAAAAATATTTAAATATAAATGCCATAAATCTATCCCATAGTTTCTAGACGATTGTCAGAGACTGCAGACATGGTACAAGAGATGGTCAGAGACTGCAGACATAGTACAAGAGAAGGTCAGAGAATGCAGACATGGTACAAGAGATGGTCAGAGAATGCAGACATGGTACAAGAGATGGTCAGAGACTGCAGATATAGTACAAGAGATGGTCAGAGAATGCAGACATGGTGCAAGAGATGGTCAGAGAATGCAGACATGGTGCAAGAGATGGTCAGAGACTGCAGACATGGTACAAGAGATGGTCAGAGACTGCAGACATGGTACAAGAGATGGTCAGAGACTGCAGACGTGGTACAACGGATGGTCAGAGACTGTAGATGTGGTACAGGAGATGGTCAGAGACTGCAGACTTGGTACAAGGGATGGTCAAAAAATGCAGGCATGGTACAAGGGATGGTCAGAGACTACAGGCATGGTACAAGGGATGGTCAGAGACTGCAGGCATGGTACAAGGGATGGTCAGAGACTGCAGGCATGGTACAAGGGATGGTCAGAGACTCCAGGCATGGTACAAGGGATGTTTAGAGACTGAAGACATGGTACAAGAGATCAATGCAGCCTCATCAGTGCCCATCATTACAGCCTCACTGTGCATATGAACGCAGCCCCACCTTTGTATAAAAAATCAATCCCACTTTTGTATATTAATGCAGTCCCACTTTTGTTTATTAATGCACTACCACTTTTGTATATTAATGCAGTCCCACTTTTGTATATCAATGCAGTCCCACCTTTGTATATGAATGCAGTCCCACCTTTGTATATGAATGCAGTACCACCTTTGTATATGAATCCAGTCCCACTTTTGTCTATAAATCCAGTCCCACTTTTGTCTATAAATCCAGTCCCACTTTTGTCTATGAATCCAGTCCCACTTTTGTCTATGAATCCAGTCCCACTTTTGGCACTCACCATGGCATTACCTCGATCACACACAGCAGGTATCTCCTCTCCCGACATGTGTCATGGAACAAACAGGAGCTGTAGGTCTGTGTTCGGCAGGGCAGTGTGCTCTAGCAAGGTCCCCCCTAGACGGGCTTGTGTGATAGACAAATCACTGATTCAATCAGTGTTCCATCTCCATCTACTATCACACGAGCAGGTCTAGCACAGGCAGCACAACCGAACACAGATCCAGCTCTCACACACAGCCAGAGATGCCCAATGTCATACACGCAAGAGAAAGAGGAGCGCTGCAGTCAGCTGCAGCTCAAAGCAGCTCAAAGCAGCTCAAGCAGCCTTAGGACAGGCAGCCTACTGGCCCTGGTGATGAGAGAGAGAGTGAGAGACTCGGCAGCGGCAGCTGCAGGCAGGCCCGGACTGGGAAAAAAAATAGGTCTGGGCATTTTTTTTTTCTTTTTCTTTTTCTTTTTTTTTTTTTTTTAAAGTGTATTTTTGTGCGTGAACTCGAGAGAGAGGAGCCGGACTGCAGGAGTTGGGAGTAGGCAGACCCTCCCCCCGGAGGCATTCGCCATCCTTCTTCATGCCCCTGGTGGCAATGGCGGGTGTGAAGGGGGGCCTCCCACTCACCCCGCCCTACCTGCTCCTCTTGGGAGCCCAACTGGGGCCCAACGGGACCCCAATGGGGCAGAGGGACTCCCCCTATGAGGGAGTGAGGGGGCCTAGCCCACCCAGCCAGCCCTGAAGGTCCTTTGCCTCTCTTTATTTTAAGAGACCGCATGGCCAAAGTGCGTGTGTTTTTAAACCAATTTCGTGTGCGTGCAAGTGTGGTGGTTTTTTGGGGGGGGGGGTGGGCGTACTAAGCACAGGCGTACCTTGCATAGCACACCCACCGGGAGTCGGGCTGAGACCACCAAACTCAATTCACATGTAGCCGAGACCGGGATCCGAACCCTTGGCTGCAGAGGTGAATGGCTTGTCAACGCAGTGCCAATCACGTTGAGCCACCACAGGTCTGGGCATTTTAAACTGAGCAGCCCGGGGGGGGGGGGGGAAGAAAGATAGATAAAGATAAAAAGAAAGAAGGGAAGGAAGGAAGATAGATTGATAGATAGATAGAAAGCAATAAGGAAGAAGATAGATAGATAGATAGATAGATAGATAGATAGATAGATAGATAGATAGATAGATAAACAAGATAGATAGATAGATAAACAAGATAGATAGATAGATAAACAAGAAAGATAGATAGATAAACAAGAAAGATAGATAAAGATTGAAAGCAAGAAGGGAAGGAAGGAAGATAGATAAAGAAAGAAATATAGATAAAGAAAGAAGGGAAGATAGATAGATAGATTGATAGATAGATAGATAGATAGATAGATAGATAGATAGATAGATAGATAGATAGATAGATAGATAGATAGAGAAGGAAAGGAAGGAAGATAGATAAAGAAAGAAAGATAGATAAAGATAGAAAGAAAGAAAGAAGAGAAGGAAGGAAGATAGATAAAGATAAATAGATAGATAGATATAGATAGACAGTGGCGGTGCATCTATAGAGGGCGCCGGAGCGCCGCCCCCTCTGGCTCAGCCGCGACAATGGGCACAGTGGTGACGATGGGCACAGTGGCGACGATGGGCACAGTAGCGACAATGGCACAATGGAGACAATGGGCACAGTGGCAACAATGGGCACAGTGGCGACAATGGGCACAGTGGCAACAATTAAAGGGCACAGGGGCATCAATTGGCACAGTGGCGACAATTGAAGGGCACAGTGGCTGCGTTTGATGGCATGGCACAGTGGCTGTGTTTGATGCCATGGCACAGTGGCTGTGTTTGATGGCATGGCACAGAGGTGACAATTGATGGCACAGTGGTTGTGTTTGATGGCATGGCACAGTGGCTGTGTTTGATGGCATGGTACAGTGGCTGTGTTTGATGGCATGGCACAGTGGTGACAATTGATGGCACAGTGGCTGTGTTTGATGGCATGGCACAGAGGTGGCAATTGATGGCACAGTGGCTGTGTTTGATGGCATGGCACAGTGGCTGCGTTTGATGGCACAGTGGCTGTGTTTGATGGCACAGTGGCTGCGTTTTATGGCATTGCACAGTGGTGACAATTGATGGGCCCAGTGGCTGCGTTTGATGGGCACAGTGAGGCTGCAATTGTTTTTTTTTTTTTTTTTCATTTGCGCCCACCAAAAATTTTAAGCACCAGCCGCCACGGTAGATAGATAGCTAGATAGATTATTATCTATCTATCTACAGTGGCAGCTGGTGGGGGGGTGCAAATAAAAAAAAAAAGAGAGAGAGAGAGAAAGAAAGAAAGGTGAAGAGAGAGCGAGGGAGAAGGGAATGAAGGGCACCCCATACATCAGTGTACAGTACTCTCAGTACTCACTCAGAGGCAGGAGGGACTGACTGGATGGATGGATATCAGACTCCATCTTTCCTTTCTGATTGCTGGGCTTGAATCTTCCAGCCCACATCCCTTAGGCAGCAGAACAGTGTCCGTCGGGAGAGTGGGTGGGGCAGACACGGGAGGAGAAGAAGAGAGGAGGGGGAGGAGTAGAAGCAGCTCCTCTCCTCTAACTGGCCATGGGGGCAGCAAGGGGAGGGGAGAAGTGTCAGAGCTGGCTATGATACCCCAGCTGATCTCTCTCTATCTGGCGCTGTGTTGGTGGTGTACACCCCTGGGGAGATGTGACATACGGGCCGCAATCGTCCCAAAGCCGGCCTGCGGCCCACAGGCATTTGCTAGGTTTGCCCTATGGCCATTCCGGGCCTGGCTGTAGGCACCGCAAAGCAGTTTAAAAAAAATGGTAAAAAATGTTTTTATTTTTTTTAAAGCCAATGTGACATGATTGCCTCGGGGGGGGGGGAAATTGCCCTGTTGCCCCCCCCCCCTGGATCCGCCGTTGGTCTATAGTATGCCTGTGAGGTGGCACGTGTTTAGAACTGTCCCTGCACAAAATGAGATTACTATAAGAAAAAAGTAATTTAATGCTGCTTGCGGCTTTAATGTAATGTTCGGTCCCTGCAATATGGGTAAAAATCACTGAAAAAAATAGCATGGGTTTCCCCGCCACCACTCCCCCCAGGTCATTACAAGACCCTTTGGTCCTATATACTTTGAACAGCAGTATACAGGCGGTGCAAACAAGACAAGGACTGTAGGTTTGTTAAGTAGAATCTGAACCATGCCATACATGCTGCTGCATATTGCACAATTTCCTAAAGAGACCCTCAACAAACTACATGACACTTATGCCTGATGAGGCCATTGATGTTCCAGTGGCCGCCCATGAGCCTGGCCATACAGGCTTGGCCCCCTAAAGCACACGTGCTGTGCGGCAACAATATGTTGATTATTTTAGGGGTGGGGGGGGGCATTCCAATGCCAGATCTTGGCTGAATAAATATTTTTTTTGGAAAAGAAAAATTCTATAAAAAAGGGGGGTTGCCATCCGGAGCCCCCTTTGAACAAATTCTGTAAAGAACTCCTGTTCCCTGAAGGCCTCCATTATTTCTGAAAGTCAAAATTAAGCAAGAAAAGCTAATGTCAGTCAAGCCTCTACTACTAAGCTTTCTCCCCATATCTAACAGACAAACTCATCCACTGATCCTAAAGTCCAAAATCAAGTTATGTACCGTCGTACTACACAATCGTTTCTTTGGCCTTTTTCTACAGACTGTGAACAACGTTTTCACTCACGCGATATCCCTTTATACACTGCGCATGCGAGAAGCTCCACACGTTTTCCTGCCCCTGACGATCGTTCTTGTACTTTCCACGCCCCTTTTCGGTCGGTCAATGCAAGACAGTGAAGACACCATAGAGGACACACAGCAAGCTGCAACCTCAAACCAGAAGCAAGGCCAGGCGGTAGCACACACCAGGAGCAGGAGGTACAAGGCCACCAATATGTCCTTTGAGGAGATGGTAGAAGGGAGGACTATGATTGCAAACATAGCCCTTACAAGAACCCAAACAAAGTGAAGGCCCAGATCATGGACAATGTGCAGAGGAGTCTCCATCAGAAATTTGGGGTGCGCAGGTCAAGGGAACAGCTCCGGAAAAGGTGGTCTGACCTTAAATTAAGAGAGCCGGAGCAGATGGAGAGGATTATAAAAGTCATCAGAAGAAGTAAGTAATTTTCATGTGTACTCTGATTATTTGTTTTTATTATTGTGCGGCATGTGCTTTTTCTTTCAGGTTATATATATATATATATATATATATATATATACAGTTCAAGAATAGATGTCAAGGTTCATGTTTGTGGGCATAATAATTGGTTGTATATGTCGTTGTTCATTCTATTTATGATCTATTTATGTGAGACCAATTTTTTATTTAATATAGATAAATTAATATACAGTAACATGAGAGTATCCTCAGCAGTTGGTTACACATATTGACTCAGTAGCACAAGTGTTGGCAGGGCCAATCCGCCCTATAGGCTCACTATGCAAGCCGCTTAGGTCCCTGCAAAACTGGGAAGGGCCCCCCAAATTACTAGAGGCCCCACCTGGTGAGAAGTCATTTTCGCCCCCTCACCCGCTTCTCAACTCGCTGGCTGCATTGGAGAAGAGGTAAGAAGTCAGCACCCCCTGCTTCTCAATTTAATGTAAGATGTAATTTCCGACAGCAGGAAACCCTGCACCCCTTGCTTCTCATTTTTAATGAGCCATGTCATTTTGCTTAGGGTCCCAGGGAGGTCAGGATCGGCACTGAGTGTTGGCCACAAGAACAACCTAAATAGGGTGTCACACAGAGGTGATTCAGTGGATACTTGGTGTTTTTCCATGTAGGAAACTAGGCCAAAGATAGAGAAATGTAGCAGCTTTGGTAATGGATACAATCCTGTGTTAAGCTTAGAAGGATTGTAAAAACAGACAATTGTACCAAACTTTACAAAAATAATGATTCATATTCCTCTTTCAGGCTTCTAATCTTTTTGATTCATGTTTCCCTTTTTTACAATCTCATAGGGCGCAATCAAGCTGCAGCAGTGGAGCGGACAAACCCCACACAGAGCCAAGCCCCACCCCCGCGGGATGTGCAGGAAGTGGAAACTGCCACCACATCAGGTCAGTATCATACAGCACAGCTTCAGGTAATAGATCTAGGCCTGCATAATTGTGATATATGATTTGTTTCCAAATTTTAGGAGGTATTCGTGCTGTTGGTGGTGGATTGGACACATAATGCGCCCAGGTGTTAATTGGAGAGGTGTTGTCCTGCAGGGCTCAAATTGAGGACATACACATCTGCTTGGGGCAGATGAGAAAAAAACAAAAACTGTGGAGCGAAAACGAAAGGATTTAATGGATGTTCTGGGGAAGGTTTTAAAAAAAAGTTTTTCTTGTTTTTCTATGTATGTTTTGTTTTATTTTTTTTAAAGTGGAATCTCTAGTTTTCAGGCTAAAACGCATGAACAATGACCAATGCTAAAAAGTTGGTCATTGTTCATGCGTTTTAACCAGATATTTTTTAATTTTGTTATTCTCAAAGAAAATACACAAAAAAAAGATATCTAAAAAAAAAAAAGATGTCTCTAAAAAAATACCAACAAAAAATTATAAAAAACAAAAACAAAAAATTGATGTTGACAAATATTTCTAGCCAAAAATATATTTCTTGATAAAAAAATAAATAATATTTTGATATTTTTGGATAAAAAAAAATGACACATTTTAAATGTGAAACAATAACTATTTTTGGATACTCAACAATGTGTGGCATATTATTATATCAATGCTGCCTAAAAGAGCAAATCTAAATTTGCGGTGTTTACAGAAACACTAGAACAGGGGAAGAAAAATTGAGCCTTAGGCACTGGTGGCGGTGCCACAACACTGCAACTCCTCACAGATACTCTAGTTGGAGAGCATTAATAAGCCCTGCTGCAAAGTATTGCATCAAAAAAATGTATTACACACCCCTGTTAAACAGGGGCAGAAAAATTGGGCCTTAGGCACAACACTGCAATCCCTCACAGATACTGTAATTGGAGCGCAACAAAGAGCCACATGCAAAGTATTGCATCAAAAATTGTTATTACACGCCCCAACAGGGGCATGAAAATTGGGCCTTAGGCACTGGTGGCGGTGCCACAACACTGCAACCCCTTACAGATACTGTAGTTGGAGCGCAATAATAAGCCCTTCTGCAAAGTATTGCATCAAAAATTGTTATTACATGCCCCAGAAAAATTGGGCCTTAGGCACTGGTGGGAGTGGCCAGAACCAACAATGTTCTTACTAGCTATCAGCAAGATCATTGAGGAGGAAAAGGATATTCAGTCAGCAGCATAACAGGACAGTCACTCAGCATCAGCATAGACAGTCTCCAAGGGTTCTGACATTTCAAAAAACGTATTCAGTTACATCAGCATAGGTGCTTGGTAGCTGGTGGTGATCCAAGCCTGATTCATTTTTATGAAGGTCAGTCAATCGACGGAGTCGGTGGAGAGGCGCACCCTGTGATCGGTCACAAAGCCTACAGCAGCACTGAATGTGCATTCTGAAAGAACGCTGAATGCAGGACAAGCCAGTAGCTCAATTGCGATCAGGGAGGCCATGCAGCGTAGGTTTGCTGAGGCATTCGGAGCACAGTCCTCTGGGTCACTGAGGAGGACAGGATCCGCAGCCACCTCATCCCAGCCACGTAAAAGTCCATGGTTCCTTGGGACTGTAATTCATCCCTTGAAGACTGCTGATGCTGAGTGCTAGGTTCCACCTCCATGCTGCTGATACAATCCTCCTCCTACTCCTTCTCCTCCTCCCACTCCTCCTCTTCCTGTGTGCTAGGCGGGCAAGTAGGACCACTGTCTGGATAAAGGGGGCCTTTAGAGGTAAGAAAGTCCTCCTCTTCCTCCCTCTGTTCTGACTCTGTCCATTATTCCACGTAGCCTGTGCTCCAACATGTGAATAAGAGGGACAGTCTCACTGATGCATGCGCTGTCACTGCTCACCATCCTCGTGGTCTCCTCAAATGGTGACAGGACAGTGTATGCATCCCTGATCAAGGCCCACTGGAGTGGGGGGAAAAAACAAGTTCCCCTGACCCAGTTCTGCTGCCATATTGGCACAGGTACTCATTGATGGCCCTCTGCTCCGTGTGCAGCCGCTGCAGCATGGCCAATGTAGAGTTCCATCTGGTGGGCATGTCACAGATTAGGCGGTTCTTGGGCAGGTTGTATTCCCTTTGGAGGTCTGTCAGCCGAGCAGTGGCATTAAATGCACACAGACTTTCCTGGCCTGCTTCAGGACATCCTGCAAGCCCGGGTACATGCCCAAGAACCGCTGCAACACCAAATTCAGAACATGAGCAAAACAGGACACATGGGTCAGTTGTCCCTGTTGCAGGGCAGAGAGGAGGTTGGTGCCATTGTAGCTAACCACCATTCCTGGCTTAAGCTGGCATGGCTTCAACCACCTCTGAGCCTGCCCCTGCAGAGCTGACAGAACCTCTGCCCCAGTGTGGCTCCTGTCTCCCAAGCACACCAGCTCTAGCACCGCATGGCATCTCTTTGCCTGCATTCCTGCGTAACCCCTCATACGCCTACGGAGCACGGCTGGTTCCGAGGACACATCAGCACAGGAAGAGGCCACATAGGAAGACGAAGAGGAGGGGGTGGAGGAGATAGGTGTGTCACAACCAGTAGTAGTGTTTTGGAGGCGTGGTAGCGGAACAACCTCCAACAATTCTGTACCTTGCCCTGCATCCTTCCCAGCTGCCAGCAGAGTCACGCAATGCGCCATGAAAGAGAGGTAACGTCCCTGTCTATGCCTGCTGGACCATGAATCAGCGGTAATATGCACCTTACCACTGACCACCCTTTCCATCGAGGCATGGACATTGCCTTCCACATGGCGGTAGAGAGCCGGAATCGCCTTCCGTGAGAAAAAGGGTCAGAATCTACCAACTGAAAAGGCAGCAGTTGAAGTGCTAGCAATTTCGCTAAGCTTGCATTCAACCGCTGGGCATGTGGAAGGCTGGGAGAGTACTTTCGGCACTGCAGCAGCTGGGGCAGGGAAATTTGTCTGCTACAATCTGCCATCGGTGTACCGATAGTAGATTGCCTGCATGTACTACTAGGTTGTGACACACCTAATTCTACACCTTCAGTCCTATCAGTGCAGGCTTCAGAGAGGACTGAGGGTATAGGGGGGTTGGAGACCCCAGCTGATGAGGGGCAAGGGGAGGTCCGTTTTGTTCTTTGGTGTGGGTCTTTCAGGTATGCTTGCCAACGAACTGCATGGCAGGTCGACATATGTCTGGTCAAGCATGTGGTGCCCAAGCAGGTGATGTTTTGGCCACGGGAGATACGCTTGAGACATATGTTGCAAATAGCAACGGTGCGATCTGATGCACATGTCTCAAAAAAGGCCCACACCAAAGAACTTTTGCAGTAACGCTGAGACACAGCAGCGCCCTGCACAGGCGTAGCTCTGTGATGTAATGAAGTTGGTGTGCTGCCCTTAAGCTGTCCCCTGGAGGGCATCCTGTCTCTTTGGAGGTGTGCCTGTGCCTCCTCCTCCTCCTCCTCTCTCCTATCAGGCACCTCATCATCCCCTCCCTCCTCATCACTGTCGAAAACCTGGCAGTATGCTGCAGCTGGGGGAACATAACTGCCAGATTGCTGTCCCTCTCTCTGGGCTCACATTACTGCCTTCCTCTATCTGAGTTCCATCATCGGAGCCTTCAAAATGCTGCACATCTTCATGCAGCATGTACCCAACACTGTGTAGAAACAGTTCGGGGAACTCCTCAGGAGGACATGGTGGGACTAGGGAAGGAGTGTGTGATGCCATTGTGCAGAGGGAAGAGGACGCCTTGGCAGCTGCTTTGCCAGACAAAGTAAGCTCAGCCTGAGTGACAGAGGATGAGGAGGATGAGGACGGCTTGGTCATCCACTCTACCAATTTGTCTGCATGTTGAGGCTCAACACGGCCAGCTCCCGAAAAGAAGGACGAGCGTGTGCAACGGCCACGTGCTGAAGAGGATGCACCGTGTCCACCACCAGTGTTGCCTCTAGATGCAGAGCTTGCTTGCCCTTGTGACTCTCTGCCTCTCTTTGTTGTCCTTCCAGACATTATAATGGCCTGCAGAGGACAAAGTCAGTACACACACACCTCGTAGCTTTAGGTGCAAAGTAAGTAGCACACTTGCACTATAGACCAAGTGGGTTTAGGTGGAAAGTAATTAGCACATGTGCACTATAAACCAAGTGGGTTTAGGTGGAAAGTAATTAGCACACTTGCACTATAAACCAAGTGGGGTTGGGTGGAAAGTAATTAGCACACCTGCACTATAAACCAAGTGGGTTTAGGTGGAAAGTAATTAGCACACTTGCACTATAAACCAAGTGGGCTTAGGTGCACAGTAATTAGCACACCTGCACTATAAACCGATTGGGCTTAGGTGCACAGTAATTAGCACACTTGCACTATAAACCAAGTTGGCTTAGGTACACAGTAATTAGCACACCTGCACTATAAACCAAAAGGGCTTAGGTGCACAGTAATTAGCACACTTGCACTATAGACCAAGTGGGCTTAGGTGCACAGTAATTAGCACACCTGCACTATAAACCAAGTGGGCTTGGGTGCACAGTAATTAGCACACTTGCACTATAAACCAAGTGGGCTTAGGTGCACAGTAATTAGCACACCTGCACTATAAACCAAGTGGGATTAGGTGCACAATAATTATCACACTTGCACTATAAATCAAGTTGGTTTAGGTGCACTGAGCACACGGGCAATACAACACGTGAGTGAGAACACTGCAGCTAGCACAATCAACTGCCTGACAGATTAGGAAGAACTAACCTAACTAAACTATACAGTGTATAAATATATGTACAACTCCTGGGATGTATATATATCATAAAAGGGAGGACTATCAAACAGGAGATCTCCAAGAACCGGAAGGATCACTGATGATAAAAGAAGCTAAATTGGTAATAATGGGCCATACTCAGATAAACAATATATACATATAAATTTATTAGGAAAAACCTCTAAAAGCACCCCCTATCCCTAACATGGAGAGGCTGCAATGAGCCAAAACCAAATTAGTCTCTGAGTAAACAAATAGTGGCACAGCAGTGAACAACCAATCCACTGTGTACATGTTGGGTACCAACACACAAGGAAAAATACAAACATAAAACAAGGATAGAACGGGTGTCCGGACAGTGGTGACCGCACTGATTGGGGTTCCCAGCAGTAATACACTGCGTGTAAGAGAAATATCAAAATGAATATTCATTTTGATATTTCTCTTACACGCGGTGTATTACAGGCTGGGAACCCCAATCATGTTTGATAGTCCTCCCTTTTATGCTAACTTGTGTTGGCTACGGCAATAACCCCATATTGGGGGAGTGGCTACTCATTATCTATATACATAATTAAGCCCCTCTATTCTTGCTTAAAATATTACAAGCAACCCAATGCTCCCGGTCATATTCATTTTTTGTGTAGATGTATATATATCCTCTACACACTGTAAATTTAACTGACTAGCCTGCCTGCTCTATCTAGCCAGAAAAAAAAGACAATATTTCTCTCTCTCTGTCTGATCTGTAACCATGTGGGGCATGTGCTAAAGCCCTGAGACATAGTTAGCCAAAGCCACCCTGGAAGTTACAGTAAACATGGGGACATCCTCCCCATGTTAAGAGCATGTGGCCTGGTACGGTTCAGCAAGGGGGGGCTCTCTTGCCCCCCCTCTTTTCCTGCTGCCTGCCAGGTTGCATGCTCGGATAAGAGTCTGGTATGGATTTTGGGGGGAACCCCACAGCATTTTTTTGGTTTGGGGTTCACCTAATATTCACACCAGACCCAAAGGGCCCGGTAATGAACTGGGGGGGGGGGGGACCCATGTCGTTTTTTTCCAATGACTTTTGTCTGTATGGTTAGGACCTGACAATTCATTACAGCCGCAAGTGATTTTAAATTACTTTTTTTCCTTTAGAAATGACACTTCGTGCACGGACTGTTATAAACACGGTAAACATGTGCTACTTTACAGGCATACTATAGACACCCCCGAGGTACAAAATTTAAAGGAATATTTCACTTTTATTGTTTCACTTTAAGCATTAATAAAATCGCTGCTCCCGAAAAAAACTACAGTTTTAAAAACTTTTTTTAGCATTGATACATGTCCCCTGGGGCAGGATCCAGGTCCCCAAACACTTTTTATGAAAATAACTTGCATATTAACCTTTAAAATTAGTACTTTTGATTTCTCCCATAGACTTTTAAAGGGTGTTCTGTGGCTTTCGAATTTACTGCAAACACCCCAAATTCTTCACTATTCGGTGAACGGGGAACAGCCAATGTTCGAGTCAAATTCATATTCGACCCGAACATAGAGCTCATCCCTAATCTTGATATACAAGTAGTGTCATCTCACAACTCAGTACAATATAAATTGAAGAGAGTCACCTCTAAGGCCGCGTACACACGATGGGTCCGACGGACCATTTCTGCAGAGAAATACGCTCGTCTGTACAGATTTGGACGGATTTCTCCGGATTTCTCCGGCGGAAAAGTTTCAAAGCATGCTTTGAAACTTTTCTGCCGGAGAGCTGCCTGTCGGATATGTCCGCTGGTTAGTACGCCTAACCAGCGGACATATCTGTCCGCACATGCGTCGGATCCTGTGAATGGATTAGACGCATGCGCGCGGAAGTGTTTCACTTCCTGGTGCGGTGACGTGGCGGCGTCAACGCCACCGCCGCGTCACCACGCTGTCCGCCGGCGGGAAATTGGATCCGATGGTGTGTACAGCCATCGGATCAAAACAGCCCGGCGGACATATCCGATGGAAACGGTCCGTCGGACCGTTTCCATCGGATAAATCCTATCGTGTGTACAAGGCCTAAGTGTAGCAATATGATTACATTTATTGAAGATACAATATTTAGCAACTTATTGCTACACTTAGAGGCGTCTCTCTTCTCTTTTATGCTCCATAGCTCCTGCTGGATTTTGATTCTAATCCCCTTGTGGAGGCTTTCATTTGTGGATGGATATTTTATGGTTACAAAAGCTTTCACATTGCTATAATCTTTTTATATGGACTATAAACTGAAGGATTTATGAATAAATGGTTGTGGAACGAATCATTTGAGATTCTATTATTTGTTATGGGGAAATTTTCTTTGATATACAAGTTCTTTGGATTACAAGCATGTTTCTGGAACGAATTATGCTCACAATCCAAGGTTTTACTGTATATGAATTCTCAATGAGGCTTTTTCTGGGCCAAACAGGACAAGTTTTCTCAACATTTTTGTATGTGTTTTGATCTTTTAGATAAAATACACCATGTCATGTGGCTAAATCTTCCAAAAGAAGAGAATCCATTTGGATACATTTTTTTGTCTTTGTTAATAGCAGACAGACAGACAGACGCACCCCTTGTTAGTGTAGCGCTCACCCCCGAAGGAGCCGCTGATTAGTTTGGGACTGGCATGTTAGGTTACCAGTGGTTCTTGTCTAGGGATAATATTAGTGAAGGTGGTTAAAGAGCAAGTGTCCAGACGTCAACTTGAGTTTTCAATGCGTTATTCAAACCTACTACTGTAGGAGGATTCTGTGGAGCCTTATGTACTGTAACATTTTCATATATCATGGACACAGTTAAAAAATCGTTATATTAGTATCTGTTCACACGAGAACATGGTGCAGGAAACCCACGTTCTGTGCCGGATTCCCGCATTGCGTTCAAATCACGCTGCCTTTGCGGTCTACAGCAAATATCAGTATACAGTTAATGAAACCCCAAATGCAGGTCCCAAACGCTGTGTGTTTGCCTGCATCAGATCACATGTGAACCAGTTACAGTGCATCTCCAAAAGTAATGGATGCACTACTTTTGGTGCAGTGCGGTGCCATTCAGCCCATTCGAAATGAATGAGCTGAAATCTTTTGATAACTGACAAAAACTTGGTTGGATGTTGAGGCAAGCCCAATGAAGAAGCAGGAGGGGATTGCAAAGAAAATGCTAGTGTAGCAGCCGGCGCTAAGATTGCCCGCGGCCCTGCACCTCCCGCTGGCCGTGCTGATGCCAACACTGACAGGCTCACAGGGACACAGGGGCCTGTCAGCAGCTGCGGCGGTATTGCCCCCTCTCTCCCCCCACACTGGATGGCACACAAAGAGACGCTCACAGTGACCCAGCCACCCGCTTTCCTTCCTCCCTTGCTTCCCTGTTGGCAGGGAGAGGGAACCAATGACCGGATAGGACTGCTGCAGCAAGGGATTGTGGGACATGTACTCCCCAGTACAATAGGCACCATTGTAATCTTATGGGGGCAAAACTACACAGCCCAGCCTGCCTACAGGAAGAGGAGGAAAAGAACACCTCAAGGTTGCTTGGAAGCTGGGCAGAGACCACCAGGCGAGAGAGAATATCAGATTCAGGGGAAAGGTGCTGCCTTCACGGGTCGGTGTACCGACCCCTCCTTCTGCTCCCTGGCTCCACCCCCTGCTCTCAGACCCCTCCTTGTGTTTCCTGGCTCAGCCCGCTGCTCTCTGACCCATCCTTGTGCTCCCTGCCTCTGCCCCCTGCTCTCCGGCCCCTTCGACCCTCCTTGTGCTCCCTGGCTCCACCCTTGCCCTCCACCCTAATTGTGCTCACTGGCTCCGCCCCTGCTCTGACCCCTCCTTGTGTTCCCTGGCTCCCCCTCCATGCTCTCTGGCTCCTCATTGGCTCTGCTCTTTTCTCTCTGGTCCCTCCTTGTGCTCCCTGGCTCCTCCCCCAGGGCTCTCCACTCCCTGCTCTCCAGCACCCCCTGCTCTCCCCTCCTATTCTTTTTTCCCACCCTCCCCCAGTACTCTCTGCCCCCCCCCTCTCTCCAGCTCCTCCCTGTTCTTTGCCCCCCCCCCCAGTGCTCTCCTGCCTCTGCCCAGTGCTCTCAACTCCCCCAGTCCTCTCACAGACTGGGACATGGGGCACAGGAGGGGCTGCAGACAGGGCTAGGGATCTCTCTTACCCCCTTTCCCTCACCCCCTCTTTCTCACCTCCACTCCTCCCTCTCACCCCTCTCTCTCCCCCTCGTTCTCTCTCTCCCCCTTCCTCACTCCCCCACTCTCTCTCTCCCTTCTCTCTCTCTTTCTCTCTCTCTCTCTCTCTCTTTCGCTCTCTACTCCCTCTCCCTCTTTCCCCCTCTCTCCCCTTCCCTCTCTCTCTCTCCTCTCCCCCTCTATCCCTTACCTTCTCTCTTTCTTACCCTCTCTCTCTCTCTCTCTCTCACTCCCTCCTCCTCTCTCCCTTCGCTCTCTCTCTCTCCCTCTCCCCATTCCCCTCTATTCCCTTCTCTCTCCATCCCCCTCTCTCTGCGCTGTGCTGGAATGCCCCCACTCTCCTTCCTTCCAAGGCATGGGAAATTCTTAGAGGGGTGGGTTGCCACCTTGCTAGGTCCCAGATGTTTTATAGGTGAGGAGGGTGCCCTGGAAGCTGCGCTGATGAACTGTGTAGATCCGTGCATCTTTCTGCAGCCATTTTTATTGCTTGAATTTTTTTCCCATAATGGGCATGAGTGGGGCATCATGTGTAAGTTTCGTCTAAGGCCTCACAAAACCTAGAGCCGCCTCTGCCAATTCAGTACAACGTACGGAACTTTTTTCTCCCTCTCATTTCAATGACCATAGGCTTATATCAGACTCTGCTGAACAATTCTATAACTTTGATCAGTGGATTATTAACCCCTAATGCGACTGCCCCCTTCTATGCCACTGCTTCACTGTCCCCAGCCACTCTACCTCCCGCAGCTCTCTTCCACCTAAAACTACTTCCCCCACTCTCGTTCCCTATCCCCTTCAACCTCCTTCCCCCCTAGCACTGACCCCCTCAAATTCGTTACCCCCGCAGCCACCATTATAAGCTGGCATCCCTCCCTCCTCCCGCTGGCTTCAGGTGCTGCTGGGGGCTTGGGGGGATCCAGATGTCCCCCATCACTCAGATAGCCCCCCAATACCAGCCCCTGCACCCTCTATCTATGCTTTCTCTGGTGGCATCTCTCCCTCCCGCAGCCTGCAGCTTCTGCTCCGGTAAACTGACAGGCTGCATATAGCGGCAGGGGGAGGGTGGGAGCTGTGCTTTTGAGTGATTGGGTGCTATTTGGGCTTAGGGGGGCTTGGTAAACATGTGTTTAACACAGCCCTAAGTGTGGCACCAAGGGCGCATGCAGCAATCACTATTATCGCTCCTATATGCCCAACGACATCTGAAAATAGTAAACGCAAGAGTTACTATGTATCAGACTGTCAGTTTTTGAATGAATGGAATTTCTACACAGATTCCATTCATTCACATAAAGTGATACAGAGAAAATGACTGTCTTCAGTCCCTTTCTCTGTCTCAAAGAAAGAGATATGGGGTCTGTTTAGACCTGTGATATCTCACCAAATTCCCCTGCCCGCACCCCCCCCCCCCATAATAATTATAAAATGACAAAATAAAACGTAAAAAGTAAAAATGTTTAAAAATGTTTTGAAAAAGTAAGACCCCCCAGGTCCACCCGCACCCACCCCTCCATGGATACCTCAGCTTCTCCTCCCGGCCAGCCCGATCCAACCTGATTGGCCAGGAGGAGAAGCCGGAAGACAATAACGAATATTAATTTGCTATTGTCACAAGTGGATGGGTTTGGGGTGCAATGCTCTGCGCCCCGAACCCAACCTTTTTCAAGACAATTAGAGCCTCAGGCTCTAATTATGTGGCTTGAAAAACAAAACCCCATATGAGTCCGGAACCTCCAATGGACCGGCCGCTCCTGGACATGGAGCAGACTCTGTCAAGCAGATCCGCCTGCTCAGCGAGCTGGTGGATGACAGGTCCATTTCCGCTCCGCTGATGCAGAGCAGACACGGACACAGCCTGCTGTTCTCTATGGGACGTTTGGATTGTAACGGACTGCCTGTCCAGTTCCATCGGATGCCATTTGATATGCTAGATCACAGGTGTCAAACACAAGGCCCGCGGGCCAAAGCCCTCCTCTAGTCCCCCTCCAGACCCTTAATTTCTGCTTTCAAGCAATGCATCCAGCTTCTTCCCAGCAGCAGCATAAGGAAAGGGGGTGCACTGTGATGTAAGGGAGAGTAGGAGACTCATCTTCTGATGACATCTTCTGCTCTTGACATCTAATGTAATGGGAGGGCATGTGCTGGACATCTAATCTTAGACCACGTACATACAATCAGTCCATGATGATGGTCTGATGTGCCTACACACAATCGGTTAAAAAAACGATTGTGTTAGAACGGGGTGACGTTCAATGCTTCCAAGCATGTGTTGACTTGATTCTGAGCATGCGCGGCCTTTTAACGGATGCTTTTGCATACTAACGATCATTTTTGACCCATCAGTCAGGCGTCCATCGGTCAAATTTTATAGCAAGTTCTCTTTTTTTTGACTGAATGATAACTGACCGATGGGGCCCACACACGATCGGTTTTGACCGATGAAACGGTCCTTCAGTTCGTTTTCATCGATTTTGACCGATCGTGTGTGCGCGGCCTAACAGATACAACCGGCCCTTTTAAAGACAATCATAATGCTGATACGACACACAATGAAATTGAGTTTGACACCCCTGTGCTAGATGGATGGGGAATGGAATTCCCATCCATCTGTTTTTAGCAGACTAGATCGGTTATGGGCGGGTATAAATGGACACATGTCATTTTACATCAGTCTCTCTATAGAGAACAATGGGTGGTCCGATTTGGTCTGCCTGAAAAACGGACAGACAGACCCAATCGGTGTGCTTGTGTGAAAGGGGCCTAAGGCCTTGTTCACACAGGGCATACACAGCATAGCTTTACAGGGATGCACAGGTGTTCTGTTATTTGGGATGTAGCACCTGCACCAACAGAGCTGTTGCTCTCAATTTTCCATCCATGTAGGTCCGCATGCATGTCCCTGAGCTCACATTGTCTGCGTTCGGGGTCATGTACCCACACAGATGTCAGATTGGGAACAGCACCTATGCCCGTATAGCTGTTGCATCCCAATTTACATAAATGGGACTGCCAGTGCATCCCTGTGTGGTTAAACATGGCATTCCATGGGCGTACATTTTAGTATGCCACATGTGAACGATGCTTTAGTGAAAAATAAAAAATCTAAGGAAAAAGTGCAAAAGTGTCTGGCCTTCTGAGTGTACAAAATGGAGCAAAGGGCCTGGCAGCGAAACGGTTAAAGTGATTGTAAAGCTTGTTTTTCACGTTAATGCATAGAATGCATTAAGGTGAAAAAACGTGAGGGTTTACAAGCCCTTTAAGGTATTTTCTCACATATCGTTTTGTTCTACTGGTTACATAATTGAGGAAATAATCACTCATTTTGAAAGGATGTTGTTTTAAAATACTAAACAAACCATTCCAGTTTAAAGAAGATAATGCAGTGGAGAAAATCCTCCCAAACTTCCTTGAAGAAGGTAAAAAAAGGAATGTACCAAAAAAGAAATATAACACACTAAAATTTAACAGTGTAGCAATACAAGGTGCTTTTAGCTGCCAAGCAGAGCAAGTAACACTGGTACCACATTTAATAACCACTTCAATACAGGGCGCATATACACCTTCCTGCCCAGACCAATTTTCATCTTTCAGCGCTGTTGCACTTTGAATGAAAATTGCGCTGTCATGCTACACTGTACCCAAACTACATTTTTATCATTTTGTTCCCACAAATAGAGCTTTCTTTTGGTGGTATTTGATCACCTCTGGGATTTTTATTTTCTGCTAAAAAAATTAAAAAATGACCGAAAATTTTGAAAAAAAAATGTTTTTTTTTTTTTGGTTTAAGTTACAAAACATTGTAAATAAGTACATTTTCTCCTTCACTGATGGGCACTGATGGTACTGCACTGACGGGCACTGATAAAGCGGCGCTGATGGGCACCGATGAGGTAGCACGGATGAGGTGGCATTGATGGGCACTAATATGAGGCACTGATGGCACGGATAGGCGGCATGGATGTGCAAGGATAGGCGACATGGATGGGCACGGATAAGCGGCATGGATGGGCATGGATAGGTGTCATTGGATGGGCACTGATAGGCGGCATGGATGGGCACTAATAGGCGGCATGGATGGGCAATAATAGGCGGCATGGATGGGCACTGATAGGTGGCACTAATGTACTGTAGTGTGTTGTACTAATGGATGTTCATCAGTGCCAAACAATAATGCCTGCCAATCAGTGATGCCCATTGTGGGCACTGATTGGCATCCATTGTGGGCACTGATTGGCATCCATTATTTCTGATTGTCATCCCTGGTGGTCTAGGGTGGCATACCTGTGGTGGGCATCCCTGGTGGTCCAGTGTGGGCATCCTCGGGGGGGCTGCGCTGATAATCGATCAGCACAAACCCCCCCTGTCAGAGGGGCAGCCGATCGGCTTTCCTCTACTCGCGTCTAACAGACACGAGTGAGGAAAAGCCGATTATCGGCTTTTCCTGTTTACATCGTGATCAGCCGTGATTGGACACGGCTGATCACATGGTAAAGAGTCTCCGTCAGAGACTCTTTACAAAGATCGGTGTTGCGGGGTGTCAGACTGACACCCCACAACAACGATCGGAGCGATGTGTGCCCCTGGGGGCGCGCAGTGGCTCAATATCCTGAAGACATCATTTGACGTCTGGTCAGGATGTTGAAACCACTTTGAGGTACTCTTTTTGTAATAGGGCGGCGGCAAGTGGTTAAATTAATTAAATTCTAAATGGGGCTTCTACACCTAGATCCTGGTGCTCACTGATCCATATAGCTCAATATACATAAACAAAAAGCCACATGCATTGGCGCCATTAGGGCTGGGCATCAAACGGATGATGGGCTCATGGCCTGGATGCCCGGCTCTAATAGGGCCAATGCGTGTGGCTTCTCGTTTATGTATATTGAGCTATATGGATTTCAAAGCTGCAAACCACCCATTATTATTTTCCACTGTGCACAGTCTGACCTTGTGCCTCCCACCTGTCATATAGTTTGGGGGCAATTCCCTGAGCAAACCTAGGTTCTTGGGGATAGCAGTGCCCATATTCCCAAGCCTGCCCTTTTGTATTGCCCTGGGAGGAATGGATGCCTAGGAAATAGGCTTATATCTTGACCTTGGATTTAGAGCCAGGGATTTAATGCCAGCATTTAGTTTGCCTGCCTGTTCACTCCACCCCCCCCCCCCCCCCCCCCCCCACTCACATGCATGAAGATGCTGCCGATTGTTATTGAAAAATCCAAGGTAAGAACCTGGAACCTGGGTACTATGTAAGTAAGGGTCACTAATGTATGTAAATGGAAAGTAAATAAATAGAAGAGAAATACAAATCAAATCAATATTTGGCGTGATCATCCTTTGTCTTCAAACCAGCATCAATTCTTCTAGGTACACTTGCACACAGTTTTTGAAGGAACTTGGCAGGTAGGTTGTTTCAGACATCTTGGAGAACTAATCACAGATCTTCTGTTGATCTTGACTGTCTCAAATTCTTCTGTCTCTTTATGTAATCCCAGACAGACTCAATGTTGTGTTCAGGGCTCTGTGGGGGCCAAACCATCACTTCCAGGACTCCTTGTTATTAATGACACAGGCTGTATGTTTGGGGTCAATTCCACACAGTCAAACATTATGCCATGCAGGGCCGATCCTAGGGTCACAGGCGCCTGGGTGCAGAAATATTTATGGCGCCCCTACAAGGGCGTGGTCAACTTACTAACTCCTCCCCCTTTACACATGTTTCTAAGGCAACGATTCAAACACAGAGATGCTCCCCTAAGGAGTCATCGTTACCCTGGGATCCTCCCATGATCTCTTAACAATAAACAAAATACAGGAAGAGAAGCATAGTACTCTAATTGGACCTGGAGGGGGGTCTCTCTAATGGACACAGAGAGGGCCTCTGTTAGGGAGTCTGTTTAGAAAGAGCCCCCAGACATAATACAGGAGACGGTCAGAGACTTCTAACATGATACAAGAGATGGTCAGAGACTGCAGACATGGTGCAAAAGATCAATGCAGCCTCACCAGTGTCCATCAAATGCAGCCTTATCAGTGCCCATCAAATGCAGCCTTATCAGTGCCCATCAAATGCAGCCTTATCAGTGCCCACCAATTGCAGCCTACCATCGCTCACCAATTACAGCCTACCAGTGCCCACCAAATGCAGCATTATTAGTGTCCACCAAATGCAGCCTATTAGTGCCCACCACAGAGAGAGAGAGAGAGAGAGAGAGAAAGAGAAAGGTGAGGCTGAAAGAGAGAGAGGTGAGGCTGAAAGAGAGAGAGGTGAGGCTGAAAGAGAGAGAGGTGAAACTGAAAGAGAGAGAGAGGTGAGACTGAAAGAGAGAGGGGGTAAGGGTGAGAGAGAGAGGGGCTCAGAGAGAGAGTCTCAGATAGAAAGAGGGGCTCAGAGAAAGAGGGGCTCAGAGATGGGGCTGAGAGAGAAGGGCTAAGAGAGAGGGTAGTGGACATAGGGAGGGGCTCAGAGAGAGGGGTGGGGCTGAGAGAGAGGTGGGGCTGAGAGAGAGGAGTGGACAGAGAGAGGGGCTAAGAGAGAAGAGAGGGCTCAGAGAGGGAGTAGTGGACAGAGAGGGGGCTGAGAGAGAGAGAGGGGCTCAAAGAGAGGGTAGTGGACAGAGGGGCTCAGAAAGGGGGCTGAGAGAGAGAGGTGCTCAGAGAGAGGGTAGTTGACAGAGAGAGGGGCTGAGAGAGAGAGAGGGGCTGAGAGAGAGGGGCTGAGAGAGAGGGGGGCTGAGAGAGAGGGGGGCTTAGAGAGAGGGGGGCTGAGAGAGAGGGGCTGAGAGAGAGGGGGGCTGAGAGAGAGAGAGAGGGGCTCAGAGAGAGGGGCTGAGAGAGGTGGGGCTGAGAGAGAGAGAGGGGCTGAGAGAGGTGGGGCTGAGAGAGAGAGGGGCTCAGAGAGGGGGCTGAGAGAGAGAGAGAGAGAGAGGGGCTCAGAGAGGGGGCTGAGAGAGAGAGGGGCTCAGAGAGAGCATAGTGGACAGAGAGGGGCTGAGAGGGAGGGGCTGAGAGAGAGAGAGAGGGGCTGAGAGAGAGGGTAGTGGACAGAGAGAGGGGATGAGAGAGAGGAGGGCTCAGAGAGGGGGCTGAGAGACAGATGGGGCTGAGAGAGAGGTGGGGCTGAGAGAGAGAGGTAGGGCTCAGAGAGAGGGGGGCTGAGAGAGAGAGAGAGAGAGAGGGGCTCAGCGAGAGGGTAGTGGACAGAGAGATGGGCTGACAGAGAGGGGGGCTCAGAGAGGTGGGGCTGAGAGAGGGGCTCAGACAGGGGGGCTGAGTGAGAGAGGGGCTGAGTGAGAGAGGGGCTGAGAGAGAGGGGGGCTCAGAGAGGGGGCTGAGAGAGAGGGTAGTGCCTACAAAGTATGGAAACGATCTAACCTCTTCTGAATCTGAGGCACCTCGAGGGGAGAGGAGGCAGGCAGCACAGTTTCTGAATCTCGTTCCTCGGGCACGGCGCTTATCACTCCTAACATTACAGGGAGGAAGTGGGTGGAGCTAGGGAGGAGTAGGAAGTTAAATCCTCCTCTGCAGTGCATTGTGGAGCCACTCTCTCCTTCTCTCCTGACGTCACTGGTTGCTAGACACAAAGCGGCTCGTGGCTAGCAACCAGTTTGTGCAGGGAAGCAGGGGCCCCTAGTGAGATCCTTGAAGTGGGTCTTCCCACTGCAGCCAGGGACAGCGGCGCCGGGTGCAGTGCACCCGTTGCACCCCGCCTGGGATCGGCCCTGATGCCATGGAACGCTGTGTACATTTGTGTTTGCATTGCTGTACCATGGACTATGTATTGTAACTTATAGCCAGCGCTTATATTTTAATAGCAACATGACATTTGAACTTTTCAAAATAAAGAATTGTATGCCTATTCCTTTTCTGACCTTGTTACATTGCTGCTAAAAAAAAGAAAACCCTTAGGGGAATCTTCCCATATTGTATGTTTGGGGTTGTTGGTCTGCTGCAGAATAAATTTGTGGCCAATCACACACCTCCCTGATGGTATGACATGATGGATAAGATCTGCCTGTATTTCTAATTGAGGACACTATTGACCCTGACCAAATCTCCAACTCCATTTGCAAAAATACAGCACAAAACTTCCACCATGCTTCACAGTTGGCTGCAGACACTCATTACTGTACCACTCTCCAGCCACTCAGTGACTGCCTCTACAGTCGAATATTTCAAATTTTGATTAATAAGTCCAGAGCATCTGCTGACATTTTTCTGCACCCCAGTTCCAATGTTTTCATGCACAGTTGAGTTGCTTAGCTGTATGTCAGATGTATGGTTTCTTGGCTCCAATTCATCCAAGACTACTACTTCTGGCCAGAATTCTCCAGGCAGTAAATGGGTGTACCTGGGTCCCACAGGTTTCTACCAGTTCTGTTCTGAGGTGTTTTCATGCTGTTATGCAGGTATACGCATCTTACATTGTTGTGATATAGTGTTTTTTCCCTTTTTCTGTTTATCGTTTTTGATGTTAAAACGTTTATTTCAATGTATAATACTTGTTTCTTAAGTATGTGTACTATGCATTGAGCCTGTTTAATGACTATCACCTCAATGTTTGATTTTCTATACATTATTATATTTTCTTTTCCTTTTATAGCTTTCCCTGTACAAAGCTCCTGACGAAGCCCTGCCCTGGGCGAAACATTTTGGGCATTTGCTGTACAAGGTATTCCAGTGGTTCCTTTTGAAGCCACGCTGATCCATTTAGGATCTATTTATGGTTGTGTTTACTTCCATTTTTAATTATTTATGTTAAAATCAAATAAATTATGTATTTTTCTACTTTATTTACTTTCTTTTTTTGACACCGTTCAAAGTCCCTAGGTTTGTTACCCTTTCCCCCCCATTTATCAGAATACATCAGATGACAGGTTATAGCAGATGAACAGGTTGTAGTATTGTGGGGTTTAAAAGATGATACTGTCTGTAGCTTACTTATGCAGAATACATGTGCCCATGTTACATGTGGCCTGTAGCTTTTCTCCATTAGACAGGAAGTACAAACTCAGAAAGAAGGGTGGAGAATTACACAGAAAGGAAGTGTGTCATAGATCAGACAAAGAAATGACAAATGGGTGCATTACCACAAAAGGTCACTAAATGGCAGCATGAAACAAAACATAACATACATAGGAAATGGTTAGGAGAAACAGTATTTTAAATAACAAATTATATGTCCATTGGGCGACACAGCTGTTTCTGTTCCAGTTAATTATGATTAGCACCTGTTTGATATAATTGGTTAATCATACACCTGACTCTAATGGCCCGTACACACGATCCGAATATCGTACGACGGATTGTACGACTTTTTTCGCTTAATAGTCGCAAGTAAAATGAAATAGGTTATTAAAGTCACGAAAATTCTCGTACGACAAAAAAATCGGAAGTGATGTCATGTGTTGTAATGTATTTGTATTGTATTTTCGGACGACAACTATACTGACCAAACGAAAATCCTACGATCTGACATTGTATATGAGGAAAATTTTCGTGCTTGTCCGATCAAATAATATCGTGATCGGCTCTCGAAAGTAGTGTACACACGATCCGAAAATCGTACGATTCTTCCTCGGACGATATTCAGATCGGGTGTACGGGCCATAAGTCTATAAAATCCCTGACTGTGTGCAAGTGTACAAAGTCTAAAAACTGATGATGGGTGAAAGCCAGAGGGTAGTCACACCAAAGTTTGATTGGAAAAAAAATTCTGTTTTCTCGCTTTGCATTTTGTAAATTGCTCAAAAAACAAAGAACAACTAATTTTGAATGCATTCTTTCATTACAGCATTTCTTCCCACCCACCTAAAACTTTTGTACAATACTGTATGTTGATTTTCTGGTGAAAGTCTATACAGCCGTTACATGTTCCTTTTGCTATAGAACTTTCCCTAGCAGCCCTTCTTAGTACTGGTAAGTATACAATACCCAGAGCTCACATTGTCCATTGATTCCAATGGTTTTGTTGAGTTAAATTAATTTTTGCATAAAGCCTTTAATAGTCTGCTAGAGAGGAGCTATTGTAAAGTATTTAAAAATATATATTTTTAGTAATAACACCCATTTCTCAGAGCACTTGTTGCACAGTAAGTGGAAAGGGGACTTAGTTACTTGTTTCTGGTGGGAACTTCCTGACAATTACACCCCTGTTCCGTGAAAGCAAGATAGTCCTCTATTTCATTGCTGATACAAGAGATTATTCTCTGAGCTCTAACGTTGACTAAATTAGAATAACCACTTGCTATCAAGGGCAAGTTTTACATTTTTTGCACACATTGTAAAATCTGATTTTTTTTTGCTAGAAATTACTTTAAACCCCCAAAAGTAAAAACAATTCTGAAAGCAGAAACCCTGGAGAATAAAATTGTTGTAGTTGCAATTATCAGATGCATATATTTAGGAGAAAATAAACTAAAATGAATTTTAGTGCAAACAAACAAAATTATACTCCTAAATATAAAAGATTAAGCTGCATTGAGTACGCAATACAAATGTATCAAGTCTTAAAATTGTGCATGCCTTGCAATCAAATCAAAAACTATGGTATCCAAAAAATGAGATTTTTTTTTTTTTTTAATATATACTTACCAGAAGTGGCTGTTACTAGGCAGATCGTCCTAATCTGCCACTTCCTCATCTGCAGTGGGTCTTCTTTCTTCTCCTACTCGTGCTGCCTCCTGGGAAATGGGGAGCGGTGTCTTCTGGGACCTTGTGTGTGTCCCAGGAGGCATTCGCCCATTCACAAAGCGCCGCACGGCTCGCACATGTGCAGTAGGGAATTGGGCAGTGAAGCCGCAACCGTGGATGGCGGCGGGGCCGCCGAGACCCGAGCAATTTCTCAGCTTCGGCTGCCAACATCGCGGGCACCCTGGACAGGTTAGTGTTCTTATTAAAAGTCAGCAGCTACAGTGTTTGTAAGCCGGACCTCCGCTTTAAGGAGATTATCCCTCTCTATTTATCCTGTTTACCATTATCATTAAAAGTGGAAGTAAAAGAAAAGCCCAAATGTTGGGTTGTCCCCAGAAAAGTAACAGAGGGGAAATCTTCCAATGGGGACATTAGTTCTAGTGACCTGAGGGTCCCCAAGAAGTTCCTATAATTTTCAGGGATTTCCTCTCATTTCCTGTTTGGCTATGAGACAGGAAGTGAAGGGAATTATCTGCAATGTGACACAGATGGCACAAAAATATCGGACAGGGGTAGGGTTGCCACCTTTCCTTCAAGTCAAACCCAAACACTTCAGCAGTGTCGCACAGCAATTTTTTCATAGTATGCATAGATGTTTCTATTAAGTAAAATTTCTAATCATATGAAGTTAGTCCCCCTTTACATGAGTCCTCAGAGTTCCCCCTTTACATCTGAATCCGCAGCGTTCCTCTTTTACATCCGAACTCGCAGAGTTTTCTTTTACTGCAAGGGAGAACTCTGGGGACTCTAACATTAGGGATGCTCTGGTGTACAGAGAGGACTCTGATGTAAGGGGGAACACTGTGGCCTCTGGTGTAAACGGGATCTCTGTTGTAATGAGTGCTCTGAGAACTCTGATTTACCTTATAAGGAAAGAAAAATGGACAGCCACACTCCAATGGATGAAAAGACTTAAAAATAGTGCCTGTTTATTCCAGTCAAAAAACTGAAACAGCAAAAACAGCAAACAGTGGGGTAACAAAAGCTGACGCGTTTCACATCGACAACCGATGCTTAGTCATAGATTTACCTTAGCGTACTGACTTAGAGGCAGGTAAGCTTACTAACCCCTTGGCAGTCAGCACCTCTCATCCAGATGTATCTGAGGCTGCTGGGCTTAGAATTTCCCATCCCCACTTTCCTTTTCTAAGGTACAGCGCTGGGGATTGGAATGAGGGCAGACAAAGAGGGGTAGGGGCAGGAGAAAAAGGTGCAGATCGAGCCGTCTCGTTTCCCATATGTAGGTGTGTTTGGGGGGATTGATAGTGCTGGCTTTGGGCATTGTAAAAGAGAGTGTAACAGACACTCTCAGCTTAGACAACTGCATCCAGCAAACCTGCTGGGAAGCCATAGTTTGGACTTAAAGGGTAACTAAAGGATTTTTTTTTTTTTAGCTAAATAGCTTCCTTTACCCTAATGCAGTCCTGGTTTCATGTCCTAATTGTTTGTTGTTGCTGTAATCCGCAGGAAGATATTCCCTGCATATAGAGCACATGTTAATTTTCACGTTGTCATTGGAATGTGAGTCAGAATCCTTCTGTAGAATACCTGAACAGTTTGTGTGTATTCTCTATACTGTATGATTGCTGTCAGTTACTTCCTTGTTCCCTCAGAATGACCTCTAATTCATTGCAGCTATCATTTATTACTGCACCCTAATTTCACCCACCCACCCTTCCTTCGCACTGTGGAGTTTATTAACCATATGTGCAACACTAGCTTTAGTGACTCAAACCAACCAATCAGTTCAGATTTCCTGACTTTAGGTATGCTAGGGGTAGGGTGACCACATTTCCAAACTACCAGGCACACCCCCTTCCCAAAAATCAGCTTGTGCTGTAACGAATCACAGCACAGTGATTGGACACAAGAGGCGGGATTTATGATTTTTCCAATCACAATCACAAGCAGGGGGCGGGGACTGTGCTTCTCCAGGTATTCCTGGCCAGGACAAGTACTGTCAGTGAGTAAGGGCCCTTTCACATGTCCGTTCAGTTCGTCCGTTTTTTTTGGACGTCCGTTAACGGACCTCAATGCTTCCCTATGGGTTAGCGTCCGTTAGCGGATGAGCATCCGCTAAACGTCCGTTAACATCCGTCTGCGGTAAGCTCCGTTTTTTTGGACATCAAAAAAAACGGAACGGACGAAAAACGGATGAAAAACTGATTAACTGAAGGGGAAAAAACTGAAGGGGAAAACTGAACGAACGTGTGAAAGAGCCCTAAAGCGGTGATGTGGCAGCCATTTTTGGGGCCATTAGTTTGGCTTCGGGGGTGGCTGTGTCAGTTTCATTCCGGGACACTATTGTCCTGGAATGAATTCGCCCGGGACAGACCTGCAAAATGCGGGACTGTCCCGGGCCATCCGGGACACGTGGTCACCCTAGCTAAGGGTTACAACTGCACATTGCTACTCTCTGCATTACTTTTACAATTTATTTCCTATTGTTTTCCAGATAAACTTAACAGTGTTGATTCAGTGAACTGCATACAAGTATACAAATACTGCTACCATGTCTTAAAAACCTTAAAGTGGCTGTAAAGTTGATCACCTTCTTTGCATGAAGGTATAAAACCTTCTGTGTGCAGGACCCCCCCTTCCCCAATACATACTTAAAGCCCCACCTCAATCCAGCAATGTGCACAAGAGCAGTATCTCTACTGGGTCTCTTCCTCTTCATTGGCTCCCGCTACTGTCGATCACAGCCAGTGATGGGGTTTGAGGAGAGATCAAAACAGGCCGTGCTCTCTGTGACACAGAGCAGTAGCTTGGGAGCGAGTCTGCTCTGGTGCCCCCAAAGCAAGCTACGTGCTATGGGGACAATAAGCAGGAGGGAGGGGCCAGGAGCAAACCGAGAAAAGGAGGAGGATGGGGCTGCTCTGTGCAGAACCACTGCACAAACAGGTAAATATTAAATGTTTGTAACTTTTTTTAAATCTGCCTTTAATATCACTTCAACTACCTTCCGCCACTTGTATAGTAAAATTATGGTGGGCGGGGTCTCCTCTTGCTCTGGGGTAATGTCATATGATGGCACCCCAGTGACACCACTCTCGCGCACCCGCTCTTGGTAAAGAGGCAGTGACGCTGCTCTTTAACCATGTGATCGGCTGTGTCTAATTACAGTTGATCATATGTAAATGCAGAAATGCCATTTATCATCTCTCCTCGTCTCACTCTGACAGAGTGTGAGGTGAGAAGAGCCGATTAGCGGCATTTTCTCGCAGGGGAGACTGTACAGGTGATCAGGGCACTGATTACAGTGCAGCCCCAATAGTCCCCAGCAAGTCATACCAGTCTGTGCCCAACAGTGACACCAATCAATGCCCATTAGTGACACCAATCAGTGCTGCCTTTTAGTACCTGCTCATCAGTGCCCATTGGTACCTCTTCACCAGTGCCACCTAATCAGTGCCCATCAGTGCCGCCTCATCAGTGCACATTTGTGAAGGAGAAAAATTACTTATTTACAAAATTGTCTAACAGAAACGAAGAAAAACATATTTTTATTAAAATTTGTATTTATTTTTTTTATAGCAAAAAATAAGAAACCCAGTGGCAATTAAATACCACCAGAAGAAAGCTCAGTTTATGGTAAAAAAATATAAAAATGTAATTTGTGTACAGCGTTGCATGACCGCGCAAATGTGACAGTGCTGAAAACTGAAAATTCACCTGGGCAGAAAGACGCCCAGTATTAACACGAGGTTCTTCAGACTTTTTAAAAATGAAATAAAAGTCAGCAGCTACAAATACTGTAGCCTGCTGGTTTTTAATAAAGTGACACTTACCTGTCTAGGGATGCAGCGATGTCCGATCTTTGCCGATCTTTGGGTACCTGTTTAGTGTCTTCTTGTGGTTTCACAGCTGTGAATGGACCCACAGCCCGCTGGGACCTGTGACATGTCTGAGGAGGCTGCTGGCGAGGAAGGGGGAACCGCACTTCCAGGTGAAATTGCCTGCTCCCCCCCCTCCCAATATAAAAACATCCAAAAGTGTTAGAGGAGGGCAGGAAGAGGAGATAAAGAGGAACTTCCATTTAGGGTGAAGTTCCACTTTAAAGCTGGCCATATATGGATTGAAATTTCAGTTCAGTAGGGACCAGCAGAATTTCAATCCGTGTACTACAGATTAACTTCTGGAAAACCAGCCCGCTGGTTAAATGCCAATAGATCGGCTCCGCCAGCAGTGCTGATCAGTTTATTCTGACAGGAGCGAAGACTTCCTGCTGTCAAAACACAGAAGCTCAGCATGAGTGATTACCCCATCCATATCTCATGTATGGCATGCAACAAAAGGTGTTTCCGGACAGCCGCACTCTAAACAAATGGTAGCCTTTATTAAAATAAGGACAGCACTACAAGTCACAGCAAAAATGAAAATAAAGCCTGGCAACTGACGCGTTTTGCACTGGAACTAGTGCTTAGTCATATCTCATGTATGGATGGGGAAATCCGTTTTTTATTCAACCCACTGCGTGAACGAAAACAACAGAATCATCTATGACAGTGTTTTTACTGTGGAGAAACCCTTGGCAAAACGTTTGAGAATCTTTGAGCTGCTTTATTTTTAAATTTTTTCCTCAATTACTTTGATAATAAAATATGTACCTATAGGCGTGCGCACAGAGTGTGGCAGATGTGCCCAGGCACACCCTAATCACCCTGTGCATCACAGATTCCCCCTACTGCACCCCCTTACCTTCCACAGCGCTACCGGCTTCCCTCCTCTCCTTCCCCGCCGGCTGTTACTGTGGAGATCTTTTAGGATGAATGTGGGAAGAAGCTGGTAAATATGTAATTAACCGGCCCCTTACTTTTCTGAATGGAAATTGTGAGTTACCGGTAATGTGTGTTTGAGCTTTGAGGTGCACACCTTAATGCAATAGGCTGTGCACACCTATGCATGTACTATTGGTGCTGTGGCTTTTTTAGCAGCTCCATTTTTCTGTTCTCGCTAGCGTTTTTGCATTAAGGCGCACGTGACGCAAACAAAAAAATCTAATTGTGAATTAGCATAACTTAACCCTCTAAATGCCAACTAAATGTTTGTATTAGCTTGCCATTTTGCTACAATATAGTTTAGTCACACATGTCTATTTGATATGTTTTGACATCTATGATCAGTACTGGAGAGACCTAGTTGTCACTGTGGATTACTATAGTATTTTTAATGTTTTTAATTTCTATGTATTAATTGATGGTAATAACATTAATTGTTATTTTCTTATTATTGGTGCCTAAAAGGTAATTTTTTTCATTTTCAACATTTATATTAGCAATACCACATAGAATTTGAATACACATACCTGGAATTCTATTCAGTGTCACCCAGTAGTGTTCATCGGGGCTGTAAGTGTCCTTTGACCATTTCAGTAGATCTACGGCTCTCTGGTCTTCCAGGATGAACTTAGTAAACTCCCTTGTCAGCGCAACATACGCAGTGCCAAAATAAATAGTGCTGTTGTGCGGAGCAGGGGGTTTCAAGGTATTAGTCCTTTTCATTTTAGAATGTACAATATCCTCACGATAAGAGTATTTAGTCCGACGAATGGCATGACCGGGGGGCAGCACCCCGGGCGTGATATTTTTTCCTTGAAATTTTTTCAAATGCTCTACGATCTCCTTATTTGTCTTTAAAGGGAAATCCTGTCCACATACATTGATGACATATTTCCATTGCACCTCTGATTTTAGTAGATCTTTCATGCAGTTCAGATCCGCCTCGAGTCTCGATATCCCGGCATACACCACAGGCTCCATTTTCGAGGCGAAAAACGCATTAGGAAAACAATCCACTAAATCACTTACCGCCTGCAAGTAATCCGCGCTTGCCTTCTCATCCACATGGATGCAGTATATGTTTTGCGGCATATAGATGGCTCTGAACAGCCTCTCGAACGTTTCAAATTCTTTATGCAATACAATTATATAAGCTAAAGGAAAATCTGCTTCTTCCTCCGACAGAGGAGCTGTGATGTAATGGTTTTGTGTTTTGTACCCATCTGCACATTTCATTTTCTTAATGGACGTTGGTAAAAAAATTCTCCACGTGAAAGATTTTCCCTTTGCGGCCAATATGTCACAGGTGACCTCCAATGCAGACACATCATGGGAAAACTGGATTCTTTGTGAGCTGGGCTGCTCATTCAATTGCCTGGGATTGTAGAGGAACAAAAGCACAAGTCCCATAGCACACACAAAGAGGATAAATTGCAAGGGCTTAAATGATTTCCACGCATTGACATAAAGCTTACCATAGCTCTTCATTTTGCACTAGCTGTGTGTTCCAGGTGTCATTATCTTTTTTTTCCTGGCTGTATGGGAAGGATGTTTGTCAGGCTTTTCTGCTGTCTATTTCCTCTAAGAGCTCTATGTTAACATTGTTCTGCCTTGTGGGGCTGGCTAATTGCATATGAATGCAGCACTCCTGTGATTGGGTCACCAAAAATCAATGACAGACTGATACTTTCCTCCTTTGGTGATGCAATAAGATCAGATTTCACACTAACACTAAAACCCTGATTAAACAAATCGTTGGCTCGATTGTTCCTTGGAGATTAGAAAATAATACAATTTTAACTGAGGAATCTGTTCTGCAAACACTGATTGTGTTTGTCTAAAAGCAAATATGATAGGAATAATAATAATTTGATTTTAGGCACGGCTTATCAAACCTGGCTGAAAGTAAAAGGCAGGTATTTTAAGAGATCGTCCCCTTAGTAAATATGGTGTCTTTTTCACGCTAAATTACTAATAAGCTGACGATTGATCCAAGTATTGCCTGTCGGAGCGTAAGGAATCCAGCAATAAATCAAATTATGACCACAGCACCAAAATACATATGAGCTAAAATAGACGTTTACGTATTAGGCTCCATTCCCGTTTGTGCGACTTGTCATGCGACTTTAGACATGACAAGTCTAATGCCTTGTACACACGATCAGAATTTCCGATACAAAAAAATCAGGCTGAATTTTGATATTCCGACCACGTGTGGGCCCCATCAGACTTTTTTCCGTCGGAGTTTAGAAATAGAACATGTTTTATTTTTTTTCCAATTCCCATTGTCTCTGTGGAACTCCGACAGAGAAAATACCACCAGTCCGCTCCGTGAGTGTTCGTCGGCTCAGCGGGGATCCCCGCTGAGCTGTCGGCGGACAGGGCGGTCCCCGCACACTGTGCAGGGACCGCCCTGTCTCTCCTCCGCTCTCCCCTATGGGGAATCGGATGAATACGGACCGTATGTCCGTATTTATCCGATCCGCCAGATGGAAGAAAAATAGGGTTTTCTTCCGTCCGAAAAACCGGATCCAGATGGACGCGGATCTTTGCGGATGTTAGCGGATGCCTCACCAATATTGCCTACCTGGCCGGGGCGCACGTGCTGCGCGGAGTTCCTGAATCTGGGCCCTCATGGCTCAGAGCAACTGAAACTACAATGGGGCCCCAGCGACTTACTGGGGTTCCACACCGAAAAGATCCCAAGCTGGATGTGCTGTTCGGTGGGGAGTTGGTCTGAGGTGAGCCGGAGGCAGGTGAACCAATAGGGCTTAGACAAACCATTAGGGATCTTGGTACCGAACACTGACAGGTTGTCTGCTGCAAACTGTCAGTCGGTGGCCCCAAAATTACTGACTGAGAGGATTCGCTCTACGTTCATGTTCTTGAGTACTGGGCCTGTGGCAGAGACCCTTTACTAAACCAAATTCTAATAGAGCCAAGTCGTGGCAGAGACTTGTTCCTTCTCAGCAATCCTTAGTGATTTTATGGCTGTGGGAGGGACCTGTCCGGGGAGCGCTGTACCCACTCCGGCTGGAGTGGCGACGAGACAAACAAAAATTACTACTACTACTACTACTACACACAAAAAAAAAGGAGAGGGGGGCAAGGTTTGGGTGGGAGGTACAACCATAACAGCAATCTCCAAAAGGAGGGGTAAATAATACCCAATAAGACAGGAATAATAATAAGGGAAAGAGAGGGTCAGGGGTACCTTTTTGGTGCGACTTAGATCCAATAAAGTGTTACTAAACCCAGGACCATGCATTCACTATATCTGGTCTCCCACAGTACACGGAACATGGAAATGCAATTATTTTTATAAATATAAACTGCTAAATACTTTTTCTCGTCAGCAGTATATGGCAATCTTATAACTTCTATCAGTGTTTGGTTAAAGCTTCTAGGAGGAGTATTCATTCTCCTCCTGACTGTCCTATGAGGATGCATTGATTTTCTGTCTGGACAGTGCTGATTGGCTGTGTGCTGATCACATGCACACACCCCCCCCCCCCACAAAAAAACTCCCTAGCAACACATACCAAACAGAGAATGTGCAGGATGTCTCCTAGGGCTCTGTGCTATCAGAAGATGGGATAGTAAAAGAAGGGAAGTATCAGAGAAGACAGGATCAAACAGTCTTTTTACACAATGCAGAGGATTAACCCCTTAGGGTCCACAGTGAACGACGTGCATTGGCACGAAACGTATGTTGGGAGGTGAACGATCACCTATAGACAGGCGTCTGCAGGCCGGCCCGGTCGGATTTTTTATCGAGACGAATGTCGTTTTTCTTGTAAGTGCTACTACCTTTCAAATTTATACCTTTTTTACGGTAATATACTATCCAGTGACTTTATTTTTTGGGGCTCTCCGATGGTTGGCTTTGTACATCGACTTCCACTGAAGCAGTCTCTGCATACCCACTGGAGGAATCAAGGCTTTACAGTAATACAGGCTTGTTGTCCTCTTGCCTCTGGTAAGAAGTGATTTTGACTGGAGGTGGAGCACAGGTGTTTGCACAAAAATTCTGGAGTTATATCCCTTCATTGTTTTCATCAACACCTACTTTCTGTCACGGATCCACTTTGCATAGATCCTCTTTGCACTTGAGGAAATTTCCGACTTTATGGGCCAGATTCAGGTAGATGAGAGCATCTTTGCTCTGGAGTAACGCTTCTCATTTATGTTACTCTGCCGACACTTTCGGCGCAAGTACTGTTATTCACATAGCAGTTGCGCGTAAACTTGCGCCAGAGTAACAATAATGCGCTGGCGTAATCCGACGCAAGTGGAAGTGGGTGTGATCATATGTAAATGATGGGCGGAGCCCAGCGCAGAGGCTTACGTTCAGCGCATCATCCACGGAGCATGCGCAGTAAGTAAGGCTTCACTCGGCCCCCTTGTGCACATGCTCACAACTTCCGTCGGCACCACTTCACGGGAAACGTCATCGCAATGCGTTCCGTTGGGCGTTTAAATGCGCCCGTAGATGCGCCATTCCGGCACTAAAGTATATCCTGTTCCCCCTCCCCGCAGTGAAGTTACTTTTGTTCTGAGATGGCTGCTCCCGTTCCCCGCAAACACACAGGAGAAAGCTGAACTCTAAAGGCCAGGAGCTGTCAGCCGTCATCTCGGCTATGGAGACCTATGATGTCTTCCTCCATGGCTGTAAAAGTTGACAGACAAGCATGGACAGAGGTGTTGTCCTGCAAGTGGGGGTGCTCAGCTAGCTCTTATCGTCGGTAACGCTGCTGTAGCTGCTCTCCTGCTGACCTGAGGCCGTCTGGAGTAAAGATAAAGCAGCTTTTTGTAGAAATAACTTTGCGCCGCACGGACGAGATACGCGCGGCGCATGTAGCCGGCGTATGGTGCTAATCCGTTCGTGAATCGGGAAATCTCCCTCATTTGCATATTTGCAGGGGAAATCAATAGGCGCGACTGATGCGCCAAGCGAAATTAAGCGCTGACGATACTCTGGCGTCGGAACGTTCCGCCGGTCGGAAATGGCCCGTTATTGGGCGCATCTAGTTTGGTGGGTACGGCCACATAGAAACGACGGCGCATCTTCACAGTTACGCGGCGCATATCGAAATACTCCAGCGCAACTCTACCTGAATCTGGCCCTATATATTTATCTTTTCTTTTTAGATGAGATCACATCCTTGTCTGTAATTTTTTTCAACATTTATATTGGCAACAAATCAATGGCACAACACCTGAGGCTAATGCGTATCACCAGTAATTCTAAACTTTTGAGTTTACAGTTTTACTATGTGTGATAATGAGTTACAATATAGAAGCATCCCTTTAAAAAGCACACAAGGATCTCTCTAAATTCAGCATCAGAAGTAACAAGTTGAAATGACTGGGGGCCCCTTCTGCACTATGTCTCTATGCAGGTTCTTTCTGAGGTCTGGGGGCCCCTCCTGTTTCTATGCAGGCTCTAAAATATGTGGGGCCCCTCCTGCCACCAGGGGTCTGAACACATATGCTGGTCTGTGCAGAGGAGTGAGGCCAGGAGTGCCGAATGTCCTCTCCTCAGGCTGCCTGTATTGATTGTGCAGAGTGGGGCCCATGCCCCAGTGTCCATCAAATGCAGCCTTATCAGTGCCCATCAAATACAGCTTGATCAGTAACCATCAATGCAGCCTCATCAGTGTGCATCAATGCAGCCTTATCAGTGCCCATCAATGCCCCCAAACTAGCTGGGGTAAATGTGGGGCTGGTGGGTGGACAGGCGAGCAACAGGGGGGAGTGGTGGGTGCCTTGCTGATCGACCAATCAAATGTGGGGGTTTGACTGATGGACTGACCCAACGGGGGGGCAGGTGGTTTGTCGTCCCCCCCCCCCCCCAAAAAAATGGAGCACCAGTCACCACTGGGATAGAGGAATGGCTGGCTGAAACAAAGAAAAAAAAAAGAACAGTGTATGGCTAGCTTAGATACAGTACCTGTCAAGCCGCGTACACACGGCAGAGAACCTCGACGGGCAGAACACATCGTTCCGCCCGTCAAGGTTCTCTGCCGGCCGTCAGATTCGGCGACCCGCCCGTCGGGAATGGCAACCAGCCATTCATCCAGGCGGGCCGTCGAGCAAATAGAGAACATGCTCTCTATTTCTGCTCGACGGCATTCCCGACGGGATGCTCGCCGAGAGCGTACACACGGCCGAGGTTCTCGCTGGAATGCAGCTTCCAGCGAGGTTCTCGCTGGTTTCCAGCGAGAACCTCGGTCGTGTGTACGCCGCCTCAGTGTCTCTACCTGAATAGTCTGCTGATGCGTACCTCCCAACTTTATGAAATGGGAATGAGTGACACCTATTAACAAAAGTATGCAGGCTTAGGACATGCCCTCCCGCCATCCCCCCCCCCTTAATAGAGAATTATACAAGAAAATGATTGGTTAAAACCACATCTGCCACTATTATTCCTTTATAATGGCTTTTAAATGTACAAATCTTTAGTATTGTAAAGCAATTTGTGATAGATAAATAGTTCATTTTTTATACAACTATGTAGATTAGACCAAAATGATGGACAAATGAGGAGGAAAGAGACAGAGAGACTTTGTTCCAAATCAGGGACAGTCCCTCGAAATCAGGGACAGTTGGGAGCTATGCTGATGTCAGCGTCCTAATGTCCTTTGATCACATGACTAATGCCGAAGCAGTGCAGATTCCTATTATTACAGGAGTAGTTACAATATATTATTTTCAAATTTTTACTAACAATTGGTGAACATAGGTTCACTTTAAAAGGCAAGGGTAAAGCTGGATACACATTATACAACTGTTGTTGTTCAATTTCTTTTAGATTTACCTTCAACTATGTAATGCCAGGGCCTGCCTGATTGCATGCAATTTGAAAGTGTTGAGGTTTGACCTCATATTATATGGTTTTGCCTAAAGGAAAGTTGTACACTAAAATTGTATAAAGGTTGTATAGTGTAGCCAGCTTTAAGGTGATATTTTGTTCACAGGTTTAATATGGTTTGCTGAGTCACAAACTTACTAATCACAGAGATGCCATTAAGATCGCTGTACTGATATCTTCCTGGCTTTCTTCCCAGCCATTGAGGAGTTTTGGGTGTTCCTTGCCATCCACCTGTGCTTGCTCCCTCCCTTTGTTGCAATCTTTGTTAATATACACATAGCTATGTTGATCCTCCCAGAAAGCAGTGGCCATCATATATAGTTTCATCTAAGCTTCTTTGTGGTTTATTAAATAGAATGTATCTCCAATGAAAAGATGACACATGTCTAGTCATTGCAGTCATTCAAATGAATGGTCTGAAAATCGAACTGCACTGAATGACATAGGAATGCAGACCATGTTCCTGCCCTAAAAGCATAATTTCTCTCTCTCTCTCTCTCTCTCTCTCTCTCTCTGATCCACAAAAAGACATGAAACAAAATTATTTAAAATTTACGCTATTAGGAATGCCTATAATTAGGGTAATCCAACTCTACCGTTGACCTTATGCACTACATAGATAAAGAATAATATCTATAATAGATTGATTCCAGAGTGCTGGTTAAGATGTAAAGATGTGTTGTGGCTTGCTTTGGCTTTACTTGTGCGCCAAGCGCTTCTTCAGACGTCAGCAATTCGATTAAAATCCAGAACATGGGCAGGACAGCTGCTCAGGAATCAGATAAAGCTCCTCAAAATATGAATGCTGATATACAGATCTAACTGAAAGACCTATAGCATATATGAATCGGGAGTCACAATATATCCATAGCTTTCATACAGGATGACAACACTGAAGAAATTACACTTGTGTATAACTTGTACAACAGTGTACATTTTCTGTCCCCTCAAAATAACTCAACACACAGCCATTAACTACTTCCCGACCGCCCACCGCAGTTATACGTCATGACTTTGGAGATGGATATCTCGGTAACGGCAGCAGCTGCTGCCACAACCGAGATATCCATCTCTTCTGTGGGCGGTCGGGTAAATGATAATGGCGGTCTCCGCGGTGGATTCGCCGCAAGATCGTCATTATCGGTGGCGGGCGAGCGTCGTCCCCCCTCCCGCTGCGCTCCCGCGCCCTCCGCCGCTTACCGGAGCTGTCGGTAGCGGCGAAGGCGATAGGGTGCGCTCGTCTGCTCAGTGGGGATGCGAGTGAGGGAAAAATTTCCCTCGTCCATCCCCGTAGCTCTGCTGGGCGGAAGTGACGTCAAAACGTCAGTTCCGCCCAGCGTCTTAAAGAGACATTTTTTTTAAAATGTCATTTGAAAAATGACATTTTAAATTTTTGATTTTTTTTTGCATTTAAGCCTAAATATGAGATCTGAGGTCTATTTGACCCCAGATCTCATATTTAAGAGGACCTGTCATGCTTTTTTCTATTACAAGGGATGTTTACATTCCTTGTAATAGGAATAAAAGTGATAATTTTTTTATTTTTTTTATTTTAGTGTTAAAAATTGGTAAAATAAATACAAATAAATACGAAAACAAAAAATTTTTTTTTTAAATCGCCCCGTCCCGACGAGCTCGCGCGCAGAAGCGAACGCATACGCGAGTAGCGCCCGCATATGAAAACGGTGTTCAAACCACACAAGTGAGGTATCGCCGCGATCGTTACAGCAAGCGCAATAATTATAGCCCTAGACCTCCTGTGTATCTCAAAAAATGCAACCTGTAGAATTTTTTAAACATCGCCTATCGAGATTTTTAAGGGTAAAAGTTTGACGCCATTTCACGAGCGGGCGCAACATGTTGGGTATCATTTTACTCGGCGTAACATTATCTTTCACAATATGTAAAAAAATTGGGCCAAATTTATTGTTGTCTTATTTTTTCATTTAAAAAAGTGAATTTTTTCCAAAAAAAGTACGCTGGTAAGACCGCTGCGCAACTACGGTGTAACAAAAAGTATTGCAATGACTGCCATTTTATTCTCTAGAGTGTTAGAAAAAAATATATATAATGTTTGGGGGTTTTAAGTAATTTTATAGCAAAAAAAAATGTTTTAGTCTCGTAAACACAGAATCTGAAAAACAGGCTCGGAGCTTAACTACTGGCAACAAAAGCGAGTACAACCCTGAGGGAAAATGTCCAAACTGGGCCCAAAGTGTCAATATTTTGCATGGCCACCATTATTTTCCAGCACTCTTGGGCATGGAGCTCACCAGAGCATCACAGGTTTCCACTGGAATCCTCTTCCACTCCTCCATGAGAACATCATGGAGCTGGTGGAAGTTAGAGACCTTGCGCTCCTCCACCTTCCATTTGAGGATGCCCCACAGATCCTCAATAGGGTTAAGGACTGAAGACATGCTTGGCTAGTCCATCACCTTTACCCTCAGCTTCTTTAGCAAGGCAGTGGTTGTCTTGGAGGTGTGTTTTGGGTTATCATGTTGGAATACTACCCTGCGGCCCAGTCTCTAAAGTGAGGGTATCCTGTTCTGGTTCAGTATGTCACAGTTCATGTTCGCTTTCACGGTTCCCTCAATGAACTGTAGCTCCCCAGTGCCGACAGCACTCATGCAGCCCCAGACCATGACACTTCCATCACCATGCTTGACTGTAGGCAAGACACACTTGTCTTTGTACTCACCTGGTTGCCATCATACACGCTTGACACCATCTGAACCAAATAAGTTTATCTTGGACTCATCAGACCACAAGACATGGTTCCTGTAATCCATGTCCTTAATCCGCTTGTCTTCAGGAAACTTTTTGCGAGCATGTGCACTCAACTTCTTTGGTTGACCAATAGCGATGCTTGTTCTGAGTGGAACCTGTCCTGTTAAACCGCTGTATGGTCTTGGCCGGCTTGGTTTCAGGGTCTTGGCAATCTTCTTATAGCATAGCCCATTTTTATGTAGAGCAACCATTCATTTTTCCAAATCTTTATCATGATTGAACTTCCAGTTAGGGATGAGCTTCGTGTTCGATGCGAACACATGTTCGCATCGAACATTGGCCGTTCGATCATTCGTCGAAAACGAACAAATCGGGTCGTTCGCGCCAAATTCGAATGACCCATAATTCACTGCGGCGTTGCGCGCTGATGATTGGCCAAGCATGCACCATGACCCTGCATGCTTGGCCAATCACAGCGCCCAAAAAACGAAGAGACCTAATTGGCCAAAGCCTGGGTGCTTTGGCCAAATAGGGCTCAGGGTTTAAGAAAAACGCCCCACACTATAAAAGGCCGTCCTCCCGGGCGGCCTCTTGTAGTGTGTTCCGGCTTGCCTTACAGTCAAGTTAGACAGACAGTGAGTTAGGGAGAGATAGATAGATAGAGACACAGTGGGGTCAATTCACAAAGCTTTATTTCCAGATTGCGGTTGTTATTTTAACGATTTTGCACGTTTTTGAAGCTAGTTCAATTCACTAAACGATTTAACGCTTTGAAAAATCATCAAATAACGTTTCACTACACAGAACCGATATTTTAAGGTGTGGATCCTTATTAAAGAGTCAAATCGTTATTTTAAAGAGTCAAATCGTTAAATATGTACAGAAGTGCAATTCACAAAGATTTTTTTGACAGTTATCAATCGTTAAGCAATCGTTAAATTAACACCTCCCTCAGGGTGGCGTTATGACATTTCCCAGGCGATATTGTGTTGTTAGAGGAAGCTTTTGGCGATTTTTGTAGTGTAGTGAAGTTTTTAGTAGTGTTGAGCAAGATAGAACCATGCTCTATTTGAACTTAAAATTATCCAGAAGCAAAGAAGAACATGTTGGAATGTTGTTCAGATTTATAAACGTGTATTCCGTTCACATACTATTCTGGATGACTTTTCTGAAACTCAGGTGATAGCTAAATTCCGATTATCATCTCCCATGATTTATTCTCTGTATGAGTCTTGCTTGTGTCTCTCTCTCTCTCTCTCTGCATCTGCTCTTTTCCACATGCAGCTGTTCTCCTCCCCTTCTGCTCCCAGAATGCATCTCTCCAGCATTATTTAACGTTCTTAAGAGTTATTTTAACGTCCCAAATCTTAATAATAACGTCTGAGTAGTTAGCATAACGATTGGATAAAGAGTCAGTTGAAAACCATAACGACTATGTTAAATAACGATTATAGCTTTCGTGAATACCATGTTTGCTAGCGTTAAATAAAGAGTGCTAATTTAACAACTGAAGAAAACCAATAACGTTTCTCTTTGTGAATTGACCCCAGTGTCTTTTCAGATAGATAGATAGATAGATAGATAGATAGATAGATAGATAGATAGATAGATAGATAGATAGATAGATAGATAGAAAGATCAGGGAGGCTACTAGTTAGTATAGTTAAATGTACAGTTTGTAGAGAATATATTGACATCCCTAGGAGTTGTCAATATATTTATAAACTGTATAGCTTAGCTAGTTCTGCTATTAGTATCTGTCAGGCAGGTGATTGTGCTTGATGCTCTAACGTGTTAGTCAACGTGTGCTAGTTAATTGCACATAGACGCATTAACTGTTACTGCACGTGTGCTATTTATTTGCACAGAAAGGCAGTTGCTGTTAATGCAAGTGGGCTATTGAATTGCACAGAAACGCAGTCGCTCTGACTGTGCGTGTGCTGTTTAATACCACTTTAGCGCATTTGGTGTCACCGCACGTGTGCTTTTATATACCACCTGAGCGCAGTTAGTGTCACTATACGTGTGCTTTTATATACCACCTTAGCGCAGTTAGTGTCACTGGACGTGTGCTTTTATATACCACCTGAGCGCAGTTAGTGTCACTGGACGTGTGCTTTTATATACCACCTGAGCGCAGTTAGTGTCACTGGACGTGTGCTTTTATATACCACCTGAGCGCAGTTAGTGTCAGTGGACGTGTGCTTTTATATACCACCTGAGCGCAGTTAGTGTCACTATACGTGTGCTTTTATATTCCACCTGAGCACAGTTAGTGTCACTGGACGTGTGCTTTTATATACCACCTGAGCGCAGTTTGTGCCACTGGACGTGTGCTTTTATATACCACCTGAGCGCAGTTAGTGCCACTGTACGTGTGATTTTATATACCACCTGAGCGCAGTTAGTGTCAGTGGACGTGTGCTTTTATATACCACCTGAGCGCAGTTAGTGTCACTATACGTGTGCTTTTATATACCACCTGAGCGCAGTTAGTGTCACTGGACGTGTGCTTTTATATACCACCTGAGCGAAGTTAGTGTCAGTGGACGTGTGCTTTTATATACCACCTGAGCGCAGTTAGTGTCACTATACGTGTGCTTTTATATACCACCTGAGCGCAGTTAGTGTCACTGGACGTGTGCTTTTATATACCACCTGAGCGCAGTTAGTGTCACTATACGTGTGCTTTTATATACCACCTGAGCGCAGTTAGTGTCACTGAACGTGTGCTTTTATATACCACCTGAGCGCAGTTAGTGTCACTGGACGTGTGCTTTTATATACCACCTGAGCGCAGTTAGTGTAACTATACGTGTGCTTTTATATACCACCTGAGCGCAGTTAGTGTCACTGGACGTGTGCTGTTCTATACAACCTGAGCGCATAAATGTCTGGAAGGACAACAAAGAGAGGCAGAGAGTCACGAGGGCAAGCAGGCTCTGCATGTAGAGGTAACGCTGGTAGTGTATGTGGTGCATCCTCTTCAGCACGTGGCCGTGGCCATGGCCGCTCGTCCTTCTTTTCAGGAGCTGGCCGTGTTGAGCCTCAACATGCAGAGAAATTAGTAGAGTGGATGACCAAGCCGTCCTCATCCTCCTCATCCTCTCTCACACAGACTGATCAAAGTTCATCTGGCAAAGCAGCTGCCAAGGCGTCCTCTTCCCTCTGCACAATGGCTTCACACAATACTTCCCTAGTACCACCATGTCCTCCTGAGGAGTCCCCCGAACTGTTTCAACACAGTGTTGGGTACATGCTGCAGGAAGATGCGCAGCGTTTTGAAGACTCCGATGACGGAACACTGATAGAGGAAGGCATTAATGTGAGCCCAGGGAGAGGGGGTGTCCGAGAGGGACAGCAATTTGTCAGTGATGATGTTCCCCCAGCTGGAGCATACTGCCAGGTTGTTGGAAGTGATGAGGAGGGAGGGGATGATGAGGTCACTGACTCTACCTGGGTGCCTGATAGGAGAGAGGAGGAGGAGGAGGAGGAGGAGGACGAGGCACATCTCCAAAGAGGCAGGATGCCCTCCAGGGGTCAGCTTAAGGTCACACCCACTGCATTACAGCGCACGTCTACGGCGCTTGTGCATGGCGCTGCTGTGTCTGACCGGTACAGCAAAAGTTCTTTGGTGTGGGCCTTTTTTGAAACATGTCCACAAGATTGTACCTTTGCTATTTGCAACTTATGTCGCAAGCGTATCTCGCGTGGCCAAAACATCAACCGCCTGGGTACCGCATGCTTGTCCAGACATATGTCGACCTGCCATGCAGCTCGTTGGCAAGCACACCAGAAAGACCCACACCAAAGACAAAAGCGTACCCCCCCTTGCCCTTCTGGGACCTCCAACCCCAGTAGACCCCCAGTCCTCTCTGAAGCCTGCAGTAAAGGTGTAGAAATAGGTGTGTCACAAGCTAGTAGTAGCGGTCAATCTACTGATAGTACCAGGCAAATTTCCCTGCCCCAGCTGCTGCAGCGCCGAAAGAAGTACAATCCCAGCCATCCACATGCCCAGCAGTTGAATGCTAGCTTAGCGAAATAGCTAGCACTTCAACTGCTACCTTTTCAGTTGGTAGATTCTGCCCCCTTCCGTGAGTTTGTGCAATGTGCAGTACCTCAGTGGCAAGTACCAAAACGCCACTTTTTCTCACGGAAGGCTATTCCGGCTCTCTACCGGCATGTGGAAGCCAATGTCCATGCCTCGCTGGACAGGGCGGTCAGTGGTAAGGTGCATATTACCGCTGACTCATGGTCCAGCAGGCATGGACAGGGACGTTACCTGTCTTTTACGGCGCATTGGGTGACGCCTCCAAAACAATACTACTGCTTGTGACACACCTCTTTCCTCCACCCCCTCCTCTTCTTCTTCCTCTGTGGCCTCTTCCTGTGGGGATGTTTTCTCCGAACCAGCCGTGCTCCGTAGGCATACGAGGGGATACGCAGGAATGCAGGCCAAGAGATGCCATGCGGTGCTAGAGCTGGTGTGCTTGGGAGACAGGAGCCACACTGGGGAAGAGGTTTTGTCAGCTCTGCAGGGTCAGGCTGAGAGGTGGTTGACGCCATGCCAGCTGAAGCCTGGAATGGTGGTCAGCGATAATGGCACCAACCTCCTCTCTGCCTGCGACAGGGAAAACTCACCCACGTGCCCTGTTTTGCGCATGTCCTAAATTTGGTGGTGCAGCTGTTCTTGGGCAGGTACCCGGGCTTGCAGGATGTCCTGAAGCAGGCCAGGAAAGTCTGTGTGCATTTTCGGAGGTCATATAATGCCACTGCTCGGCTGACTGACCTCCAAAGGGAATACAACCTGCCCAAGAACCGCCTAATTTGTGACATGCCCACCAGATGGAACTCAACGTTGGCCATGCTGCAGCGGCTGCACACGCAGCAGCGGGCCATCAATGAGTACCTGTGCCAATATGGCAGCAGAACTGGGTCAGGGCAGCTAGGTTTTTTTTCCCCATGCCAGTGGGCCTTGATCAGGGATGCATGCACTGTCCTGTCACTATTTGAGGAGGCCACGAGGATGGTGAGCAGTGACAGTGCATGCATCAGTGAGACTGTCCCTCTTATTCACATGTTGGAGCACACGCTACATGGAATAATGGACAGGGCCCTTGAGGCAGAACAGAGGGAGGAAGAGGATGACTTCCTTACCTCTCAAGGCCCCCTTTACCCAGACAGTGGTCCTGCTTGCCCACCTAGCACACAGGAATAGGAGGAGGAGGAGGAGGAGGATTGTATCAGCAGCATGGAGGTGGAGCCTAGCACTCAGCAGCAGCAGTCTTCAAGGGATCATTTACAGTCCCAAGGAGCACGTGGAGTTTTACGTGGCTGGGATGAGGTGCCTGTGGATCCTGTCGTCCTCAGTGACCCAGAGGACTGTGGCCCGAATGCCTCTGCAAACCTACGCTGCATGGCCTCCCTGATCCTGCAAAGCCTGCGTAAGGATCCTCGTGTACGTGCTATTAAGAAGAGGGATCATTACTGGCTGGCGACTCTCCTTGATCCACGTTACAAGAGTAAGGTTGCAGACCTTATGTTGCCATCGCAGAGGGAGCAGAAGATGAAACTTTTGCGGGAGGCCTTGCAGAAGGGTCTGTGCAATGCGTTCCCAGAACCGGGGGGATTACCAAAACCTGGCTCTGGACAACGTCTTGCTGAGGCTTCAGTGAGTCACAGAAGGGGCGTTGGAGAAGGTGGTCGTCTGACGGATGCGTTCAGGCAGTTTTTTAGTCCGCAGCCCCAAGGTCTGACCGGTTCCAGCAACCATCGCCAGCGTCTGGTTTACATGGTCCGGGAATACCTAGGGGCAAGATCCGACTTGGACACCTTCCCCACCAAAACTCCTCTGGCTTACTGGGTCTTGAGGATGGATCACTGGCCAGAGCTTGCCCAGTACGCAATTGAGCTACTGGCTTGCCCTGCATCCAGTGTTCTTTCAGAACGGACATTCAGTGCTGCTGGAGGCTTTGTGACTGATCACAGGGTGCGCCTCTCCACCGGCTCTGTTGATCGACTGACCTTCATCAAAATGAATCAGGCTTGGATCAACACCAGCTACCAAGCACCTGATGCTGATATTAATGAATAATATATTTTTTTTGAAATGTCGGATCCCTTTTAGACTGCTGATGCTGAGTAACTGTCCTCTTATGCTGCTGATGGAATATCCTTCTCCTCCTCACTTTTCTTGCTGATAGCTAGTAAGAAATGTTGTGTTTCTGGGCTCCGCCACCAGTGCCTAAGGCCCAATTTTTCAGCCCCTGTTTAACAGGGGCGCCTAATAACAATTTTTGATGCAATACTTTGCACGTGGCTCCTTGTTGCGCTCCAATTGGAGTTATTGTGAGGGGTTGCAGTGTTGTGTTCTGCCCAAGGCCCAATTTTTCTGCCCCTGTTTTAACAGGGGCGCCTAATAACAATTTTTGATGCAATAATTTGCACGTGGCTCCTTGTTGCGCTCCAATTGGAGTTATTGGGAGGGGTTGCAAGTGTTGTGTTGTGCCCAAGGCACAATTTTTCAGCCCCTGTTTAACAGGGGCGCCTAATAACAATTTTTGATGCAATAATTTGCACGTGGCTCCTTGTTGCGCTCCAATTGGAGTTATTGGGAGGGGTTGCAAGTGTTGTGTTGTGCCCAAGGCACAATTTTTCAGCCCCTGTTTAACAGGGGCGCCTAATAACAATTTTTGATGCAAAAATTTGCACGTGGCTCCTTGTTGCGCTCCAATTGGAGTTATTGGGAGGGGTTGCAAGTGTTGTGTTGTGCCCAAGGCACAATTTTTCAGCCCCTGTTTAACAGGGGCGCCTAACAACAATTTTTGATTCAATAATTTGCACGTGGCTCCTTGTTGCGCTCCAATTGGAGTTATTGGCACAATTTTTCAGACCTTGTTTAACAGGGGCGCCTAATAACAATTTTTGATGCAATACTTTGCACGTGGCTCCTTGTTGCGCTCCAATTACAGTATGTTTGAGGGGTGCCCTTTTTTCTAAAAAAATTCTTTCACAAAACAATAATGGCCCCCCACCACCGCTAAAATATTCGACATAATGTTGCCACACAGAACTTGCGCAAGTAGCATTAATTACTTTTTTTTTATAGTCCTCTCATGTTGTGCAGGGACATTTCTAAACATGTGCCACTACTATAGACACCCAGCAGGTGTGATATTTAAAGGAATTAATTTTTTTTCACTTTAAGCATCATTAAAATGGCTGCTCCGCAAAAAACGGCCGTTTTAAAAAATACATTTGCATTGATACATGTTCCCTGGGGCAAGACCCGGGTTCTGAATGACGTTTTCCAACATTTAATTGAATTTTGGTCTTTAAAACTACCGTTTTTGAATTCGAACGTTCGGGTCCCATAGACTTCAATGGGGTTCGAAATATTCGTGCGAACCCGCGGTCTGTTCGAATGTTCTGGTGCGAACCGAACCCGGGGGTGTTCGGCTCATCCCTACTTCCAGTGATCAGTATGTGAGAGCGATAACACCAAATTTACCACACCTGCTCCCCATTCACACCTGAGACCTTGTAACACTAATGAGACACATGACACCAGGGAGGAAAATAAGCTAATTGGGCCCAATTTGGACATTTTCACTTAGGGGTGTACTCACTTTTGTTGCCAGCAATTTAGATAGTGTTGTCACATGAAAAAATATAATAAAATATTTACAAAAATGTGAGGGTGTACTCACTTTTGTGAGATACTGTGTATATTTATATATATATATATATTAGGGCTGTTACTGATTAAAATGTTTGTGTTTAATTAATCGATTTTTTTTTTTAATCGATTAATCGACTAATTTTGATTAATTATAACGCACATACAAATCCAACTACTTTTAGCTGACCTCCTTGCAGGCTGATTCCCAGTGCAGCTACCAAGCACTGGAAAATGGATAGCAGGATACAAAAAACACACAAAGGCAGCGCTCGATGGGAATAGCATTAAAACTTTTATAGTCTTCAAGTAGGTAACAGAATAAATATTGCACTGGAGATAAAATCGATGTAGCTACATAAACTGTAAAAATGGTAATACCAAACGGTAGCAAAAGCAGTCATAAAAACATGTAGCTAAGTATGATACTGGTATAAAAATTGGTACAACAATGCCACTTCTGAATCCAGATGAGGAGAGGTTAACATCAGTCTGTCGGCATGTAGATGTCCCATGAAGGGAACTCTCACAACTCCCAGTGGATGGTTGTAGAATCCCAGGTTGATAGAGGGAAGTGATAGAGGGAAGTGCCACAGCCCTTGCGTGTGGCAGATAGTAAGGTCCCGCCAGCTTGCAGATATGAAGGCACAGCAAAGGAGCCCTTCAGATGGACACGGCAAGCCCTGCCGGTGTCCTGTGACATCAACGGATCTCCGACGGAACTCCCTGAAGGCCCGGAAGCTGGCGGAGAGGTGAGTACCAATCAAAAAAATGTAAGATTATCAATGAATTAATAGTTAATTTCCACAGCCCTAATATATATATATATATATATATATATATATATATATATATATATATATATATATATATATATATACACACACACAGTTGTGCTCATAAGTTTACATACCCTGGCAGAAGTTATGATTTATTGGCTATTTTTCAGAGAATATGTATGGTAATACAAAAACTTTTTTTTCACTCATGGTTAGTGTTTGGCTGAAGCCATTGATTATCAATCAACTGCGTTCACTCTTTTTAAATCATAATCACAACAGAAACTACCCAAATTACCCTGATCAAAAGTTTACATACACTTTTGGCCTGATAACATGCACACAAGTTGACACAAAGGGGTTTGAATGTCTATTAAAGGTAACCATCCTCGCCTGTGATTTGTTTGCTTGTAATTAGTGTGTGAGTGTATAAAAGGTCAATGAGTTTCTGGACTCCTGACAGACCCTTGCATCCTTCAGTGCTGCACTGACGTTTCTGGATTCTGAGTCATGGAGGAAAGAAAAAGAATTGTCAAAGGAAAATGTAGTTGAACTGTATAAAACAGGAAAGGGATATAAAAATATATCCAAGGAATTGAGAATGCCAACCAGCAGTGTTCAAACTCTTATTCAAGCAGGGCCGGCCTTTGGGGTGTGCGAGCTATGTGGCTGCACAGGGCGCCATGGGAAACAGGGGCGCCATGCGGCCATCACAGCTTGCAGATGTGAGTGGTAGCAGGGCTGGGCCGGCGCTACCACTAGGTGGATTAGGAAGGCAGCCGCCTAGGATGCACTGCCACCTAGGGGCGCCGCTGACTCTTGCCTCACCTCTTCCTCCTCATTGTCGCTCCCCAGGCTCCTGGCAGAGGATAGAGGGGCCCCGGACAGCCTCTTTGTGTATGTTAAGGTGACCAGGGGGTGAGGGGTGAAGATGGGGGGGGCACAGGATTAACTTGCACAGGGCGCCTGAACACCTAAGGCCGGCCCTGTATTTAAGAAGTGGAAAATAGGGCGGTTCGGTTGAAAGTTTGAAACCAAATCACGGCCAGGTAGACCAGCTTAAATTTCAGCCACAACTGCCATGAAAATTGTTTGGGATGCAAAGAAAAACCCACAAATACTGTATATACTCGAGTATAAGCCGACCCGAGTATAAGCCGAGGCCTTAATTTTACCACAAAAAAATGGGAAAACGTATTGACTCTAGTATAAGCCTAGGGTGAGAATGCAGCAGCTACAGTAAAATGAGGTCCAACAATGCCCATTTACAGCTTCACTGTTACCATTCTCACTGTGCCCATTTGCAACCTTACTTTGCCCATTCTCACTGTGTCCATTGCAGCCTTACTGTGCCAATTGCAGCCTTACTGTGCCCATTGTAGCCTTACTGTTCCCATTCTCACTGTGCCCATTGTAGACTTAGGCCGCGTACACACGGAGGGACATGTCCGCTGAAACATGTCCGACGGACCGTTTCCAGCGGACATGTCTCCTCCGGATTTTCGTCCGACGGTGTGTACACACCATCGCATGAAAATCCCCTCGGCCAGGGAACGCGGTGACGTGGCGGTGACGTTGACGCCGCCACGTCACCAAACCCGGAAATAAAATGCTTCCGCGCATGCGTCGAATCCATTCGACGCATGCGCGGACAGTTCTGTCCTCTGGTTAGTGTACTAACCAGCGGACAGATCCGATGGACAGGTTTGTAGCGGACCAACTTCAAAGCATGCTTTGAAATTTGTCCAATGGACAAACCTGCCTGCTCACCCGTACACACGATTGGATTTGTCTGCTGAAACGGTCTGTCGGACCGGTTTCAGCAGATAAATTTGATCGTGTGTACGCGGCCTTACTGTGCCCATTCTCACTGTGCCCATTGCAGCTTCAGTGTACCTGTATTCTTGACAGGCTGCGGGCATCCATTTTCAAAAATAGCGGCTTCCTCCTGGTCCCATTCTGTTCCGTGATAGTCAGTGTACCTGTCGGGTCTCAGGCGTCCATTTTTTAAAAGTCGCGGCTTCCTTCTGGACCGTGATAGCCGTTTGACACTGTGTTCTGCTACCGCCTATCACGGAGGTTCTCTCATCCTCGGACTCAGTTTCCCAACAGACACTGTGTTCAGTGTTCCGCCAATCATGGCCCTGCTTTTATCCTCGGACAAGAGGACGTCCATGATAGGCGGAACACTGAGCACAGTGTCTTCTGGGAAAGTCCAAGGAAGAGAGGACCTCAGTGATAGGCGGTAATGGAACACAGTGTCAAACGCATATCACAGACCAGGAGGTAGTCGTGACTTTTGAAAAATGGAAGCCCATGATCTGACAGGTACACTGACTCGAGTATAAGCCAGAGGGGGCTATTTCTAAAAAAAGGGCTGAAAAACTTGGCTTATACTCGAGTATATACGGTAACTTCAGGTGAAATACAGGATTCTCTTAAAACATGTGGTGTGGCTGTTTCAAGATGCACAATAAGGAGCCACTTGAAGAAAGATGAGCTGCATGGTCAAGTCGCCAGAAGAAAGTCATTACTACGCAAATGCCACAAAGTATCCTTCTTACAATATGTCAAACAGCACAGAGACAAGCCTCAAAACTTCTGGCACAAAGTCATTTGCAGTGATGAGACCAAAATATTGCTTTTTGGCCACAACCATAAATGCTACATTTGGAGAGGAGTCAACAAGGTCTATGATGAAAGGTACACCATTCCTACTGTGAAACACGGAGGTGGATCGTGGATGTTTTGGGGGTGTGAGCTACAAAGGCACAGGAAATTTAGTCGAAATTGATGGCAAGATGAATGCAGTATGTTATCAAAAAATACTGGAGGAACATTTGCATTCATCAGCCAGGAAGCTCCGCATGGGACGTACTTGGACATTCCAACATGACAAGGATCCAAAACGCAAGGCCAAGTCAACCTGTCATTGGCTACAGCAGAATAAAGTGAAGGTTCTGGAGTAGCTATCTCAGTCTCCGGACCTCAATATCAGAGGTCTTGTTACAGATACACCTTTGTTTTATTCCTGCAGTATACAATATTGCATCAACATTTCAGTCTGACTAAGGACTTTTATCAAGATGCTAAAAAGTCTCTAGGCATACTTAACCAATTAACAGTAAATGCATACACTTGCTATAGCTGTTATTTGGTTAAGAGACTTTAGCATCTTAATAAAAGTCCTCATGCCAAAGAGCAGTAGATACATAAAACTTGTATATCATGCCAGTAAATGCATAAACCAAGTTGGATATCCTGTAAATGAGCAATAAATGCATACACTTTATATATTCTGAGAATGGGTATCATACAAATATACAATATTAAGCCCTGTACTCAAATACACACTATTCTTTGGTAGGGATGAGTCCGATGTTCGAGTCGAAAGTAAGTTCGACTCGAACATCGGATGTTCTCCTGTTCGCTGAATAGCAAACATTATGCAGTGTTCATTGCAAATTCGAAAGCCGCAGAACACCGTTTAAAAGTCTATGAGAGATTAACATGAAAAATCAAAAGTGATCATTTTAAAAGCTTATATGCATGGTATTGTCATAAAAAGTTTGGGGGACCTGGGTCTTGCCCAAGAGAACATGTATCAATGCAATTTTTTTTTTTCAAACTGCAGGTTTTTTTGGGAGGATTGGTTTTAATAATGCTTAAAGTGAAAATATTCCTTTAAATTTCGTGCTGGGGGGGGGTGGTGTCTATAGTATGCCTGTAAAGTGGCACATTTTTGATTTCTTCATCCTTCAGGTAGGCGCTCTGTGAGCTTGTTTATTAAAGAGGATCCACGCTTGAATCTTTCACAAATGGACTGAATACATTCACCAACCGTTTGTATTCTCTATCGGACAATTGTTGTTGGATTTTTTGACAACAAATATTTTATAGCATGCTTTAAAATTGTTCAACAACAAGAGTCAGTTGGAAAAAAATTCAAAGTACAAACACACATGCTCAGAAGCAATGCTAACAATAGCACAACATTAGCAGAAGTTGCCCAAAGGGTGGCGCTGAAGAGCAGAAAAACAACGTAGTTTCGTATTTGTTGGCTGAGAACGTTTTGCCGTCTGTAGGCAGAAGAAGTTCACGGCCAACGCCCTTCGGACTAAATTCCACGGATTTGTCCGATAGAAATCTGATCGTGTGTACGAGGCTTTACATAGAGAAAGAGATGTTGGCACTTATTCTGTAGTGTTTTGCCCCCCATAGCAGTGGGAGAAGATCTGCCCTGCTGGGGCTTTCTTGTAGCTGGCCAGCTAGAACCTGTCCTAGGTAGCTAATATAACCTACATGTATATACAGCTAAACCTGCTAAGAACCTAATGTAGTGAACATGTTTATATGTGAGAGACAAAAGCAGAGTTATTCACTGTGATTTTATGCTTGGATGTCATATAACAGTTGTATGTTGTGTTCACAGAAGCAAAAGAAAAAATATGCCTTTAAGAATCATTTATTTATATGACAGAAGAGGTAGGCAATAACACAGTAGAATTCATACCAGAAAGTATAGAGTTAAGCCTTTGTGACTCATCAGAAGCCTTGGCCAATCACAGCAACTCTCACATTGAGTAAGAGTCTTGACCTATCACAGCCAGCTTTGCATCCACTCTGTCTGGGAAGTTTCCAGCACATGGGCTGCAAAATCTTTTCCACCACAGTCAGAGAACAGAGCAGACACACAAATCAGAGTGCAGTTTTATGGAAGCAAAGGAGCCAAATATGTAAGTCATACAGTAATATATATGTTCCTATTGTAAATAATGTGATTAGAACTGTATACTGAACTGGTTGTGTGTTCACTTGTAGTTCCACCGAACTAATTGACAAACTTAATTCAAAAGCTAATTCAAACCTAACTCACGTAACCGAACTAAACCAAACCAAGTTGCAAACCACAGAGTTATACCTTTCAGAGAAATTAGAGAATGCTTTAATAACTTACAGAGAGAGTATAAATACTGAAGAAAGAAATATATTCACCATCTTATGTTAAATGACAAGATTGAATATTTGAACCACCATTTTGTTATACTTCATTCAATACCTGTTTTTGAACATGGACTCTCTGCTAGCATATACCGCCGCACAGCAACCGATCCCTGAGTGAGCAAGTAAAGACACCTCAGCGGAGCTACCATAGAGGCCATAGAAGCGTGTTTACTCAAACTGCAGCCGACTCTTATGCCGCGTACACACGGTCGTTTTTTGCGATGAAAAAAAACGACGTTTTTTAAAACGTCATTTAAATTGATCGTGTGTGGGCAAAACGTCGTTTTTTGTCTTAAAAAAAAACGACCAAAAAAAAATTCCAACATGCTTGAATTTTTTGTGTCGTTTTTCAAAACGTCGTTTTTTGTTTCACAAAAAGTCACCGTGTGTAGCAAAAACGTCGTTCAAAACGAAGTTTTTCAACCCGCGCATGCCCAGAAGCTAGTTATAAAGCGAGCTTCAATGGAAAAGAGTGGTGAACGTAACCTTGCTTTTTGTGAAAAAACGATGGTGTGTATGCAAAATTGTCTTTGAAAAGTGACGTTTCAAAAACTTTGTTTTTTACTTCACAGAAAACGTCGTTTTTTTTCATCGCAAAAAACGACCGCGTGTACGCTGCATTAAAGTGGAAGAATGGCAAAAGCAAAAAGCGTCAACCCTCCTGCGACCCCTAGAGAGAGAAATAGACGCATAGTGGGAGACCAAAGTCCAGACCTAGAGTGCCTGCACCGCCACCCACGAAGAGGCCACGTACTGCAGCCAGCTAGTTTCCCGCCACTGGGCCCAAAGCCTGCAGCAGCGCATCGCAACTCATCACAGAGCATCGCAACTCATCACAAAGCATCGCAAGTCAGTGCAAGCCTCGCATCAAGAAAAGACAAGTCTCCTCTAAGACTGACATTTGTTCCAGCAACCTACAGATCACAGTATCCTGCTCTTCAGAATAAGGTCAGAGCTTTCCTTTTATTACTTATCATTGCACATAGGCTTTGGCATAAAGAGACATTTTCATTTTCAGGAATAAAAGAAAAACAAAGGACAGTTTGTAGTATACGGCCTCTAAAGCATTTAAAGTTAAAGTCATTTATTGTCTGCATCTTTTGCTATTGCATTTAAAGTGAAAGTCATTTATTGCCTGCATCTTTTGTTATTGCATTTAAAGTGAAAGTCAATTATTGCCTGCATCTATTGTTATAGCATTTAAAGTAAAATGTCTAAGCCTAGTATTTCTATGCCACTGTTAGAGGATACAAAGATAGATAGGATAGAGTGTGAAGAGCAAGTGAACCTGTCTGAGGTAGAAGAGTCTGATGCAGCATTAGTCTTGCCCCAAACAAATGAGCTAAGACACTCAGAACGTATCAGAAAAACGACCCCAAAAATGCTGAAAAATTTGGAGCAAGAAGCAGCATTAAAAGGAAAAAGGTTTACCAGAATGTATGATAAGTGGAAATCATACATTAAAGATATTCGTAGAAAGCTAAAGCAAGATAGTATAAAAGAAAACTTGAGTGATCTGGTAGAGACGATAGAAGAATCTGAATCAGAGCTTATGGCAGTGTATGTCAATCTGCGGTCATCCACGAAACCTTCCCAGGATATTGTGAGGAACATAGACACATGTACTGCAGTCACTAAAGATTTAGTAAAGTTTATGAGAGAATTATCATCTGAAGCTAACTATGATGAAGTTAAGGCGAGAAAGAGAATGAACAAGCTCTTCACGAGAGACTATGCTAGGTCCTTAGGGGGAACCACAATCTCAAGTGGGACTTCCTTCACTAGCAGAAGTGCCAGTTACACACCAGTGCCCTCAAGTACTCAAGCCAAAAGAAAGGAACTCGTTGAACAACTTGCTGTCAATAAAGCAGAAATCGAGATGGAATCTACCATTGATGCACAGCGCCATCAACTGGAAGCTGAAATGGAGGCACGGCGCCATCAACTGAAAAGTCTGGAAAGGCTGAAAGAAGTTAAGATTATAGAAGGCAGACTAAGAGTGCACGAAGAGGACATGAATGGTAGTCATAGGTTCAAATCTGTACTAAGTGAAGAAGCAGACGCCTACTTACCTTCATACATCCACTAAAATTAAAGGAAATCTTCAGTATGTAGTGAAGAAAAAAGTCATTGCCATTCCATTCCTGCTCAAAAAGACGAAAAGAGAGACTCACTTAATTTAGAACTAAGAGAGAAAATAAAACAGGATAATTCTACTCCTAGATGCCACTGCAATGATCAGGAGAATGTTGCGACTATTGTCCCAGCAAGACGGCAGGGAACAGTCCCAGCAAGACTTCTCATTCCAGAACCTACTGTATTTTCAGGAGACATGCTGAAGTTCATAGAGTGGAAGGCAAGTTTTGAAATGATCATTGAGCATCATTGTTCCAGACCAGTTGACAAGATATTCTACCTTCAGAGATATGTTGGTGGAGAAGCAAAGAAAGCATAGGTAACTTCTATAGAACAGACGAAGAAGCCTACAAGCAAGCTTGGGAAAAATTAAATGCGAGATATGGTCATCCTTTCTTAGTGCAAAGAGTCTTTAGGGAGAAATTGAATAACTGGCTTAAAATAGGTCCCAAGGAACACTTCAAACTCCAAGAGTATTGTGATTTCCTGCAAGCATGCAGCAATGCCATCCCACATGTACGAGGACTAGAAGTACTGAACGACTATCTAGAAAATCACAGGATGCTAGCTAAGCTACCTGAAGAAGTGGCTTCTAGATGGAATCGCTATGTGACTGAACAGTTAGATCTAAATAAGGACTTCCCAAGTTTTGAAAAGTTCTCTGAGTTCGTTAATAGGGAAGCATGAATAGCATGTAATCCAGTAACAGCATCTTACGCCTTAAAATCCTTAGAAGAAAGGCCTGCAAGAGATACAAGACGTGCAAGAGCAACTAACTTTGCAATTAACACAGCAGCTAAAGGTCTAGATACCTGCGAAAGCAAATTTAAAGTCACTACTGGGTTGAGTAAAGAGACAGAACCGACAAACCCTCAGACTACCTTTAAGTGTATGTTCTGTGGAGAGAACCACTCCATACACAAGTGCCAACAATTGAAAGAGAAGTCCTCAAATGAAAAGAAAAAATTTGTACTTGATAACCAACTGTGTTTTGGATGCTTAAGAAAAGGCCATGTTACTAAGGAGTGTAAGAAAAAGGCTAAATGCAGCGTCTGCAAAGGACGCCGTCCTACGCCACTACATGAAGAACGTCCAAAGAAGGATGAATCCTCAATACCTAAAGATGCTGAGGAAGAAAAGAAAGTATCAGTATTCTCTTGCAGAGTAGGGGAAGGAGAAAGCAACAGCACATCAATGGATGTACCAGTGTGCATTTCAAATCCTAAAAGGAGGAACAAGAAGGTATACGCCGTCGCCTATGCACTACTGCATGCCCAAAGCGACGTCACCTTCATTGATCAAGAAATCTGCAAGAAATTACAAGTGGCTACAGAACCAGTGAAGCTCAAGCTCACCACAATGACGGGGAGAGACACATTAGTGAACAGTCAAAAGGTTAAAGGACTGAAAGTTAGAGGACTTAATTCAAACCTCACATTAAATCTACCTCCATCTTATACGAAAGATGATATACCTCTAGATTGAGACCGCATACCTACCTGTGAAACGGCCAATAAATGGGAGCACCTATCTATCATATTTCATGAAATGTCCCCGCTGAAGGAATTTGGTGTCGGACTGTTGATAGGCTACGATTGTCCCGAAGCTTTGGTACCACGAGAGGTAATCACAGGAGGAAAAGGTGAACCCTACGCTGTTCGAACTGATCTAGGATGGGGTGTTCTTAGAGGAAAACAGCAGATTACAAACTCAAGACAGGTGACATGATTGTGTCATCGAATATCTGTCCAAGAGCTACCAACTGTAAGTTCAGCAAAGGTAATCAAGATCCTTGAATCTGACTTTGCAGACATAAGTTCTGAAGAGAAGAGTGTATCCCAAGAAGACATAAAGTTTGTATACACTCTAGAAGAAAGTATTCAGCAGAATCAACAAGGTTATCTTGAAATGCCCTTACCCTTCAGAGAACGACCTTGTCTGCCAAATAACAAAAAACTTGCCCTAGCAAGATTGAAATGCTTGAAGAAAAAGATGGGAATAGATCCCAAATTCAAGCAGGATTATTTGAAATTCATGGAAGGCATCCTTGAAAAAGGACATTCAGAGAAGGTGAATAACCAGCCTAAAGAAGGAGAAGTGTGGTACATCCCGCATCAAGGTGTTTACCACCCAAAGAAACCAGATAAAATTACAGTAGTATTTGATTGCTCAGCGAAGTATGATGGCGTTGCATTGAACGATCATCTACTAAAAGGACCAGATCTTACAAACACTCTGCCTGGAGTTCTCTGTAGATTCAGAAAGTATCCCATAGCAGTCATGTGTGACGTTGAAAAAATGTTCCACCAGTTCCATGTGAAGAATGAAGATAGAGACTTCCTGAGGTTCTTATGGTGGGAGGACAGAAATACAGATACAGAGCCAGCAGAATAGAGCCAGTATCGTCTCCAGGTTGCGCCAATTATGGTATGAAATACTTGGCTAATAAAAATGAAAAGGACAGTCCATCAGCAGCAAATTTTCTTAAGAAAAACTTCTATGTAGATGATGGTCTTATAAGTCTAGAGTCCACAGAATCTGCAATCAAATTAATAAAGGAAAGCCAAGAATTATGCGCAAGAGGAAACCTGCGCCTTCACAAATTCATTTTAAACAACAGAAAGGTACTGGAATCCATCAGTGACTCTGAACGTGCATCAACAATGAAGACTGTAGATCTCAATTATGATTATCTTCCAGTTCAGAATGTACTTGGCTTGGGATGGAATGTAGAGAACGACGAGTTCTTCTTTGAAGTATCTTTTGAAGAGAAAGTGGCAACCAGACGTACCATTCTTTCTGCAGTGGCTTCTATATATGATCCACTGGGATTCTTGGCCCCAGTAATCCTCAAAGCAAAAGAACTACTACAGGAATTATGCAGACGGATGTTGGGATGGGATGAACCCATACCTCAAGATTTGAGGCCAAGGTGGGAGACTTGGATCAGAGACTTGCAAAATTTGAAAGAAGTTTGGATACCCAGATGTTTTGTACCTCATGATTTCAGAGAGTACAAGAAAATAGAACTTCATCACTTTTCAGACGCCAGTAGTTATGGTTATGGTCAGTGCTCCTACATCAGAGTGATAGGAGAAGGAAAAATACATTGTGCCCTGGTTATGGGAAATACCAGAGTTGCACCTACCAGTATTCAGACAATACCAAGACTTAAGCTGACAGCAGCTGTTGTTTCAGCATCAGTAAGCAAGTTTCTAAGAGAAGAATTAGAGTTAAAAATAGATGAAGAATATTTTTGGACAGACTCACAAGTTGTCCTAGGATACATAAACAAAGAAGCTTGAAGATTCCATGTCTTTGTCGCCAACAGAGTTCAGAAAATTCAGGAAATGACAAATCCGGAACATTGGCATCACATTGATACAAAGCATAACCCGGCAGATCATGCTTCAAGAGGTCTGAATGTAACAGAATTGAAAAATTCAAATTGGTTCACCGGTCCAGAGTTCCTTTGGGAAAAGGGAGATCATACCCAGTGAAGGTTACACAGAATTGTCTATAGGTGATCCAGAAGTAAAGGTTGTACAAACATTTGAGCACTGCTGCCAAATGTCAAGATGACAAACTAGTAAGAAGAGCGTGGTTACAAATAGGCGACTCAAAACTTGACAAAAAGGAAAAAAACGTCTCACTACTCCACTCAGGTTGGAACATCCTATACAGAAGTTAGTTGTTCTACTTGAGAGTGATAAAAGACACTTGGAAGTTGAGAACCTGATGGAAAATTCCCCAAATTCATGTTCACATCCTACTATAGAGAACAAGAATTATAGGTAATTTTGGTGGGAGTGTAGCTGGCCAGCTAGAACCTGTCCTAGGTAGCTAATATAATCTACATGTACAGTATATACAGCTAAACCTGCTAAGAACCTAATGTAGTGCACATGTTTATATGTGAGAGACAAAAGCAGAGCTATTCACTGTGATTTTATGCTTGGATGTCATATAACAGTTGTATGTTGTGTTCACAGAAGCAAAAGAAAAAATATGCCTTTAAGAATCATGTATTTATATGACAGAAGAGGTAAGCAATAACACAGTAGAATTCATACCAGAAAGTATAGAGTTAAGCCTTTGTGACTCATCAGAAGACTTGGCCAATCACGGCAAATCTCACATTGAGCAAGAGTCTTGACCCATCACAGCCAGCTTTGCATCCACTCTGTCTGGGAAGTTTCCAGCTCATGGACTGCAAAATCTTTTGCACCACAGTCAGAGAACCGAGTAGACACACAAACCAGAGTCCAGTTTTATGAAAGCAAAGGGGCCAAATAGGCATGTCATATATATATGTTCCTATTGTAAATAATGTGATTAGAACTGCATACTGAACTGGTTGTGTGCTTGTAGTTCCACCGAACTAATTAACAAACTTAATTCAAGAGCTAATTCAAACCTAACTCACCTAACCTAACTAAACCAAACCAAGTTGCAAACCACAGAGTTATACCTTTGATAGAAATTAGAGAATGCTTTAATAACTTACAGAGAGAGTATAAATACTAAAGAAAGAAATATATTAACCATCCAATGTTAAATGACAAGATTGAATATTTGAACCACCATTTTGTTATACTTCATTCAATACGTGTTTTTGTACATGGACTCTCTGCTGCAAAGCAGCAGTGTTATATATGAAGAAAAGTGAAGTTAATAAAAAAGTTATTTTAAGCATTTGTTGTGCTCTGTAAACCTACTGCTTTCATAGAACGGCGCTAGAGGAATTTCAGAGTGATAGACAGTCGTGTTATATATATACAATATACTTGCAGCAACAAATGTATATACGTGAAATACCATGACAGTGAATGTATTCCAATACTAAAAAATATTATAAAAAGTGGTCATGAGTCACTTCAGAAGAGGGTCCATGTAAATGGTTACTGATGTCAATCAGGTGCAATCCTCTCCAGCAAGGTGGGATATAAAGCATGGGACAATGAGGATGATGATGATGATAATCTTGATGGTACAACCAATATGTAAATTAACATGAATCCAGAAAAGGTATGAGATGGGTACTCTTACCGTATGGCGTGGACCCAAAACCCCTCAGGAATGGGTCAAAAAGGCAAAGGTAAGAGTGATGGTATCTCCAGCACCTCCGAAGGTCATCTCTGGTATAGTCAGGAGCTTCCTCCCATCTGTTCACCAATATTTTCCAGGAATTCAAAAGCTCCAAACTCAATCACTGGTTCCCAGCAGCTCAATGTTATGGACAGCGGGGGTAAAAAAGAGAGCAGCATCCCTCCAGGGATTTACGACATGGCATAAAAAGAAACAAGAAAAAAAGGCCTCCACATAGCGCAGGTCAAAAAAGTAAACCCAAAAGATTTTATTAAAAATAAAACACAAGGCAAAAAAGGCAAGGATAAAAACAAGGATAAAATATAAATTATTGTAAAAATCCAGCGATAATTACAATGGTGATCACTAGGGATGAGCCAAACACCCCCGCTTTCGGTTCGCACCAGAACGTTCGAACGGACCGAACGTTCGCGCGAACATTTAGAACACCATTAAAGTCTATGGGACTCGAACGTTCAAATTCAAAAGTGCTCATTTTAAAGCCCAACGTTCAAGTTATTGTTGGAAAACGTCTTTGAGAACCTGGGTCTTGCCACAGGGAACATGTATCAATGGGAAAAAAAGTTTTAACCACTTCAGACCCGTGCTCAAGTCGAATGACGGCTACAGCGCGGGTCTGAATATCCAACCCGCCGTCTTTTGACGGCCACCCCTTTGGGCGTTCCCAGCGCGCGCTCCAGAGCGCGCAGCGGGGAAGCTCTGTGTTGGCCGTGTCCCTTGGACACAGCCAATCACAGATCGCGGTGAACGGACAATCACAGTGGCCATTTGCGATGCAATCTGTGCGGCGAATGAGAGATGATCTCATATGTAAACATATGAGATCATCTCTCCATGCCGTTTTACACAGAGACAGCGTCCTGTCTCTGGAGAGGAGACCGATCTGTGTCCCTTGTACATAGGGACACAGCATCGGTCACCTCCCCCAGTCACCCCCCTCCCCCCACAGTTAGAACACTATGTAGGGAATACATTTAACCCCTTCCTCACCCCCTAGTGTTAACCCCTTCAATGCCAGTCACATTTATATAGTAATTAGTGCATATTTATAGCACTGATCGCAGTATAAATGTGAATGGCGGCAAAAAAATTTCAAAAGTGTCCGATGTGTCCGCCATAAAACCGCAGTCCCAATAAAAATCGTAGATCGCCGCCATTTCTAGTAAAAAAAATAATAATAAAACATAATAATTCTGTCCCCTATTTTGTAAGCGCTATAACTTTTGTGCAAACCAGTCGCTAATTGCGATTTTTTTTTTTTAATTGGGATATTTATTATAGCAACAAGTAAAAAATATTGTGTTTTTTTTTTCAAAATTGTCGCTCTTTTTTGTTTATAGCGCAAAAAATAAAAACCGCACAGGCGATCAAATACCACCAAAAGAAAGCTCTACTTGTGGGGAAAAAAGGACATCAATTTTGTTTGGAAGCCACGTCGCACGACCACGCAATTGTCAGTTTAAGCGACGCAGTGCCGGAAGCTGAAATTTCACCTGGGCAGGAGGGGGGGTATATGTGCCCAGTAAGCAAGTGGTTAAAAACTGTCGTTTTTTCTGTAGCAGCGATTTTAATGATGCTTAAAGTAAAAAAAATATATAAAAAAATCCTTTAAATATCGTACCTGCTGGGTGTCTATAGTAGTGGCACGTGTTTAGAACTGTCCATGCACAAAATGAGATTACTATAACTAAAAAGTAATTTAAGACTGCTTGTGGCTTTTATGTAATGTTTGGTCCCTGGCCCTGCAATATGGATAAAAATCACAAAAAAAAAAAGCATGGGTTTCCCCACCACCACTCCCCCCAAGTCATTACAAGACCCTTTGGCCCTATATATTTTGAACAGCAGTATACAGCAGTATGCAGGCGGTGCAAACAAGACAAGGACTGTAGGTTTGTTAAGTAGAATCTGAACCATGCCATACTTTGCTGCTGCATATTGCACAATATTCCTAAAGAGACCCTCAACAAACTACATGACACTTGTGCCTCATGAGGCCATTGATGTTCCAGTGGTGGCCCGTGAGCCTGTCTATACAGGCTTGGCCCCTCAAAGTGCACGCGCTGTGTGGCAACAATATGTTGATTATTTTAGGGGTGGGGGGGGGGGGGCATTACAATGCCAGATATTGGCTGAGTAAATTATTTTTTTGGGAAAGAAGAATTCTAGAAAAAAGGGGGGTTGCCATTCGGGGCCCCCTTTGAACAAATTCTGTGAAGAACTCCTGTTCTCTAAAGGCCTTCATTATTTCTGCAAGTCAAAATTAAGCAAAAAAAGCTAATGTCAGTCAAGCCTTTTACTACTAGGCTTTCTCCCCATATCTAACCCACAAACTCATCCACTGATCATAAAGTCCAAAATCGAGTTGCGTATCGTCGTACTGCACAATCGTTTCCTCCCGACTTTTTCTACAGACTGTGAACGACATTCTCACTCACGCAATATCCCTTTATGCACAGTGCATGCGAGAAGCCCTGCACATTTCCCCGCCCATGACGATCGTTCTAGTAATTGCCATGCCCCTTTTCAGTCGGTCAATGCAAGACGGTAAAGACATCATGGAGGTCACACAGCAAGCTGCAACCCCAAGGCAGGAGAGAGGCCAGGCGGTAGCACACACCAGGAGCAGGAGGTACAAAGCCACCAACATGTCCTTTGATGAGATGGTCGAGATGGTGGCAATCCTTAAAAAGGAGGACTATGATTGCAAAAATGGGCCTTACAAGAACCCAAAGAAAGTGAAGGCCCAGATCCTGGAGGATGTTCAGAGGACTCTCCATCAGAAATTCGGGGTGCAGAGGTCAAGGGAACAGTTGCGTAAAAGGTGGTCTGACCTGAAAATACGAGAGATGGAGAAGATTAGAAAAGCCATCAGAAGAAGTAAGTGATTTTCATGTGTACTACTTTTTCTTTTAGGTTGTATATATACAGTTCAAGAATACATGTCTCAAGGTTCATGTTTGTGGGCATAATAATTGGTCGTTCATTCTATTTATGATCTTTTTATGTGAGACCATTTTTTTTTTTATATATATATCACAATGTAGAGAATAAGATTTCCTATCATATGTGCCCAGTCTTGCCACACAGAGTTAATTCAGCGCTGAGCAATCCTCTTTTTATTGTTCAGTGGAAGAAAACGGACTTCCCTATAAAAAGCAAAGTCCGTTCCGCCTCCATGCTTTAAGTGACAGGTTATTTACATATCTCGTGCACTAGCCTGCAATCATTCACAGTTTCTATAAACAGTGCACAAATCACCCCCCCTCCCCTCTCCTCTCCCTTCTAGCTATCCTAGATTTTTCTGCTTGTCCTGTGTTTTGATTAAATGTTTACAAAACATGAGGTGAGGCAGAGTTCAATGTCATGATGAAATGCTCCAGTGAACAGCCATCAGAATATACATAGACAAGTTATTAGGGTTGATATATTTAGTCCGAGCTTGAGTGATCTTCTTTTTGTTATATTGAAGTGTGTGTGTCTGAGGTCACCTGATCACATATGTAAAATTCCTATATTACCAGGATGTGTTATGTGGGGGAGGGGTGGATGTCTCTTTTTTTTTATACTTACACCCAGTAAGGCTCCATGCACACTGTGCTTAAAAACGTCTGTTCTTTTTGGAGTAAAAAAGGTCCATATAGAGCATTTATTGTACAAAGTTTAGACGCGGTTAGGAGAGTTTTACGTTTCTTCTGCCAGTGAGCTCCAATCAGAAACGCGAATGAGAAGGTTTTTTTTTCCTGCCTCTAAACGTTGTTCTCAAAAATATGCCTGTAAACGTCCTAATGTGTATGGACACAAAGGATAACATTGAGTTGCTTCTACAGGCAGAACACAAAACTCCTGAAGAACCAACGTTTTTTATGCCAGTGTGCATGGAGCCTAAGGCTGAATGAACTTAGGGCTGGTTCACATTAATGCGCTGTGCGAGATCGCAAGTGATTGTACTGCTGTTCAGATTACAAGCGATGTCTGTGCAATGCGATTTCAGCCATACAAACTGTATGGCTGAAATTGCATCTCATTTGGACCAAACAAGATTCGGGACTTCCGCATAGCAACAGCCTATTTAGGGTGAGTATTTTTTTTTTTTTCCATTTAATTTTTTTTTTTTTTTTTTAGATTTTTGAAAAAAAAAAAAAAATCAGGGTGGAGCTCCGCTTTAACAGAAGCGACGACGAGTTTACAAATCGGTACTACTGAGGGCTGGTTTGCCCATCCACATGCAGGCCTGACATCGCATTTTCAACTTTTTCTTTCATCAACCTGTCCTTCCTTCCTAACTGAAGTTGATGTTGGCTGTGTTGGCCTGGAAATAAAGCACTGGAAAAACCTTTATTGACTGTCTGGACCTCCGCACACTACATTGTTCCTACATCACACCCCTAGACAACGTTAAGGTAACTTAATTTGCCGATCCCAACAATCAATCAGCGGCTTCTTCGGGGGTAGACACAAAACAAAACAAGACTTTAATATCATTTTAATTAATGCCTGGTCAGCATTAAATAGACAGCATTTAAAACACTGGAAAGAGTTTATTGATTTGGGGTATAAAGGTTACTTTGATGATAATGCGGAATATTTGAACTCTAAACTATTAAATCTATCAACTATTAAAAAGATAACTAGTTATAAAAAAAGATAAAAAACAGCATTCTAAAATATTGGCCCAATTAACACTTGTACAAGCGTCCTTATATTTCTACAGACTCATAAAGTAATAAACTGCCAAAAACACTGGCCGCGTACACACGACCGAGAAACTCGTCGGGCTAAACTCATCGTTCCACCCGTCGAGTTTCCCGTTCAGCTGTCGAAAAGCTAGTCGAGCCAAATTTCCCCATAGAACAACGAGGAAATAGAGAACATGCTCTCTTTTTGGCTCGACGAGCTTCCCGACGGGATGCTCGGCGAAAAGTGTACACACGACCGGTTTTCTCGGCAGAATACGTCTCCCATTGAGGTTCTCGCTGGATTCTGCAGAGAAACTCGGTCATGTGTACGGGGCCTGAATGGTATCCTAAGGCTTCAGCAACTTCAGAAAAAAAATCTGTCTCAGACACTTTTTCTCCCTGTTCCAGCGATGGTGCCCATCTGTCTCCTCTGGCACTGGATACTTCTGCATGTGACCTTGGGTGTCCAGGTGCATCATATGATGTGCCAGAAGGATGGAAAATTAATTGAAGCTTGAGTGGTGATGGTGTCTTTAAGCAGTGTATCATTGCTCCAAGCTACCTGAATTCCTGTCTGCTACCTGTTAAGCCTCATACACATGTTCGGACTTCCATCAGACAAATCCGTGGATTTCGGTCTGAAGGTCGTTGGCCGTGAACTTGGTATGCATACAGATGGCACAACATTTTCAGCCAACAAAACCTAAATATGTGCTTTTTCTGCTCTTTAGCGCCACCCTTTGGGCAACTTCTCCTAATGTTGTCTTAATGTTTAACATTGGTTCTGAGCATGCGTGTTTGCACTTTGGATTTTAGTTGGACGAATTTGTGTACACACGATCGGATAATCTGACGTAACAGATTTATTGTCAGACAGTTGGTGAGCATGAACAGACAACATTTGTTGTCGTTAATTCCGCCAACAATTGTCTGATGGAGCATACAGACGGTCGGATTACCTGACACAGCACGTCCATCAGATAATTATTGTCATAAAATAGGATTGTGTGTGATACGGGCCTTAAATCTGCTAAATGTCATTCCATTGCTAGTAAGGCTTCTACCAGTCAGTCAGCTATTGGTTCCACTGTCAGTCTGTTGCAGTTGGTCTTACTAAAGCCTGTTATTGTCAGCCCTGCTACAGTCTGTTACAGTAAGCCCCACTGTAGTCTGATACCTGAACCCTCCCTCTACACTCAGCTAATAGTACTATCCTACTATAGTCCTGTTACCAGTCAAGTCCCTTTATCTACTCAGCCTGCTACCAGTACAGTTCCCTACCAGTCCTACTTTCTGTGTCGCCCATTATCAGCAAGCCTTGCTATCAGCACAAGCTAGTAACTATTCAATGCATTGCTTCAGCTTGACGCATACCTACCTGCCTCCAAATCTGTAAATACCCATTAGGTGACCTGGGGGACGGGTTAAGCACTCCTGCATTAAATAGTCAATAAAGGACCCCTTTGTGTAGTCAAATTGTGCTACAGTCATCATGAATCCAATGTAATTGTGAATTCGTTTGACAGTGTGTTAGACGAGGGGCTGAATATGGGTATTTTATGGTGTCATCACAGAAAGAAAGGAAAATGCCTAGTAGTAAAGCCAGACTTTCCACAACTGATAAAATATTACCATCTAGTGGTAAGATATATGCATAACAAGTGACAAATGTAAAGTCAAATAGCTGCTTGATTTCATAGTCCTCTGTCCTTGATTTCAAGGCACTCGCACATTTTCCCACCCTGGTCCCAGCATTCAAAACTGACAAATCATGCTATAAATCTCCTATTTTACTACACAATGTTTTCTTATCACATATTAATGCTTGATGAGCTTGCCTAATGCAGTGTACACACGATCGGTAATACTGACAGGAAAAATCCGATGTGATTTTTTGGTCAGAAATTTGGACCGTGTGTAGGCTCTGTAGGAATTTACGCCAAGAAAAAAATTGAGAACTGGTTCTTGGTGGAAATTCCGATCATCTGTATGCAATTTCGACACGTAAAAAAACATGCATGCTCTGAAGCAAGTACAAGACGGAAGCATTCGGTCTGGTAAAACTAGAGTTCGTAATGGGGATAGCACATTCGTCACGCTGCAAATTTTAGCATCTTTTAATGCAGCACATTCTTTATAATGCTAGAATAATCAAGTTGTTAATTATGTCTTGTGATCTCATGAATAATCTTTTTAATTTTTAAAGCCAGATCTCCATAATAATGTTTTTTTTTTTTTTTAAATAGTCATCTTTTTTTTCTTTTGTTTTTTTTTAATCAAGATCTCCTTTTTTTATTATTACAAAATTATTTTCTAGTATTTTTTTGTGTGTCAAGTTACCACAACAACATTATTATGTTGTATTTTTTCACCTCAAGGAGGTTGGTTGGTGTCCCTTGTTAATTTGACATTGTTTTTTTGAAATGTACCTGCCTACTCACAAACAAACTGTCCTTTCCTGACTGGCTCCATGGCAGCATACGTGTGGGTAGGCTCCGCCTCCATGACTACCCATTAGGACCCCTCCCTATAAATTTCAGCTGTGGGCTCTCAGCCGTGTTCCTTTTTTGTCCTCCTCCGTAGGACCATGTGTTTGGTTCTCCTACCTGAAGACGATTGTTCCTACGATCAAGATCGGCCGATGATGATGGTGTCTCATCCCTCCGATAAGCCTTGACTGTTAAGCAGGGTATGGAGTGTATTGCAGAGTAGCGCTGAAGAGCTGGATTATGTCTTCCACTGGAGAGACGAGCGCGCACAGGCTTGAATACCTAGCAATGTGCAGGTGGCCATTATCTGCTGAAAGCCCGGTGTGTATGGATGCGGTGTCCCTGGCCGAATCGATCATAGGTGGTGGTAAGCAGTATCGCCTTCATGGCAGCAGTGTTTATGTTTGTTGTTTGTTTCTCTGTTTTTCCATATGCTGTGTTTTTCATGATTGCATGCCCAGTGAGCGTCTGGTTCCTGTGCGTTCCAGCCGCCGCTCCCTCTTACTTCCGGGACTCCCGTCTGCGTTCTACGATCAGACGGACCCGGGAATGACAGCGAGGCTTGGTTCGCGCATGCGCGCGAGTATCCCCGTCTTTAAAAAAAAAAAAAAAAAAGTCGGGAAATCTGTGAAGCTCGGGATCGATCGTTCAAAACGACGGTTTCCTGGTACATTTACAGAGACTACCTTAGGTATGTGCTCGTTCAGAACAGTCGGATGTAGCATGTGTTTTAGTCGTTTGTATCTGGTGTTTGATTTTCCCACCTGCAATGTGTTTCTACTATAATGGATGCTTTGCCGCCCCCTAGTGGTCAGCCCTCTCTCAGCAGATAAAAAAAATTGGAAAACTATGTTTTTCTTTTTCTGTTGGGGGGGAAGAGAGTGGAGTGTAGGGCATTGCCATGACTATGCTTGTCTCTCTCTCGCTCTATTCTTTTTTTTTCCAGCCCTTCTAGGTCTGACCAACATCACAGCGAGTCCCGCAGATGCAGCGGGTCCTCCAAATCGCACCACCGGCACTCATCTTCTAGACACCATAATTTGTTTAAAATCCGGACATCCCAGTAGGGATACTCCTCACACCTCCTCATCTCACAGCACGAGTTCAGAGAGATTTTGTTGGGGATGCAAGGCTCCGGTTCCTGCTAGCAAGCCCCTTTGCGACTGTTGTTTTTCAAAGGCAGCCAATGAAAGGGAAGGTGCAGACAAACACCTAGAAGCATTGGTTAAGCGGGTCGTGGACACGTCGCTACAGGAGAGAGATGCCAGAGTGCAGCATGATTCTCCTCCAGACCCAATGATTCCCTTGTTGGATCAGGGACAAATGCATGAGACTTTTTGAAGTCGCTCAAACCAACCATCCCTCAGAGAGTGGGTCAGAAGTGGATGATCCAGGAATAGGCTCTGATTATGCCCTAGTTCCTGCTTTAGTGAAAGCAGTCAAGGAAGTTTTAAAATTGAAAGATCCAATTATCTCTCCTCTCAGACAAAGAAAACTTTTAAACATCTCAATAAGGAGCGACATTATTTTCCATTTGTCACAAAAATAGGTGCAATTATCTCAGGAGAATGGGGTAAACCTGATAAAAAAAAGCTCTATGCATTCAAAAATTGCAAAATTATATCCTTTTAAGAGGAAGACGTGAAACATCTTGACTCTGCTCCATTAGTTGATGCAGCTTTGATGCGTTTGGTGCGATACGTAACCCTTCACCCTGGGTGATATCGTTTCTTTTAAAGATCCTCTAGAGAGACGGATTGATTCAGACCTGAAGAGAATCTACCTGACAGCAGGATCAGTCTGTAAACCATTTCTGGCTTTAGCAGCCATCTCAAAAGCCTTAGAGGCATGGTCAGACAATGTGAATGATTCCCTCAGAAGTATCTCTGAAGAAATGGCCAAGAGCTCTCCTATCTAGCAAATCAGTCTAGCATCGGCCTTTCTTGGGGAGGCCTCTATTAATGTTATTCACCTAGTGGCTCAAGTAATGTTGTCGGCAGTCACTGTCTGTTGTGCCGTATGGCTTCATCCTTGGTTGGCGGATCCAGCTTCAAAGCAAGCTTGGTGCCTCATTCCCTTTAAGGGCTCTTCTCTCTTTGGCAATAAACTCGATAGTGCCATTTCCTTAGCCACAGGTGGTAAGTCGGGGTTCCTCCTTCAGGATAGGTGTTTACAAAATCAAAAACGCACTTCTTTTTTTTCAGAGCACTAAATACAGTCCGTGCAAGGGAAGCACGCAGGTACAGGCCTGGTCATGAATCTTCAAGGCCCTGGAAATCCAGACAGTCTTCTTTCTAGAAGCAAACTAAGAGTACTCCTTCTAGTAATCAGGAGTCTACTGAAAAGTCTCTCTGAAATTGGGTGGCCTCAATTTGAGATTTTTGGACCGTCAAGACGGTCTCTTCAGGCCACACCTGGGTCTTCAACAGCAACCCCAGGTTCAGATTGAAGCCTACAAATCTCGTATGAACAGAAGAAAAGAAACAAGTCCTATTGGCTTATGCAAGCCCTTTAGTAACTCAAGGCGCAGCCATTACTGTTCCAGAAGGCGAACGAGGCGAAAGACATGTACTCCTCTTTGTTTATGGTACAGAAAAAGAACAGTACCTGGAGACCAGTAATAGACTTTTCTCATCTCAACCGATTATTCGGAAAGAAATTCAAAATGGAGTCACTATTGACAATCCAGCAGTCAGTCCATCCAGGAGATTGGTTAGTGTCAATGGACCTGTAAGACTCATACTTCCACGTTCCAGTGGCAGGCAGACTATCAAATGTATCTGCGCTTTGCGGTAGGCAATCAACACTTACAGTTCACCTGCCTACCATTTGGTCTCACGACGTCACCTCAGGTGTTCTCCCAAGTTCTGTTAGCCGTGGTGGCTCTCCTCCAAGTGAAGGGAGTTTGTCTTCTTTACTGGACGATCTCTTACTTCTACCTCAAGACAGATGTTAACTCCTGGAACACAGGGACATAGTAGTTGCCACTCCCCAAGAATTCGAATGGCTATTGAATTTGGTAAAGTCATCTTGTTCCAGCACAATCTCTGGTGTTTCTAGGTACCCTCTTCAACACAGTAGAAGGCACCATTTCATTGCCCAAAGAAAAGGTTACTATAGTTGGGGACAGGATCCGCAAAACACTCGCTGCTCCTCACCTATCTGCTCTTCAATGTTTGAAGGTAATTGACACCAAGGCAGCCACCATTCCTATGGTGAAGTGGGCTCAGTGACGCACTCGCCCATTCCAAAAAGGGTTTCTCCAGCAATGGGACTCTCCCTGAAAGAGTCAACGCATCATGCTCACTCAACTCATAATAGAATCTCTTCTGTGGTGGCTTCAGGGGAAGAATCTCCGCAACTGTCATTCGATCCGTCCTATCATTTGGATTACAATAACCTCAGATGCCAGCAATCAGGGCTGGGGCGCTCATTGCTTGACAGAAATAGCCCAAGGCAGGTGGAACATACCTTCACAAGGAACTGTTTCCAATATTCTGGAGCTGCGAGCTGCCTTCCAGGCACTCAAGTCCTTTCGTCATCTATTGTCAGACTCCTCTGTGATGCCCAGACTGGACAACACAACTGCTGTTGCTTACATAAGGTAGCAGGGTGCAACCCACAGCTGGTCCTTACTCCAATCATGAATTGGGTTTAGAAGAACCTAGCCAACATCTCGGCAGTGTACATTCCGGGGGTCCAGAAGGTTCAAGCAGACTTTCTATCACGTGTCCAATTAAACAACACCGAATGGTCTCTACACATAGAAGTGTTCAATTGGCTTCTGACTCTGGGAGTGTCCCCAGAGGTGGATCTGTTTGCATCCCCATGCAACCACAAGTTGACAAAGTACTATGCTAGGTTCCGAGATCCCCAAGCCTATGGGATAGATGCTCTCACAGATCGATGGAAATTCAGCAAAGCATATGCCTTTCCACCAGTGCCTGTGATCCTTCAATTTCTTTGCCGTCTCAGATCAGAGGATGCAGAAATCCTGGCAGTGATCCCATTTTGGCCCAACAGGCCATGGTTTTCACTACTAACGCTTCTCAGTTACCGGGACTCGATCCCTCTTCCCCCTCAGACCGGATCTCCTCTTTCAGGGCTCAATGTTGCACCCATGTCCAGCTCATCTGCATCTCAGGGTGTGGTGCTTGAGAGGGGAAGGCTTAAAGCGTTAGAATGTCCAGAAGAAGCCATTTCAACTCTTCTTAACACTAGAAGAAATAGTACCAACAAAGTCTGAGTGTATCTGGTAAAAATTTACAGATCACATGTCTTCCTGAGGAAAAACCTTGCAGTTCCCCAGAGGTCCAAGACTTACTCAGTTTTTTTTTACAAACGGGTTTGGACTTACTGTTAGCAGTCAGTTCTCTCTGAGTACAAATCTCAGCCATCTCTGCATTTTTCTGGAATCTCTTGGGCCAATCATCCTTTGGTCTGCCAGTTCTTCAAGGGCGCCATCCGGCTTAGACCCCGGAGAATGCCGAGGTTCCCTAAATGGGATCTACCTCTTGTCCTGGACTATCTTACCACGATCAGCTCTGATCCGGATAAACCACCATCAGCTAAAGATCTTACTCTCAAAACTGCCTTTTTAGTAGCGGTCACTTCAGCTAAAAGAGTCTCTGACATCAGAAATCTGGGTTCAAAGGAACCATTCTTGACCTTCTTTCCAGATAGAGCAGTATTAATTCCTATGCTGGGCTCAAATCCTAAAGTTACATCCATTTTCCATGAAAATCATGAAATTGTGCTGCCCACTTTTTGGATTGTCTGAAGATCAAACTGTTCATCCCCTTGATGTAGGTCACACATTATGTCAATATCTGGAAACGACAGAATCTTTTAGGAAAACAGACTTTCTTTTCATTCTTCATGTAAAGAACAAAGGGAAACGGGCTTCAATCAGATCCATTGCAGCATGGATAGTTCAGACCATCCAGAGGGCATACAAAGCCAAGGGCATGGCTCCTCCAGAGGCAGTGTCTGCACACTCAACTCGAAGCATTTCGACTTCCTGGGCAGCCTCACATCATGTCGCACCTGATGTTATATGTAGAATGGCTTTGTGGTCGTCAATCAATACTTTTGTTTCTCACTATTGTGTTGAGCCGGCTGCTTTATCTTCTCTAAATTGTGGTTTACAAGTGCTGTCAGTCGACAGTGTTAAATACAATTTTCTTGCCTCAGCATTTTGCCCACCCGGGTGTTTTTTGGCTAGTTATTTCCCACACGTATGCTGCCATGGAGCCAGTCAGGAAAAAGGAAAATTTATTATCAAATACTTACCGTAATTTTCCTTTCCTGATAGGCTCCATGGCAGCAGGAGTCCCTCCCAATGCTTGGAGTCGGCTAGTTACGGAACACGGCTGAGAGCCCACAGCTGAAATTTATAGGGAGGGGTCCTAATGGGTAGTCATGGAGGCGGAGCCTACCCACACGTATGCTGCCATGGAGCCTATCAGGAAAGGAAAATTACGGTAAGTATTTGATAATAAATTTTCCTTTTTTTGACGAAGAACACATATGCAATTATTTTCTGAAAAAAATATCCATTTATTCTGACTCATAACAAAAGAAAGAGGAAGGAAACAATGGAGAACCTGCTGGAATTTGCGAAGACTTTGGACCCCAGGGCAGACATCAACTATATGCAAAAAAAAAAATGGTAGCCTGAGAAGTACAGTGCCTTGCGAAAGCATTCGGCCCCCTTGAACTTTGCAACCTTTCGCCACATTTCAGGCTTCAAACATAAAGATATAAAACTGTAATTTTTTGTGAAGAATCAACAACAAGTGGGACACAATCAAGAAGTGGAATGAAATTTATTGGATATTTCAAAAAATTTTAACAAATAAAAAACTGAAAACTTGGGCGTGCAGTCAGTCGTATACTGCACAAATCTGGCCTTTATGAAAGAGTGGCAAGAAGAAAGCCATTTCTTAAAGATATCCATAAAAAGTGTCGTTTAAAGTTTGCCACAAGCCACCTGGGAGACACACCAAACATGTGGAAGAAGGTGCTCTGGTCAGATGAAACCAAAATCGAACTTTTTGGCAACAAAGCAATATGTTATGTTTGGCGTAAAAGCAACACAGCTCATCACCCTGAACACACCATCCCCACTGTCAAACATGGTGGTGGCAGCATCATGGTTTGGGCCTTCTTTTCTTCAACAGGGACAGGGAAGATGGTTACAATTGATGGGAAGATGGATGGAGCCAATTACAGGATCATTCTGGAAGAAAACCTGATGGAGTCTGCCAAAGACCTGAGACTGGGACGGAGATTTGTCTTCCAACAAGACAATGATCCAAAACATCAAGCAAAATCTACAATGGAATGGTTCACAAATAAACATATCCAGGTGTTAGAATGGCCAAGTCAAAGTCCAGACCTGAATCCAATCAATAATCTGTGGAAAGAACTGAAAACTGCTGTTCACAAACGCTCTCCATCCAACCTCACTGAGCTTGAGCTGTTTTGCAAGGAGGAATGGGCAAAAATTTCAGTCTCTCGATGTGCAAAACTGGTAGAGACATACCCCAAGCGACTTACAGCTGTAATCACAGCAAAAGGTGGTGCTACAAAGTATTAACTTAAGGGGGCTGAATAATTTTGCTTGCCCAATTTTTCTGTTTTGTATTTGTTAAAAAAGTTTGAAATATCCAATACATTTCGTTCCACTTCTTGATTGTGTCCCACTTGTTGTTGATTCTTCACAAAAAAAATTGTATCTTTATGTTTGAAGCCTGAAATGTGGCAAAAGGTCGCAAAGTTCAAGGGGGCCGAATACTTTCGCAAGGCACTGAACATATAATAGGGAGCACAATCTGGTCCAGAGATCAGGAACAGCAGCAGATGACATATATGTCCCCAGTCTGTGGTACTACAACACTTTGTGTCTTCTGTCAGACCAGACTGAGCCCAGGCCATGGCTTTCTTGTTTTTTTTACATCCTTTCCTCCAGCCTTCTCTACACGCTTCCTTGGAGGCTGTGGCTCTGAAGGTGGAGTTGTGGCAGGAGGAGGAGAAGGAGAAGGCGGAGGAGGATGGGCAAGCTCACATAAGTGGGTTGTTGGTGTCAGTTGGTCCCTCATCCCTCATACCATTCAGGGCCATAAAAAAAATCCTCACAGAAGAGGCATTGGATCTCCTCCATTTTCTGCATTTTAGCAGCTACCAAGCAGCCATAGGACTCTTCAACGTCAGGGGGGAGAGGGGGGGGGTTCTCAGGGCCACATTAGCCTCCCTAATGAGGCCCAGTGCTGCCTCCTCCAAGTTCCACCCATTCCTGGCCCTTTTGGATGGAAGGCGGAGGGGAGGCACCTGGGACTCTGTAAGGGTACTTGGCTCAGCCTCCTCCTGACTGCCACATTCCAGAGCCTCGTCATAAATAAGGGACATAGTTTTAGTTTTTGGTTCATCAATCACACACAGCTCATGACTGTTGAAAATGGAATGATAATAATTAGAAAAGACTCTCATTCTGACCCCAGCAGTTTTCATTAATATGTAAAACACTTTGTTAAATCATTAATTTGTTATCACTAATAACATCTTGTTAACATCATTAATTCTAGTGCAATAATATGTAGAAAAATACTATACCTGACTCAAGCTGGACTCCTCCACTTCTTCCTGGGTGGAAGGCCCAGGTTGGTCCTCAGAAGCCTCAACTGGGGTTGATAGAAGGATGGGAGGAAGGGGGAAGGAAGTGTTGAAAGTGATTCCCTGACTTTAATCTGGTCTTCCAGAAAACGCATTTTGTTGTAGTATCACAGACTTTGTACATACACGTCTTCTGCTGCTGCTCCTGATTTTTGGGATACCAGGACCTTATTATGCTCCTTCTTATACGTACTTCCCAAGCTACCAATTTTGGCATTCAAAAAGTTGATGTCTGCATTGGGGATGTGCGGCTTCACAAACCCCAGTAGTTTCTCCATCGCTGCCTTCCTAGCTGTTTTTTTTTATGTATAAAGGGTGTTTGACATGCCACAAATTGCTCAGCTCCCTGTACAAATCTATGAACTGGCCCATGAAATCAGGGTTCTTGAATTTATTAATTTCTCTGCAAGACAAAACACAAGACAAAAACCCTAATGTCAGGCAAAACTCTCCTAATCTTATCCCAATATAGGTCTCAATCTAGAAAAAGTATAGACCACTGATGTCCCAAATTAAAATTGTACCTTCATTCTCACGATCAGCATTTACGTTACTTCTCACAGATCGTAGTTACGACACACGTGTGTTAGCTTTCTATACACTGCAAATGCGTGAAACTCTGCACGTGTCGTTGCCCCTGACGTTCTTTATAGCATATTCCCTGCCCCTTCTCTTTCATCACAGTGGGAGAGGAACATGGTGGAGACACAGCAGGTGCATGATAATAGCACTAACGAGGAGGAAAGCCCGGAGCCAGAAACGTCCCGATCCAGGAGGAGATATACAGTGCAGAAAATAAGTATTTGAACACCCTGCTATTTTGCAAGTTCTCCCACTTGGAAATCATGGAGGGGTCTGAAATTGTCATCATAGGTGCATGTCCACTGTGAGAGACATAATCCCAATTTTTTTTTCCAGAAATCACAATTTATGATTTTTTAACTATTTATTTGTATGATACAGCTGCAAAGAAGTATTTGAACACCTGTCTATCAGCTAGAATTCTGACCCTCAAAGACCTGTTAGTCTGCCTTTAAAATGTCCACCTCCACTCCATTTATTATGCTAAATTAGATGCACCTGTTTGAGGTCATTAGCTGCATAAAGACACCTGTCCACCCCATACAATCGGTAAGAATCCAACTACTAACGTGGCCAAGACCAAAGAGCTGTCCAAAGACACTAGAGACAAAATTGTACACCTCCACAAGGCTGGAAAGGGCTACTGGGAAATTGCCAAGCAGCTTGGTGAAAAAAGGTCCACTGTTGGAGCAATCATTAGAAAATGGAAGAAGCTAAACATGACTGTCAATCTCCCTCGGACTGGGGCTCCATGCAAAATCTCACCTCGTGGGGTCTCAATGATCCTAAGAAAGGTGAGAAATCAGCCCAGGACTACATGGGAGGAGCTGGTCAATGACCTGAAAAGAGCTGGGACCACCGTTTTCAAGGTTACTGTTGGTAATACACTAAGACGTCATGGTTTGAAATCATGCATGGCACGGAAGGTTCCCCTGCTTAAACCAGCACATTTCAAGGCCCGTCTTAAGTTTGCCAATGACCATTTGGATGATCCAGAGGAGTCATGGGAGAAATTCATGTGGTCAGATGAGACCAAAATAGAACTTTTTGGTCATAATTCCACTAACCGTGTTTGGAGGAAGAAGAATGATGAGTACCATCCCAAGAACACCATCCCTAATGTGAAGCATGGGGGTGGTAGCATCATGCTTTTGGGGTGTTTTTCTGCACATGGGACAGGGTGACTGCACTGTATTAAGGAGAGGATGACCGGGGGCCATGTATTGCGAGATTTTGGGCAACAACCTCCTTCCCTCAGTTAGAGCTTTGAAGATGGGTCGAGGCTGGGTCTCCCAACATGACAATGACCCGAAGCACACAGCCAGGATAACCAAGGAGTGGCTCTGTAAGAAGCATATCAAGGTTCTGGCGTGGCCTAGCCAGTCTCCAGACCTAAACCCAATAGAGAATCTTTGGAGGGAGCTCAAACTCTGTGTTTCTCAGCGACAGCCCAGAAACCTGACTGATGTAGAGAAGATCTGTGTGGAGGAGTGGGCCAAAATCCCTCCTCCAGTGTGTGCAAACCTGGTGAAAAACTACAAGAAACGTTTGACCTCTGTAATTGCAAACAAAGGCTACTGTACCAAATATTAACATTGATTTTCTCAGGTGTTCAAATACTTCTTTGCAGCTGTATCATACAAATAAATAGTTAAAAAATCATACATTGTGATTTCTGGAATTTTTTTTTGATTATGTCTCTCACAGTGGACATGCACCTACGATGACAATTTCAGACCCCTCCATGATTTCCAAGTGGGAGAACTTGCAAAATAGCAGGGTGTTCAAATACTTATTTTCTGCACTGTAAGGTCTCAAATATGTCCTTTGTAGAGATGGTGGACATCTTGAAGAGGACTGACTTTAATGGGAAGTATAGACCATATCCTAATTTGCGTACCATCCAGACACTCATAAAAAGGTTAGGTGAACAACGTAGGTCGGTAGAGGATAATCTCAAACTTACATTCCCAGACATTTTTAAGAATACCGGCAGGGTTGTACTGATGGACTTCGGGTTTGGGTTATTGAACAGGTACCGGGGACTTTCCCTCTTGCTGAGCGCTTCAAACGCCTCTGTGAGAGGTAAACTTTCTGGATATATACTCTTGATGCCCTTGTGTCTGGAGGCTTGAATGAAGATATAGAGATCAATTCAGTAATATAAATCTTCTACAACCATTATATATATATATATATATATATATATATATATATATATATATATATATTGTGAGGGGTTAGCTCGGTAGCGGGTGTGTGTGACACCCCCTGGGTGGGTTCACTACACACTGAAGTGTACAGAGAGGCAGCCGAGGATGGTTGAAAACAAAGGTTATGGTTTATTCTTCCATATTGCTGGAAACAAGTGCAAGTATCCAAACAGCAAAAACAAAACATAAAATAAACCCTGGCCACTTGGGGCGTCTACCTTCACAACACAGGAACCTACCTATGGAGTCTGGCACAGCCTACTGCTGGGCAGGCACTGCTGGTCATACAGCAGAAAAATAATAGTCTTTTTGATTTTTATCACACAGAAAAATCAACAACCACCTCACCTTCAGAAGTCTTTCCCAGCTCACTGCTCTCCTTAACTACACAAAAAGCCTCAGGATGCAGCACTCAGTAGTCATCCTCTGGATGACTTATAGAGGCCTTAATTGCCTCATACTGAACAGCTGAAGTTTTCCAACACCCTAAACCTTTCTGGCTACCTCTGTAGCCGACACCTGATAGTAATTGGTGAATTGTCTAAACAAGGCAGAAATGTATCTCCCGTCTGTGACAACACCCACAGATTTACCTGACTTCCTGTCACATACACCCCCCTCTTTTTTCAACCCTAGGGTTGGGACACAGGTTGCCAGGCACGCATGCACTCGGGACAACCCATCTGCATTCCCAATTTTAACACCGGGGCGGTGTGTTACCACAAAACTAAATTCCTGAAGGGCCAGGAACCACCTATTTATTCTCCTATTGGTCTCCTTGTTCTGTGCCATCCACTTCAATGGGGCATGATCCGTCACCAGTTCAAACTGTCTACCCACGAGGTAGTACCGGAGAGAATCCAAAGCCCAATTTCACCGCCAAACACTCTTTCTTAATAGTGGCATAATTCTCTCCATGGGCCTTCAACTTTTGTCTGAGGTACATAACAGGGTGTTCCTCCCCCTTGATAATCTGGGACAGTACAGCTCCTAACCCCACATTTGACGCATCTGTCTGAAGCACAAAGTCCCATGAAAAATCAGGCGAATTTAAAACTGGCTGACTACATAAGGCCTGTTTTAAAGCCTGAAAAGCTGTTTCTGCTTTGGGAGTCCATTTGGTCATGACAGACTCCTTCCCTTTGGTCAAATTGGTCAGGGGAGCAGCCTGTGAGGCAAAATGGGGGATAAAGCGGCGATAATAACCTGCGATCCCCAAAAATGCTCGAACCTGTTTCTTGTTGGTGGGATGTGGCCAATCCTGAATAGCCTCAACTTTGTTTATATGGGGCTTGATTAGACCTCTTCCAATGGTATACCCCAGATACTTCGCCTCTTCTAGCCCAAGGGTAAATTTTTTTGGATTGACTGTAAACCCGGCTTTCCAGATGGAATCCAACACAGCCTGAACTTTTGGTAAGTGTGAGTTCCAATCCTTACTGTGGATGACAACGTCATCGAGGTATGCAGCAGCATAGGCTCGATGAGGCCGAAGGGTCTTATCCATGGTGCGTTGAAATGTGGCGGGAGCATTCTGTAACCCAAAAGGCATCCTCCGATATTGGAAAGAACCGTCTGGAGTTACAAATGCTGTTTTTTCCCTGGCCGACTCCGAGAGAGGAATTTGCCAATAACCCTTGGTCAGGTCTAACGTCATCATGTACCGGGCAGTGCCTAGGCGATCAATCAGTTCATCTATGCGGGGCATAGGATAGGTATCAAACTTAGTGATTTTATTCATGCGGCGAAATTCATTACAAAACCGCCAACTTCCATCTGGTTTGGGCATTAAGACAATGGGACTGGACCAATCACTATTTGACTCTTCTATCACGCCCAGCTCGAGCATTTTTTTTTACTTCCTGGCGAATTGCCTCTTGCCGGGCTTCTGGAATTATATAAGGCTTCAATTTGACCTTATCCCCTGGTGTGGTGATAATGTCATGTTCAACTCCGGAGACCCAACCTGGCAGGTATGAAAACTTCTCCCTATTACGGAGCACAAATTCTTTAACCTCCTATTGCTAAGTTTTGGACAGAGTCTCCGCTATCCCAACTTCAGGGACAGCCAGGTTAAATGGAGCAGAAAATCGGGTAGTCTTAGCAACCAAGGACTCTCTATCCTTCCACGGTTTCACCAAGTTCACGTGATAGAGCTGCTCAGGTTTTCGTCTTCCCGGGTGGCTAATTTTATAATTCACCACCCCCATTTTCTCCAATACTTCATAAGGACCCTGCCATTTGGCTAGGAATTTACTTTTGACCGTGGGGACCAGCACCAACACCCTATCACCAGGTTCAAAGGAACGGACCTGGGCCCCACGATTGTATATCTTTTGTTGAGCCAATTGGGCTTGGGCTAAATGTTCCTTCACAATCGGCATCACTTGGGCAATTCTATCTTGCATTTGTGCCACATGTTCAATCACACTTCGATGAGGGGAACTCTCACTCTCCCATGTTTCCCTGGCAATGTCCAGTAGGCCCCGGGGGTGCCTCCCATATAGTAGCTCAAACGGAGAGAACCCTGTGGACGATTGGGGAACCTCTCTTATGGCAAACATCAGATAAGGGAGCAGATAATCCCAATTCTTTACGTCTTTATCCACCACCTTCCTATACATTTGTTTTAAAGTTTTATCAAACCTTTCCACTAACCTGTCTGTTTGAGGGTGATACACTGATGTACGTAATTGGGTCACTTTCAGGAGTTTACAAAGTTCTCTGGTCACCCTAGAAATAAACGGGGTGCCCTGGTCAGTTAGGACTTCCTTAGGAAGACCCACACGGCTGAAAACCTGCAATAACTCTTTGGCAATGGTTTTAGCAGAGGTGTTTTGGAGAGGAATCGCTTCTGGGTAACGGGTGGCATAGTCCATTATTGCCAAGATGTGCTGGTGCCCTCTAATGGACTTCAGTAAGGGGCCAACCAAGTCCATGTCCATCCTCTCAAAAGGGACCTCGATAATGGGCAGGGGTACCAACAGACTGCGGAAATGTGGCATGGGTGCAGTAATCTGACACACTGGACAGGAAGAGCAGTACAATTCCACAATTCCACTTCCTTAGTGATCCCAGGCCAATAAATCTCTGGGTGATTCTCTCCCAGGTTTTTTCTGCTCCCAAATGTCCCATAAAAATGTGCCCATGGGTCAGTTCCAAAACCATCTTGCGGTATGGCTTAGGCACTACCAGTTGCTCAATGGTGTCCTCTATCCTCTGTGACACTCGATATAACAGGTCCCTTTCAATAATGAAGTAAGGGAGGGCAACCCTCTCGTCAGGGTTAACTAACTCACCATCTATCTTCACTACATTCTCCCGGGCTCTTAGCAATGTGGGGTCCCTCAATTGCTCAGTGATAACATTTTCTCTGTGCACCTTGAGGTCATCAAACCCTATTGGCCGCTGTTCCCAGGGCCGATCCTAGGGTCACAGGCGCCTGGGTGCAGAAATATTTCTGGCGCCCCCACAAAGGGGCGTGGTCATCTTACCAACTCCTCCCCTTTACAAATGTTTGTACGGCAATGACTCAAACACAGAGATGCTCCTCTAAGAAGTATTTGTTGCCCTGTAATCCTCCCATGATCTTTTAACAATAAAGAAAATACTGGAAGAGCGTACACTAATGAGACCTGGAGGGGAACCTCTCTGATACTGTTAGAAAGTGGCCCAAAACATAGTACAGGAGATGGTCAGAGACTGTAGACATGATACAAGAGATGGTCAGAGACTGCAATTATAGTACAGGAGAGGATCAGAGAGTGTAGACATATTACAGGAGACAGTCAGTGACTGGAGATATAATACAGGAGATGGTCAGAGACTGCAGTTCCTATTGGCATAAGTAGATAATGGCCGATCGGCTCTCACCTGACCCAGCGATACAGCAACAACAGTTCCTCTGATCAGGAGTCAGCTCACTCTGAATTGCCCATGGATACTCCGCTGGGTAGAGCCCAGATCTGTATTCTGGCAATGACTCCAATCCTTTCTCCGCCAGGGATGGCACTAGGCTGTGTGGCTTTCCCTCTGGTGGCGCACGGCAGCGGGGTTCTCTCTCTGATGGTGTTCTCTCAGCACTGTCCTCTCCCTCTGGAGTCCTGGGTGCACTTCCCTGAAAGCTTTCCTGGGGTCCTGTCTCTCTCTCTCTCCCATTCAGCTGAACATGCCGTGTGGGCTGCAGCTTCTTTGTTACAGTGGGGCTGCCAGTCCTCAAACTACAAGTCCCACAATCCTCTTCTCTGCTCTTTTTTGTATTCTATTCCTTCCCTGGCCAATATAAAGGCGGGAAAAAACATAAAGGGTGGTTGCGCTGGCAAGCGCTGCGCACTAGTACAGCATTGCGCGCAAAGAGAAGAAGAAGGAGGAGAGGGAGTGGAAGGAGGAATAAGGAGCCCGCAGCTGCAGTGGCGTCACTAGGCTTGTTGTCACCCGTTGAGATAAAAAATGGTGTCACCCTCTTCCTCCGCCTATAGTTGCCCCTCAGTACAGACCCCTCCACTAAGTATAGACCCCCTCCATCCGTGCAGACTCCTAACTAAGTATAAACCCCCTCCCTCAGTACAGACCCCCAGGACAAACTACCCCCCCCCCCATTAGTACAGACCCCCCAGGACAAACCACCCCCCATTAGTACAGACCCCCCAGAACAAACTATCCCCCTCAATTAGTACAGACCCCCCTCAATTAGTACAGACCCCCTCCATTAGTACAGACCCCCTCCATTAGTACAGACCCCCTCCATTAGTACAGACCCTCCTCTATTAGTACAGACCCCCCTAGGACAAACCACCCCCTCCATTAGTACAGACCCCCAGGACAAAACACCCCCCCATTAGTACAGACCCACTTCCAGTATTAAAGACCGCCCCAGAACAACCCCCCCCCCCCCCATTCGTACAGACCTCTAGGACAAACCAATCCCCCTCCATTAGTACAAACTCCCTATTAGTACAGACTCCCCAAGGACAAACCCCCCTATTAGTACAGACTCCCCCAGGACAACCCCCCCATTAGTACAGACTCCCCCAGGACAAACCCCCCATTAGTATAGACTCCCCCAGGACAAACCCCCCCATTAGTATAGACTCCCCCAGAACAACCCCCCTTCCATTAGTACAGACCTCCCTCAGGATAAACCACCCCCTCAGTAGTGCAGACCCCCCCGGACAACCCCCCTCCATTAGTACAGGCCCAACCAGGACAAACTCCTCATTAGAACAGACCCCAGAACAAACCCCCCCCATTGGTGCAGACCCCCCCCAGAACAAACCCCCCATTATTACAGACCCCCAGGACAAACACCCCTATTAGTACCGACCCCCCAGGATAAACCCCCCCATTAGTGCATACCCCCAGGACAAGCCCCCCCCATTAGTACAGACCCCCCCAGGACAAACCACCCCATTAGTGCAGACCCCCCCCACAGAACAAACCCCCCATTAGTACAGACCCCCCATGACAAACCCCCGTTAGTACCGACCCCCCAGGATAAACCCCCCCATTAGTGCATATCCCCAGGACAAGCCCCACCATTAGTACAGACTCCCCCCATTAGTACAGATCCCCCTCAGGACAAACCCCCCCATTAGTGCAGACCCACCCAGGACAAACCCCCCCCCCCATTAGTACAGACCCCTCCAGGACTCCAGGACAACCCCCCCTCATTAGTGCAGACCCCAGGGACAAACCTCCCCCCATTAGTACAGACTCCCCAGGACAACCCCCCCTCATTAGTGCAGACCCCAGGGACAACCCCCCCCCATTAGTACAGACTCCCCCCAGGAAAAAAACGCCCCCTACAATACTACAGACCCCTCCCCCCAAGACAAACCCCTCCATTAAATTAAATAAAAACACATGGTCCATCATGCCTGACACTGCTCCTCTCTGTGTCATAAGATGACTCCTGTCTGCGGCGATCTGTGATCTACCCGGGCGGCGCGGCTGCACACTGTCCCCTCCTCTGCAGCTGCTCCTCTATGTGTCATAAGATGACTCCTGTCTGCGGCGATCTGTGAACCACCCGGGCGGCAGCTGCAGAGGAGGGGACAGTGTGCAACCGCGCCGCCCGGGTAGATCACAGATCGCCGCAGACAGGAGTCATCTTATGACACATAGAGGAGCAGCTGCAGAGGAGGGGACAGTGTGCAGCCGCGCCGCCCGGGTGGATCACAGATCGCCGCATACAGGAGTTTTTTTATGACACACACACAGAGAGGAGCAGTGTCAGGCATGATGGACCGCCCCCTCAGCAACGTCCACACAGAGACAGCCGCTGAGATCTCCAGGCTCTTCACTCCCCTCTCTAATAGGAGGAGGAAGGGGGGACACGGACAGCCGTACAGGACAAAGTCAGAGAAACACAGCAGCGGCGGCGGCGGCGGGTAGAGGAGACGGCGCCGCTCTACACAAACAAAGAGAGTGATTATTTGAGACAGGCACTCTGACGCTTCAGCGCCCCCACCTCTGTGGCGCCTGGGTGCACTGCACCCTTTGCACCCCGGGTAGGATCGGCCCTGGCTGTTCCTCTTCTGAGGTAGCAGGCTCCTCTCTAGGGACTGGTGTTTCCCCTGCTAAGACTGAGAACGGAAACTCATGAGAATCCTCACAGTTAGAGGATTCTGGAGTAGATGTTTCAGGCTCAGAAGAACCACTTACTGGGGAATCTGGGCAATCCCAGAGTTCCCAGAACTTTGGGAAATCCCTTCCCACAATGGCGTCATGCGGCAGTTGGGGAACTAAACCCACTTGGTGACACAAGTTACCGAGGGAGGTTTCAAAGGAAACCGTAGTCACCGGATATTCTTGAGTGTCCCCATGTACACAAACTACAGCCATTTTCCTAGGATGTAAGGTTTTTCGCACCACTAGATCACTTTTCACTAAGGCAGGGGTCTCAAACTGGCGGCCCTCCAGCTGTGGCGAAACTACAAGTCCCATCATGCCTCTGCCTATGGGAGTCATGCTTGTGCCTGTCAGCCTTGCAATGCCTCATGGGATTTGTAGTTTTGCAACAGCTGGAGGGCCGCCAGTTTGAGACCCCTGCACTAAGGTGACCAGGCTACCCGAATCCAACAATACCACAACATCTTTACCATCTAAACACATTCTACATAAAGGTTTCTTATTTCCCGTTTACTGCAGTGCATGTGGTTGCAAAAAGGGACTGTCGTCTCTCTGTCAGAAAGTCACACTGCATGGGTTCATCACCCGCTGGGCAAACCGCTGCTACATGTCCCTCTTCCCGTCAACGGTAACAAATCAATCTTCTGTTCCTCTCCTGTGGGATGGGTCTTCCAGGCCGCTCTCGCCAAACATTATCAGTAGTCCCGATAATACCTCTAGTTGCTCTTTGGTCCCTCTCTCCACCCCCATCCCTTGATGCAGTCTTACATATAGGTGGGGAGGGTCTGGTCTTGGGGTGGAAAGTCTGTGCGTCTCTGGTGGAAGAGGACAAATTCTCTGTTGTCAGGTATCTTTTGACCGGGTCTACAAGTTTGTCTGCGGTTTCCGGACCACCATGGGTCACCCATTTCTGCAGGGTGTTAGGAAGAGATCTAAGACATTTTTCCATGACTACTCGCTCCAAAATTTTTGGTCCAGACAGAGTTTCTGGCTGCAGCTATTTCCTAGCCAAATGGATGAGGTCATACATCTGCGACCAAGGTGGCTTCCTCAGCTGATAATTGCAATTGTGGACCCGCTGAGCACGGACATCCAGGGTTACACCAAAACGTGCCAATATTTCCTCTTTTAACCGATCATAGTTTTTTGGATCTGCAAGCTCCAAATCAAAATATGCCTTTTGGGCTTTTCCAGATAATAGGGGGGCCACTAGTCCAGCCCACTGTTCTTTAAGCCAACTCTCTTTTTCCGCTGTTCTCTCAAACATGGTCAGAAACATCTCAGGGTCATCATCTGTAGTCATCTTTGGCAATAAGTGGCTTACCCGAAAAGTCGGTATGTTACTGGCCTGACTCCCAGCCTCGGTCTGCTGTCTCTGAAGCTGTTTCACGATGGCCTCCATTTGCTGCTGATTTCTCTGTTCCAAACCTGCAATGCTCTCTTGGTGAGCCTGTTGTTGAGCTGCAATGGTCACTTGGTGAGCTGCAAGGCTCTGCTGCAAAGCTGCATTTCTCTGCTGTTGATTTGCATTCGCCTGCTGTTGATTTGCATTTGCTATAGCCAGCTGTTTCAGTATCTCCTCAATTTTGGGTTTACTTTAACTGCCCACGGCACTCCACCATGTGTGAGGGGTTAGCTCGGTAGCGGGTGTGTGTGTGACCCCCTTGGTGGGTTCACTACACACTGAAGTGTACAGGTTATGGTTTATTCTTCCATATTGCTGGAAACAAGTGCAAGCATCCAAACAGCATAAACAAAACAAAACATAAAATAAACCCTGGCCACTTGGGGTGTCTACCTTAACAACGCAGGAACCTACCTATGGAGCCTGGCACAGCCTACTGCTGGGCAGACACTGCTGGTCATACAGCAGAAAAATAATAGTCTTTTTGATTTTTATTACACAGAAAAAATTACAACTACCTCACCTTCAGAAGTCTTTCCCAGCTCACTGCTATCCTTAATTCAAAAATCCTCAGGATGCAGCAATCAGTAGTCATCCTCTGAATGACTTATAGAAGCCTTAATTGCCTCATACTGAACAACTGAAGTTTTCCAACGCCCTAAACCTTTCTGGCTACCTCTGTAGTCACCAGTAATTTGTGAATTGTCTAAACAAGGCAGAAATGTATCTCTTGTCTGTGACAACACCCACAGATTTACCTGACTTCCTGTCACAATATATATATATATTTATATATATATATATATATATATATATTGTAGTAGTGTGGTACCCCAGGGGTGTGGTGACCCAGGGCTTTCAACTGGGTGGGATGAAATCCCCAGTCCTGAGTCCAAATTTTAAAGCTGATCAGCACACTGGTTGTGCAGGTGTGTGTGGTCCTGATAGGAGATTCAGGACCAGCATTCTGGGCTCCACCCTCCCGAGGAGTCCAGGCATGCAAGGGAGAGTGCAGGTGTGCACTGAACAAGCTGGAGTGCAGGCTGCACTGTAATAGACCCGAGACCTGAGGTGGCTGACAGGAGTCAGGCTACTGCTGAGTGAGAGCCAGGTGGCTCGAAATTTTCGTTGCACGGGTAAGCCAGGAGGCTGAACGTATCATTTTGCGTGGACAGTAAAGAACCCCTGTGTGGGAATACTATGTTTGGATTTTTTTGTTTATTTTTTGCCTTTTGAATAAAAGTGGGACAACAAGCCCTTAAACATAGTTCTGGACTGGCGTGAATCGCTTAAAATCGCACATCCCACTTGAGCTAAACAACCCCAATATTAGAAGTGGTGGAGAATGCGTGCACAAGACGGTGAAATCCGGGTCCTTGCTCCACAGTGATTTCACATCAGGAACTGTTGGCTGTGTGCGGGAGGGTAGCCAGGCAGGTGAAAGGTGAATCTTGGCAGAACTGGAGATCCCTGCAAAAGTAAGTTCATCATTTATATGAACTGTGTTTGTGTGCTTGAGACAGCACAATCTGTGTGTGAGCTTGCATGAACTGAAAATCAACTTGCTTTAAAGTGACAGTGCTCCAATTTGTTGCTGAACTGTGCAAAGTTTTTTTTTTTGGAGTGATTGTGAGTATGGGGCGATCAAAACGCCTAAAAGAAGCAAGGATGGCTGAGATGATAGACAAAGCTCTGAGGCTGGAGGGGTTGTTGCTGCCTGATCGAACCCCATACATCCCTGAACAGAGTTTTCCAAGTGAAAAGAGGGCTGCTGTTGTCCCTAGCAACCCTGGTGCGATGAGTGCAAAGTTGGCTAGTATGGAGCGTCCACCAGCGTTTGAATCTGCAGTGGATTGGTGCAAGCGACACCTGGCAGGATTAGACCAAGCTGAAGTGGAAGGGAAGGCAAGCCAACCTTTGATATAAAGAGAGATCAACCAAATTTCCATGCCTGGGAGAGGGGTGCAATTAAACCATCAGCTTTTGCGAGAAGTGTGAAAGTGACACCGCTTGAGACAGTGTTCAGCAGATGCAGGACCGGAAACCAAGTGCGCTGTTTGCGGTGCAGTGAGTGGGGGCATGCAGTCTCCAAGTGCCCTTTGTCTCAGTCTCCAAGACAAGATGACATGACCCGACAAAGGTCTGCAACAATGTTTGGAAAACCTGATTTTAGTGCCAGGAGTGTCCAAAAGTCGGATCAGAAGTTCGAGAGGTATGTGGTTGCCCGTAGCAACGATGGTGATATCAAGTCTGCAAACCACGTGAAAAACAAAGGATTGTGGCAAGTTGAAAGCAACAATGTTTCAAGGATCGCAAAGTCGCTGGGTTTGGGAGAGTCAGCAAAGTACAGCTGGAAGAGTGTCATCTCCCTTAGCAACGAGAGGTCAAATGTTATCCGGAAGGAGGAGCTACTGTGGAGATGTAGAGAGGTGTCCCACAGGTATATGTAAAAATGTACCATGCCTGGAATGTGGCCAGCTGGGGCACGCAATATTGTCTTGCCCTAGATTCTGGGGTGCACCTGGAGGTAATGATGCTGAGCCAGTTTCCAGTGAAAATATGTTTTCAGTCACCTCTGGCAACAGTGAGGAAGTGAAAAAAGGGGTGAGTTTCCGCGCCAGTGAGATTGTAGTAATAGTGTTGTATGAAATACAAATAAAAAAAGCTGCTCCTCAAAAACGATATCGTTATTACATAACCATAAAGTGAACAATGCAAAGGGTGAGAGTAGAGGGCGCTAGTGGGACTATCACCTAGTGTGACTGGGTCCTAAATGACTGAGACACCTTATGAGGAAGGTCCTCAGATTGCAAAGTGCTAATTGCTAAGATTGGGTAATGTACACCAACACCAATATAAATTATAATTGAACAATACAATACAGCGATAATAATTAATTATTGAATGAATATCGAGAGTGAGTCCAGATTGAAAACCAACACAAGTGGGAATTGCACCATAAGCAGACAATTGCAGTTCTTAGGAGAAACCTTGGTGAGATATTTCAATAAATGTCCATATACTGGAGTGATACTAAAACTTCCACCATCTAGGGAATCTTCACCCGAAGTGCTCTAGTAAAGGCATGCGCTTACCAAATGGTGTGGACCACTTAGTGAAAAGTAGGTCTATTGCGCTGGACAGGTTACTGTGCCTGTCTCACAGAAATCGATCGCTGGAACTGGCACCTTGCTGTAATAATGAAGGCTCACCGGCCAATCATGCAAAGGAGAGAGGAGGGGGGAACTGATATTGTAAAACCTTTATTAAAAACAATTGCAATACAAACACAGCTGAGTGGCCCCTTACTTGGAATTGTACCTGCCTGGTACTGGGACTGAACGCATTACTGCCTGGATTTCCTCGTAATCGGGTGTAGCACTGTAGGCTATACGTCCAGGATCAGGTTGCGGTGGTCGGTAATGGGTTCAGCTGGGGATCGGTGACCATGATGAAAAATGCAGCATGTTGGCGATTTTTGATGGTTTGGTTACCATGGGTGACAACAAAAATAATGCTAGACCTGATGGTCTTGGTCAAGTTGATCTGGTTGTAAAAACCCTGGAAATTGTAGTGAGACAGGGAATGATAGGTTTGACACAGAGGTAAAAGGTAAAGCAGAATCAGGCCCCCTACAGGTTCAGGAGGGTAATTCTGGGGAAGGTTTCCTGAGGTTTGAGGAACTTCTAGGATCTGAGAAGGATCCTGGTAAACAATGGTTGGAGGGAAATGGCCCGAAGCTTAGCAAGGTGTCACATGACTTAAAAACCTCAGAGTGGCGAGACAGTCAGGATGTCCTTCAGAGGGAGACTAGGACGAGGCCGCAGTCATATGAGGGTGTTGGTGATGAAACTGATAGAATGAAGCATGCAGTGTACATGGGGAAACAAGTGACGATAAGTTTGGACAGTAAGTGGGTGCCCATACCTAGAGCTCAGAGAGTAGGGTTACCACCTCATCCCTTTAAAACTGAACACCTATTAAATATACAGGTTCTGAGGCTAATTTAATGCAAATAAGGCACTACTTTAGTTTAATTACAGCCTTAATCTGCCACAGAACCTGTGTAATTAATAGGTGTTCAGTTTTAAAGGGATGAGGTGGTAACCCTATCAGAGAGGGACCAGTGTCAAAACGTATTTGCGACGCGGCGACGTAGTTTACGTAGGTTGCGTACGCATAAGGTTACCCCTGCTGTATGAGGGGTATGTTTCCGAAGTGCCGTCGTTGCCATGTTAAGTATGGCCAGAGCTTTTTTTCTCAGAAAATAGGTGCAGGAACTCAACCACGACCCGTTCAGATTTCACAAACAGTAGAAGGGTCTTAAAGGGGCATTAAATACCAGAATTGCATAAAATACAGAGTGCAGATTTCAGGGGGTTACAAAGCTGTCACTTGTAATCACAGAAACCAGACTTCTGTGTTTACAAGTGATTGTGGTGAAAGGGTCTGAGCCAGAGGTGGTGGAACTGAGTTCCCCTAAGTTCCCCCTGAAATAAAGCCCTGAGTATGGCGTCGGGTCAGCGTCGTCTTTTTCCATCGGTTACGTCGTTTTACTAAGTCGTTCGCGAATAGGGAATTGCGTAAGTGAAGATCACGTCGTTTTGACGTCGGTTTCAACGACGCTTTCCGACGTGAGCTGGAGCATGCGCACTGGGCTTTTTTCCCGGTCGGCGCATGCGCACTTGGTTTGATGCGGGGGCGCGCTGAATTTAAATACAGCACGCCCCCTCCTTCAGTATTTGAATTACGCGGCCTTACGACGCCGCATTTATGCTACGCCTCCGAAAATTATGGGGCAAGTGCTTTGAGAATACGACACTTGCTCCAGTAATTTGCGTAGACGTAGTGTAAATGCGATACGATACGCTACGTCGCCAGATACGCCATTTTTTGAGAATCTGGCCCTGTGTGTCCCTTGGTAGGCCGTGATTCCACACACATAGAATGCAGATGCTCTCCTGATGGGTTTCAGGCAAAAAGAGGCTCTGGCCTAGTTCCTCTGGCTTTTTATCTCCTTCCCCCAAAGTCATTTGCTGCTGTCTCATGATTGTCTCAGGCTCATCCAATAGGGAGTTTACAGACAACCTCCAATAGGGAGTTTCCAAACAAGCAGTTCTGAGTGTCTGTGTGAAGAGAGGGGAGGGGGGTGGCTGAAAAAGCTCACGCTGCTGCAGCAGACAGCTGTCTCCTAATAGATTAAATCAGTTTGGAGAAGTACCTGTTACACTTACATGTTTTGATAATGTTTTCTTTGCACTTAAAGGGGCAGCAGCCTAGATTAATAAGTGTTTTGAATTGATTCTTGGGTTGGCGACCTTCATATTTATTACATCTTGGAGAACTTACCACAGATCTTCTGTAGATGTGGGCTTCCCCAAATTCTTCTGTCTCTTCATGTAATCCCAGACAGACTCAATGATGTTGAGATCGGGGCTGTGTGGGGGCCAAACCATTACTTCCAGGACTACTCTACTTTATGTTGAAGATAGTTCTTAATGACTTGGGCTGTATTTTTTGGGCCATTTGGGGTTACAGAATAGATTTGGGGCCAGTCACACGTCTCCCTGATGGCATGGAATGATGGATAAGCATCTGCCTGGTTTGTCATATGCTTGGAGTTCAGCTTTAAGGCCACGTACACACGATCAGACCGGTCCGATGACACTGGTCCGACAGACCGTTTTCATCGGACCAGGTTGAAGTGGTCTGATGGTCTGATGTGTGTACACACCATCGGACCAAAAATCCGATCAGACCAGAACGTGGTGACGTAGAATACAACGACGTGCTAAAAAAACAAAGTTCAATGCTTCCAAGCATGCGTCGACTTGGTTCTGAGCATGCGCAGGTTTTTGGTCCGATGCTTTTGCGTACTAACCATCGAATCTGTCCGACGGACAGGTGTCCGTCGGACAGATTTTAAAGCAAGTTTTAAAACTTTGGTCCGACGGACAACAGTCCGCTGGGCCGTACACACCATCGAACTGGTCCAATGAAACTGGTCTGCAGACCAGTTTCATCGGACCGGTCTGATTGTGTGTACACGGCCTAGGAAGAATTGGTCAGTAGCTGTGAGAGATTCACCCAGACATATGGCCAGATCCAGCTGAATCATGAGACAGCTTAGTGCCTATGCGATCTCCAAACTAAGGCCCTCTAGCTGTTGCAGAACTACAAGTCCCATGTAGCAGGGGTAGCCCATTAAGGCCGCTACTCCCAGTATACAAGTGTCCGGCCCCTTGCAAGATGCATGAATTCCTATACGTGGGGTGTTTTTTTAAAGCACTGATTAGAGCCAGAGGCTCTAATAGGCTTCAAAATAGGATGAGCCCAGGGTGCAGAGAATGCGCTCGGAGCCCACCCAGGTGTGTTACAATAGTGAATTAATATTCACTATTTTAACACTGATCCTCCTCCTGCCCAATCAGGAAGCAAGTCTGAGACTCGTCACCTGATTGGCTGTAAGGACACACAATCCTATTTGATGCCTAGGGTGAGGGGAGGAGATGCAAGGCTGTTGGAGGACACAGGAGTTGCTGCCCGATGCCTGCTGCCTGCTGTCTAGATGGGGTAAGTGCCAGACCAATACCAGCAAGCGGAGGCAGGGGTTTAGGTGCCGCCGGGAGGGGGTGGTTGTTTGTTGCCTCCTCCTAAGAAAAAAACACCAGCCTCCACTGCATTGTAAAACTCTGACGTTCACAGACATTACTAGGCATGATGGGAATTGTAGTTCCTGAATAACTGGAGGGCCATATTTTGGAGACCCCTGGAAGGCTATCTGCTGACAGTGCCATTTGAGAGATTAGGGTACAATTGTATAGGTTGGGAAACCCTGTTGAATCATCATTTGTTGAGTATAAAAATAGTAATTTTTCAGCATTATCAATAAACTGAAACACTGCATTGTGTTGCAGGAAAAAAAACTGCTGTAAATATATTATCTGGGCTTCAAACCCAATGGTAAATTAATATATATATTTTTTAATTTTAGTAGATTATAGTGCCCCTAGTGGTCGAAAAAGAGAGGACGTAGAGCTACGTGCTCCCGCAAAACAGAGCCACCGTCCCGCAGTAATATGACGGCGGGCGGTCGGCAAGTAGTTAAAAAAATATACAGTTTTCAATCATATCAAATTTTCTACAATTTGTATCAAAAGATTTCTTATTCTTACAAATTCTCTTTGTATTTTTGTTAACAGAATGTAACTCAATAATCTTTTTATTACCTGATTACAATGCATTTTCTTTTTTTTTGATGTGCAATATTTTCTTGTACCACCATGTTTCCCCCAAAAAAAGAAAAGTTTGGAAACAAAAAAAGAAAATCAACAAATGTGATATAGCAGTTCACTTTCTCCTACTGTTCTATACCAGGCATGTCCAAAGTCCGCCCTTCGGGCCGTTTTTGAACGGCCCACCAGGTTATTTAGACATATATATCATTTGTGGTCCCCGACGATCTCCCAGTGCTGGGGCCGCAAAAGATGTATATGCATTGGAATGGGACAGGGAGGAGGCAGGATGAGTGCCACACACACACACACAGGAGTATTTCCTGTTTACGGGCGGCCTCTGTAATAGGAAGTCCCACGCTGCCATTGGACGACTGTTCTGTCCATCAGGACTTTCTAATAAAGAGGCTGCTTGGTAAACAGGAGATTATCCTGTAATTAATTTTTGGCGCTCGTGAGTGCATTCCTGGCAAATATGGTGCTGCATTCCTGGCAATTTGCTGCATTCCTGGCAAATGGTGCTGCATTCCTGGCAAATCGTGCTGCATTCCTGGAAAATTGTGCTGCATTCCTGGCAATGGTGAGAAAAAGCGGCGCCCTCTAAGCGTAGCATGAAATTTATTAAAATAAATCAACAATACAATTCTTATGAGATGGGTACTCACAAGACTGCAGGGGGTCAAAGCATATCAATAATCAAGATCATCCGTGAAAGACATCCTCAGTCCGTGGGGTCCGCTGGAGCGATGGAATGGTGACAGCTCTCTTTGCTGGAACCTGCGCGGCATGCAGTTCCTACAGCCCATGAAGGTTTCAGCCGCTATGTGGGTCCCTAGATGACAATTCCGTGCTGGTTCACCGGGAGGGAAAGCGGGTGAGCCGTGTTGTTTCTTTGTCCGGTCTGTGGAACGCAGCCTTGGAGCGCAAAACAGCGCAACGTCACTTCCGGGATGTGTCACGGGGCGGTGCACGCGTTCGAGGCATGCGTGCCTCTTCGTCAGGCTCTATGGGGGCCATATTGGATAAGGGACATAAATACAGCTGGAGCAGAGCTGATTGGCTGGGCCTCACAAATTACACACGGAGATCGAGAAAAACATTGCATAGAAAAGGAAAATTATCAACTTATTGAATACAAGTACTAGAGAACAAAGTAAAATCTGGGACTAAATAAAATATACAATTAAAAATTAAAAACAAAAACAGAGATGGGGGAGTAAAAAAGGGGATGCATATATATATAAAAAGGGGAGTAAGTGGAAAGAAAATAATAATAACTGCTTGAAAGTGCATAAAGGACTTGCTTAAAATCAATTAAAAGGTGGATGGGGTAGACTTAGATATATGATCATATAGTCATATTGTCACATAATCACATATGCTATAGACCAAGGTTGATACCCTATTATGGACGTACTATGTATATTAAAATATATATAGAGACTTGGAGAATAGACTTAAAGAGCACACACGGGACATACCTATATATGGAAAAAGTTCCATTATATTGTTTTATTGTATTATTGGGCTAGGATATTAAAGTAAGATGTTGATCTCTAAGCCCTCATTTAACCCCCGGGGCGATAGGCAATCTAAGGTGAAAATCCAATAGTTTTCCCTTTCACACAATTTTTTGTATCTTTCTGCTTGAGGGAGAGACTTGGGGATGGCTTCTATAACCCAAACCCGAAGCTCAGAGGAAGATTCCTGGTGAAACTCTTTAAAATGTCTGGCGACATTTTAAAGAGTTTCACCAGGAATCTTCCTCTGAGCTTCGGGTTTGGGTTATAGAAGCCATCCCCAAGTCTCTCCCTCAAGCAGAAAGATACAAAAAATTGTGTGAAAGGGAAAACTATTGGATTTTCACCTTAGATTGCCTATCGCCCCGGGGGTTAAATGAGGGCTTAGAGATCAACATCTTACTCTAATATCCTAGCCCAATAATACAATAAAACAATATAATGGAACTTTTTCCATATATAGGTATGTCCCGTGTGTGCTCTTTAAGTCTATTCTCCAAGTCTCTATATATATTTTAATATACATAGTACGTCCATAATAGGGTATCAACCTTGGTCTATAGCATATGTGATTATGTGACAATATGACTATATGATCATATATCTAAGTCTACCCCATCCACCTTTTAATTGATTTTAAGCAAGTCCTTTATGCACTTTCAAGCAGTTATTATTATTTTCTTTCCACTTACTCCCCTTTTTATATATATATGCATCCCCTTTTTTACTCCCCCATCTCTGTTTTTGTTTTTAATTTTTAATTGTATATTTTATTTAGTCCCAGATTTTACTTTGTTCTCTAGTACTTGTATTCAATAAGTTGATAATTTTCCTTTTCTATGCAATGTTTTTCTCGATCTCCGTGTGTAATTTGTGAGGCCCAGCCAATCAGCTCTGCTCCAGCTGTATTTATGTCCCTTATCCAATATGGCCCCCATAGAGCCTGACGAAGAGGCACGCATGCCTCGAACGCGTGCACCGCCCCGTGACACATCCCGGAAGTGATGTTGCGCTGTTTTGCGCTCCAAGGCTGCGTTCCACAGACCGGACAAAGAAACAACACGGCTCACCCGCTTTCCCTCCCGGTGAACCAGCACGGAATTGTCATCTAGGGACCCACATAGCGGCTGAAACCTTCATGGGCTGTAGGAACTGCATGCCGCGCAGGTTCCAGCAAAGAGAGCTGTCACCATTCCATCGCTCCAGCGGACCCCACGGACTGAGGATGTCTTTCACGGATGATCTTGATTATTGATATGCTTTGACCCCCTGCAGTCTTGTGAGTACCCATCTCATAAGAATTGTATTGTTGATTTATTTTAATAAATTTCATGCTACGCTTAGAGGGCGCCGCTTTTTCTTTCTCTTGTATATTTTCAGAATTGCCTCTTCTCGACAAGCCGGCAGCCCCCTCAGCAACAGTGTACTCAGCCTTTCCTAGTACTATATAAACGTGATCCATTTGGACCGAACTACTTTATATACTTTTTATATATATTTTTTTAACATTTTTTTATCAAGTGCTTCCACTATTCCACTTTCCCCTGCCCTCATATTTGGTGTCATTTTTCTTTTTCTTTTCTCGTATATAAGTGTATATCCACTTATATGATTTTCTATCTACCTATTAATTGCACCTCTTCTGAACAGCGCTTGATTCAATTGTTTGTTGGTGGATTCCTGGCAATGGTGAGTGCATTCCTGGCAATGGCGGGTGCATTCCTGGCAATGGTGAGTGCATTCCTGGCAATGGTGGGTGCATTCCTGGCAATGGTGAGGCTACATTCATGGCAATGGTGGGTCTGCAGGTGGGCACTTGTGATGCTGCAGATGGGCACTGACCCTTATTTTGCTTCACAGTTCTTCATTAATTTTTTTATTTATTTTCCTGAAGGCGTGTGTTGTACGCCAATAAATATGGTATATCTAAATAATACGCCCAAGCTCATCTCTTCACCACGCACAGCCACAGGGCAAGAGAATTATTGTTGGGCAGTATATTAGTGCTTGGAGGAACACACGTTCACTTCATCAAATCTGGCCCTCTTTGAAAAAAGTTTGGACACCCCTGGTCTATGCTAACAATAACATGGTGAGCTCTCCAGTCTCTGAGAGATTGAATAAATGCAGCGTAAACAAATCTCTTTCCAAGGCAACATAAACCTCAAAGAACAAAACTCTATTTCTTGGACTTTGCTGGCACAAAAAGGAACACACATTACATCATGTAAAAGCATACATAGATTTTATTACAAAATGTGTTTGTTAACCCCTTTCATACAGGGCATTTTCACCCCCTTCCTGCCCAGACCAATTTTTAGTTTTCAGCGCTGTTGCACTTTAAATGACAATTGCGCGGTCATGCAACACTGTACCCAAATTAAATTGTTATTTTTTTTCCCCAACACAAATAGAGCTTTCTTTTAGTGGTTTTTGATCATCTCTGCGGTTTTTATTTTTTGCGCTATAAACAAAAGAAGAGCGACAATTTAAAAAAAAAAACACAATATTTTTTTCCTTTTTATTTAATACATATCACAATTTTTTTTTTCCTCAGTTTAGACCGATACGTATTCTTCTACATATTTTTGGTTAAAAAAACGCAATAATCGTATATGGATTGGTTTGCACAAAAGTTATAGCGTCTACAAAATGGGTGATAGATTTATGGCATTTTTTTTACTAGTAATGGCGGCGATCTGCGTTTTTTTTTGTGATCGTGACATTGCGGTGGACATATCGGACACTTTTGACACATTTACACAGCGATTAGTGCTATAACACTGCACTGATTACTGTGTAAATGTGACTGGCAGGGAAGGGATTAACACTAGGGGGCGCTGAAGGGGTTAAAATGTTCCCTAAAGTATGTTCTAACTGTAGGGGGACTCACAGGGGGAGGAGACCGATGTGTGTTCCTCTGTACTGGGAACACACATCAGTCTCCTCACCGCTGACAGGAGGTGGATCTGTTTGTTTACACACACAGATCCACACTCCTGCCGTGATCCGCGGTAATCGCGGGTGCCCGGCGGCAATCGCGGCCATCGGGCACGCGCGCGGGACCGCAAAAGGTGCCGCGGGTGCGCGCGCCCTAGAACTCTGTGAAGGAAGGACGTTGTGTGACGTCCACTCTCATCGGCGAGGGGTTGACACTGACGCCAATCCCCTATGGCCCGGTAAGGAAGTGGTTAAAAGTGCAAAAAGGCCTATTATAGGCCATAGAACCACAGAATCACATCTCTTGATATAACAATATGCACTCTGCGGAAATAAGTCCTTATGGGTCAACGTGTTTCCCGTTTATAAAGAGAGAATCACGCTCGGAGAAATAAATATAGAAGCTGACACATCTATGTGTACAAATTGCTCAATAAATACAAACAAATATGAAAATACTAGAAAATAAGAAAAAAACCTCAATGGAAATAAGTCCAAGTAAGCATGTGCAGTAAACTGACAATCCGAAAATATTTAGTGAAGTCTTCATGTACACTCCTCCTTATGACTCTTAATGAATAATGACATCACAGTGATACACCACTATGTGCCAAATAAACACGCTTGCCAGAGCAAATAGACTCTTTCTAATAAGGAAAAAAAGAGTCAAAATGCACTCATATATCCAAATGTCCCCGTCTGCAATGAAGTGCACCTCCTCCTCCAAGTCCAATTACACCTTCATGGCAGTCACCTTAAACTTGTATTACTCTATATTAAATTATTTTATTAAATTTAATAAAATGTACTAAACACTCACAATGTTGCAATAGACAAGCGCTCAGATAAAAACTTGTCCTGTGGGTCAGATGGACCGCTCCTTGGTATCCAAGTGATGTCATCACAAGCTACAGTTCCTACGCATTTCATCACATCTGACATCGTCAAAGGATAGTTTCTTGTTTCTGCTTTATTAGGACACATAAGAGAAAAAAGCAGTGGTAACTGAACAATAGAATAAAAATCAAAACAATTTCACATCAATATATAATATAATTATAAATAAATAAATATACATATATATATATATATATATATATATACAGTATATACATATACACTCACCGACCACTTTATTAGGTACACCTGTTTAACAGCTTGGTAAGACAAGTTGCTAATCATGGCATAACTCAATACATTTAGGCATCCAGACGTGGTGAAGATGACTTGCTGAAGTTCATACTGAGCATCAGAATTGGGAAGAAAGTGGATTTAAGTGACTCTGAATGTGGCATTGTTGTTGGTGCCTGTCGGGTTTGTCTGAGTATTTCAAAAACTGCTGATCTACAGAAATTTTCACACACGACCATCTCTAGGGTTTACAGAGAATAGCCCAAAAAAAGAGAAAATTTCCAGTGAGTGGCATTTGTGTGGATGAAAATATCGATGTTGTTGATGTCAAAAGTCAGATTAAAATGTTTTGAGATGATAGAAAAGCAAGAGTAACTCAAATAACCTCTTGTTACAACCAAGGTATGTCGATTACCATCTCTGAATGCACAACACATCAGACCTTGAATAATTTGGGCTAAAGCAGCAGAAGATCACACCAGATGCCACTGCTGTCAGCCAAGATTGGGAAACTGAGGCTACAATTTGCACAGGCTCACCAAAATTGGACAATATATAACTGCGTGATGCAATTATGTCAATATGCACACTTTCCATCATTTTGAGATGAAAATCACACCACCTACACCTACTAACAAATGTATCTGTAAACACAGAGCTCCACGACCTGTCAGGGAGAGGAGACAGATGCTGTGTCCCTTGTACATAGGGACACAGATCGGTCACCTCCCCCAGTCACCCCCCTTCCCCCACAGTAAGATTACACCCAGGGAATACATCATTTATACAGCAATTAGTGCATTTTTATAGCACTGATCGCTGTATAAATGTGAATGGTCCCAAAATTGTGTCAAAAGTGTCCGATACGCCCGCCGCAATATCACAGGCCTGACAAAAAAAATCGCAGATAGCCACTATTACTAGTAAAAAAAAAAAATATATATCATATATCTATCCCCTATTTTGTAAACGCTATAACTTTTGCGCAAACCAATCAATATACACTTATTGCGATTTTTTTTAACAAAAATATGTAGAAGAGTACGTATATCAGCCTAAACCGAGGAAAATGTTTATAAAAAAAAAAAAAATTGGGATATTATAACAAAAAGTTAAAAATATTGGGCCAGATTCAGAGAGCCATTACGCCTGTCTAACTGGTGTTAGACTGGAGTAATTTCAAATTACGCGCGTTTTCTAGCTAGTCGAAAACCTCAAACCATGAATAGAAGGCTGCCGGCTTCAATTCGACTGGATTAAGTGTTTGTACGCCTTCGGATCTACGCTGCAATAAAATTGCGGCCACTGGGTGGACTTCCCGTCGTTTTCCGCGTCGGGGTATGCAAATGAGCTTTTGCCGACGATCCCCGAAATTACGATCTTCAATCGCAATCTCTTACGGCATCTTTAGTCATCTTTTATTTGCGTAACACTATACCAGCTTTTTGCTGCTCTAATATTAGACAGCCCATGTTAAGTATGGCCGTCGTTTCCGCGTCGAATTTCTACGTTTTCCGACGTCTTTTATTATTTTTAGCGTAAGTCGTCCGGGAATAGGAATGTTCGTAAACGCCGCTACTCAAACAACGAATGACGTAACGACGTGATTTCGCGCAATGCATGGCGGGAAATTTCTGAACGGAGCATGCGCAGTTCGATCGCCGCGGGGACGCGCTTAATTTAAATGCTTCACGCCCCCCAATCGCGTATTTCGATTATGCGGCGAGAAATAGACTACGCCGCCGTAGCGTACGGGCAAAAATCTACCAGGATTCGGTGTAGAGCCTGGTAAAATACGGCAGCGTAGAGTATTTCGATTACGCAGCGGAATATTAGGTGTATGTGAATCTACCCCATTGTGTTTTTTTTCAAAATCTTCTGTCCTTTTTTGTTTATAGCGCAAAAAATAAAAATCACAGAGATGATCAAATACCACCAAAATGAAGCTCTATTTGTGGGAGAAAAATAATAAAAATATAATTTGGGTACAGTGTTGTATGACCGCGCAATTGTCATTCAGAATGCATCAGCGCTGAAAGCTGAAAATTGGTCAGGGCACGAAGGGGGTTTAAGTGCCCAGTAATGAAGTGGTTAAAGAGGTTTGATTAAAATATTTGCAATTTGTAACATAACAAAATGTGGAAAAAGTGAAGCGCTGTAAATACATTCCAGATGCACTATATGGAAAACAGAAACCAACATGAATTACTGTCTCCACTAGATGGCACTATGTCCCTATTATATAACCAAATCAAGTTAGGCTGCTTACCAATAAGGAACTGCGTACACACAATCAGTTCGTCTGATGAAAACGGTCTGATGGAACCAATGTACTGTCTCTTTAGCATACCACACGCTAAAAGAAACAACTGGTATGGGGTCCCTTAAAATGGTCCACTAGACAGCTCATGCTCACATTATACAGCAAACAATAATGCACAGCAATTGTCTGTATGTGTCCTCTGTATCTACAGTGTCTTGAAAAAGTATTCATACCCCCGATTTTTTTTTACATTTTGACATGTTTTAATTAAAAGCGTAGATGTATATAGGGCCAGATTCAGGTAGATGAGAGCATCTTTGCTCCAGAGTAACGCTTCTCATTTACGTTACTCTGACGACCCTTTCAGCGCAAGTACTGTTATTCACATAGCAGTTGCGTGTAAACTTGCGCCAGAGTAACGATAATGCGCTGGCGTAACCCGACGCAAGGGGAAGTGGGTGTGATCATATGTAAATGATGGGCGGAGCCCAGCGCAGAGGCTTACGTTCAGCGCATCAACCACGGAGCATGCGCAGTGAGTGAGGCTCCACTCGCCCCCTTTGTGCGCATGCTCACAACTTCCGTCGGCACCACTTCACGGGAAACGTCAGCGCAATGCCTTCCGTTGGGCGTTTAAATGCGCCCGTAGAAGCGCCATTCCGGCACTAAAGTATATCCTGCTCCCCCTCCCCGCAGTGAAGTTACTTTTGTTCTGAGATGGCTGCTCCCGTTCCCCGCAAACACACAGGAGAAAGCTGAACTTTAATGGCCAGGAGCTGTCAGCCGTCATCTCGGCTATGGAGACCTATGATGTCTTCCTCCATGGCTGTAAAATTTGACAGACAAGCATGGAGAGAGGTGTTGTCCTGCAAGTGGGGGTGCTCAGCTAGCTCTTCTCGTCGGTAACGCTGCTGTAGCTGCTCTCCTGCTGACCTGTGGCCGTCTGGAGTAAAGATAAAGCAGCTATTTGTAGAAATAACTTTGCGCCGGACAGACGAGATACGCGCGGCGCATGTAGCCAGCGTATGGTGCTAATCCGTTCGTGAATTGGGAAAAATCCCTCATTTGCATATTTGCAGGGGAAATCAATAGGCGCGACTGATGCGCCAAGCGAAATTAAGCGCTGACGATACTCTGGCGTCGGAACGTTCCGCCGGTCGCAAATGGCCCGTTATTGGCCGCATCTAGTTTGGTGGGTACGGCCACATAGAAACGACGGCGCATCTTCACAGTTACGCGGCGCATATCGAAATACTCCAGCGCAAGTCTTGCTGAATCTGGCCCTTTATTGGGATTTTATGTGATAGACCAACACAAACTGGCACATTATTGTGAAGTGGAAGGAAAATGAGACAAAGGAAATAATAATGATAAATGTTTTTTTTTTGTTTTTGTTTTTTTACAAATAAATATCTGAAAAGTGTGGCATGCATTTGTATCCATCCCCCTTTACTCTGATACCCCTAAATAAAATCTAGCGGAACCAATTGCCTTCATAAGCCACCTAACTAGTAAATAGAGTCCACCTGTGTGTAATTTATTCTCAGTATGAATACAGCCATTCTGTAAAGCCCTCAGAAGTTTGTTAGAGAACCTTAGTGAACAATCAGCATCATGAAGGCCAAGGAACACACTAGACAGGTCAGGAGTAAAGTTGTGGAGAAGTTTAACCACTTAAGGACCGCCTCCTGCACATTTACGCCAGGAGAATGGCACCGTCCTTCACTGTGGCGGCACCATCGATCGCGTCATCCCTTTTATAGGGGAGACACGATCGATGACATCACACCTACAGCCACACCCCTCTACAGTTGTAAACACACATTAGGGAGAAAATAACCCCTACAGCGCCCCCTGTGGTTAACTCCCAAACTGCAACTGTCATTTCCACAGTAAACAATGCAATTTAAATGCATTTTTTGCTGTGAAAATGACAATTGTCCCAAAAATGTGTCAAAATTGTCCGAAGTGTCGGCCATAATGTCGCAGTCACGAAAAAAATCGCCGATCGCCGCTATTAGTAGTAAAAAAAAAAAAATTATAAAAATGCAATAAAACTATCCCCTATTTTGTAAACGCTATAAATTTTGCGCAAACCAACCGATAAATGCTTATTTTTTTTAACCAAAATTAGGTAGAAAAATACGTATTGGCCTAAACTGAGGAAAAACTTTTTTTAAATATATTTTTGGGGGATGTTTATTATAGCAATATAGAATTTTTTTCAAAATTGTCGCTCTATTTTTGTTTATAGCACAAAAAATAAAAACCGCAGTGGTGATCAAATACCACTAAAAGAAAGCTCTATTTATGGGTAAAAAAAGGACGCCAATTTTATTTGGGAGCGCAATTGTCAGTTAAAGCGACGCAGTGCCGAATCGCAAAAAGGGGCAAGGTCCTTTAGCTGCATTTTGGTCCGGGTCTTAAGTGGTTAAAGCAGAGTTAGGTTATAAAAAAATATCCCAAGCTTTGAACATCTCACAGAGCGCTGTTCAATCTATCAGCTGAAAATGGAAAGACTATGGCACAACTACAAACCTACCAAGACATGGCCGTCCACCTAAACTGACAGGCCGGGCATGGAAAGTATGATTCATAGAGGCAGTCAAGATGCTCATGGTAACTCTGGAGGAGCTACAGAGATCCACAGCTCAGTTGGGAGAATCTGTCCCCAGGACAACTATTAGTCGTGCACTCCACAAATCTGGCCTTCCTGGAAGAGTGACAAGAAAAAAGCCATTGTTTAAAGAAAACCATAAGAAGTCCAATTTGATGTTTGTGAGAAACCTTGTGGGGGACACAGCAAACATGTGGAGAAGGTGCTCTGGTGTGATGAGACCAAAATTGAACTTTTTGGCCTAAAAGCAAAACGCTATGGGCCAGATTCACGAACACTTGCGCTGGAGTATTTGGATATGCGCCGCGTAACTGTGATGATGCGCCGTCGTTTCTATGTGCCCGTACCCACCAAACTAGATGCGCCCAATAACGGGTCATTTGCGACCGGCGGAACGTTCCGACGCCAGAGTATCGTCAGCGCTTATTTTCGCTGGGCGCATCAGTCGCGCCCATTGATTTCCCCTGCAAATATGCAAATGAGGGATATTTCACAATTCACGAACGGATTAGCACCATACGCTGGCTACATGCGCCGCGCGTATCTGATCCGTCCGGCGCAAAGTTATTTCTACAAAAGGCTGCTTTATCTTTACTCCAGACGGTCACAGGTCAGCAGGAGAGCAGCTACAGCAGCGTTACCGACGATAGGAGCTAGCTGAGCACCCCCACTTGCAAGGACAACACCTCTGTGTGCCAACATGCCAGGGGCACTCGTGGTCCTAGAACTACTGATGGGTCCCCTGGAACCAAGAAGGCGGGCACGTGAGAGGATATACCGCACACGTATGAGCCTCTTTGGCATGGGGGATGAGGAGGTGTATCGCCTCTTCAGATTCAGCCCTGATGCAATACTTGAACTAACCACAACCCTGCAGGATGACATCACCAGCCCAACACACCGATCACAAGCAGTGCAGCCACTGGTCAAGGTACTGGCAACACTTCATTTCCTTGCCAGTGGATCATTCCAGCGTACAAGTGGAGTGGTGGCTGGGATGTCACAATCCTCCATAAGCAGATGTGTGCACCAGGTTGTCCCTGCAATCCTCAGACGCATGTCCAACCAGTTCATCAGACCCACCACTGAGGAGCTGCGGCAGAAGGCAATGACAGATTTCTACAACATTGCCAGATTCCCACGCACTGTGGGGGCCATTGATTGCACACATGTGGCCCTACAGCCCCCCAGTGCCACAGAGCACATATACCGCAATCGGAAGCATTGGCATTCCATCAACGTACAGGTGATAGCCGATGCCCAACGCCTCATATGGCACGTCCGTGCCAAACACCCCGGGTCCAGCCATGACAGTTTCATATACCGTCAGAGCCCCATCCCAGCAGAATTTAACCAGAACATGTATGGGGACAGCTGGCTGGTTGGTGAGTGACATGGGAGTCAGGCATGACTATCCCCTCCCGTCATGCACAACAGAAATCGCACATGCATGACTAACATTCTCCTGTCTTTTCCCTTACAGGTGACTCTGCATATGCACTGGGACCCCATCTAATGACTCCTTTCCGGAACCCCCAAACCAGAGGAGAGAGAAAATACAATGAAGCACACATCAAAACCCGTGCAGTGGTGGAGCAAACATTTGGGCTCCTGAAGTCCCGTTTCCGCTGCCTGGATAAGTCTGGGGGGGCCCTATTGTATTCCCCTACCTTTGTGTGTCAGATCATCGGTGCATGTTGCATACTACATAACTTTGCTATGAAAAAAGGCCTGCATATTGACATACGTGATGACCTGACCCCCGACCCACACAGCCCCCCCCTGCCAGAGGACACCCAGTCTGCTGATGGAAGAGCAGTCAGGAGGGTCCTCGCCGTAGGCATCTTTGGACACTAAACCAAAACATTAATTACACAGACAATGCACGCGTGTACACCACTGATGTCCCTAGATCACACACACCACATGCACATCGCATTGGATTAGCCCAAGTCCAGCATGTAGGAGTTGGGAGCAGTAACGCCAGCGTCAAGGCCCCAATGATGTCACTGTCCATTCACACACCTTTCACACATCATTCATTCAGCCGTGGGGTTCACTTCACCACCACGGCCGAGGGTGACACCCCTTACTTTCAGGAGTGCCACCCTCTCACATTCACACACCATTCACACTGTCCCCTGCACTCCTGACCGTGTGCAGTACAAAAATAAATTAGAAAGATCATATCCTGATCAATAAAAGAAAAATAATCTCATAACCTGAGAAAAAAAAAAAATAAACTCATGACCTGAGTATGTGAAAAATAATAATATAAAACCAGCCACAAAAAAAAGGCCTCATCGGGGATGCCGGGGGCTTCTTCTGGGGGCCCCTCTCTGGCTCCGCAGCTGCCTGGATGGAGTGGGTGGGGGTGGGGGGGCATCTGGAGGTGGCTGATCCCCAGGTGGGCCACTCCTGGCAGGTGTGGCCTGCGTGCCCTCCAAGGCCCTGGCTATCCATCCAAGATAACTGTTGGTCTGGGCCTGCATCCGGAGCTGACGGGTCATCTGGTAATGCTGGGCCCGCCGACTCAGCCTCCCCTGCTCCCGGATGGCAGCACTGTTACCATGGATGGCAGCAGTGTTGGCCTGGACGGCTGCAGTGAGGTGCTGGATATCCCCCTGCACCTCCCCCAAAGTGGTGACCACTGCAGCGCAATTAGAGCTCACATCCTGCACTGCGTTGCTGAGGTTGGCAACGGAGCCCAGGCTGTCAGACACTTTCTGCAAGTGGTCCGCTATGGCCCCCATTTGTTCTGTCTGTCTGGCGTGATCCCTCGCCAACTGGTCCTGGACACCATCAGACACCCCCCTGGTCTTCTGGGTCGCCTTCCTGGGGCCAGAAGATGTATGTCCTCGGGTGGAAGGAGTCGCCCTTGAGGGGCTTCCAAGGATGGGGGAGGGGACGACAGACGGGCCAGGAGAAGGGGAGGAGACAGACAACACCAAAGAAAAGTCCTGCTCTGCCACAGCAGGATCTTCCACAACCACCTCGGCAGGTGTGGTGTGGCCACTCTCCTCCTCCACAACCTCTTCACCACCCAGTGGCTCAGGCACACGATGGCGTGGGGGGGATGGGGTGGAATGCAGGCTGACAGATGATGGCCCAGCTCCGTCATCTGTGGATGACACAAAGCAGACACATGTTGGTGGTCCCACACACTTGGCACATGTACCCCCCCCCCCAAATGCAAAACATCAAATAGGGGATTAAAAAACACTTACCTGTCCTTGTGCCTTCCTCCACGGAGTCATAGCCTGCGACCCCCTCCACCTGCTCCCTCTCCAGGCACCGAGCAACCACCTCCTCCTCTGCGGTCAGGGTGACAGGACATGGGGGACCACCACCTGTGCCCCTCTCATACCTCCTGATGGAGGCCACCTTGTCCCTCACCTTGCGCCGCAGGTCATTGATTTTCTTTTGTATGTCCCCAGCAGTCCGGGTGGAGTAGCCCAGGACATTGACCCTGGCAGCAATCGACTCCAGGATGCCCTGCTTCCTCTCCCGGCTGGTCTTGCGGCTTTTTTTGCCATGGAGAAATTCATTCTCCGTCTCCATAGCCGAGATAATGACAGAGACCTCCTGGGTATTAAAATTGAGGTTCCTCCTCTCTCTGGGGGTAGCGGGAGCAGCCATTACAGAGCAAAAGTATCTTCCCTGGGGTGGGGGGAAACGGAACTACTTTTGCGCCGGAATGGCGTTTCCGCCAGCGCTTTTAAGCGCCCAGCGGAACGCATTGCGCTGACGTTTCCCAGGAAGTGGTGCCGACGGAAGTTGTGAGCATGCGCACAAGGGGGCGAGTGGAGCCGCACTCACTGCGCATGCTCCGTGGATGATGCGCTGAACGTAAGCCTCTGCGCCGGGCTCCGCCCATCATTTACATATGATCACACCCACTTCCACTTGCGTCGGGTTACGCCAGCGCATTATCGTTACTCTGGCGCAAGTTTACGCGCAACTGCTATGTGAATTACAGGAATTGCGCTGAAAGGGTCTTCAGAGTAACGTAAATGAGAAGCGTTACTCCAGAGGAAAGATACTCTCATCTACCTGAATCTGGCCCTATGTGTGGTATAAAATTAACATTGCACATCACCTTGAAAACATCATCCCCACCGTGAAACATGATGGTGACAGCATTATGTTGTGGGGATGATTTTCTTTAGCTGGTCAGAGTTTATGGGAAGATGGATAAAGCTAAATACAGGGCAATCTTAGAGTCTGCAATAGACCCAGGGCAGCTGCTCCATTTGCCCCCACGTTAAAGATGGCTCTGGGCATATGGCTACCCCAAATGCATCCTCTCCATCCATGGCCCCAATATCGAGTCACAGATACCCTCTGGGCTATGTCGCCTGAGTGGTATCTGGAAGTTGCACAAAAAAACCTTATAACCCTTGTGGTAATGGGGTCTATGAGGGCTTCAACCCAGGGCTGTCCTAATGAGAGGGCACACCTGGGCCCTGCCCAGGGGCCTCAGCTGCATAGGTGCCCCTGCACTTTCCCCAAACTAGCTGGTCCTTGAGCCCACGCTGCCCCATGATGGCACTGAGAGTAATGGATACACAGAGGAGGCAGGCTGGCAGCAGTGCATTGTGCTGTGCAGAACAATACCTATTTTTTCACAGCTAGCAGGGAGGGGCAGGGCAGGACCACCAGTGATGCTCTGACCCCGCCTTATGTACCTTGAATGGTCAGGACTCAAAGGCTGTGTGGTAGGAGCTGGAGCCCACCTGTAGAAATAGCAACACTGTTTACACCAAAAGGCTTGGAATGCCCAGAGGGATGCTCCCACCTCTGCCTGCATGATTGGTATAGGCGAGTGCAGTTCTGAATGTGGGCACAGAGACAAAAGTTTATATGCAATGTATCTTCACTTTAAAAAATGGGGTGCATGGATTGAATAATGGTTCTGGGGGATGTCAAGGGTGTATGGGGGAAAAAAATGCTGAGGGGGGATCTGGGGTGTATATGGGTAGCAATGCTTGGGGTAGCTTGGGTGGCTATAGTGCTAGAGGTATCAGGGGTGTAGGGAGGCCACAGTGTAGGGGGTATCAGGGATGTAGTGGGATCACAATACAATGCTGGGGGGGGGGGGGGATATCTGGAATGTAGCGGGGTCAGAGTGCTGGGAGGATATCTAGGCCATAGAGGGATTTTAGTGCTGGGATCAATCAATCTAACAGATATATTATATGCACAGGACGGCTTTGTTACTTTATGTATGTAGTATCTTCCCCAATGTTTCTTTGCTGTACAGAATGATTGTTCATGTAGTTGATGTCTGTTTACCTGCACTGTCTCCATTGTAGGGGCCCCAGTGCATTACTTTGCTCAGGGGCCCATAATGCTATTAAGATGGCCCTGCTTCAACCATAGCCTGCTGGCAATATTATGGACTCTAGAACTGGGCCACTAAGACTGTTGGGACCAGCATGTGGGGGCCGTGGTATGTACAACACTGTACATAGGGCTACATGTCATATTCTATTCTTACTGATGTTCGGATGCTATGGCCGAATAGAAGAAAGAAAGCCTAAAAAAAGAAAACTAATACAGCCACCACATTCAAGAATTTGTGAACTGCAACGTAATCATTTTTGGTAATGGTTTGGTAAATAGTTTTTTGGGGATTTATACAGTTTAAAGATTTTGCCTTACCAATGCTTTGCACTGGGGCAAGATTGTATGTATTTTTTTTTTAGTCTGTACCTCTTTTCATACATGAAATCATCTTGCCTATTATTATTCTGTAATCAATTAGGACACCCAGATCCTCCATCATGAAGTCGCCCAGTTAAATTCCTTTAGATCATAGGGGGTCACTTGCACTAAGGCAGTGGCGTATCTAGGGTATGGCAGCCATGGCAAGTGCTATGGGCGCCATATGAAGGGGGCGCTGTTGAGTGGCTGGGCAGTAAGGCACTTACCAGGGTCTGAGGGTCTCTTCTTCCCTCCTCCCGAGCATAGGCAGGATCTCCATTTCAGCACCTTTGCTGATAGACAATGGCAGCGCTGTCCCTGCAGCATTCAGCTACAGCCCTCCCCTGTTCTCCCAGGCTCTCCCATTACATTTGGTCTGATTGGCAGCGAAGAAGAAGGAGGAACATCAGTTTCTCCCTCTCCTCTGTGAAAACTTTCATCACTTCCAGTATTGGTTCTGCATTTACCTGGCCTTGGAGGGATCATGGGTCTAATAAACCCCAGATGTCTCCATAAAGAAGATTTGTCACTACCCAAGGTATCACAAGGGATGATAAATATCATTAGTTTTGTTAGCTGTTTTTTTTTTTTTAAGGTTATCTGAAAGATGGGTTTCAAATGTTTTGACAGGGGTGCAGTTTTTTTGCTTGCCATAGGTGCTATTTTCACTAGATACGCCTCACAGTCTACAGCACATTTATTATCTATAATCTCAACACAGGTGCCCTAGACAAGCCACCAACTAACTGCTGCTATCAAAGCCAGAGCAATAAATTCCTAGAGCATGCTGCAATCACCTGCTAGTCTAGATTTAAAAATGTTAATATAAAAAGTATTTTTACATAAAGGTCATTACAAATGTTCTTTTACAGCTAATTGCCTGGTCTGTAGGCCACCTATGACATGATCTATTTTGGATAGGCTAGCTAATTGACGAATTCATGACCAAAGACAAAGAAAGTACTAATAAGTCACATTAGGTCTGTATGGCTGGATGTGAACATAGTGCTTCCTGCTGCAGCTGCCCGTTAAAATTATTAGAAATCAGAACATGAGACAGGTGGCTTACATTTTTCTCATATACTGAGAAGGAATTAATACAAACACTATAAAATGCTATATTTTTACAATAGTAATTTTTTACAGTTACTGTTAGTTTTAGTGGAGAAGCACTTGTTTAAGCGTCAATAGTGTGGCACATACATGTTTTTTTTTTTTTTCTTTGAGGGGCTATCTTACAACAAAGTGTTGAACCAATGCTTATTTTAAAGATTCTCAGAGCCTTACAGCCGGCATTATTTTATACTTCAATTTATTATGTTCTTTAACTTTTTTTTAAGAGTAACAGCCGATTGCAGGCTGTTCCATGTAGCTGCCGATTCTTCCGCCTCCCCCTCTCCCACCTTCAATGTTATGCTGGGAGCCAGATAGGGTGACCACATTTCCAAACTGTCATTCAGGAACACCCCCTTCCCAAAAATCAGCTTGTGCTGTAACGAATGACAGCACAGTGATTGGACACAAGAGGTGGGATTTATGATTTCTCCAATCACAATCAGGGGAGTGGGATTGGGCTTCTCCAGGAATTCCCGGCCAGGACAAGTACTGTCAATGAGTAAAGAGATAATGTGGCAGCCGTTTTTGGGGGCATCAGATTGGCCCGGGGGTGGCTGTGGCCGAAAATGTATTGTCCTCGAATAAAGGTGCCCAGGACAGACCTGCAAAATGCGGGACAAGTGGTCACTCTAGAGCCAGAGCAGCCTGTGTAAAATCCTCTTCTCATGCTGGCTGTGTGTGAGAGACTTTATCCCCCACTCACCCCTCCCTTCCTGGCAACAGATTATAGGATCAATCAAGGAGCAGCCTTTGAGCAAATGCAGAGCACTTGGGATCATGGGAGATGTAGTCCAAAGTGATATGTCTATAATGCAGGAATTTTCTTTTTGAATTACAAATCCAGATATACTTGGAGACTCATTAGGGGCTGCAGGAGGAAATTGGGCTGCTGCATTGCACATTGAAACATGCAGTCCATTGGAGAGACTGCTGCACTCTGGAGGATATCTGCAGAACAACAGATCGCAATAGACTGGGAGACACCAGGAGGAAGAGAGTGGATCTTTTTACTGTACTGCCTGGGAAAGTTTGTGGCTTTTGGCACCTAGGATCCTGAGGAGCCAGTCCGCTCTTTTCACCCAGGAGCCAGTTAGAGAGGGAAACGTGATACCAGACAGGGGAAGGAGGTGGACATCTTCAGCAACACAATGGGTTCGTCAGTCTTCAACTGCATCTATAGCCATACAGAGCAGGTTCGCCGGGGTCAAGTCATCGATCCATGAGGGGCCTCTTCGCTATCGGTACCTACAGCTGAAACACAGAACTGGTGAAACCAACCAAATACAAACAAGACTACAGCTAACACAGTTGCCATCCATCTCCGTAGGCACTACTATTCTTATGCAGCATTCTACTGAACACCTTGGGCCAGATTCTCGTAGATGCGCGCCTAATTATGCAGGCGTTGCGCATCTCAGATGCACTACGCCGACGTAACGCGGAGTGGCAAGTACCGTATTCCCTAAGTAAATGCGCTCCAAGATGCGCCTGCGACGCGTAAAATCATCGGCGTAATCCGGCGCAACTCCAAAGTAGGAGGGAAGTGGGCGTGTTGCATTGTAATGAAGCGTGACCCCATGCAAATGCAGGCCGGGACGAACGGAGCATGCGCCGTGACGTGGATGACCCGCGCCGTGACGTGGTTGACCCGCGCCGTGACGTGGATGCCTTCTGCGCATGCGCAAAGCCTCCCTACGATTCGCCGGCGCAGGGTATATAATGCGCCCACACATGCGCCCATGCAGCGCAAACGTCTCCCATTTTCTTGATAGTGACGGCCAAAGTTTGTGCAGGACAAAATTACAACTGCTGTTAAGGGGAGGAGGAAGAAAAATTTCTCCCCAAAGGAGAGGGCCATTGTTGTGAGGGCAATGGAGAAATATGACTCGCGGCTCCATGGTGCTGACAGTGCCCGGACCAGCAAGTCCCGCAGGGATCAGATCTTAATGAAGGTCGCGTGCCAAGTCAATGCCCTCTCTCATGAGGTCCGGACACCGCAGGACATTCAAAAGAAAATGAATGACCTGCGGCATCTCGTGAAGGGCAAGCTGGCTTCCATAGCTCGGCATGCCAGGGGCACTGGAGGGGGCCCACCCTGCCCTGTCCGCCTGACTGAGGAGGAGAAGGTGGTTGCCCGCTGCCTGCAGACGGAGCAGGTTGAGGGAGTTGGGGGCTATGAGTCCCAAAAGCCAGCCCTGAGGACAGGTAAGTGTGTTTTATATTCTATCTGTTGTGTAGCATGTATGGGGGTGGAAGGGAACATGTGCCAAGTGTGTGGGTCCACCAACATGGGCATCTTTTGTGTCATCCACAGATGTGCAGGAGGGAGCGGGGCCATCTGTTGATGCCAGGGCCCGTCAGGATCCATCCCCCGAACATCCAGTCCCTCTGGCTGCCCCCCTGGAACAGGACTTGGAGGGAAGTGGGCACACCTCAACGGAGGAGGTGGTTGAGGAGGATGTCGTAGTCCAGGACCAGGACCTGTATGTTGTTTTGGAGGAGGATGATGGGTTGCCCGGACCAGCCCAGGCTATCCCCCCATCTTTAGCGAACCCCTCAGTGTCCCCCCAATCTCTCCAGTCCCTCTGTTTCCCCCCCTCATCTCCGGCCCCTCAACATCCTCCCCTTATGCCCGGTCCCCTGCCACTCCCCGGAAGGCAACGTGCAATACCAGGGGTGTTCATAAGGTCCTGCCGGAACAGCTGGCCAGACAGCAGGACCAGCAAAATCGGCACCTGTCAGAGGTCGTAGAGGAGATGAGGCACCTGGCCGACAGCCTGGCATCCTCGGGACACATTACAGATGCCATCCAAGATCTTGCTGTCAACAGCGCAGCAACGCTGACCAGCCTGGGGGAGCTGCAGGCGAACACCTCCGACCTTGTGGGGGAGGTTCATGCCCTGCGCCTTGCAGTCGAGGAGCAGACTGCTGTGCAGACCCGCATAGCGGTTGCCCTGGAGGGCATGCAGCAGCCAGGGAGGGACGTGGGGATGCTCCTCCTCCACCTGCTACCCCCCCCACCTGTGGCTGCCCCCAGGCAAGTGAGGGGCAGGAGCCTTGGCACCAGGCGGAGCCCCCGCCAGGCCCATTAATTTTTTAATTTCTTATTATTTTGCTCTGGGTAAGAGCTTTTTTTTTGTTATATTATGCTCTGGGTAAGAGCTTTTTTTTTTGTTATATTATGCTCTGGGTAAGAGCTTTTTTTTTTGTTATATTATGCTCTGGGTAAGAGCTTTTTTTTTTTTTTTGGATACTGCACACGGTGCAGTGTGAATGGTGTGTGAATGTGAGGGGGTGGCACTCCTGCCAGTAAGGGGTGTCACCCTCGGCCGTTGGGGAGAAGTTATCCCCACGGCTGTGTGAATGGTATATGAATGGACAGCAACATCATTGGGGCCTTGACGTGGCGTTGCTGCTCCCAAGTCCAACATGCTGGACTTGGGCTAATCCAATGTGATGTGGATGTGGGGTGTGTGTGCTAGGGACCACAGTGGTGTACACGCGTGCATTGTCTGTGTGCCATGCTGTATGTGTGTGTTTAACGGTCAAAGATACGTAACACGAGGACCCTCCTGATTGCTCTTCCATCAGATGACGGGGTCTCCTCTGGCGGGGGGGCTGTGTGGTTGGGGGGTCAGGTCATCACGTAGGGAAATCTGCAGGCCCTTTCTCATGGCAAAGTTGTGCAGAATGCAACATGCACCAATGATCTGACCCACAAAGTTGGGGGAATACAATAGGGCCCCCCTAGACTTATCCAGGCATCGGAAACGGGACTTCAGAAGGCCAAATGTGCGCTCCACCACTGCACGGGTTTTGATGTGTGCTTCATTGTATCTTCTCTCTCCTCTGGTTTGGGGGTTCCGGAAAGGAGTCATGAGATGGGGTCCCAGTACATATGCAGAGTCACTTGTAAGGGAAAAGACAGGAGGATGTTAGTCATGCATGTGCCCCTTGTGATGTCAGCATCATGCGGGGGGACAGTCATGCCTGCCACCCATGTCACTCACCAACCAGCCAGCTGTCCCCATACATGTCCTGCTCAAAATCTTCTGGGATGTTGCTTTGACGGTAGATGTAGCTGTCATGGCTGGATCCGGGGTCTTTGGCACGGATGTGCCATATGAGGTATTTGGCATCAGCTATCACCTGTACGTTGATGGAGTGCCAGTGCTTCCGATTGCGGTAAATGTGCTCTGTGGCACTGGGGGGCTGGAGTGCCACATGTGTGCAATCAATGGCCCCGATGGTGCGTGGGAATCCGTCAATTCTGTAGAAATCTGTCATTGCCTTCTGCCACAGGTGCTCAGTGGTGGGTCTGATGATGTGGTGGGACATGCGTCTGAGGATTGCGGGGACAACCTGGTGCAGACATCTGCTTACGCTGGTTTGTGACATCCCAGCCACCACTCCACTTGTAAGCTGGAATGATCCACTGGCCAGGAAATGGAGTGTTGCCAGGACCTTCACCAGTGGCTGCAGTGCATGTGAGCGGTGTGTTGGGCTGGTGATGTCATCCTGCAGGGCTGTGGTTATTTCCAGGATGGCAGCAGGGGTGAATCTGAAGATGCGATACACCTCCTCATCACCCATGCCAAAGAGCCTCATGCGCGCTCGGTAGATCCTCTCACGTGCCCCCCTCCTCCTACTCCTCCTTCTATGCTCCTCTTCCTCTGCATACATTAGTAGTGATAAGACCATGGCTGCCCCTGGCATGTTGGCATACGAATGTGTTGTCCAGTAAGTGTGATTGCTCAGCTCGTCCGTTATGGTGCTGCTGTAGTTGCTCTCCAGCTGACTTGCACACGGTCTTGAGCAAAGTTACCCGTGCTTTTATGAGGGGTATGTTTACTCAAGGCTTTTGTGTTACGCGCACCACGAGTAGCCAACGCCGAACGCGCGTAGTTTCGGGAATCCGCGCATCTCCCTCATTTGCATATTTGCATGCTAATTCAATGGGAACTGAATATTTTCGATGCGTAACTATGCGCCTACGCCGCGCTAGCTTAAAGCATTTTCGCCGCCCAGACGAAAAAAAAATTCTTGCGTATGTGGTTCCGTGTTTACCGCGCATCGATACGCAGGCGCACATTTACAATTACGCCGCGCAAATCCATTTACACAGGCGTAGCGCCGCTGAGAATCTGGCCCCTTTTTTGGATTACCCTATTAGCTCAGATCTACTTAACCCACTTGTTGCTTGCTCTTCAATATTTTAATCCTTGTTCAAGTTATTCCTGCAGGAGCAGTTCCTCAAGTTCCCTCCTTCTTTAACTGGGAGTATCTGGAAGCCACTCATTATCGCAATTAGTGCACCACTAAAGGGGGTCCAACCATATCTGCAAAAAACATTTTTTTTTACCTTTCTTTGGATATATGTTCTTCCTGTTTCATAGTATTTACATAATTTGTTCCTTCCTTGAACATTGAAGTCCTGCAGGTAGACTTATGCCGCGTACACACGGTCGTTTTTTGCGATGAAAAAAAACGACGTTTTCTGTGAAGTAAAAAACGACGTTTTTGAAACGTCACTTTTCAAAGACAATGTTGCCTACACACCATCGTTTTTTCACAAAAAGCGAGGTTACGTTCACCACTCTTTTCCATTGATGCTCGCTTCATAACTAGCTTCTGGGCATGCGCGGGTTGAAAAACGTTGTTTTGAACGACGTTTTTGCTACACACGGTGACTTTTTGTGAAACAAAAAACGACGTTTTGAAAAACGACACAAAAAATTCAAACATGTTGGAATTTTTTTTTGGTCGTTTTTTTGGAGACAAAAAACGACGTTTTGCCCACACACGATCAATTTAAATGACGTTTTAAAAAACGTCGTTTTTTTTTCATCGCAAAAAACGACCGTGTGTACGCGGCATTAGACCTAGCAAAGTTAAACCAGGGCCTAAGTTAGCGTAGCCTACAGGGGTTTCATCCATCCGTTTCTGGAGGGCCTTATGTTTGCTTTAGGTGACTTTGTTACAGTTTAGGCTGATTGGTAAAACCTAGGCCCAGTTACTCATAGTTATCCTGTATCTTAAGTGTATTACTATCATTGTTATTCATTAGACAAGTGCAACTGATTTTAGACCAAATTAGTTTTTCGATGAAATTCAACAAATTCGTGAATTCGGAAATATTCATAACCCATTTAACAAATTTTTCAGAAAATTCATAAATTCGAAAATTTGTAAATTCAAACATTCAAAAATCCGAAAATTAGAAAAAATAATGAAAATCCGAAAATTCAAAAGAGCGAAAATCCGAAAATAAGAACAAAAATCCAAAATAATAACGAATTAACTAATAATAATAACTATTACTGTACTAACTATTAAAGTGCCAGTAAACCCGCTGACTTTTTTTTTCTTTACACCTATGCACCGCATACTAGCTCATTATGAAATACTTACCTTGGAACGAGATGACGGTGAACCTCCTGATCCACGCCGAGACAGCTGACATTTCGCCTCGGCGTGTCTACCGGGTAGCGTGGCTCCAGCGCTGTGAGTGGCTGGAGCCGCGATGTCGTCACATGTGTGTGGGAGACTTCATTCCAGCAAGGTCGGGCGGCTGCCGGGCCTTAAGCCAAAAATCCCCTGTGTGCATGCGCCACTGCATTCAGCAGCTTATTGCAAGGGGAATATCTCCTAAACCGTAAAGGTTTATCAAAAGCCTTATAATAGTAAATAATGGTAACAAAGATGAATCCACCCTGTGTTCCCACCACTGTGCTTATGCACAAATAGTGATAATCAAATTTGCAAAAGAGTGAAGGAAATGCTTTTTTTTTGGATCATTGGCACGCTTGGTTTTGATCATTGGCACGCTCAGTATATGGATTAGTGAAGGTAAGCCTTAATACCAAAAGTACAGTACATACTGTCTAGTACTTTTCCAGTTGCTATGATTGTGAGCTTGCCCCTTACACTACCATTTATATACATTTCTACAGGTATACTCCCTGGATTGGGGAGTCATAGGAACCCTCCAGTCTTTTTTGTGATTTGCATTAAATCAGATTTTTTACTGTCCTGGGTGATCTTTTTGCTGGGGACCTTTTCTGGACCTTCGCTGAGGCATCCATGTTTGCTTTGAGGACACCTCTGTGATTAGTCATTATTTGTCCAGCTTCTCCCTGTTACATGGGACTCCTATAGATATAGATAATATATTTTTATATTGGTTACTGATACTCTTTGGTACGTGATCTATTTTGCCCGTTAATGGGCTTTTATTTTTCTTTCTTTTTTCTTTTTGCTATATGTATTATTATTATAATGACATATGCTTCTTTAATAGACACCTGGTTCTGTATGTTTCCAAAACCCTGAAGAAGGGCATCAAGCCCGAAACGTTGGGTTCATCTGAGAGTTTACATGTGTCTATATATGTATCATAACCTTTATATTTTATGAAATTGTACATTACTGTCTCCTATGACTTCGTTTTTACAATTAAATTATTTCCTTTGGAATAAATAAGCAATTTTTTATTGTTTTTGGTCACTTACAAAGTCACTTACAAAGTCCTATCCTTCAAGGGGGTTTCTGTCACAGAAACGTCCATTTTATGAAGGTGCGATCTCGGCACCTCACTGGTGATCTGTGACAGAATTCTTGCTTTCTGATTCACAATCTCAGAGGTGGAGAATCAGAGCGAGAAGTGCGAAGCTGGCTGAGTATTGTGGAGGAAGAAGGAAGTCTTTTGACTTTCATCCTTCACACAGGAGCAGCCATACATTTAGAGCACAACTTCCCCACCATTACACACCCTAAAATGAGCAGGTTAGGAATTTATAGTGTATATATATATATATATATATATATATATATATATATACACACACACACATCATTATATAGCATATATATGTGTGTGTGTGTGTTTATTTCTATGTGTATATATCTATAGATATAGATATATTTACACATATATATATACACACACACACATATATTATTATATACACTAAGGCCCCATACACACGAGCAGACAGATTTGTTCAAATCGGTCGGACAGACCGATTTGAACAAATCTGTCTGCTGGGGACGTATTGGTTTGATCGTGTACACACGATCAAACCAAAATCCCCGCCGGCAGACGGCGCGCTGACGTGGCGCTGACGTTGACGCCGCCACATCACCGCACCAGGAAGTAAAACACTTCCGCGCATGCGTCGAAACCATTCACACATACATATATACAGTACAGACCAAAAGTTTGGACACACCTTCTCATTCCAAGAGTTTTCTTTATTTTCATGACTATGAAAATTGTAGATTCACACTGAAGGCATCAAAACTATGAATTAACACATTTGGAATTATATACATAACAAAAAAGTGTGAAACAACTGAAAATATGTCATATTCTAGGTTCTTCAAAGTAGCCACCTTTTGCTTTGATTACTGCTTTGCACACTCTTGGCATTCTTTGATGAGCTTCAAGAGGTAGTCACCTGAAATGGTCTTACAAAAGTCTTGAAGGAGTTTCCCAGAGATGCTTAGCACTTGTTGGCTTTTTGGCCTTCACTCTGCGGTCCAGCTCACCCCAAACCATCTCGATTGGGTTCAGGTCCGGTGACTGTGGAGGCCAGGTCATCTGGCGCAGCACCCCATCACTCTCCTTCTTGGTCAGCCTGGAGGTGTGTTTGGGGTCATTGTCCTGTTGAAAAATAAATGATGGTCCAATTAAACGCAAACCGGATGGAATAGCATGCCGCTGCAAGATGCTGTGGTAGCCATGCTGGTTCAGTATGCCTTCAGTTTTGAATAAATCCCCAAAAGTGTCACCAGCAAAGCACCCCCACACCATCACACCTCCTCCTCCATGCTTCACAGTGGGAACCAGGCATGTAGAGTCTATCTGTTCACCTTTTCTGCGTCGCACAAAGACACGGTTGTTGGAACCAAAGATCTCAAATTTGGACTCATCAGACCAAAGCACAGATTTCCACTGGTTTAATGTCCATTCCCTGTGTTCTTTAGCCCAAACAAGTCTCTTCTGCTTGTTGCCTTTCTTTAGCAGTGGTTTCCTAGCAAATATTCTACCATGAAGGCCTGATTCACACATTCTCCTCTTAACAGTTGTTCTAGAGATGTGTCTGCTGCAAAAGGTGGCTTACTTTGAAGAATCTAGAATATGACCTATATTTTCAGTTGTTTCACACGTTTTTGTTATGTATATAATTCCACATGTGTTAATTCATAGTTTTGATGCCTTCAGTGTGACTCTACTATACTATACATACAGGGAGTGCAGAATTATTAGGCAAATGAGTATTTTGACCACATCATCCTCTGTATGCATGTTGTCTTACTCCAAGCTGTATAGGCTCGAAAGCCTACAACCAATTAAGCATATTAGGTGATGTGCATCTCTGTAATGAGAAGGGGTGTGGTCTAATGACATCAACACCCTATATCAGGTGTGCATAATTATTAGGCAACTTCCTTTCCTTTGGCAAAATGGGTCAAAAGAAGGACTTGCCAGGTTCAGAAAAGTCAAAAATAGTGAGATATCTTGCAGAGGGATGCAGCACTCTTAAAATTGCAAAGCTTCTGAAGCGTGATCATCGAACAATCAAGCGTTTCATTCAAAATAGTCAACAGGGTCGCAAGAAGCGTGTGGAAAAACCAAGGCGCAAAATAACTGCCCATGAACTGAGAAAAGTCAAGCGTGCAGCTGCCAAGATGCCACTTGCCACCAGTTTGGCCATATTTCAGAGCTGTAACATCACTGGAGTGCCCAAAAGCACAAGGTGTGCAATACTCAGAGACATGGCCAAGGTAAGAAAGGCTGAAAGACGACCACCACTGAACAAGACACACAAGCTGAAACGTCAAGACTGGGCCAAGAAATATCTCAAGACTGATTTTTCTAAGGTTTTATGGACTGATGAAATGAGAGTGAGTCTTGATGGGCCAGATGGATGGGCCCGTGGCTGGATTGGTAAAGGGCAGAGAGCTCCAGTCCGACTCAGACGTCAGCAAGATGGAGGTGGAGTACTGGTTTGGGCTGGTATCATCAAAGATGAGCTTGTGGGGCCTTTTCGGGTTGAGGATGGAGTCAAGCTTAACTCCCAGTCCTACTGCCAGTTTCTGGAAGACACCTTCTTCAAGCAGTGGTACAGGAAGAAGTCTGCATCCTTCAAGAAAAACATGATTTTCATGCAGGACAATGCTCCATCACACGCGTCCAAGTACTCCACAGCGTGGCTGGCAAGAAAGGGTATAAAAGAAGAAAAACTAATGACATGGCCTCCTTGTTCACCTGATCTGAGCCCCATTGAGAACCTGTGGTCCATCATCAAATGTGAGATTTACAAGGAGGGAAAACAGTACACCTCTCTGAACAGTGTCTGGGAGGCTGCGGTTGCTGCTGCACGCAATGTTGATGGTGAACAGATCAAAACACTGACAGAATCCATGGATGGCAGGCTGCATGAGTGTCCTTGCAAAGAAAGGTGGCTATATTGGTCACTGATTTGTTTTTGTTTTGTTTTTGAATGTCAGAAATGTATATTTGTGAATGTTGAGATGTTATATTGGTTTCACTGGTAAAAATAAATAATTGAAATGGTTATATATTTGTTTTTTGTTAAGTTGCCTAATAATTATGCACAGTAATAGTCACCTGCACACACAGATATCCCCCTAAAATAGCTAAAACTAAAAACAAACTAAAAACTACTTCCAAAAATATTCAGCTTTGATATTAATGAGTTTTTTGGGTTCATTGAGAACATGGTTGTTGTTCAATAATAAAATTAATCCTCAAAAATACAACTTGCCTAATAATTCTGCACTCCCTGTACATACATAGAAATAAACACACATATATTATATTATTCTACCTGCATTAAAATGCTATTATTAAAGTAATTTGTATATCATTTTAAATGTATTAGTAAAAAAAAATTGTAAACCCTAAAATATGGTTTTACCCATGGACTGTTCTATTACAGTTATACAGGGTTTATATTTGTATACTTTATTTAAAAAAATGTAATGATTATAAATGTATTTTTTATTTATATGAATGTTGTATAGCTGCATTACATATGTGGGAATCCATTCATTTACTATACACCATTCACATTTAAATAGGCACATGTATGATCTTTAAATATTGATAAAAAACATGTTTTTTAATAATTAGGTTAATGTATATTGTTTCATGGGAATGTAACTTTATTATTGTATTAATATATGGTGTATAATGTGTTCTGATTCGTGTTCAACTTTTGTATTTTTCACTTCCTCATACTGTAATCCCGCTACATCACTCGAGATTACAGTGAGAGGAGCCATTCTCCGGAGTTCCCAGTGTTTGTAGATCGCTTCCCATCTTAACATGAGAACCGATCTACAGAGCTTCATAAACAGGCACTCAGAGGAGAGCGACCTCCTCTGAGAATGCCTGAGATCTGAATAGCGGTATTTTACCGCAGTTTCATAACAGGACACCTAAGTGTTTTAAAACACGCGTTGGACAAACATAGGACAACAACATGGGACAAACAAAAAAAAAAACACAATAGCAAAAAAACTGCAAACGTATAAAAAAATAAAAATAAAAAATGGGGCAGACTCGATTGACCACTTGTTCTTCTTTCTGCCATAATTTTTCTATTTTTCTAGCATGTAAAATGCAGGCATAGTTTGATGGCCAGGAGCCACAGCTATTGCATATTAATTCCTGTAAAAATGAATAACAGAATACATCTGTAAGTGGGTATACACAGCTCTGAGCACAAGCATGTGTATGCATGTACACTCCAGGACGCCGACTGTTCAGGGGTAATACATCCACCTGTATCCATGTGAGATTAACTCTTTATTGAAAAAGGCTTCATATGCATGGAAGGTCAGAAATCGCTTTTGGCAAATCCACGAGATTGTTTGGATATTCATCATCACTGGTTCCCCTAGGGCAGTGATGGCGAATCTTGGCACCCCAGATGTTTTGGAACTACATTTCCCATGATGCTCATGCACTCTTCAGTGTAGATGAGCATCATGGGAAATGTAGTTCCAAAACATCTGGGGTGCCAAGGTTCGCCATACCTTGTCCTTGTTCGGCCCTTGCAATTTTCCTTGTGGGTAACACTGTATCTTTCAACCTTTCTGGTAGCCTTAATATATCTGCACATTTTAATTTAGTCATCGGTGTGGGAGGAAGAAAAGCTTTAATGGTGCAGATCAGTAAAGTTTTTGAAAACATAAAACAAGTTTAAAAAAAAAAAAAGATTCTCTACCAACGTTGATATAATGGCTATGGCCATGGAAAGGTGTCAACATCTGTGTTTGCTGATTTGAACCCAAGATACTTGTTTTAGAAAATAAGCCCCGCTATTTTTTTGTATATGTGACATAGCTGCGTAACTAACCCTAAGCTCCTCCTCTGGAGCCTCTTTCCTCCAAGTAAAGTGTACATTTTATAGCTACTTCCACATAGCTACTTGTTTACCAGCAAACCACTTTACTGTACCTACAATGATTGTGAAAAAAAATTCTGAGGATTTTGGATTTTAATTCAAAATTACATTAGTTGCTTCCAACTTTCAAATGAATAATGTTTATATTTTAAATATCTATCTATGTAGTCATTCTTAAATTAACAGGGATATTGGAAATGTCAACCTGGCAGAACAGTTTATAAGGTAGTAAGAAGGGATAAGGTCAATGTTAAGTCTGAATGTACGTTCGCCAAACATTTAGGGCAATCGGTGTGCAATCGGACAGCTTCCTGCTTACAATGGTTGTTATAGAAGAAGCTATGAAAGAAGTTTGGGCTGTAGTCCCAGTTACATAAGGAAATAGGTGAGCATTGGAGGGATTACATCATTGCCTATATACCTATACATGACAACACATCCTTACCAACCACTGCCGTCACCTGGCCCATTCACTTACATGGTTGAGTTTCCCCAGCTACATAATTACATAGGTGGGCATCGAAGTTGATACATCATTGTCTACATATGGCCATATCATTTTTTGAAGTATGCTGTGTGAGTAGGAACACAAAATAAACCTATAGTGAGGTTTTCTGAAAATTGGACTATAAAATAGGAAATACACTTTAAAAAAGGACATACAACTACACACAATAAAAAGGAGATGCTAAGCAAAAAAGCAGAAGTTGTGGAGTGCAGTTAGTGAATAAGAACTGTAATAACTTCAGTAATAACTAATAACTTCCAGAGTGCAAAATAAATGGTATAATGCAGTGCCCATACATATGGAATAAAAATGTACACTAATGTCGCGTACAGACGATCGGACATTTCAACAACAAAACCGTGGATTTTTTTCCGATAGATGTTGGTTCAAACTTGTCTTGCATACACACGGTTACACAAATGTCGGAAATTCCGAATGTCAAGAACACGATGACGCACAAGACGTACGACGAGCCAAGAAAAATGAAGTTAGCCAGTGCAGCTCTTCTGTTTGATTCTGAGCATGTGTGGAATTTTGTGCATTGGAATTGTGTACACGCGATCGGAATTTCCGAAAACAAAACTTCTTGTCGGAAAATTCAAGAAGCAGCTCTCAAATTTTTGTTGTCCGAAATTCCAACAGCAAATGTCTGATGGAGCCTACACACGGTTGGAAATTTCCGACAACAAGCTCCCATGGAACATTTATTGTCGGAAATTCTGAGCATGTATACGCGGCATAAAACTTACACTTGGCATACTGAACAAAATAAGTGATTTTAAAATACACAAAGCATACAGAAGACATGCAGTGGTACTGTATCATGTTTATATACAAAGAACAAAAACAGAAAATGATATCCAATGCATACAGTATAACAAAAGTAGTAGTTTTGTACAATGCCCAGTTTAAATTTGGTAACCAAAGCCCCAAAATACACATTTACTACATATTTTACACACAATACCATGTCAGGACTGTCCTGCAAAACACAGAAAACCTGGCAATGAGAGAATGAGAGAAATCAAGAGAGATTTGTACATCATTCAGGGTGAGAAGGGTAATAACATGGTGGATTTTAGAATAATTAAAATATGTTGTCAGCACACAGATAAGCTTGGTTCAAAGTGCAAAGCTCTTCTTTATTGAATGATTACAAAGAAACACAATGTTTTGGGACCATGCAGAGACCCTGTATCATCATCAAATAATGTCTTTCTATGTAATTATGCAATAAACAAGAGCTTTGAAAAAAAAAATTCTGTGTGCTGATGACATAGTAGGGTTGATTTACTAAAACTGGAGAATAAAAAATCTGGTGCAGCTGGGCATGGTAGCCAACCAGCTTCTAACTTCAGCTTGTTCAATTAAGCTTTGGCAAAAAAATAAAAAATAAATCTGGAAGCTAATTGGTTTCTATGCAGAGCTGCACCAGATTTTGCACTCTCCAGTTTTAGTAAATTAGCCCCACTGTATCTTATTCACGTTATACCCTGTGACCAATTGGAAGTTGTTTATATGATATCACGTTTTGTACCATTATTTTGTACCTAATAAAAAGTTTGTAAACAAGTTGTTGCAGTAGCCTATTAACCATATGGTTGATTCCAGTATGATATGTAAAAATAATTTATTCCTGAATTTTAGGGTGAGTTGACATCACTGGGGATATATCTAGGAATTTTCAATAAATGTAAAATGCTTAAAAAACCCAGAAAGCCTGTTCTTGTGTTCTTCACATAGAAATACACAAGATGGCAGCATAAGCTAAATTTTACGCATGGCCTTTGTTACGATTTCATAGTTAGCACACTGGTTTAGTATAACTTCTTGTTATATCCAAGCGAATTCTTTTGTTTTTACTCACAGAGACCACTTCCTAAGCACATTATTTTTTAATGTTTGTATATAAAGGAAAAAATAGAGAAAAACCGAGGCAGCTCTATTTGTGGTGTTTAGGAAATGTCTGCCAAATGTAAGAACCCAACATCTACGCCATCCAAAAAAAAAAGAAAGAAAGAAAAGATATATATATATATATATATATATATAATATATATATATATATATATATATATATATATATATATATATATATATATATATATATATAAAATCTTTATATCATCTATATATAAATATATATGTACAGTATATAGTATCTATATATACACATATATACACCAGTCACAACCACAAGGACTGAAATGGCTTACACATGGTCTGTACTACAGTATTTAGTACTGTGAAACATCTGCCTGCTCCCTGAAAAAAGTTGGTCCAGGGTCACACTGTAGCTTTAGTGTTTGGTGCATTTTATGGTGGCATCCAGGTAAAAAAAAAAGCACATGCATGTTTACCCACAGTCAACAGCCCATTTCCCTTTCCCTGTCCGGTCGGTCAGGTCATCCGCAACCACTGCATATATATTCGCTATTGTCACACAACTGGGTGGATTCAGGGTGCAGTGCTCTATGCCCCATGCCCACACCTTTTTTGAGCCTCTGGCTCTAATCAGGTGCTTAAAAAAAACACGCTTGGAATCTGTGTCCAGCGCCCTGCATGTAAATTAGGGGGCTTGACGCATTGGCTGCCACTGCGATTTCCTGCAGTGATCGCTGCTGGATGCACACAAAGCGCATTCAGCAGCGATCACCAAAGGCAATTGCTGGCTGTGTGAACAGCTATGCATAGCTGCAACTGCCGCTGACCTATCATTGAAGTTTACAGGGCTTGGCCTCTGCAGCTAGCCACTCAGAGGTGGCAGAAACAGCTGCAGGAATCAGCTGTTTCCTGACACTGCTATTTGCACTGGGCTAGTTGCCCGCGTGATTGTAGCCTTTATTTATCTGTTTATCTGAGTTCAACTTTGAAGGGTATGTTCACCTTATCCTCAAAAAATATCCTCAAATATCCTGGTAACCCCTCCAGACCCCTCTGCATGTAGCAGCCATGATGCCTCATGCTGTCGAAGTAGTCGTTTGTACACTGTACACTAATAAGTACTCATTGATCATTGCACAGTGACCATGCTGACCAATGAGAGGCTTCTTCTTCAGATAAGCTGTCCTAGCTTCTCTTTGGTCAGCACACTGGTGTGGTTATGCTGACCAATGACCTCTTACAAGCATTGTGATGGATACTCACTTTGCATTGCAGCATATGGACTGCTACACCTGCACCTTGGGGCATTTCAGTGGCTTTGCGGGCAGCGGGCTCCAGAGGGATGACCAGGATATTTGGAGTTACTTTGCATTTAAATTTTTCATGAAAGGTGAACTTACCTTTTAAGGAGAAGGGGCAGTTCACCTGGCCAGATGAATGTTCACTTTTAGTTTAAAGTGGTTGTAAACCTTTGTGTTTTTTCACCTTAATGCATCCTATGCCAGCCGGCCACTGCATATGTACGGCGGGTGGGCGCTCTCTCCTTCTGAATGGACATTTAGGAAGTTCCTCAGAAGGAGGGGGGTCACGCCGTGCGAGCCTGCGCATCGGCGCAATCCTAATGCGTTCCTGTCACCCGGACATCTCAGATCGGCAGGAGGGCTCCATGATTGGCCTTCCTGATCACATGACAGCTGTGTCCAATCACAGCTGTCATGTTATGTAAGCAGAGAGCCAGTTGCTAGGCGATCAGCTCTCCTCACACATAAGATGTCGGTGAGGAGAGGAGAGGGATCGCTGCAGCCGGCTAGTGATCAGTGTGTATGGGCTATAGCTGATCACCAGCCTAGTAACACACACATGTAAACACACAGGGCCGGCCTTTGCGGTGTGCGGGCTGTGCGACCGCACAGAGCGCCATGGACAAGAGGGGCGTTGTGCGGCCGTCAGAGCTCACAGTCAGTTTACTGTCCGTGAATGGTGTGTGTGGGGAGGCTGCGCCGCCGTCCGGGTCACTGCTCAGCAGGCGCTGCAGAGGGAGGGGGGGGGGGGGGTGGCGCCGACGCACCCGAAGTGTCTGACAACAATCACACTGGTCCCCTTGGCACGCCCTCTCGCCCTCCCTTCCTCCCTCCTCCTCTCCTTGTCTCAGGCCAGGTCAGGTGGTACTGTCCTGACTCCTGGGTAGCGCGGCGCCGTTGCGTGCATGCGTAAGGCATGCAGTTCAAATTGTAACGGCGGGACCAGGGAACAGGAAGGGACTGACAGACTGCCGTCTTACAAATGTAACGGTAAGGCCACCCGTCCCCTCCACCTGATCTAGAAGGCTGACAGGTGTCATCCCTCCTCTCACCTCACTTGTACTCCAATGAGCACATGCAGCCAGTTTATAAAAAAAAATAAAAAATCAGAATTGGTCTTTTGTTGAAAAAAAAAAAGGAAAAAAAATGCAGAGGTGATCAAAAACCAAAGCGCAGTAGTCAGCTTAAGTTATTCAGTGCACATATACAACATGGCCTGTCATGAAGGGAGGGGGGGGGGGTAAATCACTGATTAACCACGTGACCTCTGGAAGATTTACCCCTCCTTCATGACAGGCCGTTTTTTGCAATGTGCACTGTGTAACTTGAAGCGGAGGTTCACCCTAAAACTACTCTGTCCCATAGCATCCAGCATACTGGCGTCAGCGCCAGTATGCTGTTTTTTTATTTATTTTTTATCGCTCTAGTTACTGTTAAATGAAGAATTTTCTTTTCTCTCCACCGTGGGTTAATGGAGCAGCTATGTCGCGTCACGCCTTCCGAAAATAGCCGATTTAGGACTCGGCTCTTTCAGGCTCTATACGGCGCCTGCGCACAGACCTAGGAGCTGACTGCGCAGGCGCCGTATATAGCCGAGTTCTATTTCTGCTTTTTTCGGAGGGCGTGACGCGCCATAGAACTCGACTATATATACGGCACCTGCGCAGTCAGCTCCTAGGTCTGTGCGCAGGCGCCGTATAGCGCCGGAAAGAGCCAAGTCCTAAATCGGCTATTTTCGGAAGGTGTGACGCGACATAGCTGCTCCATTCACCCGCGGTGGAGAGAAAAGAAAATTCTTCATTTAACAGTAAGTAGAGCGATAAAAAAAAAAAAAAACAGCATACTGGCGCTGACGCCAGTATGCTGGATGCTATGGGACAGAGTAGTTTTAGGTTGAACCTCCGCTTTAGGCCCCTTTCACACTTATACGACTTGTCTCACGATTTTGGACTGTAAAATCGTGAGACAAGTCATTCTCCATTATTTTCAATGACTTTCATTCATACTGGCACGATTTTAAGTAGTGCCGACTTCAAAGTAGTCCCTGCACTACTTTGGTCTGATTTTGATGCCACTTACACAGGCATTCATTGAAATCACGGCAGCGAATCGCGGTCCGAAATCGCGGTAAAATCGTGCGACTTTGAAGTCATACAAGTGTGAAAGGGGGCTAAAGCTGACAACTGCGCGGTCATGCGACGCTGTACACAAATAAAATGTGTATTTTTTTTTTCTCAGTGGTATTTGCTCACCTCTGCGTTATTTTATTTTTTCAGTGTTTTTTTATTTATTTTTTTATATTTTTTTTAACATAAGACCAAATTTGAAAAAAAAAAAAAATTACTTTCTGCTATATAACTTTTTTTTTATTTTTTACGTTTTTTTCATAAATTTAGGCCAGGTGTCTTCAAACTTCCTAAACAAATGCCTTGTTTACTGTGCTTCAAGGGGGCCAGACTGTGGCCATTTGGAGTACAAAAGGTCCTGATGTCAGTGTGGAAAAAACAATGCTCCATCTTTGGTGTCAATGGGAGAAATTGTGCCCCATAATTGGTGTCATTAAGAGATATTGTGTCCCATCATTGATGTCAATGGGAGTAATGGTTTCCCTATAATCAGTGTTGTCCGCAGAAATTGTGTCCCGCCATTGGTGTCATTGAGAGAAATTTGTGTCACATCATTGGGAGAAATTTTGCCCCATTATCGGTGTCATTGGATGAATTGTGCCCTATCATTGGTGGCAGTAGGAGGAAATGTACCCAAGGGCTGAAATAAAAGCAAGCAAAGGGCCACATCTGGCCCCCGGGCTGCATTTTGGAGACCACTGATTTAGGCCAACGTTTTCGGTACAAAATATCCTAATAAGTGTCTACAAACTATTGGATATATTTATGGATTTTTTTTTTTCTAGTAATGGCGGAGATCAGTGACTTATAGCGGGGCTGCGATATTGCGACTGACAATCTGACACTTTGTGGGAACCAGTGACGCAGTAAAAATGCCACATTTTGTCATGTAAGTGAGAGGAGTAATGACCCATCGTTGGTGTAGTTGGGAGGAAAACTGTGCCCCTTTGTTGGTGTCATTAGGAGGAATTGTGCCCCATTGTTGGTGTCATTAGGAGGAATTGTGCCCCATTGTTGGTGTCATTAGGAGGAATTGTGCCCCATTGTTGGTGTCATTAGGAGGAACTGTGCCCCATTGTTGGTGTCATTGGGAGGAATTGTGCCCCATTGTTGGTGTCATTGGGAGGAACTGTGCCCCATTGTTGGTGTCATTGGGAGGAACTGTGCCCCATTGTTGGTGTCATTGGGAGGAACTGTGCCCCATTGTTGGTGTCATTGGGAGGAACTGTGCCCCATTGTTGGTATCATTGGGAGGAACTGTGCCCCATTTTTGTCCTCTTTGTGTATGTTTAGGTGACCAGGGGGCGTTGGGATGAAGATGGGGGGGGGGGGCGCCACAGGATTAGCTCGCACAGGGTGCCTGAACACCTAAGGCCGGCCCTGTAAACACACAATGTAAAACACACATGTCACCACACAATGTCCCCAAAACACATGTACCCACATAGTAAAAACACCTGTCCCCACATATGTAACAGTAAAATCATATGTCCCAATGATTATGTGCACACATATGTCTGTGATCACCTGCGCACATCTGTACATACATATGTCCGTGATCACACAAACCAATTATTATACACTTAACAGGATTTTTTTTTTACCAAAGACATGTAGGAGAATACATTTTGGCTTAAATTTCGTTTTTTTTTTTCCAAAGTTCCGCTCTTTTTTTTTTGCTTATATCGCAAAAAAAGAAAAAACGAAATCATGAATAAATACAACCAAAAGAAAGCTCTATTTGTGTGAACAAAATTATAAAAATTTCATTAGGGTACAGTGTAGCATGACCACGCAATAGTCATTGAAAATGCAAGAGCGCTGAAAGCTAAAAATTGGCCTGGGAAGGAAGGGGGAGAAAGTGCCAAGTATTGATGTGGTTAAGGACCAGCCGCCACAGTCATATTGCGGCAGGTTGGTTCCCCTGGGTGAATCGCCATTCCTGTACGTCGATCGCTCTAAGAGCTCGGTGCCAGAGCCAATGCGCATGGCCAACAAGCGCAATGACCACCAGCCACCCGCGATCGCTCCTGACAGAGACAGAATGGCGATCTGTCAATGTAAATAGACAGGTCTCCGTCCTGTCAGGGGAGGAAAGACAGATCTCCTGTTACTACTGTTTAGGAACAGCGATCAGTCTCCTCCTCCAGGCAGTCCCATCCCCCCACAGTTAGACACACTCCCTAGGTAACACACTAACCCCATTGATTGCTAGTGTTAACCCCCCTACCCTGCCAGTGACATTTATACAGTAATCAGTGGCTATTTTTAGCTGTATAAATATCAATGGTCTCAAAACAGTGTCAAAAGATCACCGCCATTACTAGTAATAATAATAATAAAAAAAAAAAAATGCTATAAATCTATCCCCTATTTTGTACAAACCAATCAATATACGCTTATTGCAACTTTTACCAAAAATATGTTGAAGAATATATATATCGGCCTAAACTGAGGCAGAAATTCGTTTTTTTTATATTTTTGGGGGGATATTTAAAAAATAAAAAGTAAAAACTATTGCTTTTTTTTCAAAATTGTCACTCAAATACCACCAAAAGAAAGCTCTATTTGTGGGGAAAAAAGACATACATTTTGTTTGGTTACAGCGTAATTGTCAGTTAAAGTGGCACAGTATTGTAAAAAATGGCCTGGTCATTAGGAGGAAAATCCTTCCGGTACTTAAGTGGTTAATAAATAAGGTGAGATTATGTTCACTTGGAATACCCAATCATGTGCAACGGAAGTAAACAAAAAGACATGATTGGATGATTAACGTGAACACAGCTTCACCTTATTCACGAAGCTTAGTGAACATTAGGTTTGCAAAGGAACATATGCTTTACAAAATGAACATTCACTTAGCTATGTAAACTATCTCTGTTATTTTGGTAAATCAACTCAAATGAGTATTATTCACAGAAGAGAGACAATGAATAGCCCTAGAAGTAGAAAATGCAAACATCTGAGTCATGTTGGCTACAAATCAGGAAAAGGGTGGAAGTGAATTATTTAGATGTGGCTGCTTCTTACAAATTCAGCCAGCATACACAGAACACCAACAGAACCCAAAGAACAGCTGTTATAAGCTAAATGCAATAATTCGTAGTACCCAATCTATTAAAACAACTGCAGTAGGATTGGTTGACGTTGGCTACAACACATCATCATTGCTGCTTGAGTTGCTTTATTAAATAAGCACACATTTTTATAAGACAGACAAAGTGGCCTTACATAACGAACTTTGATTGTTTATTTATAGTGAAGTTAACATTCAATATCGAATGTAGTGAAGAATTTGCTGTATGTACTTATGCTCAGAATTGTATGGAAAAGCTGGGTTTCAATATGTAGGGGTAGCTTTTAAGTATATTTGCTTAAAATGTTTATGTCTCTGTTATATTAGAGGCTTGGCCAGTAAATATTGACTTTTATATATAAGACTTCCAGGGCCGCCATCAGGGAGGCACATGCATTACACTTGTAAGGGGCCGAATGTTTCCAGGGGCCCGGCTGCCCCCTTCTTAGCTTGCGGCTGAGAGGAGAGGAAAAAACACTTTCACCTTTGATTCGCGGCCAGAGGAAGAGGTGAGTGAGATGCCAGTGTCATTTTCAGTGTCAACCTCCCTGGTTCTTAGTTTGCCTCACCCCACCCCCCCGGGTTCTAAATTTGCGGCCAGGGGGCCCATGCCTAAAGCTGTGTGAGGGGCCCCAAAATGTATCATGGCTGCCCTGAAGATCCAAGGTCATGAAGCAATTAAGGCAACTAAGGAACCTCTCAGGAAACCAAGGTGCTGGCAATGCACAAGGCGAATGTAGAAAATGGGAAGGGGATGGATAGCCGCACTCCAAGGAAACTTCAAAAAAGTAGTATTTATTGATAAAAATGGGCATGCAAACAAAAACACAGCCACAGGAGAGGACAGCCGACGCGTTTCACACTATGTCAGTGCTTAGTCATGTATTGTAAAGCATGTGGCTAGCATGTGGCTAGTGCAATATATATATATATATATATACAGTAAAAAGTATCTCACAAAAGTGAGTACACCCCTCACATTTTTTTTTATTTTATTATATCATTTCATATGACAACACTGAAGAAATTACACTTTTCTACAATGTAAAGTAGTGAGGGTAAAGCTTGTATAACATTGTAAATTTGCTGTCCCCTCAAAATAACTCAACACACAGCCATTAATGTCTTATTAATGTCTTTATATAGAATACCAATTAGCTCATCGGGTATATTAAAAATAAGTCTAGTGGTCAGATTTAGCGTATTTATAGGAAAGGCTTAAAGCTGATGTATTTGTTTAGTCCTGGGGGTTTGTCGCCCCAAGCTAAAAAATCTATTTTGTCTCCAGTTGGAGGAGAAGTTTCCACCCCTTGGGGATCCTTTTTACATGTTCAAGTGCAAAAAATATATATTATGTGTATATATCTTTGTTTCCTCAGTTGTTCCACACCATACACATCCCCTGAATCCCTTGAAGAAGCAAAAACAGGTAAAATGCGTTGGATTGGGATGGGATGGGTTATTACCCCTTGCTGTAGCTGATACTAGATTTTCAAATTTATTATCATTATTTGTTCTTTATTATATTACATGCGAGAATTCAACTCTACATGTAGGGGTGCTTGTTAAAGATTATGTGCCAGATTCACAAAGCACTTACTCCGGAGTATCACGAGTTAGGCACGCGTAAGTCTAAAAATGCACACGCTTATCTATGCACCGTATCCCCAAAACGATATACGCCTGAAATCCACATTTTTTAGACCGACGTAATTTGGATAGACCGGCGCAGAGTGCGTGCAAAACTGCACTAGACACACCATTGATTTGCTATGCAAATATGCAAATGAGGGAGTTACGGGGATCCACAAAAGTAAGTTTGTGCGGTGCAGTCTACACGATGTGCTTATCAGCTGCACGGCCAGTCTAAAATTAGACCAAATAAAAGCAGGTTTAAAATTAGACAATCCGTCTACATGTCAGCAGAAGCAACACCATTAGGGCCGAGCTGAGCAGTCACACTTGTAGGACATTAATCTGTATGCCAACATGCCAGGGGCATCCTTGCTCATAGCTATACTACTGACTTTAGATGAGCGCAGAAGGAGGAGGGCACGGAGGAGGGCACGGGAGAGGATCTTTGTCAGGTATATCCGTGGGGTGAGCCCAATGGAAAAAGGCCCCCCTTTTGGCTGGAATTAGGGTGCAATTGGAGAGATACCCTGTGTTAATAGGAGGGTAGATGTTGGTTCCTCAGCTTCCACTAATTTCAGTGAAATTGAGTAAAGGTGGATTAATTAGGTCAGGAGCCTGTGCAGGCCAGCAGGCCCAAAGATTGCTAAAGTAAAATGATCCTATGCTGCTATAAGGATGCCAGTTGTGACCGATGCACCCTAAACCATATAAAACAAAGAAAAAATGTGTCTCTAGAGTCTAATAGGTAGGAATCCCTACTAGTGTGGTTGATTACACTAGTAACCACACTAGTAGGGATTCCTACCTATTAGACTCTAGAGACACATTTTTTTCTTTGTTTTATATGGTTTAGGGTGCATCGGTCACAACTGGCATCCTTATAGCAGCATAGGATCATTTTACTTTAGCAATCTTTGGGCCTGCTGGCCTGCACAGGCTCCTGACCTAATTAATCCACCTTTACTCAATTTCACAGAAATGAGTGGAAGCTGAGGAACCAACATCTACCCTCCTATTAACACAGGGTATCTCTCCAATTGCACCCTAATTCCAGCCAAAAGGGGGGCCTATTACCATTGGGCTCACCCCACGGATATACCCGACAAAGGCATTAATTTAGCAGCGCCATTTCCCTTTCTACTATCCATATTTATATTAGCTCCCCACATAGGGATCATACTGGGAGGCAACAGCTACTTTATTCCCCATAGCGCGGACTCCCCTGTTCTTACACGGGAGAGGATCTGCCCACCGCCACTGGGCAAGGTACTGGCAACACTTCATTTCCTTGCCAGTGGCCTTTTTCACCCTAATGGGTAAATATATATTTTATATACATTTTTTTCTGTTTAGTATATATTTTATAATAATTAATATAATACATATATATTTTTATTTTTTTAACTAATATAAATTTACTAATTTTAATATTATTATAATTATCTTATTTAATATTTTATATATATATATATATATATATATATATATATATATATACACACCGACACGACACAAAATTGGATGTACTTTTGCAATGGAAGGGCATTTCTCTCGGTCTATTTAAGCACTGTGCATAGCTCATTAAGTCTGACGGGCCTAGTTCCTATCTAACTGATTGCGCCGTGCCGAGTTCTGTGCATGCTCAGAGAGGTGCTGACCATAGTCTGCTTCATGTGCACATGCCCAGTCTGGCCGGCCCTTCATTTGCATGGGGTCACGGCTCATTTCAATGGAACACGCCTACGTCCTTCCCACTTTGAATTACACCACCGTAGCCATCACCAGAGGCGTATCTAGTGAAAATAGCGCCTATGGCAAGCACTGAAACTGCGCCCCTGTCGAAACATTTGAAACCCATCTTTCAGATATCCTTAACCACTTGCCTACTGTGCACCTACACCCCCTTCCTGCCCAGACAAAATATAAGCTTCCGGCACTGCGTCGATTTAACTGACAATTGCGCGGTCGTGCGATGTGGCTCCCAAACAAAATTGGCGTCCTTTTTTTCCCACAAATAGAGCTTTCTTTTGGTGGTATTTGATCACCTCTGCGGTTTTTATTTTTTGCGCTATAAACAAAAATAGAGCGTCAATTTTTAAAAAAATGCAATATTTTTTCCTTTTTGCTATAATAAATAACCCAAAAAATATATAAAAAAAATATTTTTTCCCTCAGTTTAGGCCGATAGGTATTCTTCTACATATTTTTGGTAAAAAAAAAATGCAATAAGCGTTTATCGGTTGGTTTGCGCAAAATTTATAGCGTTTACAAAATAGGGGATAGTTTATGGCATTTTTTTTTTTTTACTATTAATGGCGGTGATCTGCGATTTTTTTTTTGGACTGCGACGTTATGGCGGACATTTCGGATGCTTTTCTGACATTTTTGGGACCATTTACATTTATACAGTGAAAAATGCTATAAATATGCATTGATTACTGTATAAATGTGACTGGCAGTGAAGGGGTTAACCACTAGGGGGCGGGGAAGGGGTTAAATGTGTGTCCTATGAGTGTTCTAACTGTAGGGGGAGGGGGGGGTGACTGGGGGAGGTGACCGATTGTGTCCCTATGTACAAGGGACACAACCGCTCTCCTCTCTCCCTGACAGGGACGTGCAGCTCTGTGTTTACACACAGAGCTGCACGTCCCAGCTCAGTTACTGAGCAATCGCGTGTGCCCAGCGGCGATCGTTGCCGCCGGGCACTCGCACGGGATCCCCGCAGAGCGGCGGGTGCGCGCGCGTGCCGCCGGCGACGCGCACGCGCCCGCCCGCGGCTTTAAAGGGACATCACGTCATATGACGTGATGTCAGAACAATGGAGTCGTCTGCCCGCCGTCATTTGACGGTGGGCAGATGACAAGTGGTTAACAAAAAAAACAGCTAACAAAACTAGTGATAATCATCATCCCTTGTGATAACTTAGTGACATATCCTCTTTATGGAGAAATCTGGGGTTTATTAGACCCCTGATCCCTCCTCTGCCCTCCAAGGCCAGTTAATTGCAGAACCAATACTGGAAGTGATGAAATCTTCATCACTAAGGCTGGGTTCACATCTATGCGAATTGAGTGCGGCTTAAACCGCATCTAATATGCAGAACATTTCTAAATACATTGGCCCAGATTCACATACAATTAGATTCATGTAGAGTATCAGAAATACACTACGCCGCCGTATTTTACCTGGCTCTACGTGGAATCCCGGTAGATTTTGTCCTGTAAACTACGGCGGCATAGTGTATTTCTCCCGGCGCAAGCCATCTACGCGAGTAGGGGGCGTGAAGCATTTAAAATAGGCGCGTTCCCGCGGCGATCGAACTGCGCATGCTCCGTTCACAAATTTCCCGCCGTGCATTGCACGAAATCACGAAATCTCGTTACGTCATTCGTTGTTTGAGTAGCGTCGTTTACGGACATTCCTATTCCCAAACGAGTTACGTAAAAAAAAAAAAATTAAATTCGACGCGGGAACGACGCCATACTTAACATGGGCTACGCACCGTTAGACCAGCAAATAGCTGGTCTAACAGTACGTAACAAAAAAATGACGTAAGCGATTGCGAAGACCACTCGTATCTTCGTGGATCGCCATAAAAAGTCATTTGCATATCCCGACGCTGAAAACGACGCGGACTCCTCCCAGCGGCCGCAAAAATATCGCAGCGTAGATCCGAAGGCTTATGAAGACGTAAGCCTCTCGGATCGAAGCCCGAAGCCGCCGTATCATGGTTTGAGGATTCAAACTAGTGATACGGCGCGCAAAATTTGAAATTACTCCTGTCTAACACCAGTTAGACAGGCGTAATTGCTCTGTGAATCTGGGCCATTGTTTTCAATGAGGCTGGTTCACATATGTGCGATGCATTCGCACTGCGCATTGCAGAAAAAACATGTGTGGATTTTATGCCTTACGGTGCGGCTCAGGTGCGAATTCAGTTCCATTATCTTCTATGGGTACGCAGCTGATTCACAGATGTGTTCAGTTCTCTTCAGGAATTTCTGTCATTTAGCTCAATACACTTCTCCCCCACTCTCCTCTCACCTGGAACTTCTCCCAGGTCTCCAAATTCGCAGCTAAAAATGGAGCTAATCTGCTGAACACTTCTCTTATCTTTGCAGAGAGATTACAGAGCTGAAATTCGCACTGCACAAGTGTGAATCTAGCCTTAAGGCCTCAGTTTTCACAGAGGAGAGGGAGAAACTGATGTTCCTCCTTCTTTGTGTGCTGCCAATCCGACCAGATGGAATGGGAGAGCCTGGGAGAACAGGGGAGGGCTGTGGCTGAATGCAGCAGGGATTGCCATTGTCCATTAGCAAAGGTGCTGAAAAGGAGAAACTGCCTATGCTCAGGAGGAGGGAAGAAAAGACCCTCAGACCCTGGTAAGTGCCAGCGCTCCCTTCATATGGCGCCCATGGCACTTGCCATGGCTGCCATACCCTAAATACGCCACTGGCCATCACATATGTGGGCATGTGAAGCCCAGTTCCTTTTTCTTCCTGGTTTTCGGGGGAAAGGTGCATGCAAGGTGATTTTTAGGTACAGCAATGCCCAGAGACTCCTGGGAAAGGAGTGTCATAATTTTTCCAGGAGGCAATGGGGTCTTAGGACAGGAAGTTGGACCACCTAGGACCAGGAACTAGGCAGATTACGAAATCTGGTAATGCTGGGCGATTTTTAGGGCCAGTAATGCCCAGAGACTCCTGGAAAAGGAGTGTCATCATTTTTCCAGGAGACAATGCGGGTCTTAGGACAGGAAGTTGAACCACCTAGGACCAGGAACTAGGCAGATTTTTGAAATCTGCTAATTCTGGGCGATTTTTGGGGCCAGTAATGCCCAGAGACTCCTGGGAAATGAGTGTCATCATTTCCCAGGAGGCAATGGGGTTTTAGGACAGGAAGTTGAACCACCTAGGATCAGGAACTAGGAAGATTACGGAATCTGGTAATGCTGGATGATTTTTAGGCACAGTAATGCCCAGGGACTCCTGGGAAATGAGTGTCATAATTTCCCAGGAGGCAATGGAGTTTTAGGACAGAAAGTTGAACCACCTAGGACCAGGAACTAGGCAGATTATGAAATCTGCCTAGTAACAGCCAGATGGAAGTGAGTTTTTTATATTAAAGGCAAGCTGTTAATAGAAAGTTCATTTTTAGGGTGGAACTCTGCTTTAATTAAAATGTTCATCATATACCAAGATGATGGAAGATAATATATCTTTGGAATATCTTCCTTTATTAGTACATTGACATTATTCGCTGCTATCCTATTTGAGATGAATAAAAGTCATGGAAAGAAAGCACATAAAATAAAAGAAGAAAAGAAAAAGAGGGTGGGGTCTATTATACGTGAATGAGAAGGGGGAAAGGAGAAGGTATAAAATGAAGGGGTTGGGGGAGATGGAGCAGTGTGTGGCTTTATGATTTTCAAATGTAATCTCTTACATAGATTTGCTAAAAAAATACAATATTCTAACCACAAGAAATGCCAAAAGTAAATAACAAACATACAAATCTCACATCAATCAGCTTAGAAAGACCCACCACAGCAGCTGCTTTCGGAACATATAGAATCACAGCAGAAAAAAAAAGAAGTTTAATCAAACTCCAAAGGCACAATGGCATATTTATGTAATGCAACAACATTATGGCTGTAGTACAACTAAACATGAATCGTATATACATACTTAGAACTGTACTCATTTACCCAGATAGGACCAATTCATGTTAGTGAAAAGGAAGTCTAATCAATCTCTTTGAATTTTGTGGCTGGATGTACATTTTCGGTTTGGTTGCATTGCATTAAACCAATATACAGCAAGCTGACATCTAACTTCTAAGAACAAAGAGCATTCAGTAAACTACTATATGTAATAAATTCTCTCAAAAACTCAAAATGTGTTGACAAAATCCAAACATAATAAAAGATCTGATTTTTTTTTTTACTAAATACCATTTTTACTTCCCTTAAACCCTAACCATCCGAGTTACTATTGATATTTGAGTTGTAATAAATATCAGCTTGCATATAGCAGTCTTAGCCAAAGGACTTGCCTATTGAATCTATAACAGCTAGGGATAAAGATCTACAGAAACAGCTTATTATTGATTTACTCCAATCCTGGGGATTTCCTACTAAACGGCATCAACTTTTCCAGCCCAGTACCTGCGTCAGATTAAGAGGAAATTTCTGTATCTTTAAATTTCCCCTTATCCTGATTGTATCTTTGAAGTAAATGCAGGTTTGCTGGTCTAGTGAAAAACTTACTGGCTTCAATAAATCACCCCTGCTGTTACAAAGCTTTCTAGAGTTTCTGCTTCACAATTCGAAGTTACTTATCACAGTTCATGAGGAAATCCCAAGTTTCACTTCATTAGAGTGCACTGGCACAGAACATGGAATACAGTCAACTGTTACAAGACACACTCAAGAAATGCTGATAACATTACTGCCTGTACTTGTGTACCAGCTGCAATCATGTACACTTGAGGCTTTATTCAATATAACATGGACAGGTGGTAAGATGTATTTTATTCTAGGGAAACAGCTGATTACTTTCTTCTCTTTTAAAACCACCGTAAAAATGGGATTATGCAAAAATTTGATTATTTGTGGACCAGCAATGATAAAGTACTACAATTGGTAGCAGTGGCGGCTGGTGCTCAATTTTTTTTTGGGGGGGGGGCGTAAAAAATAAAAAATAAAAAACAATTGCAGCCTCACTGTGCCCTTCAAATGCAGCTACTGTGCCCATCAATTTCCACCACTGTGCCCATCAATTGCAGCCATTGTGCCCATCAAACGCAGCCACTGTGCCCATCAAACACAGCCACTGTGCCCATCAATTGTCACCACTGTGCCATCAAATGCAGCCACTGTACCCATCAATTATCGCCCATGTGCCTATAAATTGTTGCCACTGTGCCATCAATTGTCGCCACTGTGCTATGCCATCAATTGTCGCCACTGTGCCATCAATTGTTGCCACTGTGCCATGCCATCAAACACAGCCACTGTGCCATGCCATCAAACGCAGCCACTGTGCCATCAATTGTTGCCACAATTCCCATCAATTGTCACCACTGTGCCATGCCATCAAACACAGCCACTGTGCCCATCAATTGTCGCCACTGTGTCCATCAATTGTCGCCACTGTGCCATGCCATCAAATGCAGCCACCATGCCATCAATTGTTGCCACTGTGCCCATCAACTGCAGCCAGTTTGCCCCCTCAAAAACTGCCAGTTTTCCCTGTAAAATACACCAGATTTCCCCCTCAAATACCACCACATCCCCCCCCCCCTGCCCAGCACTTACCTTTCTCTGGTCAGCCATCCTCCCTCCACTGTCCCTCAATGTCTTCTCCCACCTTTGATGACGCTTCAGCCAATCAGGTTACCGGTAACCAGACCAGGTGAATCTTATTGGCTGAGATGCGTGTCATTGTTAACCAGGGAATGCACACCCCATGCGTCCCCTGGTTTACTATTTGGAAGCCGATTACAGCCCACAGACTATAATTGGAAAGCCTATCAAAGTTGTTGGCTCTGATAGACACTTTCAAAGCCAACCAACTGCTGTTATTCAGATGGCCAGCGCTCACCAGGTGTCGGCGACTACATAGATTCATGCAATGCATGAATCTATGTATTGGTCAGTGGTGGTGCAGGAGAGAGGGGGCGGCGCTCCTGTGCCCACTATCGATGCACCGCCACTGATTGGTAGTATGATCTACTAGCCAGGATGTGGTGCAGTGCAGTTAGTACTTTCATCATGGCTATTACTCGCTGACCTTAATAGAAAAACAGAAGGGAGAAACCGATAAAGTGACACTATACGCAGGTAAAAAAATATATATTCTTTTCAAATAAGTATTCTTAAAGCGGAACTACACCCTTTCATACTTTACAGCAAAGGAACCTGCCATCTTAGTCTCTGTTTGATCTAAAGCTGGCATGATGTTGCACATGTGATCAGTTATGACACCAGCCATTCAATGACTTCATAGTTCAATTGAGAGCAAAAGAAAACATGACAGTTATCATTAACGGCATGCCTTGAATTTAAAGTGGAGCTCCAGTCTCCCCCACAAGTTTTTTTTAAAGTTAGCATCCACAAATATAGTAGCTGCTGACTTTTAATATAAGGACACTTACCTGCCCCTAGATCCTTCTCTGTCCTTACCTAAGCCGATTCTTCAATTGGCTTCGGGTCCAGGCACTGGCATCTTGACTAAGGGAAACCGGCAGTAAAGCCTTGCGGCTTCACAGCTAGCTTCCAACTGCACATTTGCAAGCTGCGCTTTGCTGGGACCTGAGATGTAAAGGGAAGGAGGGGTGGGGAACTTCCGCTCAGATCGCCATGGTGCTACCTGTTAATAAAAGGTATCTGCTCCCCACTACCAAAAAAAAAATGGCAAATATAAAGGAGGAGGGGGAGAAGGAGGAAGAACGGAACCTACCCTTATGGCTGAAGTTCCACTTTAACTATTTGGGAAACAGTTAAAGCGGTTGTATACCCTCTTATTTTTTATTTTTTTTACCCCAGTAAGGCAAAAGGCATAATGAGCTAGTATGCACCCTATTATGAAATACTTACCTTAGAATGAGGCATCGGTAACTCATCTGGTCCTCACTAAGGTAGCTGACATGTTGCCTCGGCGTGTCTTCCAGGTATCGCGGCTCCGGCCCTCTGAGTGGCTGTAGCCGCGATGTTGTCACTCCTGTGCATGCATGCCGAAGACTTTCTTCCGGCAAGGTCCGGCGTCTGCCAGGCTTTCAGCCGAGAATCCCCTGTGCGCATGCGCCGCTGCAGTCATCGGCTCATTGCGAGGGGAATATCTCCTAAACCATAAAGGTTTAGGAGATATTTTTTTACCTACAGGTAAGCCTTATTATAGGCTTGCCTGTAGGTAAAAGTAAAAAAAAAAAACTGACTATACAACCACTTTAATCGATGGGTTTAATTCTGATTTAACTATCTACTGTATCTGCAGTACCTGCTGCTGCTCTCAGCCTATTCCAAATGTGTACATTTTTTTCTGTCCTGATCCAATTTCTCATTAGAGGATTGCCATGTTCATTCTCCATGGCCCCTGGTGGACCATAGCCACCCTCTCTTGCACGTTTCCTAGATGGATTATGAACTATGGGTTTGCAATGTGTATAGAGCAGTGTAAATGACTGCAACTAACATGCACTGCTAGTTCTAAATAAATGTAAGTGAGGAGGAAAAGGAGAGCTCCCAGCGGATGTTACAAGAGGGTAAAAAAACACAGTAAATAGCAATTAAATGAAAAATAGATGATTGGTTAAGATTAAGTAGTGGATCTGTATGAATGTTTTTGCAGGATAAGAATATTATTTAGTGTCACTTTCAGCTAACCCTAAACTAATAACATTTTGTTTGAAATTTTCAATTTTAAGAACGTTTGTTCTATTTTCTAATCATTAGTGGGGTCCAATCGGCGTTCGTTCTCGAATGCAGTGACAAGAAAATTTGGAAGGGAAAAATGTAAAATTGCAGACTTCTGGGAAAATCAGTAAGCCAATCACACAAGCAGGAAATTACATTTCTGAAGGGGGGGTCTGTACACCATCTGTGTCCAAAGTGCCTCCAGGTTGTTATATTGCATATTACAGAAAATTACAGAAAAGGAAAGGTAATTTTTAATAACATTCAATTAGAATACGACTTGTGTTGCAATTGTACACACTAAGTTGTTTTTCTATTTGATATTTTACTTCCACAGAAGTGAAGTTATCCAATAATTGAAATAAAAAAAAGAAATTACGTGACCCATGCACCAAACAATAAAATGCCCATGTGCCAAGTTAAACATCATGTCAAAAAGTCCCATGTAAACAAGAAGGACATGCGCCAAACAAAGTGCAGTAAATAAGGATTTAATGAAGTAAATTAGTAAACAGTAAATTGGCTACTCACAAGACAATGAGAGCATAGGCACATAGGGGGTTAATGACTGGTCCGGTGTCACACCTATCGTCCACAGCTGCAAAGGTCCAGGCAGGCTGACTTGGCCAAGTCATGGGAGATGTAAGAGCCCATCCTGGGGAAGCCTAGGAGAAGCAACAGGGGGTCCAGGAGCCGTGTATCCTAGTTAGGACGCGCTGTGCGTTTCAGCATGAAGCGCAATCCGTCGCCGTATGACCGGAAGTGACGTCGAACCTCGGGCCAACCAATGGGATGACGCGTTTCTCAGCATCCGCTGGTTCATCAGATCCATAACGTCCAATAGGAGCGGACGTACTATATATGCAGGGGATTATCGTGATTGGTCAGCGGAGCTTAATAAACAAAGTGCACACAGGAAGTGCTGGGAAATACTGACATAGATAATAAAAGACACTAAAAATATATTAGCAAAATACGGAAGGTAGAGGTATTTTTGCAAAAATTATATAAAATATATAAAAATGTTAAAGATGATATATAAAATTATAAAAATGTATATATATAAATAAATATATATATAAAGGTATATGACAACATTTCTGGAAAAGCTATAACATATATTAAGAATTATTTTAAAATTACTAGAAAAATTACTAAAAAAATACTAAAAAATACCAAAAAAAAACAAAAAAATGCCATAGTCATAGAGACCCAATATAAGATGGATAATAATCGAGCACATAAATTAGGTATGTATATTGGAGATATAAAGTCACCGTACGCATATGCGCAAAGCAAACATAACTGCGTGCGTATGGGTGACTACAGATGACACATCCACAAACCAGGGCAATATATACACATATATTGCCCTGGTTTGTGGATGTGTCATGGTATTTTTTTGTTTGTTTTTTTGGTATTTTTTAGTATTTTTTTAGTAATTTTTCTAGTAATTATTAAGTAATTTTAAAATAATTCTTAATATATGTTATAGCTTTTCCAGAAATGTTGTCATATACCTTTATATATATATTTATTTATATATATACATTTTTATAATTTTATATATCATCTTTAACATTTTTATATATTTTATATAATTTTTGCAAAAATACCTCTACCTTCCGTATTTTGCTAATATATTTTTAGTGTCTTTTATTATCTATGTCAGTATTTCCCAGCACTTCCTGTGTGCACTTTGTTTATTAAGCTCAGCTGACCAATCACGATAATCCCCTGCATATATAGTACGTCCGCTCCTATCGGACGTTATGGATCTGATGAACCAGCGGATGCTGAGAAACGCGTCATCCCATTGGTTGGCCCGAGGTTCGACGTCACTTCCGGTCGTACGGCGACGAATTGCGCTTCATGCTGGAACGCACAGCGCATCCTAACTAGGATACACGGCTCCTGGACCCCCTGTTGCTTCTCCTAGGCTTCCCCAGGATGGGCTCTTACATCTCCCATGACTTGGCCAAGTCAGCCTGCCTGGACCTTTGCAGCTGTGGACGATAGGTGTGACACCGGACCAGTCATTAACCCCCTATGTGCCTATGCTCTCATTGTCTTGTGAGTAGCCAATTTACTGTTTACTAATTTACTTCATTAAATCCTTATTTACTGCACTTAGTTTGGCGCATGTCCTTCTTGTTTACATATACCTTTTAGAGTCTGCTTCTGCTTCAGGATTGTGCTGCCACTAGTGTTGTTGGACTAACACTGAACTTTTGGGACTTTTTTGACCATATTTGTATGGTCACTCATTGGACTATCATTATATGGTCATTTATTTATCCATTTGTTTATTTTCCTTTGATCATTTTCCTCTGATATTGACATGGACCTTATGATTTATTAACTATTAATTGTATTATTGATTTTCTGATTGCACTTTTTAGTCGTGCGCCATCTACCTATATTTTTTAATGTCAAAAAGTCCCATACTGTCATTATATGCATGGGTAGGTATTATTAGAATCCCTCCCCAGTTCACTAAGGCTGGCTTTTTATCAATCACGGTTTTAACAGTGTCCTTTAACAACAGTCGTGTCCAGTAAATAAAGTTGCCTTTTTATATTGTATGCACAATTAAAATTGGTAATAGTGGTTGGATAGATCTAAATACTGTACGGAAAATTAAATTCTTATTTCAGGCATGCCTTGGATTTTCTGGCATACATTCGGAATGGGCTACATTTCAAAGTATACTCGACATGTATATGCTTTAGCCTGTGCCTGCTCGTTTGCGCATGGTAAATAAATTCTAGGAGCTTGTTTGTTTAAGATTGATGCGCTGGTGTGTGTGCATATGCTTTAATGAATCAACCTCACCGTGTTGGTTTTTACTTTATTTAAATATAACTTGCATATTATTTTAAATAAACTGAAAATATGATGATAAACATAATAATCAATAATCACAACAACGCCAAATAATACAAATAATAATAATAGCAACAAAAATAATAATAATGCATGTCATATTATTATTTTGTTAAGGTAACCAACCCAAACATAACTTCAAAGCAATACTAAAATATTTTAAACACAATACAGGTATTTTCTGCAAGGATCCATCAACGTATCAAGTATTGCTAGTGACACTTTGACAGTTTTCTTTTTTCTTTTCATGCCATCAGTCTCTTATTTTCATACCATTGCTGCTTGACCTACTCAGAGGTCACTCACCTTGACATAGACTGTTCACTTCCTTGTGTAGTGCATTTCTTAAATCATGTGGAATATGATAGTGCATGCTACCACCTGTTACTGTGTTCATAAAAGGATATAGATACAAGATAGGAAACCATTACTGAAAGAAAAAAAAAAGAAAAAAATCACTTGCATCCTTCTAGGTTTGTGGGTTTGACAGCGAGTAAAGTAGCTTTACAATTGTACATAAAATGATATATATATATATACAGTATATATATATATATATATATATATATATATGTATATATATGTATGAATATATATATGAATATATATATATATATATATATATATATATATATATATATATATTAATATATATACATTATATGTGTGTGTGTGTATATAAATAAGTTTCCTCAATTGTGTGCATACACACATATACTGTATATATATATATATATATATATATATATATATATATATATATATATATATATATATATATATATATATATATATATATACATTATATGTATGTGTGTGTGTGTATATATATATATATATATATATATATATATAAGTTTTCTCAAATGTGTACATACACACATTTACTGTATATACAGGTATATATATACACAGTATATGTGTGTACATGCAAATTGAGGAAACATACCATATATGATTGTTGCACTTTTTTTTGCTCTTTTTACAAATCAAACACAATTGCTTTCAAAATGCAGTTCTTCACAACTATATTTCCCCCCTCTATAAACTGTCATTTGTCAGTGGCTGGAAAATGTAAGGGAGTAAGGCAGGCCATACATGGTTTCCCCATCAACACAGACAGTGCTGACAGGGACATCCCTCCTGCTGAGAGCATTAGTTTGCTCCCAGCGGGGGGGGGGCTGCCAGGAGAAGACAGTGATTGTCGTAAGACAATCCACAGGCTGGATCGATTGATCAACTTGGTACATTCAGACTGCCCATTAACGGTTTGAATCTTGGCCAGGTCCTGATGGCCAGGCTGAGATTCGAAGCGTGTATGGCAGGAATTAAAGGGTAAATTCACTTATTTGGAAAAAAAAATGCAAATAAAAGATGTAATATAGCATGTACATGTGCTTCACAGACCATATGGTAAATTAATGTTATTAAAAATTACCTTTCCTTTTAAAACTGCAGCTCTTTAATTGTTTGTATAATTCAGTATGGCAACCCGGAGGCATTCCGTACACAGTTAGTCCAATCACAGCAGATCACATGACAGTTGTAAACAATTAATGGCTTCCTTTCATGCCAGCTATTGTTGCAATTTTGTTTTTAGCTGTGACTGGTCACAGTGATCACATAGTACAGGCAGGGCCAATTACAGCCCATCTGTACCATGTGATTAGCTGTGGCCATATGTGTGAGCAGGGTGTGTGCCGGATGTGCCTGGGCACACCCTAATCTCCCCGCACAGCGCAGATTCCCCCTGCTGATATTTCACCAAAGCCCACCAATGGGGCTCCTGAATTTTTTTTTTAAATAAATAAAGTTGGTGACACCAACCTCTTCCCTACTGACTCTACTGACACCCTCCACTGCCCTACTGTTTTTTTATTTTATTTATTATAATATATATATATATATATATATATATATATATATATATATATATATACTGTATATTTATTTATTAAGCATACATACATACACACACACAAGTGAATGCGTGTTTGAGCTTTGGGTTGCACACCCTAATGCAAAAGGGTGCACACACATATGGCTGTGGCCAAGCAAAGCTAATCACAATAAAACAAACTGAATCAATCAATTTCATTTAGTAAAATGCTTGCTTATAACAATGAAATTTACTGCTAAAAGCAATGATAATGCGTGCAAAAAAAAAAAAAAAAACACTTCCCCTGAGTAGTATAATCTTACTATGGTGACATTATATTGCTCTGGTCACAGTGGGGTTAATTTACTAAAGGTAGAGAGGGCAAAATTAGTCACAATTCTACAGAGAAACCAATCAGCTTCCATGTTTTATTGCTAAATTAAACAAGCTGAGGTTAGAAGCTGATTTGTTTCTCCGCAGAATTGCGACTAATTTCCCCCTCTCCAGATTTAGTAAACAAACCTCAGTGTGTTAAAAAAAAAAAATCTTAGAAAAATGTTTTAATAAATATTTTTCTTTAAATTGAAGAAAATGTATTAAATTATTTTTTTCCCACTGTCATCAGTCAGTGTCCCCAATCACTGCCACACCAGTTATATGATGACACTGTACTACACCTGTGACAGAATGTAAAAAAACTAAATTGAGATTTTGTTTTTATTTACTTCTTCATTTTCTAAAAAAATTATCACAAAAAATTATAACTTCAAAAAACTCTCCATGCCTCTTACTAAATACCCTGGACTGTCTACTTTCCAAAAAGGGGTAATTTGGGGGATATCTGTACTGTCCAGACATTTTTGGGCCATCAGTGCATCAGGATTGATAGATTTTCAGATATATACCATAGTTTGTGGACTATAACTTTCCTACAGACTAAATAATATACAATGATTTTGGTTATTTTCACTGAAGAAATGTAGCAGAATACATTTTGGCCTAAATTTATGAAAAACAATTATTTTTTTGCAAAATTGTAAAACAGAAACAAGGATAAGCACCTTTTATTTGTTTATTTCGCAAATAATAAAAAAAAAAAACACCAAAAGAAAGCTCTATTTGTGTGAACAAGATGATAAAAAGTTTGATTGGGTACAGTGTTGCAAGACCGCGCAATTGTCATTCAAATTGTGACAGCGCTGAAAGCTGAAAATTTGCCTGGGCAGGAAGGGGGTAAAAGTGCCTGGTTAACCACTTAAGCCCCATTTTGCTGGTCAATGAACGGGCCACTTTTTGCGATTCGGCACTGCGTCGCTTTAACTGACAATTGCGCGGTCGTGCGACATGGCTCCCGAACAAATTTTTTTTCTACAAATAGAGCTTTATTTTGGTGGTATTTGATCACATCTGCGGTTTTTATTTTTTGCGCTATAAACAAAAGTAGAGCGACAATTTTGAAAATAAATCAATATTTTTTTACTTTTTGCTATAATAAATATTTTATTAGGCTGATAGTAAAAAAAATTGCAATAAGCGTTTATTGATTGGTTTGCGCAAAAGTTATAGGGTCTACAAAATAGGGGATAGTTTTATGGCATTTTTATTAATAGTTTTTTTTTTACTAGTAATGGCAGTGATCTGCAATTTTTATCGGTACTGCGACCTTATGGCAGACACTTCGGACACTTTGACACATTTTTGGGACCATTGGCATTTTTATAGCGATCAGTGCTATAAAAATGCATTGATTACTGTAAAAATGCCACTGGCAGGGAAGGGGTTAACACTAGGGGGCGATCAAGGGCTTAATTATGTTCCCTCATTTTGTTCTAGCTGAAGGGGGGTGGGACTGACTAGGGGAAATTACAGATCGCTGTTCATACATTGTTTACATACACAGTTCCTGATTCTCGCTCTATGACGAGCGATCGCGGGTGCCCGGCGGTGATCCCGTCTGCCCCATCAGCACTGGGGGCGAGCAGGGATTGCGCACACGCCCCTAGTGGCCAAAGAGCAACATCACGTAATATAACTTGATTTTGTGCAGCGGAGCCAACCTGCCGCAGTAAAACTGCGGTGGGAGGTCGGCAAGTGGTTAATTTGCATTATATTTAACAGACAAAAAAAAATTCAGTTCTGAGCATAATAAATAGGTTCAGAAAACATATACAAAAACACTATTATTTTCCATTAACCGCAAAATCACGTGCCTGTACGTAACTCCTCTGATTGGCTTTGGGGCATGCGTGTGTGCGCCACCGGAGCCCTGCTGTGGACACAGCAGGAGCCAATCAACGGGTCCAGTGGCTGCAATGGCCACTGGGATTCGGCAATCGTTCACAGTAGAGGCAGAATGGTGGTCTGTGAGGGAGGAAGATGGAGATCTTGTGTTTCTGCTAAGCAGAAACACGGACCTCTGTTTTCCTCCAGTCAGAGCATTTCCTCCACAGTTAGAGAGCACTCCCTAGGATCACACCTAACCCTTTGATGCTAATCCCTTCCCTGCCAGTGTCATTTATACAGTGACAGTGATTTTTTTTTAGCACTGATCACTGTATTGGTGTCACTGGTCCCCAAAAATTGTCACTTAGTGTCAGATTTGTCCACCAAAATGTTGCAGTCCTGCTAAAAAACGCTGATTGCCGCCATTACTAGTAAAAACAATACAAAATAAATAAAAGTCCTGAAATCTATCCCATAGTTTGTAGACCCTTTAACTTTTACGGTAACCAATAAATATACGCTTAATAGGATGTTTTTTTAACAAAAACATGTAGCAGAATACATATGGTCTAAATTAATGAAGACATTTTTTTTTTTTTTTTTTATAATTGGATGTGTTTTATAGCAGAAAGTAAAAAATATTGTGTTTTTTTTTTATTCAAAAATGTCCGGCCATTTTTTTGTTTAAAGTGCAAAAAATTAAAACCACAGAAGTGATCAAATACCATCAAAAGAAAGCTCTATTTGTGGGGAAAAAAGGACATACATTTTATTTAGTTACAGTGTCGCACAACCACGCAATTGTCAGTTAAAGCAACCCAGTGCCGTATCGCAAAAAAATAAATAAAAGCTTGGTCAGGGAGGGGGTAAAACCTTTTGGAGCTGAAGTGGTTAATATATCAGTGCTCAGGAGAAGCCACTTCAGTTATGTATTTGGAAATCCATTTCTTTGTTGTAGTTTCGTATAGCAGCCACTCTTGCCAGACAGTCAGTATCATGGATATGGATACAGAGTAAAGTTATTAGGACAAATTGTGCACAAGTCCATCTGGTCTTTCAGGCTTCGCTGTTTAGAAAATTATGCAAACCAGATGCAGTTTTTGGAAATGGGTTATTGAGTTGTATTCAAGTATGGGGAACTTTTTGAGTTTTAACCCTTTTGTGACCAAAAGTCAAAAAGCCTAAAAGCCCAGATCAAATTTATCAGTACACATAGATTCACTTGATAATAACTCTTTGCCTACCTGAATACTTTTTGCAATGTTTTTCTTTTTCTTGTTTTTTACATTTAATAGCCTTTAATCATTTTTTTTACAAACAGTAATGCACATTTCTAAATGAACCTTAGGTTCAAACTTAGTAAACCTGGCTATACACAAGTAGAATTTTAACTAGAAATTTGTACTAAAATTCTTAGTAAAACGTGTACGAAAAAATTCTCATAAAGTTCTCAGCACATTTGAATGCCGTTCCAAGATAGTTCAAGATTTTGTTTGCTGGTAACATTCAATTTTGGAATAAAAGGACCAAATGAAAATAATATACACTATTAGAAATACCTACATTCGAGAAACAAATTCTCTAAGAATGGAGACATTTTAAGTTGTACAGAGTTGGGGGCATAATTAGTTTACATATATTACTAGTCCCTTTTATTTTATTTTTATTTTTTATTTTTTACTTTGGATAGCACAGAGGATGATTTAATCGCCTGTCTGGATTTTCTAGTAATAGAGTGCTTTAATGTTCAGGCATATATAAAACAGGAACAGGAGCTGGAACGAAGTTGTACAGAGTACAGAAAGTATTACATGTAACAACTGTAAATAGTGAAACACACACAGGGCAGAGGTATGAATGCCACTTTTGTGTCAATATTAAAATACAAGACAACAATTTAAAGAATGATATCACAAAACTGTACTATGGATTTTAATGACATTGCATAATCCTTGATCCACACAGGAGGCCTTCCAATTCTTTGACTATGTCTAGATGGTTCAGATTCCCGGTTTGCAGTTTTATTGTTATCAGTAGGAATAGAAAAATGTCTTCATCCAATGAAACTTCTAAAAAGTCCTGACTAAGATGACTGGCATTCCATATGTGTCCATCAGAAAGTTTATGCATGTAGCCTAGCCAGGAGACACTGTGCAGCATTGCTGCTGTGGAACTGTTCTCTTCTAGTGTTCAACTGGACTCTGTGTTGTCATATCCTGAATATAGTGTGACTGAGTTCTAAGAGCATAGAAAAGTATCTTTGGACATGTACTCAACTGAGGCCTCGTACACACGACCGAGGAACTCATTGTAAATGAAACATCGTTTTCCTCGATGAGTTCCTTGTTAGGCTTGTTGAGAATCTTGACAAGCTGTCTTTGCGTATACACTGTCAAGACAAAATCTCGTCATTCTCAAATGCGGTGGCAATCAACCCGCACTGCCACTCACCCCAACTCTCCCAGTGAGTTGTATAGACTCTCAATGTCTAATGCTACCAATATGGTGTTAATGGGGAGGGTTATACCTTCCAAAGTTTTTAACAGGTCGATGGTATCTTTTACATAGGAACTTAAAGACGTTACATGAGGAGATAAGTAACTATCGATCAATGAGCTTGCATTTTCAGTCAGGCCTGCACATCCCGAAATGATGGGTCGGCACTATAAAGGGGAAGTTTGATTCCACTGGCACAACCCTTGGGGCTGCTTTTGCTAATCTCATGTTACTGTGTGTTAGTAAAAGTTTGGTAAGAGACGATTCACGCTTTTCAGTCTGTTAAAGCGTGACAAATGTGCTATCTCCATTAAAAACGCTACTTTTACCGAAGGTGCGCTCCCGTCTCATACTTTATTCTGAGCATGTGCGGGTTTGTAAACATACACACGAATGTGTTTCTCCTTGTAAACCAGCCTGACGAGAAACACGACGAGGAAATTCAGACTCCTGACGAGGAAAAAGAGAACTTGTTCTCTTTTTTTCTCGCCGAGTTTCACATCAGTTTTCTCGACGAAAAACATACACACGACCGTTTTCCTCAGCAAAACAGCTCTGCCACCAAGTTTCTTGATGGATTCTGTCAAGGAAAACGGTCATGTGTACGAGGCCTCAGTCAAGATTTGCACTTAGCTGGACAGTTTTGAACTACCAATAGCAGCCGGCTGGGGAAGAAGAACAGGAGAGGTGATAAAAGGAATGCATGAAAGGGGTTGTAAAGGTTTGTTTTTTATTTTCTAAATAGGTTACTTTAAGCTAGTGCATTGTTGGTTCACTTACCTTTTCCTTCAATTTCCCTTCTAAATGTTTTTCTTTGTCTTAATTTCTCACTTCCTGTTCCTCCTCAGTAAGGTGTTCAGTAAGCTGTTCTAAATGACTTTCCACCGCTCGGATGATGGTGGAAAGCTTACTGAGGAGAAACAGGAAGTGAGGAATTCAAACAAATAAAAAAAGCTACAGCTGAAAAACGCTACTGCAAAAACACTAAAAAACTCACTCAACAGCTTTCTACAGCTAACGCACTGTTTTTTTTATGGCGTCCAGTGTGCATGAGGCACAATATATATAAAGAGCTCCACAGCCCAGTGCCCCTGGAAGACGTGATTTTTCACGAAACTAGTCAGACGGAATGAGCGGCGCACTGACGTCACCCTCCTGGACTGCTTGGATTCCCCAGACGGACTGGTCTGTCTGCTTGTGTCCGGCCGGCACAGCAGACTTCAGACTTTCTGTATACTGAAAAATTGTAAGTTTTTAGTGTGTATGTTTTTATACTATTAAAGTTAAAAAGGTTTTACACCATCGAGGCAATTTTTGCTTTTATTACATACTCATGCGATTTGGTATTCACTGATTTGGAATCTCGAGATGAGGATACGATCCCTATCAGGCTGTGTGTGTTAAATCAAATCCAGCAATTCTTTACATCTATATGCCATTTGGGGTCCCCCATAACTAAGGGACCACCAGGATCTGATAAGCAGATCTGTGTGCTCTGTCGGTGGAGGATTTTGGTGGATGGGTTGTCACTCTCATTTGTGATTTAATCTGAATATACCAACTTTTTTTCACATGGGTGGAGGAAGATTTCTTTTTGTTTTTTGTTTCATTGATGCAATCTTTTCCCTTTTGTATTAACTTAATACATGGACTTTTTGTATGTAATTTATGTTTTTTTTCAAATGCTATATTTCACTACTGACACATGAGGATTGTCAATTTTGTAATTCACTATAGTATATAACGTTATTGGTTTATATTTTTTTCACCAATTTTTGTGCGACTTTTTCATTTTTAGATTTTTTTAGATTTTCCTTTACCTTAGTGCAGTCCTCCTTCATTTACCTCATCCTTCAATTTTGCTATTAAATGTCCTTATTTCTTCAGAGAAATCCTCACTTCCTGTTCTGCTGTCTGTAACTCCACACAGTAATGTGAGGCTTTCTTCCTGGTGTGGAGTGTCGTGCTCGCCCCCTCCCTTGGACTACAGGAGACTCAGGACGCCCACTAACACACAGCTCCTTTCTCTATCTGCAACGTAGAGAGCGTCCTGACTCTCCCGTAGTCCAAGGGAGGGGGCGAGCACGACACTCCACAACAGGGGGAAAGCCTTACAGACAGAAGAACAGGAAGTGAGGATTTTTCAGAAGAAATAAGGACATTTAAAAGCAAAATCGAAGGATGAGGTAAGTGAAGGAGGACTGCACTAAGGTAAAGGAAGCTATTTAGGAAAAAAATTGTACCTTTACAACCCCTTAAAAAAAAGTTTTGGGTGGAGATACATTTTAATGAGCTGATCAGTTTACTTCAAGGACTAGGAGAGGATAGTTCAGGTTGGTACAGACTTTGCGAAAAACCATAACATCTGTCAATCACATACAGTATATTCCCTAACTGATGTTCAAGTAAAGACAGGTTCACAGAGCTTACCGACACTCCGTTTCTGTAAACTTTCAAATCAACAGCTTAATGTTAAAGAAAACTGTAATACATAATTAAACATCCATGTACAACAATACACAGATGGCTAATGTAGAATAAACCCATCACAAACACCACCAACTGCTCTTTTTCACTGCAGCCCTAAATGGTATGTGTCATGTAAGTATGTTCCTGTTGACCTTAATTAACCACTTGTACAGTGAGCGTACATGTTGTCTACCTGAAATAATTTAAGACAAGTACGATAAATTATTCAGCAGCCAACATTCCACATATGCCATTACTTAAAAATGCATTTTGTACAGCTTCACTTTACCAGTTTTCGGTAAAAAAGACAGCCTATGTTAGATTTATCAGCAGCATTTTTTTAGTTTGTTTTCTTATGACTTGATGGTTAAACATATCAAAGTCTCTAGTGAATTTTCTTTGTTGTCCTCTGCTATGTAAAGTACTTACTGTACACTGTATGTAGTGCAGTGTAGGATTTCAAAGCGAAGTGCAAAGTATTGAGTAACTTCTTGGCAAGTGATTCCCCATTAGAAATAATGGGCCGTGCTGACTATGAGTCACTGATGTGCTTTTTGTGTGATTTCTCATGAAATGAATTCCACTAAGCATTGAAAATTTAAAGCAAAGTTAATTAAACAGTTTTTTTTTACTACTGGAATCAGCTGACAAATCATGGTTGTTTAAGATAGTGATTCAGGATGTTTATTTAGGCTGGTTTGCAGTAAATACATGTGGGCTCTGTTATGGAAAGCATTTTTTTGCCAGCTAAAAGGAAATGGATGATGCAAAAAAAAAAAAAATGATCTATCTACTGTACGTAAAGAGAATCTGTCACTTTATCTATAAGGGCAAAGTGACAGATTCTCTTGACAGGCCAACCCTGCACCTTCATCGATGCTCAATTGTCTCATACTACCCTGATGTATTCTGGGAGAACTGACTCAAATCCATGTGTAAGCTTCATGTTGGCCTGTCCCAGAGCTTACACACGGTTATTGACCTCTACCATACTAGACCATAGAGATTGGCCTGAGCACTGCATCCTGGGAGCAAGGGAACAGGATCATATGCTCCCCCATATCCAGAGAAAGCTGTTTTTTTTCTGAGAATGCTGGCAGACAGGTGGAGCATAGGCAGGGGCGTTGCTAGGTGTCAAACAGACCAGGGGCTTCAGCCCGAAGGCCGGAGGTGGCACTGTGAGGGGACCCGGGGTTGTCATTTTGCGGGTGTTTTTCGCAGGGAGGTGGCATTGTGTGACAGGAGGTAAGCCAACTTGCTGCTTTCTGCCTGGCCTACCAGTGCTGCGCATCAATGATAGGCACTAAAACTCACCTACCTGACACACTGACTATTACACCAACCTCACCTACTTGTACACTGATGGGCATAAGAGACATACACTGACCTCATCACCTACCTACACCTGACATACAAACACTACACTGACCTGGCTAAGTAAATATAAACTTCCAATTACATTTTTCTCATGAGTAGTATATAGCAGTCTTGTGACTTCTATCAGTGTCTGGGTAAAGTTTGTAGGAGGAGTTTTCTACTCTGACAGTCCTATAAGGCTGTATGACTTCTGACCCTCTGTCTTGACAGTTCTGATTGGCCCTGTGGTGATCGCAGGCACCTTCCCAAGAATAAAAAAATCTTTCTAACAATACACACAAAACTGAGCATCTGCAGAGTGACTCCATAGGCTCTGTTTTATAAAAAGATGGATTGGGGACAGTGGAAGGGGAGGATCAGAAAACACATGGTCAAACAGCCTTTTTACACAATGCAGGGGATTAACACCTTTAGGTTCCACGGTGCTTTTACTTTTGTGGGTTTAGTAACACTATAAAATTAAAATTAATTTAAAAATAATTCAAATTCAATTTAAAAAAAATATATATACTACAACATAGAAGTTTCCTCTCCTCCTTGCTTATCCTTGGGCACAGGCTGGAGTTTCTTTTCCTTCTCCCCACGCTTTCCCCTCTCCTCTTCCAGTGATAAGTTGCTAACGGAACAATTGTGGATGTGTGCGGAGAGAAGCAGTGCAATATCTATCTGGGCATCCAAACACCCATATGGTGAAGATACAGTATCAATGTGCCTGCATTTTTTTATTTGTAAGGTGAGAGTCACCATGGTTCAATACTACAATTAAGAAATGATCTCATCAGGAATTTGGAAACACTGGAGCATTGACCCTCTCATTTATTATATGGGACATTAATCTATTAATTGCATATACGAATACCATCTTTACATTATTGAACAATCTTTACACTGTGAATACTGGTGCAATTTGTGGCACTACTAGCACACTCTTTTTGCAGTTTTTTGCACTGATTCTACAGATAGTGTGTCCGTTTACATTTGCACAGCAGCACTTTTTATTGGAGCACTTCAGATTTCCTCCTGGTGTCCAGTGGTGAAGGTTAAATCCCCAGTATGTTCCTCGATGGTGATTAAAAGAAATATAAATAAAATAATATTAATACAAGTGGTGTAGTGAAAACTGTGCAGTAACACAATACCCAGAAGTATTGTGTTACTGCACAGTTTTCACTACACCACTTGTATTAATATTATTTTATTTATATTTCTTTTAATCACCATCGAGGAACATACTGGGGATTTAGCCTTCACCACTGGACACCAGGAGGAAATCCGATCAGATAAGTGGAAGACATTCATCCACCCCCTGTCAGTGCAAACAGAGAGCCGAGAGCTGTTCGTTTAAAGAGTAATTTTTTGTTTCAGAACATTTGTAAAATCATTTTCTGTACTGTAGCCTCCTTGTACCTGCAGTGCTCGGGTGTCCTTCTCTCCTGTCACACTGCCTGGCTGGCCGCAGGCGCAACGGTCCACCTCCTCATCAGACTCCAGCATGACTGTGACGTCACGATTGGCGCGATTTGTCTCCCGTTCTGAAAGGGCCAGCCGCCAGCCGTGCATGACGTGACGCGTCATCACGTCCCGGCCGCGAATCGCGATAGCCCATTGGTCCACTGTGATGTCCATCATAACAGCGCAGCGCGCGCCTTTGATGGACAGCTCACTGGCCAATCCTGGGATCACAGGGTTTGAGCTGGCTCCAGAAGGCGGACCTGCTGCAATGGCGCTCGCCGAGCAGATCAGTCCCGGCGCTCACTCGGGGCTAATAATTCAAACCTGCGGCCATGAGACTCGGGGCTTTTCACAGGCACATTCGGGGCTTCAGCCTACCTAGCCAGGGCCTAACGACGCCTCTGAGCATAGGTGAATAACAGGGAATATGAGTATCAGTGGATGGGAAAGTTGCCTGTCCATAAAACCTGTCATTTTCTTTAAATGGGCAAATTTAATTTTTTTTTTTAAAAGGAATATTTGAAAACAGAATAATTCAAGGCCAACTTCATCTTTTCCTGAAAATAGCCCATGCAGTGCAGAGGCCCCAGGGCCACCATCAGGAATTTTAGGGGCCCCTTACACAGCTTCAGGCATGGGCCCCCTGGAGCAGATTGAGAAGCAGGGGGAAGTGTCGCAAGTTGAGAATCGGGGGTGTCGCAAGTTAAGAGTGGGGGGGCATCGCAAATTAAGAAGCTGGGGGGTGCTGCCACCCGCAAATTAAGGTCGGGGGGCTTTGGGTGCTGACGAACAAGCAAAAAGATGGATGCCACCCGGGCCCCTTAGAGGTGGGGGGGCTTTGGGTATTGACGAACAAAAGAAAGGGTGGTGCCATCCGGGCCCCTGGGGACCACTGGGCCCCTTACAGGTGTACTGCCTGTACTCCCCCTGATGGCGGCCCTGGGAGGCCCCAGTAGATATTAACAAACTGTACAGCTTTTTAAAACGTTTACTCATTTTAATGTCTTAGTCCTCTTTCACACTTATACGACTTGTCTCACGATTTTGGACTGTAAAATCGTATGACAAGTCATTCCCCATTATTTTCAATGACTACCATTCATACTGGCATGACTTTAAGTTGTGCTTACTTCAAAGTAGTCCTTGCACTACTTTGGTCCGATTTTGATGCCACTTACACAGGCATTCATTGAAATCGCGGCCGCGTATCACGGCAAAATCGTGGTAAAATCGCGGCCGCTAAATCGCGGTAAAATCGCGCAACTTTGAAGTCGTACAAGTGTGAAAGGGGGCTTACCTGTAGTTAGCAGTTACTACATCTTGACTTAATACTAAGATGAAAACTATTGGACATTTCCTATCATTACAACAGGCATCAAAATCAATGCTTTTCATGTCAAACCAACAAGGTATAGAATGGAAATGGCTAACTGGGAATATTTTGGCCAGGTTTTAGGGGTTTAACAACAGGGGTTGCAATTGCAAGCTGGTCCTATGCTCCAGGTGGCCCGTGCGGCCCCTCTGTACACCTAGATCGGAGAAGGAGCTCGGGTTAGGTGGCAGCATATAGAGGAACCAATGCCCTCCACTTTCCCCCTGCAGCTGCTGAATGCTCGCTTCTCCTCCTCTGCCTCCTGCAGGCATTCAGGGCTGCAGGAGGAAAATGGGGGGATCGGTTCCTCTACATGCTTAAGTCAGTGCCATCCCTCTAATCCGGCTTCTTTCTGCTCCCCCCAGGCTCCTGTGCTCTCCCCTTGCCCTCCTCCTCCCTTCGCTCACCAGCTGCTGCAGCAGAAACCACATATACGTCTTCATCTCGTTCTAGCTTTTAGTCAGAATGGGACACCAGAATGGTTTTAATAAGAATGCAGCCATATAGGATGCAGCCCCTGAGGTTACCCTTATACTTTGTGAGGTACCCCCAAAATCTCTGGCTGAGAGTAACTGAATAAAATCCATGATTTCTAATGTCATTCTTGGGCCAAGTTTTTCCTTTAAACATTTTGCAAAGAATTTCTTCTTTTGTGATTAGCTGCAACACTTTTGTGTATGCTACAATGAATTCTGGATAACAATAAACATTTTCCTCACAACTATCCAAAGCAGATGTGGGAAAATGTGCAAAAAAGCTATTTTAACATGCAAAACGTAAAGGATGAATCGCTAGGAAGTAGCATATCGTTAATTGGAAGAGTATATTTCGGTACATATCAAAATAGCACATGACAAGCCACACCCAAAGTAACCAGTATCCAAGCTTATTGGAGCGTATATCACTTCCTCTAGTAAAACCATCTTTCTGCAATGATAAAAAACAAAAGTGGCAGCCCTGCCAATCTCAGTGCTATTGATATAACTTAGGCCGCGTACACATGACCGTTTTCCTCAACAGAATCCATCAAGAAACTTGGTGGCAGAGCTTTTTTGCAGAGAAAAGTGGTCGTGTGTATGTTTTTCATCGAGAAAACTGTTGTGGTACTCGATGAGAAAAAAAGAGAGCAAGTTCTCTTTTTCCTCGTCGGGAGTCTTAATTTCCTTGTCGTGTTCCTCGTCGGGCTGGTTTTCGACAAGAAACACGTTTGTGTGTATGCTTAGAAACCCGCACATGCTCAGAAGGGTGGCGCCAGTGGAATCAAACTTCCCCTTTATAGTTCCCTTGTACGTGTTGTACGTCACCGGGTTTGAGAATGACAAGATTTGGTCTTGACTGTGTGTACACAAAGAAAGCTTGTCAAGATTCTCGACAAGCCTGACAAGGAACTCGTCGAGGAAAACGATGTTTCATTTCCAACAAGTTCCTCGGTCGTGTACGAGGCCTGAGCCTAATACACTCTCTACCTCCTTGTCCATCAGGATGTGACCCTAAGTGCCAGGTTTCAGATAAAATATGCACTTCTTTGAAAGATTCTTATAACTAAGCCTGCAATGTGCCATTTTAAAAATATCCTGGACTACCATTTGTAGGTCAGAACTTACAAGAGGTAATAGGTCCACATCTTAGTACATCTAATGAATCTGAATAGAATCAAATCACATGATAGCTATAAAGGAAGAAAGTACACTGGGTCCTCCTTGCCCTTGTTTCCGGGGTTGTGGGCAGGTGGTAACAATATACCATAGATTTGGATGTGTCCTAAGGTCTGGATAAGAGTTCAAGCCCGGATCTGTTTGATGACCATGATAAATATCATTACAAAACCCCAGGGTCACGCTACTTAATGAATCTATTGAAGGGGTGCCCAGATTACTCAGACCTTGATATATTTTATGTTTTTAGCAGCTAAAGTTGCCATTGCAGCCACTTGGAAGAGTACAGTAGTACATGTTGTGGTGATAAAAAGGAAACTAATGTGGATAATGATTCATGAAAAGATGGTTAACATTTTATGAGACACTTCTTTAAGAGATTCTGGAACCCATGTATAAGTTATATACAATGCCCTTTTTAATAGCTCATGCTGTGGCCGCTGGGTCTGGTGCTTGAAAGGGTTGTAGTTCTTCATCTTCTCTTTTCCTTCTTTTTCTTCTCCTTTGATGGTACAATGATTTTTAAGTGATCATGATAGGTCGTATGGTGTTATGATGGTCATGCCTACTATACTTTTCTGTCTTGATTGGCTCCAACCTACTTGACTTTATTTGTTGATCCAGAACACTCACTCCACATTTCTATACTATCTTTGGTTAATACATGATTATAGAGTTCGACCTATACATGTTTATTGCATTCCCCTTTTTGTATATTACTTGAATTTACCATCAAGGTTTACCTCTGTATTGTTATCCTATTTTAAAACATTAATAAATAAAAACATTGAAACAGATATGAAGGAAGTAAAAGTGCATATATATCCTTTTTCTTCCTGGTTTTCAGGGAGAGGTGCATGCTGGGCGATTTTTAGGCACAGTAATGCCCAGAGACTCCTGGGAAATGAGTGTCATTATTTCCCAGGAGGCAATGGAGTCTTAGGACAGGAAGTTGAAACACCTAGGACCAGAAACTAGGCAGATTTCGTTACAGCCAGATATAAGTGAGTCATTTTTATTTATTTTTTTACATTAAAGGCAAGCTGTTAATAGAAAGGTCATTTTTAGGATGGAACTCCGCTTTAACTGCTCTTAGTTATCTTATTTACTTATAAAATATAGTGCCAAGAAGTATTTCAAAGCACTTACGAACATTGAAACAGTCACTTCAGTTCTTACCCCCACCCCAAACGCTAACAATCCAATGCCCCCACTTCAATCCTGCAAGTCTACCTAACTGAATAAAATATGGTATTTCTCTATTTCTCATACAAAGTAATGTTTGAGAGAAAAGTTGCCTACAAACATTAGACGTCATCCAGATTTGCATGCAAGACCTATAGCACCCGTTTATTCTTTCTATGGAAAGATTTTGCTACAGACATGCAATTTTGTATTAGGAAAACATTTGTGCCTAAAAAGTAGGTGTGTGGGTGTCAACCTGTCTTAGGGAAAACAGTGGAGATTGATCAGGAAATCCATTCCTTCCACCAAGTAGGCTTAGCTAGGAAGAAAAGGCCAGGGTCATAGAGGTGTGTGCAAGCATATACGATCCCCCAATCATACTGTAATTGGCTGGATTGGACAAACATTTTCTGAACTTTGTAGGCACCAGACTGCCAGTTAACATTTTCCTGTTTTTTGTTTTTTTTTAAAGGTTTTGCTATTTGCTTATATGTATACTGCTACAGGAATGGCAAATGTACCGCTTAGTAAACTGGATCTGATAAATCTGATTGTTATGGAGACGGAAGAGCTTTGAAAAAGATAGTTCTGATAACAAGTGTCAGAGGAAAGATGAGCTAAGCAGAGACATAAAGCAAAAATTTACTTTCATTGTTTGAAAGGAGTGGTCGGTTCAATTGCACAAAGGACTCAGCGACTTGCGTTAACTGTATATTGTCAACTAATGTGCATGCATGCCTAATGATATATCTATGCCAGAGGGTCTAGCCTTTCTAAGTCACATTCAAGACCCCTGGTTTCCTTATGAATTTGTAATAACGTTTATTTAAATACTATGTATATTTATTTGATAAAAATATATATTATGTATTTTGCAATTTTAAAAATATGAATAATAAATGGCTATCAAATACATATTATACAACATTATAATCGAAGATGGAACTAAAAAAAGCAACAGACCAGTATCTAAGTCATAAACCTAAAGATTGGGAAGGCTGTGCTTTTTGGATAGCTACTGTACGTATGTAAAAGGCATTCTTATGATTCCATAACGGGAAATGCTGGCGTGAAGGGTTCAATCTATGCACAGATTACAAGGAAAAACATTTTTTTTTTTTAATTTCTCTGATGACTATTGGTGTGCTTCGAAGTTACCCTCTATTTTCCTGATCATTAGGCATTTGCGTAGATATTATTTGAGTAGCATTGAAAATACAACTATTCTGGCATTCAGTTTGCCATGTGCCCATGGCTGGATAAAACTTGTCTGAACCACCATTATATGACATGTTTATCAGGATAAATTGCGTGACGCAGACAGCTGGCCTTTTTATTTTAACTGTATAAATTATCAGAATCTTTTAGATAAATATGAAGACATCAGATCAATGAATAAGCAGTTGTTAGCTATTAATGTGAACATGTGGACTTACTGTATACTTAAATGTTCAAGAGGAGCATTGGCCAATCCAATCATAAATACAGGCATACCCTGCTTTTAAGTACACAATGGGGTGTATTTACTTAAGCTGGAAATCGCAATATCAGGCTCACTTCTGCATGGAAACCAATGATCTTCTAACTCCAGCTTGTTCAATTAAGCTTGGTAATAAAACCTGGAAGCTCATTGGTTTCTGTGCAGAAGTGAGCCTTATTTTGCGCTTTCCAGCTTTAGTAAATAAACCCCATTGTGTACTTAAAAGTGGGGTAAGCCTGTACTTACCTTCATTTGAGATCACATGATCAAATTACTTTTGGTTATAGGAAAAACAATAGCGGAACCTGTAGCACTATTTGGTCCAGTAAACGTAAGTATTTCCTCCATTAAGTGTTTTTATTTTTGTCAATTCCAGCAAAACTACGGTATTATCACAGCACTATCTGAGTGCAGGTCTACTTTAAACTGAATGTTATTGGGTAAGCACAGACTTGCATTTCATATAAAGTATGATGCATTGGCAGAAGATAATGCTGGCCATATATGGATCAAATTCCAGCCAATTCCCTCTGAAACTGACAAAATTTGTTCTTGTGTATGGACCTCTTGGCACCACCTGGATTGACAAAAATTTAATTTTTAATTTACCTTTTGTTAAAGGAGTTGAGAAGCAAATTTATGGCTGAAGAGCCCAGAGTCCAATCAGATGGAGGTACTGTTCAGGTATTTTGACAACTGTGGGTGCTAGCTGTCAAAATACAATAGCTACCACTGCAGATGTGTCCACACTAGGATTTTTTTTTAATGAAGACCAAATAAGTCCCAAGCAATCCAGTACAGAAATTGTAGCAACAATTACCAATTTTCACACAAAAATATAATGTATGGCTTTTTTATGGTGTATGTGTAGCCAAAACTTTAGCGTTGGATAGAGTAGGGTATAGTTAAAACCCCATATCAGTTTTGTTTTTTTGTTTTCTCTGTCCTATTAGGGAGATTTGCCTTTACTTCCTGTGCAAGAGCATATGAAATGAAATCTCTACAAAATTAAGGGAATTACCCTCTTAAAACCTGCCATGGACAGTTTGAATCACGACCATTAGTGACCGACTAAGATTCAAACTATATATGGGCAGGCTGATTCATCAACTTGGGTACAACCAGCTTGTCGGATTATTCATGTGATTATTGCCAGCAGCTATAGTCTATGCATTCTCCCCCCAGGAGAACCCAATAGGGCTGCTGGGGGGGATTCTCCCATCAATGCTGACTCTGTTGATTTGGGAATGAAATGATTTAGGAAAGAAAATCTATGGCTGGCTTTCACCAACACAATGCTAACATCATCAATATATAGAAGCCTTGAAAACTCTTTTTACCTAGTAAACAATAATCCCTACTATTCTTAACATAGCAACAAATAAATCTAGCCACACAGAGTACAGTCCCTGTTCAACCTTCTTTAGATTTTTCATTAACCTCCCTGGCGGTATTCCAGAGTCAGGCTCGGGGTGAATTTTAAATTTTTACACACCAAAAGTGGTAACCCAGAGCCAGACTTGGGATCGCATTGCAGGATGCATGGAAAGTTACTTACCTTATTTTTGGATCCTGGTGACTGCCGAGTGCCTAGCTCCATTCCCAGCGGCGTGACCCACGGGGTGGAGTTCGGCGCCGAATTCAAAAAAATGTAATCACAGTATAGATACAGTATACTGTAATCTTACAGATTACAGTACTGTATCAAACAATTAGACATCCCCTTTGTCCCTGGTGATTTGTCCAATGTCCTGCATGCAGTTTTATATAATAAAAACTGTTCTTTCTGCCAGTAAACTGGAGATTGTCCATAGCAACCAAAAAGTGTCTGTTAACGTTAAAAGTGGTTCTAGCAGCTAGAAAACAGCGATAATAAATTAAAATCACTTGCAGTATTGAGCGACAATGATTTGTGGGAAAATTCATCATCAAACACTGAAAGTAATGACAGCGACAATTCTGCAACTGAGCAAATTTCAGTGTTTTTGATTTGATTACATTATTTAATTATTTTTATTATAATTACATTATTATTTGTTGTAATTATTTATAGCTATTTATTATATTATAATTTATGATTTTGTGTTTCAAACTTTATCATACCCAAGATGTCTACTAGACTCTTGTTTGAACAGATTTAAGTGAGTTATTCCTAGGAATTACAGGCCTACAATATAAAAGGATAATGGAGAGGCTCCCCGGTGGGGCTTTTAGGCAGCAATGTCAAAAAAGTAGGATAATGGTTGCTATATGAAGGTAGTAATTATTTATTAACAAAAAGCTAAGATATCACAATTAATAAAATTGCATGTAAAAACAAGTACAATGGTATAAAATCTCATTCCATGGTGCAATAGACATAAACATTACACATATTACTATATTGCATATTGTTGCGCAGTGTTGTTACCCGACGCGTTTCGACCAGTTGGGGTCTCTTCAGGGGGATAATTATTTCTAAAAAGTATATTACATAAGTGTAAAGTTAATAGAATGAATAACAAATCTAAGACGAGCATGTCAGCATACATCACATAGATTCTATCATGGAGATATATTTACCGCTAAATCATGGAATTAAGGATATTCAAAGCCGCTGGATAGTCCGGGGGGACCCACAGGATGTCCCCACCTTTCCCATGGTGATAAGTCCACCCACGGTGGCTTACAAGGAGCCTCATTAACAACACCCTCTCGGTGGGGGAGGAGCCAGCACCTGCAAAGAACACCTATAGTAGTCATGGTTAGTTAGGGAAGATTCTGTAAGTTAATTCTAAGCAAACCTACAAAGATAGTGGTTAGATTATATATGTGTGTTAAGAAGTATATGGGCAGAAGGCAACTGTAAGTTGCCAATGTATATAGTGATAATCAAGGCATTCTTAGGCGTTCCAAGAGGTTAGCTAACCAGCAAAGGGTAATAAATGATTGGGATGGTCACATAGTATAATATGTGCTAGAGTGTGTGAGTATGTTGTAAAATAATAGGATTAGTAGGAAAGTGCGGTGTTGGTGCATATAAAGGACTACCAAATAGGATAGTCAAATAATAGATGAAATAATGTGAATTATAAAATGTTAATAGAGTGGATGAAATAAAATAAAAAAGGGATAACAATGTAGAAGCAAAAGACATGTGTCCCCAATTGTAGAATTGGGATGAAATAATTGTGTAATCAAGGGATGAACTACTAAGTGTCAATTAGAGAGAATGTAAAGGGTGTGAATATTACCTGATGTAGGGATTTGTTTCCGTAGATTAGGTGTAATAAGTAGCCAAATGCCAAATTTCCATGCAAAATAATGTTACCGCTTTCAGCACCAAAAATCTGAAAGAATCATACTGCCAGGGAGGTTAATAATGTACTGCAATGTCTTTAGCCGGGCATAGATGGAAACACTGCTTGCAGGAAAGAAAATCACTTGATTCAGCCATGAACACAGTCAATGTTGATGGGGGAATCCCACCCATGCTGCCATTGTGTTCTCCCGGTGGAGGGGTGGCGGGAGCACATTGTTTTTTGCTAAATCAACTGAGATTCAAACCATCCATGTCTAGGTATACTAAATCAATCAATTACATATTTAATCAATAAGGTTGGCTCTACATAGTTGTTGATAATCTACAGGAGGTTATACAATCAGCAACACGTATGACCAGCTTAACACAGTACATTAAAATGTATTGCAGATGTGGTCTATGAAGTCTGTCTATATAGCTTGACTAATGTACTTCTAACTCCTTCATGTGCTGTAATCGTTTTGTTTTATAACTTAAACAAAACTTGATTTATGTGTAGAAAGAACATCAGTTTGAGGACATTGTCACTTTACAAAATATTTTCAACATTCTCGAAGTATGATTAAATTAGAAACTGTCAACAGAAGCAAAAGCAGCCGCATCAAAGCAAAAATTCACATCGATGGTATTTAGGCAACTCCACCCATTGACAATCCATCCAATATTTCTCTTTTGCTGTCAAAGAAAATACAACAACACCTTACTCATATTTTAAGGTTCCTGAAATATTTCCACATAAGACCAACATAAAATTGACCTACACACACTGTTCTGTAGAAACTATGTTCTAAAAGTTGTGCAAATATTTCACAGTTGTAACTAATATTTTCTTTTTTTTTACTGCTGGTCTAAATGAGTGAAACAGGTGTCTGTTTTAACACTATAATTATGGAAACATTATCAGTTGTTAAACTATGAACCAAAGATCCATGGTTTATTTAACCACTTCATTACTGGGCACCTAAACCCCCTTCATGCCCAGACCAATTTTCAGCTTTCACCGCTGACGCATTTTGAATGACAATTGTGCGATCATACAACACTGTACCCAAATTATATTTTTATCATTTTTTTTCCCACAAATAGAGCTTTCTTTTGGTTGTATTTGATCATCTCTGCGATTTCAATTTTTTGCGCTATAAACAAAAAAAAACAGAAAATTTGGAAAAAAAAACACAATATTTTTTACTTTTTGTTATAATAATATCCCAATTTTTTTTCCTCGGTTTAGGCCAAAAAGTATTCTTCTACATATTTTTGTTAAAAAAATCGCAATAAGCGTATGTTGATTGGTTTGCGCAAAAGTTATAGCGCCTACAAAATAGGGGATAGATTTATTATTTATTTTAAATTTTTTTATTTTTTACTAGTAATGGCGGCGATCTGCGTTTTTTTTTTGTCAGGTCTGCGATATTGCAACGGACATCTCGGACACTTTTGACACAAATTTGGGACCATTCACATTTATACAGCGATTAGTGCTATAAAAATGCACTAATTACTGTATAAATGTGACTGGCAGGGAATGGGTTAAAACTAGGGGGTGAGGAAGGGGTTAAATGTATTCCCCTGCTGTGTTGGGGGAGGGGACTGACTGGGGGAGGTGACTGATGCTGTGTCCCTATGTACAAGGGACACAGATCGGTCTCCTCTCTCCCTGACAGGACGTGGAGCTCTGTGTTTACACAGAGACAGTGGCGTATCTAGGGCATGGCAGCCATGGCAAGTGCCATGGGCACCAAGGAGAGGGGGGTGGCAAAAAGCCACCCCTGCATGAAAAAAAAAAACACCCGTCCTCCCACGGCTGCCTCCCGCATTAATCTCCTGGCGCTGTGGCCGCCCTGTTGGAGCGCGGCGCCGGCATAGCATTTGCTAATATTTAATCTTCTGCCTGTGGAGGGGAGTAACAGGTGCCCCCATGACAGCCGATGATTGGCCAGACCGGATCCACAGATTCTCCACAGTTCCGCCTACCCTATCATCTTATCCCCAGAGCAAGGAATGGGACGTGAGCTGAGGAGAAGAGAGGATAGATGGAGAACCCCCGGCCCCAGCAGCAGCACCAAGGATAGCAGCCAGGTACTCCTTGATCCTCATCATCATATTCATGTGTGGCAACTGCCAACCAGAAGCAAGCAGCAAAATATAATGCTCAGTGGATTAAATAAATATGCATAGCCATATCATAAATAATCTGTAATAAAGTGATTTGTGAACAGCTGTTGCACAAATCACTTTATTACACTTTATTAATGATATCTATGGCTATGCATATTTATAATTTATTTATTCCATATTAAGCACTATATTTGATGCCTGGCACACACACACAATCGCACATGATGATGACTTAAAACTTTTAGGTCATCATATGCGATTGCTCCCCCCAAAAACTTTCAGCACCAGACGCCAGTGGTCCCCAGTGTCCCTCTTTGTCCCCGCCATGTCCCTGGTTATCTGAAAGATGGGTTTCAAATGTTTTGACAGGGCGCAGTTTCAGTGCTTGCCATAGGCGCCATTTTCACTATATATGCCTCTGCACACAGAGCTCCACATCCCTGCTGTCACCGCCGATCGTGGGCACCTGGCAGACATTGCGGCCGCCAGGTACACGCATCGACTTCTCAGCGATGTGCCAGCACAGTGTTTACCCGCTGCGCGCCCCCCAGCGGCGAGCGGGTAATGCACATAAAAAGACGTCCAATGACGTCCACTCGGCACTTGGGAGCCGCGCTGTGGACGTCTTTTGTCTATAGCGTGGATCTCAAGTGGTTAAAAAATGTAGTTGGGGCTGTTCAAGTAAATCTTCGTAAATAAGGTGTTCACTTTGAATACCTAATACCCATTTTTTTCAATTCCCTTTTTTGGGTAAACACAGGTTCAAATGATTTAGTAACATTCACTTGCATTGTGAACCTACTGCTCCCTAAAAAAGGGAACATTTACTTTGCTAAGTGAACAGCCTCTACCCCTGTAACGACACCCCGCTTTCATACACGGGGTGTCGTTACAATCCCTTTGCTAAATAATTCCCTATTGTTTATTCTTATGATTATTTTTAATTATTTTGAGTTATTTAGAGAGACATGGAATTTCACCCTGAAATCAGGTTGTCAATTTTAATGCCGTTCATACCTTAGCAGGGCCATCATAACCCCCCACACACACACTTCACCACCCAAACATACTGTACATTTTATATATACAGTAAATATAAAACTAATAACCAACATCTGCCAAGTATTTAAATACACACCTATACAGAAATTTAAATGTTTGACATTTGCTGTTCAACAGGTTGTTCTGAGTTAACTGTCATCCTATTTTCTCAAATATGTTACATATTTTCTCACAAAACATTTTACATAATTATTCAAACCTCCTCAACATTAATGAGTTTATGAAAATTATAGACAGCAGCCCTTCAACAGATAGCATGGGAAGTCCAATTGTAAACCAATTGTAAAGCATCCCGAGAAGCTAGTATTTCTTCATCTTAAATGTTTCTAAAATCATCTTAAAGCGGTAGTAAACCCGCACATAAAAAAAAAAAAACAGGAAAAAAAAAAAAAACCCTGCAAGGCAAAGGCTTAATGAGCTAGGTAATACTTACCTCAGGCCGCGTACACACGACCCAGAACCTCGACGGGCAGAACACATCGTTCCGCCCGTCGAGGTTCTCTCCCGGCCGTCGAATTCGGCGACCCGCCCGTCGGGAATGGCAACCAGCCATTCTTCCAGGCGGGCCGTCGAGAAAAAAGAGAGCGTGCTCTCTTTTTCGGCTCGACGAGCTTCCCGACGGGAAGCTCGCCGAGACCGTACACACGGCCGAGGTCCTCGCTGGAATGTGCATTCCAGCGAGGTTCTCGCTGATTTTCAGCGAGAACCTCGGCCGTGTGTACGGGGCCTCAGAACGAAGCCCCCGTATCAGAGCCCGGTCCACGCCGAGGGAGCTGACATCTTGCCCTCGGCGTGTCATCCGGGTTCGCGGCTCCGGTGCTGTGAGTGGTCGTACCCGCGATGACGTCACTCTCGCACATGCGCGCATGCGTTTTCTTCCCAGCAAGGTCTGCCAACGCTGCCGGACCTTAAGCTGGGGCATTCAGAGCGCATACACCACTGACATCCGTGGCTGCTTGCATAGGGAATATCTCCTAAACCATACAGGTGTAAGAGATATTAATTTTACCTACAGGTAACCCTTATTATAGGCTTACCTGTAGGTAAAAGTGTAAAATTTGGGTATACAACCGCTTTAACATTGAAAGGATTCTTTACTCCTCTCCCTTCTTGAACTTCATTCCCAAAACATTGTAGAGATGGCTTAATAAGAACTTTTTGGGGTATGGATGATTTCTCAGCTTGTAAAGGCACCCAACCCCTTCAACTATACTTTAGCTTTAAGTGAATAGTATCTACTCCTTTAGCTACTGTAGGTCTTCATAGTCATCATTAGTAAATCTTGATGTAGTAATATCAAAGCTATTTTGATGTATTGTAAACAAATGATTGTAAGCCTCATCTTGGACAAAGAGAATAAATTCTAGTTCTGCATGAACAGTTATTTTCATGGCTAAGTAGTAAAATGTTGATCCGCTATCAAAAAATATTTTTCTTGCTCTGTTTCTGTTGTCTTGTTCCCTCACACAAAGAATGGACAATATCTAGAATCGTAGATATCACACCATGCTTGTAATTGTACGTAATTGTATCATTCAAACTCTCTTTTTGTGATAAATCTAGATTTTCCTAGCTTGTGATGGAAAATATAAGTTATATGAAGACAGGAGGCGAGTATCTTATGCATACCAGCATATTTTACAACTTTTCTTTAATAACTTGTAAAGATTTTTTCCCCCAATAAACTACAACTCCCAGCAGCCCCGGTATCTGTAGCCACACCCAGGTCAGTGGCCTCTATATAATGGACTGCCTGTAACCGATCCTCCTCTTTCTTGATGCGATAACACCCGATACTGGAGCACCACAATCTCGGAGAAACGTAGCGTTCTGCTGTACCTCAGGCCGGCCGGCCGACATCTGACAATTCCAGGTCCGGAAATTGACCGCCAACTGTGCCCCAACGGGGGTTTCAGGAAACTGCATCCCAACGAGGATTTTTCAGGAAACTTCGTCCCAACAGGGGACAGGAACCCAGCGGATCTTTAAACCGGATCATCCAGAATCAGGATCCAAAACAGCGTTCAGTAACCTGCGAAAGATCAGAGATATACGTAATAGGGTGGGTCGGGAGGGAAGATACTCGCCTCCTGTCTTCATATAACTTATATTTTCCGTCACAAGCTAGGAAAATCTAAATTTATATATCAGACAGGAGGCTCATATCTTATGCAAGTTCAAAGCTAGCATTTAATTACACAGACATAACAATCATAAAACAAATCAGAATACAGTCGTAGCACTAAGATAGGACCGACATGGATACATGGTCCTGAGGTCTGAAGTAGAAATGACGGAAGGTGGTCTCTGAAGACCAGTCCGCCGCCACCAGGAGATCAGATAGAGAGCCTCCTGACGTGACCACCTTAGTAGCCATAGCTCCCCTGGCGGAGTGAGCCCCGAAGAGGGTAACATCGATCCCCGCCATCTCCATGGCGATTCGTACCCAGCGCGCCAGAGTGGCGGACGAGACGGGGTGATGTGGTTTGACGTAAGACACCAGAAGCTGTGACGAGTCTGGGGAACGCAAGTTAGCGGTCTGTGATTCGTATGCCTGCAGGCAACGAACGACGCAGAGGAGTGGGTGTGCAGGAAAAAACGGGTAAAAGACCGATTGAATACCGGTCTTAGTCCTGCGTACTAGAGTAAATTTGACTCCCTGCGGCGAAAATTGACGCCTAGAGATGTCCAGGGCCTTGACGTCTGACACTCTCTTGACGGAGACCAGGCATAAGAGGACTGTCATTTTTATGGAAAGTAGTCTTAATGGAAGATCGGAGTTGTCCTCCCATCTGGCGAACATATCAAGCACCCTGGATACATCCCAGGTTGCCTGGTATCTAGTCCGTGGGGGACGTTGAAACTTCACGCCTCTCAAGAGTCGGCATACCAGAGGATGCTTGCCCACTGGCAAAGAGTCCACGAGGCAGTGATATGCCGAGATAGCTGACTGATAGACATTAATGGAACTGAACGATTTACCGGATTCAAATGAATCCGCCAAGTAGTTCACTATTAGCGCTACAGGGGCTTGTACGGGATCAACCTGTCGTTGATCACACCAACGCACCCAGAGCCTCCAGGCTGATCGATATGCCGATCTAGTCCCGGGGGCCCAGGCCAGGGCGAGGAGATACCGAGCTGACTGTGAAAGGACGATATCTTGGTCCGGGAACCCGAAACCAACCACGCCAGGAGAGGCAAGTTGTTCTCTAGAACCAGGGGGTGAAGACCCCTGTTCGGGTTGGTGAGGAAAGTGGGGAATTAGCCTGGGAAGATCCACGGTCATTTCCAGCAGAAGGGGAAACCACGGTGGGGTCGGCCACCATGGTGTGATCAGCACCACGGTCGCTTTCAGAGTGGTTATTCGTAGGAGAAGCCTGGGGATTATCTGAAAGGGAGGAAACGCATAATGCGTGCCCTCCGGCCAAGGCTGGCGGAGAGCGTCCACCGCATATGCCTCCGGATCCGGCCTCCAGCTGAAGAAGCGGGGCAGTTGGTGGTTGAGGCGAGAAGCGAAGAGATCTATAGATAGAGGCCCCCAGAGCCGCTGCAACTGGAGAAACACAGAACGATCCAGTCTCCAGTCGCTGGAGTCGCGGAGATAGCGAGAGTTCCAGTCGGCTACCGAATTGGAGACTCCCGGAATGTATTCCTCAATTAGACAGAAATGCCAGAATTCCTTCGCGATATTCGCTAGTATTTTGGACTTGGTGCCACCCAGGCGGTTGACATATTGCACAGCCGCCACGTTGTCCATGCGAAACAATATACAACATGTGGATGTACGCGGCATTAAGCTCCTGACAGCGAATAAGGCTGCCAAGAGTTCCAATGCATTGATATGGAGTGTGGCTTCCTCGGTTGACCACGTCCCTCCTGTGGAGGATGTGCCGCACCGGGCGCCCCATCCCTGGCGACTGGCGTCTGATTCTATGACGACGTCCGGACTGGGATTGAAGATGGTTTTCCCGTTCCACTCGACGGCGTGACGGAGCCACCACTTCAGTTCCTCGGTAGACTCTTGGCAGAGGGGAACCTCGTCCGAATACCTGAGGCCCTGCCGCAGGTGCATGATCTTGAGCCTCTGGAGGGCTCTGTAATGCAGCGGAGACGGGAAGATGGCTTGAATGGACGCTGCCAGGAGGCCCACTAGGCGTGCTAGTGAGCGGAGGGATAGGCAAACTTTCCGTAATGCTGCCCGGATCTCTTTGCGGATCGAGGCAAGTTTGGATTTGGGGAGGCTGACGGTGGACTGAACGGTGTTCACCGTAAAAGCCCAAGAATTCCAGCTGTTGAGAAGGGACCAAAATGGATTTCTCTTGGTTGATAATGAAGCCCAATCTTTGTAACAAAGATATTGTCCACGACATGTGGAGATGGGCTTGATTTTTGGAATAAGCCATGATGAGGATGTCGTCTAGGTAAACGACCAGACGTACCCCCCTGCTTCTCAGTGCCGCCACCACTGGTTTCATGAGTTTGGTGAAACACCAGGGGGCGGACGATAGGCCGAATGGGAGGCAGGTAAATTGCCACATCCTGCTCTTCCACAGGAATCGGAGGAGGTGTTGTGATTCCGGGTGTATAGGGACCGTGAGGTAGGTGTCCTTTAGATCCACCTTCACGAGCCAGTCCCCTGGGTGGAGGAGGTCTCGGAGGAAGTGAATTCCCTCCATTTTGAAGTGTCGGTATTCGACATACTGGTTCAGGTCTCTGAGATTTATAACTGGACGGTAACCTCCTCCTTTCTTGCGGACCAGGAACAGGTTGGTTATGAAGCCTGGGGAGGAGGGGTCCACCTCTAAAACTGCCCATTTGTTCAGGAGATCTTGTAATTCATTGTCTATGAGGACAACGTTTTGGTTTGCGAACCGGATAGGAGGAGGAACTATATTGAGTGTGGGCAGAGATTGAATTTCTATAGCAAACCCCGCAACCGTGTGTAGGACCCACGCGTTTGCCGTAATCGCAGACCAGGCGTGGGTAAAATACCTCAGGCGTCCCCCCACAGGAATGTGGTTGAAAGGAGTGTAAGGCGTACTCACCAGTAGTAGGTCGGGATCGGGGGAACCGCGTCCACCACGGCCTTGCCATGGTCTGCCTTGGGGAGGGAAGAAGGGCACAGGTTGTGCCCCAGGGACGGTATAGGATGGAGCCTGATACTGGTACTGGGCCGGGGGCCTGCCTTGTGGCCTGTAGAAGGGGGTACGGCCGGCAGAACGGCCCTTATTTCTGCCGGCCCTGATAAAAACCTTAGGAGCTCCAGTTTTTCTCAGAGAGTTTTGTGCTTTGTCGAGACTGGTGAAAAGTCCCACGAATTTGTTGATGTCTCTGATCAACGTGTCGCCGAACAACATGCCGTCGGCCGACGGTCCAGGCTCAGACTCCGCCAAATGTGACAGTTGGGGGTCTAGGCGCATGAGTATAGAGCGGCGCCTCTCTACTGAACATGCAGTGTTGGCGGTGCCTTCTAGGCATATCACCCTCTGTGCCCAACCTCTTAATTGTTGGAGGTCTACTGGTTGCTCGGATGCCGCAGCCTGTTCAGATTTAGAATCTTTGTTAAGGGGCCCATTAGGTCCAGGACGCGGTCTTGGATAGACCCGAAAGAGCGTTCTATGCCCTTCTTTTGGAACTTCCCCGATTTCAAGAGGTATTTAATCAATACGGGGTCCACCTCTGGGGTAGCCATGACCTTTTTGGGGATGAAGGGTCTGGGGCATTCTGCCCTGAGCTTGTTGCGGTTTGTCCTATCTAGGGACTTTCTGGCCCATAGTTTCACATACTGGGAAACGTGTGGCAATGGGGTCCATTCCCCAGAACGCGGATGGCTGATCGCGTCGGGGTGGAAGAAAGGTTCTCCTAGGGCGTCCAGGAGAATTTCGCCCTGCGTGGAAGGGGTGGCGGTTGTGGCAAGCGCCGTATCCTCAGCATCATCAACATACGAATCAGACTCCGAGACGTCCGAGCCCTCCGAGAGGTCAGCCGAGTCCTCCTCTGAGGAGTCCACATAGGAGTCTGGCTTGGCCCTTCTATTGGTCTTATACCCCTTATGTTGAGTCTCCCTGGGGTCCAGGGGTCGAGAATTGTCAACCATATGCTGGGGTTGGTGGCTCGTGGCAGGAGCTACCTGAAGCAAATTGTTTCCTTCCCCTGCCGGGGAGTCATGTACGCCAGGGTATATTTCCTCTTATGTGAGGCTTTCCCCTTCTTTATAGGCGGTTCGCCGCACTGAGGCGCCAGTAACAGTGGGGCCATAGGTTGCTGAAGCCTGGAAGATGAGGCGGCAGAAGACAGGGCAGCTTGGATGGACAGGTTTATAATGTCTCTAATCTGGGAGGTATTCAGGGTCTGGGCTGATTCCATAGTGGAGCTCTCCCCTCTGGGGGGTACTGGAGTGAGCTGCTCGGACATTGTACCCAGCAGTGTATCTACTTTGGAATGAATCCAAGTTCAGTTGGGCCTTAGGAAGACTCTATTAGTCCTGAGGTGATTCGATAGTTAAGGGGAGAAAACGGAATAAATCCCGTCTCCTGTATTAGAAATGATGGCACAGTACCTAGCAGGCTCCCTCCTTCCCACCGCCAGCGCTGGAACTGACGCTGCGGTGGGAGGAAGGAGAACACAAGCCTCTGAAAGAGACTGAAATCCCCTGGTTTGATAGGCCGTTTCCCTAGCGTCCAGCGCTGACGTAGGGAGGAAGCGAGGACGCGATGGGAAGGGAGGGATGTGAGGGGGGGAGGCCTCGCCCCCCCGCCCGCGCGCGGGAAGACGAGGAGAAGAAGGGGGGAGGAGGATAAGATGGTGGCGGTGTAAGGAGCGAACGGTCGACAGAACGGCCTATTTGGAAAGAGTGTCGAATGTGGAGAAGGGGGAGGGAGGGGTTGGCTCCCGTGGAACGGCGTCAGCACAGAGTACAGACAGATTGAGACACCTAGACACAAACAGATGACACAGGACAAGTGAGGAATGAGAAAAAAGGAAAACTGTTCTGGGGAAACAAGACTAGTCAGTGAGGAAAACGACAGAGCAGTGACACATAACACAGAACAATCACTTATCTTGCCATGAGCAGAAAGAAAGAGGAGGATCGGTTACAGGCAGTCCATTATATAGAGGCCACTGACCTGGGTGTGGCTACAGATACCGGGGCTGCTGGGAGTTGTAGTTTATTGGGGGAAAAAATCTTTACATTAAAAGTTATTAAAGAAAAGTTGTAAAATATGCTGCTATGGGCATTAATAAAGAAAGATTAATGCTTAAGATATGAGCCTCCTGTCTGATATATAATTGCTAATTGGACATTAGCTCTAGCAACCATTACAAATGTGGTAAAACATTCTCAGCTTGTTAAAATGTCAATAAAAGTATTGAAAGAAAAAAAGAGACGGCAAAGTAGGGCATTTAACACAAGTTAACACATTACTTGGACAGCTCTTTTGTGTCCTGTATAAATCTAACTTTGTGAGGCCCAAATGCAAGTCTTACTGTAAATACAAGTGACTGTGTGGTTGTGTATGATGGCATCATGTGGAGGGCAGTTAACAAGTACTGCTACACCCTGCAGGAGGTACGGAAGCTTTGAGAGACTGTTATTTAGCTACCACACTAATAACCAATCTACCAGGGTGGCGAGAAAGCTTTAACAAAGCACAGATGCTAGCTTTAGTAACAATAGTTAAAGGGAGGATAAGCATAAGATTTGACTTGGCACACCCCATAGTAATACTTTGCCAAAGGGTGCCATAGAACCTTAAAGTACCCATATTGCTGGCAAGCTGTTATTCGGGAGAAACAGAAGTTATCAGCTTAAAAAATCCAAATTGTTGATATTTGTCCCTGATTAGGGGGAGGTTCGGATTCGTTGCTACCATGGGTTTAGGGCGAATCCTGCAAGGCTGAACGTCTCTTGTAAAAAAATTGTAGAAAAAAAAAGCATTTTAACCTCCCTGGCGGTCTTCACGTGTGTGGCACGGGGTGAGATTTTTAAGCTAATATCGGTAACCCCGTGCCACACACGCGCTTACCTCGCTGGATGCAGAAAAAGTTTACTTACCTTTTCTCTGCGATCCAGCGATGAATCCCCGCAGTACTCGGCGGGCGGATGTCCGCCTGATGCTGTGTGTTCCGCCGATTCCCTTCCCTGCGAGCGTCGCGACGTAGGGGGGGGAACGGCGCCAAATTCAAAAATGTAAACAAACACTATACATACAGTACACTGTAATCTTATAGATTACAGTACTGTATGTAAAAAATACACACCCCCCATGTCCCTAGTGGTCTGCCCTGTACACTACATGTCCTTTTATATAATAAAAACTGTTCTTTCTCCCTGCAAACTGTAGATTGCCCATAGCAACCAAAAGTGTCCCTTTATGGCAAAAATTGTTTTAGAGCAGCTAAAAAACAGCGATAATAAATCAGAATCACTTGCAGAATTTAGCGATAGCGATTTATGGGGAAATTCGTCATAAAAAAAAAAAAAAAATGACAGCAAAAATTCTGCAACTGAGCAAATTTCAGTGATTTTGATTTGATTACATTATTGAATAATTTTTACTATAATTATATTATCATTTGTGATCATTTTTTATAATTATTTATTATATTATAATTTTTAATTAAAAAAAAAAAAAAAATCATACCCGGGATGCCTATTAGACTCTTGTTTGAATAGATTTAAGTGAGTTATTCCTAAGAATTACAGGCCTACAGTATAAAACGCCAAATTCCCTTGCAAATAATGGTACCGCTTTTAGCACCTAAAATCTTAAAGAATCATACCGCCAGGGAGGTTAAAGCATAATTAACTGAATTGGCTATGGCTATGGCCAGCAGGCTTAGAAGGGACAAGAAAGGGCTGTTAAACTAACCCCAAACTAACCCCAAAATTATAATTGTGGGGTCACAAAGCAGTCATAATATCAGTGAATTGGATGTTCTTGTAGGAAATGATAGGGACAGCTGACAAACTGCGTAGGGATAGATTGGGTCAGTTAGAAAAGTATACTGGTACTTTAATTCTGATTTCAAACTCTTTGGGCATTTGAGTCTTTTATTTTGTAGTTGAATTGAAGTCAGTGGTCAATTTTAGCAGATGTCCCATTGATAGCAAACTTTTTGAGACTTTATTGGTTTTAAGTTTATGTTGATAAGGCCTTTGGTTTAGGCTAAACTGCTTTTTATATATTTTGTGACATAATAAAAGGTCTGGTGTCACCCCCAACATCACCTCCATCCCAAATTCAATACTTATATACATAGGGTTCGCCCTGGGACTTTGAGTGAGGTGAGTATGGTTAGCCAAAAAACATATCATGATTGTATAAAAAGTAGATTTATTACAATTTATTGCGCATATAAAACACAAGAGAAAAGAATGCAGGCCGAAATATGCATACGATGTGAAAAGAAGCTTGGAAACATACAGTACCTCTCTAATTTGGATGCAGTTGTTTGCATCACTACTTACCTTTACACCTACCGTATATATATACTTGAGTATAAGCCGATCCGAATATAAGCCAAGGCACCTAATTTTACCACAAAAACTGGGAAAACTTATTGACTCAAGTATAAGCCTAGGGCAGGGGTGTCAAACTCAATTTCATTGTGGGCCGCATCAGCATTTATTGCACCCAAAAGGGCCTGTTGTATCTGTAAGATTAGATGTCCAGCACATCCCCTCCCCTTACATTGGATGTCAAGAGCCCCCCCACCTTTAGAAGTTGAGTCCCCCACTCTCCCTTACATCACAGTGCACCCCCCCCTTTCATTATGCTGCTGCTGGTAAGAAGCTGAATGCATTGCTTGAAAGCAGAAAATAAGGGTCTGGAGGAGAAACAGAGGAAGGCTGGAGCTGTCCTGCAGCTGTAGGAGAGGTGTGAGGGCCACATGAAATGGCCTGGAGGGCCGGATTCGGCCCGCGGGCCTTGTGTTTGACACCTGTGGCCTAGGGTGTCCATATGCATGCCTCACTGTGCCTCACTTTGCCTCACTCTGTCCATGTGCATGACTTACTGTGTCCATGCCTCACTGTGCCCATACCTAACTGTGTCCATGCTTCACTGTGCCCATGCCTCACCTTGCCCATGCCTCACTGTGTCCATGGCTCGCTGTGTCCATGGCTCACTGTGCCCATGCCTCACTGTGCCCATGCCTCACTATGCCCATGCCTCAATATGCCCATGTCTCACTGTGTCCATGATTAGACTGAAGTTTAACAAAGTCACCGGAGAAATTACAGTTTAACATAGGAGTCTATAAAAGGGGTGCCCGGCTGTAGGTCCTCCGGACAACAAACTTTGCACACTTGTAGAGGAAGAGTGGGGCTAAATGTGTGTCACATTTGGGGTCCAGGGGACCTACGGCCAGCCAGTAACAGGTCCCCAAAGTCCGGGAGATCAGGCGCTAAAAGGTGACTCGAGTATAAGCCGAGGGGGGTATTTTCAGCACAAAAAAAATGTGCTAAAAAACTTGGCTTATACTCGAGTATATATGATATTTGGGAATTATATCCTTATGTTGTTTTTGTGTTTTTTCCCCACTCTCCTCACAGTTTTCACTCCAAGGTGCCTCTACACTCGCCCCCCTGGGAATCTCTGGTGCAGTATCTATTACATGCAGGATTTTATGTATACATGTTCTGAGTAGTATTACCTGTTCAGTAAATTTTCAAAGTTTGAGGCTGCAAAAAAGATACAATTATGGTATCTATGACCAGTTTTTGTTACATAATTGCAGACTTGCCATTTTCTTCCATTCTCCTGAAGAAGTAAGTTGCGTCCTGTGAAATACATTAAGGAAATCAACTCCCTTGGATACTCCCTACAGTGTTAAATAGTTCTCTCCAAGGATAGCAGGTTATGCTTGTTTAACATTATCACATGTGTATGTATGATGTGAACATCTATAAACGCAAGATGTCAAGGGTGCCTTGGTATCCTGAAAGGAGTTATTTGCTCATGTTATATGCTCCTAGGAAGGAGTTATATGCCTCTGTTCTAAACGTGACAAGGCATTTTAACAGATATATGAATGCGAGTTGTGCTTTTAACTTTTGTACTAGTAAATATTGTATATTGTAGGTTTACATTGTCTAATCCTAAGGCACCTAAAAAGTCCACTTTTAAAAAAAATACAATATTAAAAAATTCAACAATTTCCATGGGGTGAACTTTCAAAAGAGTGTATGTTCAACAGAATCCAGGTTTACCAGTTTTTGTAGGTTTCTGTACCACATGGAAGATATTGTGGACCGAGGACAGTCAGATTGTACCTACAAATCCAACTCATGTGTTCTGAGCCAGCTTTTATTCCTGCTAATTCAGTTTTCTATTTCCGTTTTTAGATTTCGTCTGTTTATTTGCTGCCAGATGCCTGCAGGATCCTTTAACCATATGTCCAGTTTCAATCTGCACACCTGATTTTAGGGGCTTCCAGATTTTGAGCCTGCTAGACCTCTGCCTGGATATACTTAAATGGAAGCTGCAGATTTTGGTGATTCAGAAATTGTTTGTTCACACACTTTCTAATATTACCTTGCAATGTCTTAATATTTAAGGGCATTGTAATAAAAAGGCATATTCATCAGAAATATTCGCCACCTATATTGGGGCAATGTTCCAAAAAAATATATTTAACCACTGGATGTTGGTAATTTCCTAACGTACAGTAATTGCTTTTCAGCAGATAAGGAGAAGTTGCCCAATGCATTTGGTATTTTTCATAGAGCTAACCTGTGGTTCTATGCATATTTGGTACTTTTCCCTTTTGTTTTACTTACTTTAATAAACAATGCAAAAATAATAATAAAAGCCCATGCTACTAAATCAGCACACCAGCATTGGGGCTGGTATCTCCATCACAAGTGTTCTGCAAGCATTTGGCCTTATTACAATACCAACTTAAATGCCCTTTCGCTTTGGGAATTTGTGTGAAAGAAAAGGTACCTCTCCCAAAGTCCTGTTTCCTAAATGATAATGGTGCCAGACCCTCTGACATCTCGGTGCCCAGAAGAGGTTTTTAGCATGGCAGTTATGTGAAGTGTGAAAAGGTATATAAACACAAGTTAAAAAGCACTTTAATTTTTGCTTGATGAATGCTAAAAATAAAACAGTTTCTCTGTGCCCTCTGCACACTTCCTGTGTTATTTCAAGGAGCCCGTCTAATTTTTATTTTGGAATATAGAATGACTAGTCTTTTTGTTGTAGAGATCTGATTGTGGGGGTTGATTTACTAAAAGCAGATATGCTGTTCACTTTACAGGGAAGGGAATTTACCCCAAAGCTTAGTGCATGAATAAAGTTCTGATGACTCCCATCATCAAATCATTTGCAAGAAAAAAATGCACCTTTGGACATGAGGTTTTCATGTGAATCATTTGGAAATGTCCAGAAGTGACAAATATCATCTCATATTTCTAAGTAACTAAAAAGTTTCTTTAGCCAAAATATTACTAATAAGAATGGGTTGAAGAAATAGTAGTGTTAAGGCTCGACAGGCCAATCCAAACATCTCGTCTGACAAGTGGGATGTGTAGAGGTGTGATAACAGGTACTTGTTGTAAGAGTTTCTTATCATACACCTGAAACATATTGGAAAATCTCTGCTCTCAGTCATTATCCTATTTTCTTTTTGGAGAAAATTGCAAATGCTTCTATGTGTACTGAGCTGTAAAGAGATGTAGATTAGGTAAGGCATACCTTCTACATGTTTTTTTCATGTGCATAGCCCCACTCACAGGTCATTCAAGCTTTCATGTTTATGACTGATGTAGCCAGAAGCTGGATATGTACATATTCCTGCAATCAGAAGACGCGGTGTAGCTTTGTTTCAGGGGAGCTGTTTCCCACTAGTGTTTTTAAGTTTTGGCTGTCTATTTACTTACTTAAATTGGAGTTTCCATCCTATTTTTTTTTTCATTATTGTGCTCATTAGACCTAAAAAATAAAAAATAAAAAAAATGTTTTTTACTCATCTGGAAATGCCTGTTGCTATGCGGCCCCACAAAATCTGCCTTTGGAATCACCTAGGATTCTGACATCATCTCCCTCTAATGCTCCTGGGAAATGTGTGTCATCATTTCCCAGGATGCAGTGCGCTACCCAATTATCACTCCCCATTCAAGACTTCCAGGAAGCAAGTGCTTGTGGGCTTCACAATGCCCACAAGCAAAATGACAACGGTGTGGACATCATATGCCGAGCGGCGGTGCATTGTAAAATAGTAAGTGACCGGATTTATATTATAAAAATGCATGATGAAAGGACATACATTTAAAAAATGCTAATTGTGGTTGGAACCCCGCTTTAACCACTTCAATACCAGGCACTTTCCAACCTTCCTGCCCAGGACAATTTTTAGCTTTCAGCGCTGCAGTACTTTGAATGACAATTGCATGGTCATGCAACACTGTACCCAAACAACATTTTTGTAATTTTCTTCCCACAAATAGAGCTTTCTTTTGGTGGTATTTGATCACCTCTTAAATTTTTGCACTATAAACGAAAAAGTCAGACAATTTAAAAAAATAAACTGATGGGCACTGATAGGCGGCACTGGTAGGCACTGATAGGTGGCACTAGATAGGCAGCATTGATGAGGAGCTACTGACAGGCGTTAGTGAGTGGCACTGATTGGCCTTTCTACTGGGGCACTGACAGGCATTACTGATGGGGCACTGATTGACACTTTTTTGGGCACTGTTGTAAACACTGATCGGTACTGCCATCCATTTATTATGGGGACAGGCTGGCAGGTATTGGGCACTGATTGGCAGCTTTTGATGGGCACCTTTTGATGGGGGCGATGAACGGCTGTGATTGGTTACAGCTGATCACGTGGTAAGAAGCCTCTGTCAGAGACTTCATACTACAATCGGAGATCAGACTGACACATAGCACCTCGAACGCACCCCAGCTCTGTTATCCTGATCACGTCATATGACGTCCGATCAGGATAACTAAAACACTTTGCCGATATCATTCTATATGGCGACCGGGAGTGGTTAATCAAGATGAGATGAGACAGAGCAAAGCATCTTGGGATGTGTAGTCCATATGGATAGGATTTGCCCTCTGGCTGTATTATGTAAAACTACAACTACCAGCTGGCTGATTGGGGAGGACAGACCGCTCAAAGAGACTATAAGAGGGAAGATTTGAGGCCTGGCATGCTCTCTTGGGACCGGTGTGGATCTGCATGCAGGAAACCTTTTACAGGGTGAGCTGCAGCTGAGTCCTGGCCTGCTCTGGCAGAGTTATCCAGCGGATATCTGGAGGGATACCTGTGGACAGTTCCTCTTCACTGTCCAGCGGCAGTCCAGAGGACATTCTTGTTCCATCCATCCTGCGGAGATATTGGATGCATGTGAGCCATGGTGCAGTGCGGCAGAGGCCGGATGTACTCTCCGGAGCCACATTCCTGTTAACACATTTTGTTAAAAGAAAAATCAAATAAACGAAATTTTAGTCCATTTAGGCCAAAATGTATTCAGCCACATGTCTTTAGTAAAAAAAAAATCGCATTAAAAAAAATATCTACCTAGCGGCAACAGTGACACTAATACAACAATCAGAAAACTGATCGCTTAGTGACACTGGCAATAGGGGGTGAAAGGGTTAACTAGGGTGGTGATCAAGGGGTTAAACCTTTATATAGGGGGGTACGGGGGCTACCCTGGACCTAACACTAACTGCCTGTCACACTAACTGTCACACTGACACTAAATGCAGTGATCAGTAAATATATGATCACTGCTATTAGTGACACTGTGATAGGGGGCTGGGGTTATCTGAAAGGTTTAAGTGTGCCTATGTGTGTGGTGTCAGTGTAGTGTGGGTGTGACCTACTTGTGATGTCTTCTCTCCTCTTGAAAATACCACCGAGAGGAGAGGTGACATCACTTCCTCTGCCTGTGTTTACATTACACAGGCAGAGGGCGGGCAGAGCGGGAGAACACGGATTCGCTGGGAGCGATCGCGAGGGGACGGACAAAAACGACGTACAGGTAAGTCCATCTGCCTGTACGTGCCATTCTGCCGACGTATATGTACATGCGTCGGTCGTTAAGCGGTTAAAATCAGACATATTGATCAACACAGGAAGAATCCTGGACAAATATAACACCCTTGGCAAGATATAAATTTTTATTGAGTACAATTTACCGAACCATGATAGGGCATTAGTTGTCCGGCCCCGTACACACGACCGAGCTTCTCGGCAGAATCCAGCGAGAAGCTCGCTGGGAGACATATTCTGCCGAGTAACTCGCTTTTTTGGCTTGACGAGCTTCCCGACGGGACACTCGTCGAGCCAAAAAAAAGAGCACGCTCTCTTTTTCCTCATTGTTCAATGAGGACTTTGGCTCAACGAGCTTTTCCGACCGCTCATCGGGAACCTCGTTTAGCCCGACGAGGTTCTCGGACGTGTGTACGCGGCCTCCAACTTTTGAGGTCCTCCGACAATTTGGTAAACAGTGGAGGACAATTTTTCTGCTGTATGAAGAGAAGTAGTTAAATAAATACACAGTTATGGAAGTGCCTGAGGTTGCCATTTGAATGGAAAATAATTTTGTAAGGCACAGACAACGTTGTCTTATAAGGATATATTAAAGTGGAGTTCCACCCAAAAGTGGAACTTCCGCTTAATCCACTCCTCGCCCCCTTACATGCCACATTTGGCATGTCATTTTTTTGGGGGGAGTGGGGGCTTCAGGAGGAGTGGGACTTCCTGTCCCACTTCCTTCTTCCGCCGAGGGGCTGCTAAGGCAAATAGTTATATCGCCCTTCGGCAGCCCCTCCCTGTAGGCGATCGCCTGAGACACGTGACAGGCCCAGGCGATCGCCTGTCCAATAGGATGGCGCAGCGCCACTCACGGGTACCCACACTTGTAATGAAGACGCCGGCCGGGGGGGTGCGGAGCCCCGGCCGGCGCGTCGCTGGAACGTGGAGCAGGTGGGTGTATGTTTATTAAAAGCTGCTGACTTTTAATAAACATTAAAAATTACCTGAACTCCCTTTTAAGCCCTAGGGACTTCTTTTAAGACCAGAAATAGACATAAAGCATCGTATAAGTCAACATTTTTTTAAATTACGTTGCCCTATGTTAGAAAAGGTTTGACCAGGTTTTAGAAAAAAAAACGCTCTTTAATTAGGCTGGCTTAGTTCAATGGTACTCATGGGCATGAGAAGGTCTGGCCTTAAATTATATAAAGGTTTTGTTTTCTAAAATTGGAGAGTGCAAAATATGGTGCAGCTGTGCATGGTAGCCAATCACCTTTTAATTTCAGCTTGTTTAATTAGGCTTTGACATAAAATACCTGCAAGCCACTTGGTTTCCCTGCAGAGCTGCACCTTTTGCACTCTCCATTTTTGGCAAAATAAACCCCATAGCGTCCTGTGCAAGATTAGTCAGCGGCCCTCCCCTTTCCTTACTCAACCAATGTCATGCTTGGCATGTTGCCTTTGCCATCTGTTGCCTTGTGTGCATCATCATGGTGTTTTTGTGGCTCTGTAGTTTCAGTAATTCAAGCTCTGCACTTCAGCAATTGCACAAAGTGAACATACATAGCAAACTGCACTGAAAAGCCCCAAAACAGGCTGCAGATGGGCCTGTTTCTCTATTTAGCTCTTCTTCCACCCTGTAACATGTGCTCTCTACCATTCCTTCTGCCAGTTGAGTCATTTCTCCTCAAAATCTTTTTCTTTCACCTCTCTTCTCCACCCATCATCTTATATATATCACCCTCCCTTCTGTCCTCCCCTATTACTGCTCTTACCAACTCTTGCTAATTCTACACCCACATGCTGATAAAACCTCCAGGATGCTGGGGCATGTCCCTTCAAATAAATTGTACTCCCACGTTACCTCCCTCACCCTTCTGCTTCTGTGATATATCCCCAAGCCCTGGTCCTCCATCATTTAGCCTTGCCCAATGCTCCCATCACCCTACACCCTCTGACAGCTGCCACAATTCACAGAACTTACGGTAGTTTATATTCATCTTCTTTTCAAAACCAGCTTCCCCTTCTCCTGTGCTCCCTGGAATGCCCGCTCTGTCTGTAACAATCTCACCTCCCCCCATCATCTCTTTGTCACAAAGTCCTCTAACCTATTTGCCATTATCGAAACCTGGCTTCATGAAACTGACACTGCTTCTCCTACTTCCCTCTCTATTGGTGGCCTTCTCTGAACTCACTCCCCCAGACCTAGTTGATTGAAGGTAGGTGGAGTGGGAATCCTTCTAGCCCACCAACCTACTAATCCTGCCACCTCACAGTCAAACAAACCTATTTTATCACTCTCATTAACATATTCTCATCCAGTCCCGATCAAACTCTTTTCCAACTTTAACTCTCTACTCTGTCCACCACTACATCCACCCACTAACTCACTCACTGCCCAGATCGCAAATCACTTTAAAAATAAGACTGACTTTCATCAATGCGGCCAAATTATGTATCCCCATTAAATGGTCCCAGACTTCCCCCCCTAAAATCTCAGACTGGCTACGCAAGGTGGATCACATCGCCAATATGGAAGACCTGATTTCCCAATCTCACGACTCTTCGAAGGAGTTCCAAGATAAATGGGCGTGTTGGATTCATTTTACTAAATCTTCAGAATACCAAGCATTGATACTTACATAACACAACCCAGATTTAATATGTTGCCTACGTCTCTTTCCTTATTGACTATTAGTTGAGATATCTCCAATGTCGTTTTGAGTTAAACTATACCATTTCATTACCTCTACCTTCCCTCATCTTTTCCTTCTTCCCTTTTTAATTGATTTGATATAAGTTTAACATCCTCTTGATATGTATACATGATACTATTCTTCTGACATACACATTGTTATATGCTTCTGTCTACACTGAAGATGTCCTTTCCTTTATTAATTAGAATATGTTCAGTTAATGTTGACTATGTGATAATAATTGTCTTTTTTTAGAAATCCAATAAACATATTTGAAAAAAAAAAAATAAAAAAAATAAGACTGACTTAATTTGTGAGGAGATCTCCAATGTGCAAATACCTTTCCCACTTAACACCCCATGTCCATAGGTACAGTCATTACTTCCCTCATTCAACCCTGCTACTATTAACAAGGCTGCAAAACTTATTTTAACTGGACCCCACCAATTTACCAACCTATACCCAATCTCTTTCTCCTCCAAACTCCTTAAACGTCTGGTCTACAAGTGACTGAGCGATCATCTGACTAAAAACAATTTTATTGATCCCCTTCAGTATGGATTTTGCTCTGCAACACTATGCAGAACCTGCTCTAGTTATAACCATAAATGACTTACTAACAACTTAAACCAATGGACACTATTCTGTGCTACTCCTCAAGGACTGCTGTGCTGTCTTTGACACAGTGAACCCCCCCTCATCCTCAAAAAACTCAACTCCTTTGGTCTCTATGACTGTACTCTTCTCTGGTTCTCATTCTACAAATCCCACCTCACCTTCCGTGTCACAACTCTCTTTCCTCCTCTCCTCTGACTTTTCCCCAAGGTTCTCTTCTTGGACATCTCCTCTTCTCAATCCACTCCACCTCCCAGGGTCAGTTGATCGCCTCCAATGGTTTTCAATACAATTTCTATGCCGATAATACCCAAATCTATCTCTTTACCCGTCAGCTCACTATTACTAATTTAATAACATATCAGCCTAGATGTCACACCACTTCCTCAAACTCAACCTACCAAAAACTGAGCTCATAATATTTCCTTCCCATGTGCCACTTCCCCTGATTTCTCTGTCAAAATCAACATCTCAACTATCAACCCGTCCCCCCATGCCAAGGTCCTAGGTGTAATCCTTGCTGCCCCACATCCAATCACTGTCTAAAGCTTGCTGCCTCAACCTCCACAACATCTCCAAGATATGCCCTATTCCTAACCAATGTCACTACAAAGCTTCTAATCCCCTCCCTGGTCATCTCTTGCCTCGACTACTGCAACTCCCTTCTCGTTGGCTTACCTTTAAATAGGCTATTCTCTCTTTAGTCCGTCATGAGTGCTGCTGTCAGGCTCATCCACGTTACAAACCACTCAGTGTCTGCTACCATTCTCTGACAATCTGCCAATGTTAAAATCGCTAACACCCCCCCCCTGTTTACTAATATATACTATATAATAAGCACTGTGTGGTCATGTGGTCTCCTTCTGCTGGCTGGCTGACGTCAGGGGGGAATTCCAGCCCCTCCTGGTTCTCTCCTTAGATTGGGGAAAGAGCATGGAGGGGGTGATGTGACTACATGGCGGATCTGTGGAGAAAGTTATTTAGAAATATAATCTTTAAAAAATTGACACATTGTGCTTTATATATGCCTGGGGCAGAGAGGATGCCAGCAATTTTAGCTAGACTTAACAACCTCTTTAAGCCAATGGTAATCACAAATATGATAATAAATAATTGTCTGAAACAAAGCAATCTAACAATCACAAGTTGAATCAACCACCTGAATTCCGTCTGAATAAGTGATTTTGAAGTCCAAACAAGTCAAGAAATGTAACACTTTATTACAGTTTATTGAAAGTTAGGCTTTGTACACACGACCGAGAAACTCGTTGGAAAAGACACATCGTTTTCCTCGACGAGTTCCTTGTTAGGCTTGTTAAGAAACTTGACAAGCTGTCTTTGCGTACACACTGTCAAGACAAAATCTCCTCATTCTCAAACGCGGTGACGTGTAACACATAGATGGCAGGGGAAGTTCAAATCTACTGGCACAACCGTTGGGGCTTGCTTTTGCTAATCTCATGTTACTGCGTGTTAAGTAAAAGTTTAGTGAGAGACATTTGCACTTTTCAGTCTGTTACAGCGTGACAAATGTGCTATTTCCATTACAAACACTACTTTTACCGAAGGTGCGCGGGTTTCTAAGCATACACACCAACGTGTTTCTCGTCTAAAACCAGCCCGACGAGAAACACGACGAGGAAATTGAGACTCCCGACGAGAAAAAAGAGAACTTGCTCTCTTTTTTTCTCGTCGAGTTCCTCGACAGTTTTCTTGATGAAAATCATACACACGACCGGTTTCTTCGGCAAAAAAGCTCTCCCACCAAGTTTCTTGATGGATTCTGTCGAGGAAACCGGTCGTGTGTAAGCGGCCATTGAATTGAAATGTAGCTGAATTGGAAAAAATATGATAGCAATTTCACCAAAGCTGATTACATTTTTCAGTCTCATTTGTTTACGATAACCTCACACCCATCTCCTTGCTGTTAATTAAACCATAGTTTTGCACTTGTCTGCTATCTATAAGGGTTACAGGGCTATTCCCCTCTTCATTATGTAGAAGAGGAAGGGAGCAGACTCTTGTAGCACTATCCTGTTTTTCTTGTTCTTATCTTGTCCTGATACAGTAGGGTGAGTGTGCATTGTCATCCTAGGACTGGTTGTAAGTTACTGGCAGAATTACTGGATGAAAAAAAGAAAAATAGCCTGAAAAACGGAAAAAAAAAAACAATACACATCTGAGGACTGCCATATATTGCATTTTTGTTTTATATTACTCCATTATCCCATTTGAATCAAAAGCTAGCCATAGATTGGTTAGATTGACTTTTGTTGAGTGGGAATGTTTGAAAACTTCTGTTGATCAGGCCGGTTGGCTGCAACAGCTGATCAGTGTATTCTGTCAGAATAAAATATCCCAGAGGGGAGGATTCCTTCCTTCCACTTGTGTGGATAGAGGAACCCATTTGCTTTTTGTTTTTTTCTTGCTCAGCCCACTGTTTTTCTTCTTTTTTTTTTTTTAAAAGAGTCATATATGGACACCTTAACGGAAGTGGTAGTGGCCACTGGTGTTGATTAACAAAAGGAGTAAAGAATTTTCACTTTGCAAAGTGAGTTGTTAATTTTGCATAGTAAATAAATTGAAGATATCTATCCCTTGAATATTCATGTCATGTACAGCAAAAATTTTAAAGCAAGACTTTGTTTTGCAAATAATTGGATGATTGAAGTGAACGGAGCTGCATCTTATTAACTAAGCTATGTAAACATGCTTTACGAGTTTTGTAAACCATCTCTATGTTCTGAAAGGCATAGGGCAGACCAGAAGTAAAGTTTCTGTGTATGCTATGGAAAAATAACAATTGAAGGTTAAAGTTTATCTATAGCTTAAGATTTATTGTTAGTTTTAGATAGAGTGGGGAAGGGTTATAACCCTTTTCAGGTTTTATTTGTTGGATGTTAGCGATGGGCAAGTTTGACTGGGAACAGTAGAATTTCCACAGACACTCTCTGAGACAGCACACACTAGCAGTACATACCATATTTATCGGTGTATAACACGCACAGGTGTATAACACGCATAGGCGTAAAACACGCACCCTAACTTTAAGAGGGAAGTTTCAGGGAAAAAACTTTCCACAGCCCCCTGCGTATAACACACAGGCACAGTTTACCCTCTATTTTTAGGGTAAACAAGTGAGTGTTATACGCCAATAAACACAGTATTTGGCCATGAAATCATTTTTTTTTCGTTATGCGATTAGCTTGGCTTGCATACAGTAGCAGCTGGGCTTAAAATATGATTGGTTTCAGTTTACTGCCATTGGGAAATTTATATCAAGCTCTCATTAAAGGAGTTCAATGGTCACAGTATATATTTTGCATTTTATACCATCAGTATTTTAATAGCCATACAAAAAATAGCAATACCATACATAAGAAGGTGCAAAGGCCTTGTGCAATGATGGTGAACCTTGGCACCCCAGATGTTTTGGAACTACATTTCCCATGATGCTCAACTACACTGCAGAATACATGACCATCATGGAAAATCTAGTTCCAAAACAGCTGGGGAGCCAAGGTTCGCCATCACTGGTCTGGTGCATTACCACCATTCAGCTTTATTTAATACAAAAAGACAATTGCATACTCATAAACATAAGTATTAACAAGTGGGAAATTAAGAGTGGGGAAGAGTTATAACTCTTTACAGGTTTTATTTGTTGGATGTTAGCGATTGGCAAATTTGACTGGGAACAGTACAATTTCCACAGACAGTCTCTGAGTACACACTAGCAGTGCATATTTGGCCGTGAAATCAATTATTTTAATTATGCAATTAGCTTGGCTTGCATACAGCAGCAGGGCCTAAAATATGATTGGTTTCAGTTTGACAAAAAGGGCTTTATTTCAGGAAACCTTAGGAGCGACATATGATTTTTCATTAAACGGTACTAAACCTACCTGAGCCAGCACATAGAATTTGGCAAGCAATTTGCTGTGGTCGTTCCTGTTTTTGCTGATGTGAAATTGTCCTGCCATTCAAAAATGTATATCAAGCTCTCATTAAAGGAGTTCAATGGTCACAGTATATATTCTGCATTTTATACCATCAGCATTTTAAAAGCCATACAAACAATAGCAAAAACATACATAGGAAGGTGCAAAGGCCTAGTGCAATAATGGTGAACCTTGGCACCCCAGATGTTTTGGAACTCCATTTCCCATGATGCTCAACTACACTGCTGAGTACATGACCATCATGGAAAATATAGTTCCAGAACATCTGGGGAGCTAAGGTTCGCCATCACTGGCCTGGTGCATTACCACCATTCAGCTTTATTTAATACAAAAAGACAATTGCATACTCGTAAACATAAGTATTAACAGGCACATTCAATAGAATGTCCAGGCGATGGGCAATGTCACATAGCCATGTAGCACACACTCGGAAGGCTGAAGCATTTCAGGGAACATGTCCCCTTCTTCAGAGCTAAACCAACTGCAAGCAATGCAACAGGTTAAATGGTCTTAGATCTAACAAATCGCTCTCCCTCAACAAGCATATAAGTGGCGCTAGAGATGCCACAAAAACAGGTCCACCTCGTCAAGTAAAAACCCACTGAACAGAGTCCCTTGTCCATACAACAAACTAAGCAGAAAATCATTATTAGCCAAATGTATTAGTCATGTGTACACAGGACAACTATTAAAATGAACTGAAACTTTGTAACAGTATCTCAAGGGGGACAAAAACAGATGGACTTACCCCAATAGCCTTGTTAATGCCTGTAGAAGAATGTTGTTGGACCACCTCATAAGTGGATTAAACAGGTCAACAAAAGTGCTATGGCAGTATCTGGACAAAAATATGCTAATGATAATAATATTCCTGAAGCTAAACCCCATGATCAATATTGTAACAGGCTCTGGCAGAGTCATAAGTGCATCACAACAGGGGCAGAACTCCCATGGGGGGAGGCAAAGAATGAGTAGGAAGATACCCACACATAAATAACAAAATATATAAAAATGAAAAAATAAATTCCGATGTGAGACCACTCCAGCCTGCAATACCAATGATGCCATGTATACAAAAAATATTGTATTATACTGTATATGCACATTAAAATGTCTAAACATATATAAAAATGAATAAACATACATGGGAGCGGTGGGGTGGGGCAGAATCCCACCGCCTGTGTCAAGAGATGCAGACAGGGTGGCTCAGGCGGGAGCCTGAACAAGTGGCGCCATAGAAAGCAGCTTTTTATGGGAGTAATCAGCAGGGGGTAGGAGCCACAAGCACTAGCAGGGGACCTGAGGAGATGAGGATCTGGGCTGCCTCTGTGCTCACTGACTGCCCTGCCACCAAATACTTCAATATCCTGCCACTACATACTGCTCACTGGCTGCCCTACCAATACATACTGCTCACTGCCCTGCCACCACATAGTTTTCACTGACTTCCCTGGCACTGCATAGTGTCCTACCCTGCCACTGCATACTGTTTACTGACTGCCCTACCACTCAGTTGCGGTCGGTCCTTAAGGGACGCAAGGGTTCCGCCCCCTAGTTTGCATGTGGGGTGCCAGGCTAATAGGTTTCTATGAGGTCTGTAATTTTTTTACAGCACTTTTCTATGTGCTGCTCTGCACCATCACTACTTCCACACTTAGTAAGGTACGGGGCCCCATGATTTTTAAAGATGGCCTTGCCGGCTGTTCTGAAAAATGATGGCCACGAGCAGAGGCGTAGCTTGAAGCTCGTGGGCCCCCAATGCAAACTTTTACCTGGCCCCTGGGCTGTCCTCTCCATTCATTGTATTTAATCATTTGTGAACTGTAGGCTTAAAGCGGAGTTCCAGCTCATTTTTATGTTTATTAAAAGTCAGCAGCTACAAAAAGTGTAGCTGCTGGCTTTTATTAAACATACACTTACCTGCTCCAGGGTTCCAGCGACGCGCCGGCCAGGGCTCCGCTCCTCTTCCCCCTCCCCGGCCGGTGTCTTCATACCAAGTGTGGGCACCCGGCCGTGACAGCTTTCGGCTTCATGGCCGGGCACCCACTGCGCATGCGCGAGCGGCACTGCGCAATGCAATGTGCGAACAGCGCGGCGTTGCGCCGTCCGATTGGACAGGCGATCGCCTAGGTCCTGTGACGTGTTCTAGGCGATCGCCTACAGGGAGGGGCTGAAGCTAATCGCCTAACCAGCCCCTCGGTGGAAGGAGGAAGTGGGACAGGAAGTCCCACTCCTACTGAAGCCCCCACTCCCCCCCAAAAAAAATTACATGCCAAATGTAGCGGAAGTTTAATTTTTGAGTGGAACTTAAATTAAGCTAAGGATACTGCAGGATTAATTTAGGCTGCATCCATGTTAAAATGTAGTGGATCACAGTGCATGCTAGGGCACTGTTGGCTTCAGAAGGGGGCATTTCAGCAACTCTCACTGCTTTTTTTTTTTTCAATTTGTTTTTGAAATATCACATAATGTGCTGTGCAGTGATATACACCCCATTGGTTACTTAAAAGTGGGGTATGCCTGTAGAGCCATCCAGCAGATATGCTGCTTTTTCCCACACTGCAACGCACTGAAAATAACTCCAGTGTTGTAGTGTAAGGGGGCACATAGGAAATAATTGTTTCAATTCAATTTGAATTGTTTTCACTTTTTAGAATAAATGTTGACTTTGCACAGTGTATGTTCACTTTGGTAAATAATGTGAAGCTGTGTTCACTTTGAATACCCTATCATTTTTATTTTTCACGCACACAATTGGATTAAGGAAGTCAACACAACACTGTCCTATTTACTAAGCTAACTGAAAACGCACTCTATAAAAAGAACATGTTATTTTCCTTTAGGAAATAAGGTCTCACTGGTCAGTACAAGCAATGAGGGGTGTGGTTGTGGTTGTGTGTGTAGTTTTCCCTAATATTCTCTCCCATCATCGTTTGCTAATTCTTAAACTTATATGTAAAACTGTGCATACTGTTTATGGCATATTTGCATGCGGAATTATATAGTATAGTGCACTTTCATGTGTTCTGTAATGCTATGGTTCTCATATAGTGAGTGTGTGCGTGTACCAGCATTCCCCACTATTCTACATATATATAAATAAATATATATATTTTAATATATATATATATATATATATATACATATATATTTACTGTATATACATTTATACACTAAGAGAAATTATAAACGCAACACTTTTGTGTTTGTTCCTATTTATCATGAGCTGAACACAAAGATGTACAACTTTTTCTATGTACACAAAAGGCCTATGTACTGCCCACAAAACAGTCTAAATCTGTATTAGGGCCCTTTCTCACGTCCGCTCCGCCTGTCCGTTCATTACAAGTCCGTTAACGGACTTGTAATGAACCCCTATGGGAGCGGATCCGTTAGCGGATGATGCATCCGCTAACGTCCGCCAGATCCGCATCCGTTTTTGCGGACGGAAGAATGTCCTATTTTTCTTCCGTCCGGCCAAACGGATTGGATGCAAACGGACAGACGGTCCGTTTCCATCCGACTCCCCATAGGGGAGAGCGAAGGAGAGACGGGGCGGTCCCTGCACAGTGTGCGGGGACCGCCCCGTCCGCCGACAGCTGAGCGCAGACCCCCCCGCTGAGCTGACGGGCACACGGAGCGGACCGAAAAACGGTCCGCTCCGTGTGAAAGGAGCCTTAGTGAGCACTTCTACTTTGCCAAGATAATCCATCCACCTCACAGGTGTGACATAATAAGATGCTGATAACACAGCATGATTATTGCACAGGTGTGCCTTAGGTTGGCCACAAAAAAAGACCTCTCTACATTAGGGCTCTTTCACACGTCCGTTCAGTTTTTTAGATCAGTGTTTTCCCCCTTCAGTTGATCCGTTTTTTCATCCGTTTTTCGTCCGTTTTCCGTCTGTTTACATCCGTTTCCGTTCCGTTTTCCGTCCGTTTTTCATCAGTTTTTTTCATCAGTTTTTTCATCCGTTTTTTTTTTTTTTTTTAGAACTTTTTTTTTTTTTTTTTCATATTTTGATGAAAAACTGACGTTAGCGGATCGGATGGTAAACGGATCATCCGCTAACGTCCGTTTTTCGTCCGTTCCGTTTTTTTGACGGAAGAAAAATAAGGTTTTCTTCCGTCCAAAAAAACGGAGCTTACCGCAGACGGATGTTAACGGACGTTAGCGGATGCTCATCCGCTAACGGACGCTAACCCATAGGGAAGCATTGAGGTCCATTAACAGACGTCCAAAAAACGGACGAACTGAACGGACGTGTGAAAGAGACCTTAAAGTGTGCAGTTTTATCACACGGCACAATGCCACAGATGTCTCAGGTTTTGAGGGAGTGTGGAATTGGCATGCTGACTGCAGGAATGTCCACCAGAGCTGTTGCCCTTAGATTGAATGTTCATTTCTCTACCATAAGCTGTCTCCAAAGGCATTTCAGAGAATTTGGCAGTACATCCAACCGGCCTCACAACCGCAGACCACACCAGCTCAGGACCTCCACATCCAGCATCTTCACTTCCAAGATTGTCTGAGACCAGCTACCCGGACAGCTGCTGCAACAATCGGTTTGCATAACCAAAGAATTTCTGCACAAATTGTCAGTTCATCTGCTCATCTGCATCGTGGTAACTGACTTGAGTGGGCAAATGATCACATTCTGGCACTTTGGAGAGTTGTCCTCTTCATGATGAGTCCCGGATTTCACTGTACAGGGCAGATGGCAGACAGTTAGCGTGTATGGGGTTGTGTGGGTGAGTGGTTTGTTGATGTCAACATCGTGGATCAAGTGGCCCATGGTGGCGGTGGGGTTATGGTATGGACAGGCGTATGCTATGGACAATGAACACGGGTGCATTTTGTTGATGGCATTTTGAATGCACAGAGACACCGTGACAAGATACTGAAGCCAATTTTTGTGCCATTTATCCACAGCCATCACCTCATGTTGCAGCATAATAATACATGCCCCCATGTTGCAAGGATCTGTACACAATTCCTAGAAGATGAAAACATCCCAGTTCTTGTATGGCCAATTGATGGCACAGTGGCGACAATTGATGGCACAGTGGCTGCATTTGATGGGCACAGTGGCTGCATTTGATGGGCACAGTGGCTGCGTTTGATGGGCACAGCGAGGTTGCATTTTTTTTCGTTTGTTTGCGCCCCCCCCAAAAAAAAATGTTGAGCACCAGCCGCCACTGATCCCACCCTATACAGTAATTTTACTATTTATGGCACAATGTTATGTTACATTGTTACAGTGTATTTCCAGTGCCCTGTATTGCTATGGTCCTTCTTTATGGTGTGTACCAGTTTTCTCCTCTATTCTCTCTCATCATCCCACCCTATACAGTAATCCTACTGTTTGTGGCACAATGGTGTGTTACATTGTTACAGTGTATTTGCATGTGCCCTGTATTGCTATGGTCCTTCTTTATGGTGTGTACCAGTTTTCTCCTCTATTCTCTCCCATCATCCCACCCTAGACACTAGACAGTAATCGTACTGTTTATGGCACAATGGTGTGATACATTGTTACAGTATATTTCCAGGTGCCCTGGGTGTGTACCAGTTTTCTCCTCTATTCTCTCCCATCATCCCACCCTAGACACTAGACAGTAATCGTACTGTTTATGGCACAATGGTTTGATACATTGTTACAGTATATTTCCAGGCGCCCTGTGCAGTGTGTGAGTATCAAAACCTCTCTCTGCATCACCTCCTACACCTTATACTTTATTTACAGTGCAAAGATTGCTTATAAAGACTTTCCATGCTTTCATTTAGCCATTTTTCATCTTCCTTGGTCCCAATAATGTAACATTCATTGAATATAAACCTTAACCCTCCCCTTTTTCATTTACAAACAAAAGCCCAAATAACCCAGACCCTTGAAGTTTTAATAAGTATCCAAAGAACTGTGAGCAGATGCTAGCTATTCTCATGCTTTCCACGTGCAATCACAAGCTAGAACCTTAGGAACAAACAAAAATAAAATCCACTTAATAATATCTATAGAAGTTATGCACCAAGGTAGTTTATGACCCTTTTTTCGTCATATTTCGTTACTGTTGTGTTTATTTATACCATAACAATATTTATAGTAGCAGAAGAAAAACAAAGACACACTGTGCTAAGCCTACAAAGTCGGTTGTGGCATTAGCCTGTGGCTACTAACTATGAATGTGAGCTCCTCTGTAGCTGGGCTCTTCTAACCACTCCCCAGGATATGGCAAGCTTAGTAAAATACTAGTAATATTAGCACGTGGTTTTGTATTTCAAAGGAAGGAAAACGGCTAAGATGGAAACGGGATAATTCCTTATTTTAGATCTGGATGTATAAATATAATATTATTCTCCCCATAAATCCAGCAACTGGGGGATACAGAGCAATGCCTCGCTGTGTGCTGCATAGAGAAGCTGGATGGTGCTTGGATCGCAAGGCTGCTTCACCCTACCTGGCTGATGTCTGTGCAAGTAATGCGGGGAGGATGCAAGAAGTTTACTTTGTGATATATATTTATATATTTATATATATATATATATATATATATATATTCTTTTTTTATTTATTTTTATTTTTTACCTAAGGGATCAAAATACATCTACTTCTATCATGGCTCACAGGGAGTCACAGCCCAAATGTTTTAAGCGTTTACGGAGTTTCTTGTAATGGGAACTGTAATCATTCGAAAGGATATTATAGATTATAGGATAAACAGATAAAAAAGGTAAAAATAAAAGTATTGGAATTATTGGGGTTGGATACAGTCTAACCACATAGCGGTTTACATGTGTTTGTGTATTTATATGGAGACGTGTGTTCATGTCTTTGTGTTGTATAGTGTGTTTTGGAACTTTTTACTCCTTTTTATGTAGAGTTTATTTACTGTAAATGGTCCTACATTTTACTGTGTACTATATAGAGTGTGTATGTTAAAGTATTTGTGGTGTATAATATTGTGTGTAATACAAGGACCCTACAGGTGTTTGTGTCTAATATATATATATATATATATATATATATATATATACATATATATATATACGCACACACACACATATATATATTGGTAGAAGTGAGCTTGATTTTGCACTCTCGAGCCTTAGTAAAAAAAACATTGTGTACTTAAAAATGGGGTATGCCTGTATATATATATATATATATATATATATATATATATACACACACACACATATATATATATATATATATATATATATATATATATATATACACACACACACACACACATATATATATATATATATATATATATATATATATATATACACACACAGGCATACCCCATTTTTAAGTACACAATGGGGTTTAGCTCACTTCTACCAATGAGCTTCCAGGTTTTATTATCAAAGCTTAATTGAACAAGCTGGGGTTAGAAGCTAAAAGCTCATTGTTTTTTATGCAGAAGTGAGCCTGAGTTTTAACTTTTCAGCTTTAGTAAACAAACCCCATTGTGTACTAAAAAGTTAGGTATGAGATATATACATATATATATATATATATATATATATATATATATATATATATATATATATATATATATATATATATATATATATATTACACAAATGTCTTTCTCTCTCTCTCTCTCTCTCTCTCTCTCTCTCTCTCTCTCTCTCTCTCTATATATATATATATATATATATATATATATATATATATATATATATATATATATATATATTGCTAGTAGCAGCTGTCATGCATTTGGTTGTAACAACAAAAGGGGGGGTAATCCAGAACACTGCTTTTTTTTTTTTTTTGTTATTTTCCTCCAGGGCAGATTTAAGGCATTTCAGGATTTGATAAGTGCAGATTAATGTCTTTGATGATTGCATTGCTTTGTAAACAGTGTGCAGATATAGCGATCTGCTTCTAAACACCTGTTGAAGAATATTGTATCAAACTTGGGAAGGATAAAGCTTCTACAGATTTGACTTTCTATTTATTATTGCACCAACGATTGGTTGGCTGTGTTGTATCATTTTATTTTATGAAGAAGGGGAAAGAAAAGAAAATAGAAAAGAAGAGGAAAGAAAGAATGAGAGAGAGAAAGAAAGAGAAAGAAAGAAAGAAAGAAAGAAAGAAAGAAAGAAAGAAAGAAAGAAAGAAAGAAAGAAAGAAAGAAAGAAAGAAAGAAAGAAAGAAAGAAAGAAAGAAAGAAAGAAAGAAAGACTTGAAACAATGTATATACATATTTCTGTACTGTGCAATTTTATTACTATGGTAACCTGTAACTTTTTTTATTTTTTTTGTAACGTCGATCAACTTTTTTTATTATGTGTTATTATTAATAAGAAATATTCAGATTGTGCTAAAGAAAAAGTCTGTTCTCTTGGGAGTAAAAAGGTGTTATTTATGCAAAAAAAAAAAAAAAAAAAAAAGATTTATAAATATTATTGGAACTGACACAATAATAATAAAAATGATTATTATTATTATTATTATTATTACTACTACTCCTGCTGCTGATACTACTACTACTATTATTATTATTTTTATTACTGATATTATTATTTTTAAAGTTGTGTATGTTATGTAGAAGTTTGCATTGAATATAATCTGTGGTTATACCGTATAATTCCTAAGCACATGGCATTGCATCTGTATATTCATATATTGCTCCTTTATTGTTTTGTACAGGTGAGAGGATACATCGAATGCTCTTACTTTCAGGCAGCTCCCTATCTCGTGTAATCGATGGGAATTGTTAGCTGATGTGGTGTGAATGGTATCCTTCATGGCTCATTGCTTATGAGCCTCTCCCAACCCTTCTCAGTGTACACTGCTGTGTATACAAGTAGAGCAGAGCTCCATGCTCTTCTCCAGTAGTATGACATGAGCTCTTTGCTCCCATAAGACAATACCTGTGGGGCATCCCGAGAGGCCGGTAAATAGTAATAAACCATTCATAGATCGTGTCTGGAGTGTACAAATTATTTGCTCTGGGGGGCACTGAACACTGAGTAGAGGGCTGCTATTGTTTCTGGGTTACACCGATTAGGATGTTCAATACAGACTCACAACCTGTCATAGAATTATCCAGGATTACTGAAAGACCACAAGTGCCTTAACACTGCCATACACTATACAATCTAGCCTCTGTACAATCTCCCTTAACTTGAAATATGAAGATCAACCTAAGCAATCAGTTTTAAATCAGGCAAGCCCTTACTACATAGTGGATGGTAACTCGAAGGAGATTGTACAATCAGATTGTATAATGCATGCTCAGGAAGCTTGGTTTGATAAAGACATATAGTATTAGTAGATTAGATATCATTGCTAGGAGGGGGTTACCAATAGAGCAGCATGTGTATAATTTGTCTGCATAAAGTCAAAAACGTACTTTGGCATCCTGTTGCTTTTTTATGAAGGGAATGCTGCCATTTGTAGTTCCACATTAACTTTCTGTCATTTGTAGTCCCACATCAGTTAAGTATAGTTTATCTACAGTTCATAAAGAAGTCCTGAACAACGTAAGGATCGGTTGGTTACCGATAGCAACAACTACACAATCTATATACTGACTGGAACATGAAATCTGATTGGCTGCTCCCCTATTGCTCCAATCTTTAGGAATGCCCCCCAGTGTGTAGCTGGATTTGGGAATGCTTACATAGCATATTGTGATTTGTGATGCTCTTTATTTTTACTGGAAGGTAGAGCATAAGATCACAAGCCCATAACTGTTTTATAGTCAACAATCAGTGTATTTACCACAAAGCAAACAGCGCCTGGTTTGTATTTACTGTCTCTAGATCTCCTATCAGGCATAAAGTAAGGCTTTATTGCATTAAGATTGCCTTAATAATGTACCCGGCAGTAATGTGCTATTGAGATGTGTTCCATTATACAAACCATTCCTTTTTGTGACAGAAAGGATGCAAGATAACAGGAGCCAAGAAAAAGGGGGCATTGTTTTTTGTTTTTATAGAAGAGGGGGGGCATTGTTAAATAAATATAAAACAAAACTCATTCTTCAACAGAGTATATTGATCACATCCCTGTGAATTTCATACTAATGTGCAATCCCTTAAATGTAGATTGTGATCTGAACACATAGGGGGTCTCACTGCCCTATTATCACCATAGCACTTGACTTCATCAATGCAGGAGATCAGCCACCCCTGAGCAATAAATAGCTGGTAGTAAGGGGACTGGAAGGGGGAGGGAACCTGGTGTTTATGTGGAGACTTCGGTTGCTGTAAATCCATCAACAACTCAGACAGCTAAGAACATAGTAAGTTACCTAAGCACAAATTCCTGGCTCGTGCGCATGCGCGCACAGGTAGCAACCAGTTCTTTATGAGCAGGTGAGATGTTCCTGTGCAGGTAAGAGAAGGATTTGTTGAAGCTGGTCGTATCAACAGGCGGTTCCCTCAGTCTATCATCACCCAGGGATTAGAGGATGTCCATGCTGGCCAGGATGGGGGATTGGCAGGTGAGATGTCACTCCACTATTTATATGACATTTTAAGAAGTGCTCCTCTTCAGTGACCCTTGGGTTATTAATGAGTATGTGTTTCCTGATTCTACCAACATTGTCACACTTTTTTATTTACTTTTTTTTTTTTAAGGCAGCTTATACTGTACCACTGTGGATCTAACTTTGGTGGAAGGCCATGGAGGTGCAGATAAATGTTTGCCTTTGTCTGCTCTCATGGACTGTTCCTGTTCATTAAAAATACAAGGCAGGTGAGGAACAGAGCAGGATAAACCGCCCTGAGCAACTTATTTTTCTGTAGGGTTATAGGTTGGATAGAAAGGTGAATGATGTCTGCTTGGAATTCATTCACTCTACAGGCAGGCCACATTACTATGTGTTTCCATGTGGATTCTTCCCTATACTATAGTGCATGTGACTATAGAGTCTTTGTACAAAGGGGGGTCCTGTACACTGCATAGTATATGTGCATTGCTTGTTATGTATTTGTGCTGTAATGCATGTATTTCAGAGCTTGTGGTTTATTTTCATATACAACCATGCTCTCTCCAGGGCTCCAGGGCCTCTCAGGTGTCTGTATATATATATATATATATATATATATATATATATATATATATATTATACAGTGCATTACATATATATGTATAGTATACAGTACATTACACACACATATATATATATATATATATATATATATATATATATATATATATATATATACATATATATATATGGCATACAATACATTATATAGTACAGTATATATATATAGCCTCTCGCTCTCTGTGTGTATATACACCTGAGAGGCCCCCCTCTCTCTCTCTCTCTCTCTCTATCTATATATATATATATATATATATATATATATTTATTTATATAAATAATGTGATGCATTGTACAGTATAGTGTGTTTTGGAGCTTTTGGTTCCTTTTTATGTAGAATACTTCACTGTGGAGGGCCCTACAGGTGCCTGTGTGCTATACAAAATAAGTATGTTTTAGAGCTTTTAGATCTTTTTTTTTTTTTTTTTTTAGAGCACTACACTTTGAAGGAGCCTACATGTGTCTGTGTACACTATAAATATATTTACATATGTGTATGTCTAGCCACATACATGTTATGTTTACAAGAGATGTCAAGTTGTATACACTGATGTCTGTAGAGATAAATCTACAGTTCAGTTTCTGTACCTTGAAGGTGTTTGTACACTGCTTGCTTATATACACACACACACACGGTTTATATATATATATATATATATATATATATATATATATATATATATATATATATATATATATATATATATATATATATATATATATATATATGTACAGTGCATATATATACTTTTATCCTTATTTTCCACTTGTATGGATAGCAGGTATATATTTAAAACCAGGCTTCTAGCCTTTAAAAAAAAGACACATATATGACTTTGTTCAAATACATTGGTCTGACAATACTTTAAAACTTTGGAGCAAACACTCTATAATATAGATTACAATCACCTTATTCAAAGATAAAACAAGGATTATTTTAATATCACTATTGTGATGTTAGTAATATCCTTTACTTGAATGTATTCAAGCATGGCATAGTAAGGCCTACTTTGTTGCTTTTGGTGTTTGGCTGGCATAACTGTTTATTTTAGTTACTAGTCTTTGTTATAATAGGATCTGAGTGATGTATCCGTGGCACAATACATTTGTATTGTATATAGTGTTGATATAAAATGTTGCCACCACTCACCTTTGTTTTACCTGTTTTATGCCAGGTAGGTACTATCACAATATCAGTAAAGTTCAGCTGTTCATGGGAGGGGGGGGGGGGGTGTAATAACTCATGAATTGTTATCTGCATCTCAATGAGGCTTGCAGAGGATATGAATCTATATATATATATATATATATATATATATATATATATATATATATATATATATATATATATATATATATATATATATATATATATATATATATGTGTTTATTTAAAATGTCGCCACAATTCATTACTATCTGCATACCAACTATGTAGTATCCTCTTATCAGTAGCTAGCTGTTCAATGGTGGTAATAATACACTAATTTATCTGCATCTCAATGAGGTTGGCACTGGACATGTATATTTTTTTATTACATGTAGTGGCTATATAATGTATTGCCACCACTCCTTGATATATGTTGCTATGTAGTATCAGGTGATCAGTGATGTTCAATGGTAGTAATAATACACGAATTTATATGCTTCCCAGCGAGGCTTGCACTGGACATGTATATTTTTATTATCTATGGTGTTTGTGCATGTGTTGTCACTATCTGCATTACTTATACCAGCTATACAATTTCACTTATTAGTAACTTTAGCTGTCCAATGGTATTATTATTAGTATCTGCATCTCAGTAAGGCTGGACATGTGTAATGTTTATTATCTATGGTGTTTTATGTTGTCACTATTGATGTATATCACCAGCTATACAGTATCACGTTATCAGTAATCACTGAGCTGTTCAAGGGAGGTATTAATACAAGAATTAGTCTCTGCATCTCAATGAGGCTTGCACTGGACTTGTATATTTAAGAGTTTCACACTATTAGCAGGTCCTTGATGCAACTACTCCACCCAAAAAATGTTAATGATGACTCTTTTAATGGAAAGGCCATTGATGTGCTCGGTGGTGTTAAAGCGTTCTTTCACACTCTTGCTAACCTTCACACTGCTCTGTTTGATCCTAACGCTAATAATTCGCATTCAATTAGCTGGGCGGTCATGGTAATCTTGTTGATGTGACTATGGGCCCCGTCTGACCTCAAGTGGATGGCGCTAGCTCCAGCTATAGAGCCCTTTTCACAGTGCCAACCTATTAGCACATACACCAAAGACTAATCTCAACTTCATTTTAACTTCAATGAGCTAAAAACAACTATTTGGACTAGACAAGCGCAGGTACAATAGAAGAGAGCACACTGTCTGTAGCTTAGCAAAGACCTCCTGCATCTTCATGACATTGGACTGAGTTGGACCCTATTGCACTTATTCATCCATCAACAACACTGGGTGGACGTGGAACTTCTGCCTGTTCTAACTGCTGCCTGGACATGGAATAGAAAGAAAATGACTCTGGAGTGAAAATGAAACCTGTTGGGGTTTATTTACTTAAAGGCAAATAGGCTGTTCACTTTGCAAGGAAAGTTGCCCTTTGCAAGGGGAATTTTCCCCAGAGCTTAGTGAATGGGGTAAAATTTCTCTCTGCACAGAATACCGAATCACACATACTAAATAAAATAAAACTAAAAAAAATTCTGCTTGCACCTGATTGATGATTGAAATCAATCAGAACTTCATCCCTTTCTTAAGCTCTGGGGGAGATTCCCTTGCAAAATGCAGTGCCACTTGCAGTGTAAATCAACCCAAAAAGGGAAAGACTCATGCGAATAAAATGCTTGGAGAATCTTTCTTTTCTCTAGTCGGCAGCTTGTCCCAGTTGCTCCTATGAGTCCAGTACAATTAGCCATTAAAATGAACCATTATACTAATGTCAAAGTGAAACTGTTCATTAGATGGTGCATAATTTTCTCATTTCACACTTTCCCAATATATTCATTCACCCAAGTAGAATATCAAATAGGACAGAGGCTTAAAAAAAGGGAGAGTCTCTAGTTGAAAATGTACAATGAGGGTCCTCCTAACCTTTTTTGTATTGAATTTTACTGTAATTTTCCTTTAATATGTAAATAATAAAAAATAATAGAATTAATTCATGAAGCCAGGACTTTCTTATATTTGGTTGAAAAAAATATCATAATATATTTATTATAGACACTGAGGATACACTTATCCTACATGCTTGTATCTATCTTGAAATTCTGACCAACATAAATGAAATTTCAATGCAATATATATATATATATATATATATATATATATATATATATATATATATATATATATATATATATATATATATATATATATATATATATATGTGTGTGTGTGTGTGTTTATGATGTTGTTACTTGTCCTGATACTTTAAGAATAGAATATACATTGCTCATGTTTGGCCAGATTTTTTTTTCTATGTTGTAGCAGCGTCCTTCAGAGCAGGTTCTTATGTCACCTAGCAATTGGGCTATTGTTGATATGCTAATAAGGTACTTAGGGCTTGTTGGAGAGAAGCAGGAAAAAAAAAAAAAAAAGAGGCAACTTTCCACCATTAGAGGGAGATATCAGAGCACCAAACACTGCAGCAGCCTCACTCATTCTGTACAACACACAGGGGCTCTAGACTTTTGTGGGGACAAGGGAGAAAGGAGAAGAATTTCTCTTCCCAAAAGCCCATGAAAATGCTTTGGAAACTGACCGACAATATCAAATACGAGGAGTGTGAGGTAAGGGTTAGGAGCCTCAGAGTTTCTATGCATAGATTTTAGAACTTGAGCCTGACTTCCACATTCTACGCTTGGGGTATCCTGATCTCCATGTATGATGGACTTCCAAACTGCTTCTCTTAGCAAGCAAACATTACCCAATTTCACTATAACTATGCCTTTTAAGTGAATGGGTTTTAATATAAAACTGGTACTTTTATTTGAACACCAACACTGTTCTGCATTTTTTTTTTATAAACACATTTCATCTACCTTATCAATTTATTTTAACAATGAACATAACAGAATTAAATATCATGGATAGGTATGCAAGTTTTAAAGCACTGTAAATTAGATAAAAAAAAATTTATAGGTAGTTATTTCGATTGTATATTTTCTGGTCGGTGTATCAGGCAACGAGCTGTATTTTTTTAATAGTATTTTTTTTGTTTTAGATGGATTTTTTTTTATTTTTTTTTTATTTTACTATATGGTTTGTGTGATGCTGCTTCACAAAGACACACAAGTATGTGTATAGAAAGACAAGCAAGCTCGGTGTGATTATGGATCATTGTCTTGTTAAGACTTGCAGGACAGAGAGCTGGGAGGATTCCCCAAGTGGTTGGGGCACTTTACAGATGGACAGTTGAAACTTGTTTTATCTCTCCTGCTTTGGATCTCTGTTGTAAATCTGTAGTGTGTCAATAGAGTTAGCCTTTCTTTTGCTTTTACATAAGAAAGCCTTGATTGTTAGCATATGGGTTTCAAAGGTTTTTTTGGTGTATTACAAGCAATAAGTATATTTACATTTTCTGCAATCAGATGACCTTATGTAAAGGATTTTGTAAAAAAAAAAAAAACACTAATTAGGCATAAGGGAAATGCAGATGATGTGACCATTCGATGGTAACATGCTTCCCATGTGACAGTGGCTGAGCACCGACTAAAAAGAAAAAAAAAAAAGAAAAACTTCGCCCAGCTCCAGCCCAGAGCCTGTAATCTCGCTTTCAAAGTGAGATTAAAGCTTTATTTTGTTAGGTGTGCATAGTTCTGTAGGAACATGCAGGCGGTAGATGACTGTTGTTATTCTAACCCTAGCCAGCTAAGAGCTCTGTAAAGTTGAGCATGTCATATTTTGGAGGAGTTGTTTGCCGGAGTGGTAGAGCCAGTCGGACGGGTTTGCAGAGAAGGAGCCAGGATCGGGCGGAAGGGAGGCTAGCTTTTTTGTGTGGGAGCCTCTGGCCGAGCCTTTAACCGGACCCATAGACAATCCCTTGGTTGGAGCACCTATGGAGAAGAACTGAGCTGGAGGGAACCCATCAAGGTCTCCAACATCTGGACTCTGGATCTCTAAATGAAGGACAGGAAATCAGAGCCAACACAATAAGAACAAAGTTCCCCCCCACCCCCAGCTCCCTTCCGGGACCTGCATGCTCCCACAAGCACACTAAACTGCTTCCAAAATCTACTGCTGTCCCCCCTCTTTGTCTAAGCCCAGGCAACAAGGGCATGAGATCTCATCTAGGAAAAAAAAGAACCTTCTTTTCTGAAACAGAAAGCAACATAAGCCTTAATTAGAGAGGAAGAGAGATTCCTGGATCTGCCTGCCTCCATTGCAATAGGAAGCTGCTTTTGTGAGCTGTGGTTGTTGTGGTTGGAGAGCCCATCGGGGCTATGGATCAGGTTCAGAGGACAGGAGATCCGGGCCCCTCGGATACAGACATGAAAAGCAAAAGGCTGGAGAGCCCAGAGAGCCTTCCCATTCCCAGCAGCAAGAGGAGAAGCTCAGAAATGCCAATGGCATATTCAGGATATTCCCAGGATTCCCAGGTGCCAATTCCTTTTTTTTGTTATTTGGTCCCCCCCCCCCCCCCTCTGCCTCCTCCCTACCCCCCATCCTTTTCTTTCCTGTCACTGACTGATCCCCACACTCTACAGCTCTTTCACTTTTCATGCCCTGCAACCTTTAAAATGTCCCCCCTTCCCTGTGATTCGTCAGCCAACCCCCCCTTCTCTCCTTCACTCACTCGTGTCTCTCCCTCTTTTCCACCCCCTCCACCTCTCTGATTAGATACACTGATTCTTCATTCAATGGACGTCATTTAGAACAGGGCTCTGCCTTGAGTTGCTTTGCTCGGTTCACGCTCGATTTCCAACCATTCTTCCTTTATTAAGTATTGGTGTAATATTAATAGTCATGAATATCTGCTATTAGGGCTGGGAGGAAGGCAAAGCTCATTGCTAGCAAGCCCAGCACCGCTACACAAGTCAAGAAGAGAGAAGAGATTCAACAAGGATTAAGGAGCCCAGAGACAGAGAGAGAGAGGAAAAAAAAAAAAAAAAAAACTTTGTATTTAAAATCTGAGCCAGACAGTGATTTTTATTTTTTATTTCCAACATCAAATGAAGAATTTCTTCCAGTTCTGATGGATTATGGTGTTTGGTGGTTTCTTATCAATCGTGGGCGCTATGATTTTCTAGTAATAATATTCTAGTGCTGGCTATTTTGTAGCACCTACATCTCTTTTTTTCCCTTCTTGCTACACAGCTATTTTTTTTCAATTTTCTACCTTGATTTGTTACATTAATCTGCACTGATGTTAGTTCACAGTTTTTCCGCGATGGTGAGTTTTTTTTATTATGTATATATTGTTTGTTTTTCTTTTCTTGTGTTTTTTTTTTATTATGTATATATTGTTTGTTTTTTTGTTTTTTTTTTTAATTGCTATGGGTTAAAATTGCCTTACGTTTCCGCTTTAGGCTTCAACTCGTAATATTTATTGGGCTGGTTCCCTGTTTTTTTTTATGACTGCTATTACCTGACATGCGATTTTATCTATTACATCCTGTGTTTTCTCCATGATCAAATGAGCCCTTAATATTTTAAAACGTCTGTAATGTGTCGGTTCCGAGTTAACTTTAAACATATGCTTGGCTTGGTATGCCCTTTAATTTAAGGCATACTTCTCCCCAAACCTATCCATCCGGCATGTGTGATTGGATTGGGGGGAAAAAATGTTTGTGGAGGTATTTTTTTTACATTGACCACATTAACGGGTGAAACAGTCTTTCCATTAGAGCTAATGTATTTTCTATAAATACGATATGGGTGAGGAGACCTGTACAGCTTGAAAGCTATCCTTGGAGATTGGAGAAGGGTCGGGAACCAGTATAAAGGCAAAACAAACAAGAAACAAGGCTTGACACCTCCATCAAAACAAACCATTATGGGGGAATGAATAAACTGTGCATTTGCCAAGGTGTATGCCTAGGTGCATGTGCCTAGGTGCATGTGCCAAGGTGTATGTGCCTAGGAGTATGTGCATATAACATGTGCCTAGGTGTATGTGCCAATGTGTATGCGCCTAGGTGTATGTGCCAATGTGTATGTGCCTATTTCATGTGCCAATGTGTATGTACCTAGGTGTGTGTGCAGGTCTGTGGAACAGGACGTTTTTTTTTAAAGAATTGCAGATCCTTGAAATAATTCGTTTATATATATATATATATATTTTATTGTTGTTGAATCTCTCTCTTTCTATGTTATAGTTATGTTCTTTAAATCTCTTGCTCTCTCTCTTCATAAATACATGTATATTATATATGTGTGTATGTGTATAATACATATATATATATATATATATATATATATAGAGAGAGAGAGAGAGAGAGAGAGAGAGAGAGAGAGAGAGAGAGAGAGAGAAAATAGAGATCTATGTATATATATTTATAGATATATATCTATCTAATCTCCTTCTCTCTCTCTCTCTATTCATATATATATATATATATATATATATATATATATATATATATATATATATATATATATATATATATATGGTTTATATATAGTTACACATAGCTACAGAAAGCTTATGGTGGGATTTGCTTATCAATGAGTTTAATTTTAATTCTTGTCCCTCTGTTTTTCTCTCTTAGGATCGTCACGACGGTACCAGCAATGGGACAGCTCGGTTACCTCAATTGGGCTCAGTGGGGCAATCTCCCTACGCCAGTGCCCCCCCACTTTCCCACACCCCCAATACTGACTTTCAGCCCCCCTATTTCCCTCCTCCTTACCAGCCCATATACCCCCAATCCCAAGACCCCTACGCCCACGTTAACGACCCCTATAACCTGAACTCCCTCCATGCACAGCCCCAGCCTCAGCACCCCGGTTGGCCGGGTCAGAGACAGAGCCAGGAGGCCAGCCTTTTGCACACACATCGGGGGCTACCACACCAGCTGTCCGGCCTGGACCCACGCAGGGATTACAGGCGACACCACGAAGAACTACTGCATGGGCCTCATGGGCTAGGCTCAGGACTTGGGGACCTCCCTCTCCACTCCATACCTCATGCACTAGAAGACGTTTCGGTAAGCTGCCTACCCAGTCTTCACCAGCAGCCTTGACTTCATTATGACTTGCTATCCTCTTTTTACTTTTTTTGAAGGCCTTGCTATATACATGACTGTCCTAAAATATATGCCACCCTAGCCCACCCCAGTCCTGTATGTGCACCCTTTTTCATACATGGATTCTGAAGGCAGAACTGTTGACTTGAAGGGAATGTGGCAGAGAATTTCCTATCCCTTGTAAAGACCCAGAGCTACAGACAGGATGGATGTGTTGTGTAATAAATAATCTGTCCCTTATAATTAAGGAAATGGCATGCAGGAGCAATCTAATACAGCTCTTGCCTCTACCTGCAGCTGGCAAGCCTGATAGACATAACAAATGAAAGTGAGATATATTAAATTCCCCCTTTTTCATTTTTTAACACATTATAGGCAATACGTCATTAGAGAGCTCCCATACCCCATCAGGCCTTCCTATCCCACTTCTATCGAATTAGGTATGTGAGGGAGAAAATTGAACAATAAATTATTGGAGCCTAATTCGGTTACCAATAAGTGCAATTAAAATGTTTTGCAATTAAACTTGACATTGATCATTCACAAGAGAAGGCTAAGGGAAGGCATATATAGCCACAATAGTTCACTCCACATCCTAACCTTGACACCATCCTACGTTTTGGTCTTTAGAGAAACCCGTGGATTGTCTTTCGCCATTTCCAAAAATACTTCCAAAAAAATTAAAGGATTAGATATTGCTAAGAAATAAGTGTTGACAGTTTAACGATTACAGAGTCAGATGGCAGAGGATACATTTAATAACATAAAACGTCATGTTGCAATGAAATTATGATCGTTTATTTATTTTTTGTTCATTTTTTTTTTTATTATGGGTTGCTTACTATTTTAGTTGCAAGAAACAACAATTAATATTTTATTTCAATTGTTTTTTGTTTTTGTTTTTTAAATGTTGTTAGGTAATCCAAATTGGATTGTATAGTTTTTTTTATTGTGAAATGGGAAAATACTCGCCCATGAGCTAAGAATTGCTTATTTTTATTTTTATAATGACCTGTCAATGGTTTGATCATGTAGATGAGCATGGAGGAGCCGGCTTGTGTATGCGGAATGCTAAGTAAGCACAGGCACACATCACCGGGGGCCATAAAGAGATATGGGTGGTTATTTAGGATTAACTTGATGTTAGTTATTATTTGCTCAGCTTGTTTGTTCAGTGCTGCTACTCAGCGTTTAAACGGCTATAAACGCTAATAAACTGAATATACATGCTGCCAAGAAAAAAAAAAAAGAACCAAATTTCCTAGCCCTAGCTGAGGTTCATCTTTTTGTAACTGAGTATAAATGAAGAAGATCTCGGAAATAAATGAATGGTCCCCCAGCACTGTGGAGTCTTTCCATGTAAATCCTGGTGCTGGTCTGAAGCAACCCAAATCAAAGTATTTTTTTCCTTCTAGTTTATGGCTTGCCTGAGCCAACATAAAGGGATCACATTTCCCCCCATATACTTAAAAGAGAGAACTAGACTAGTCATTTCTGAACATTTCTCAATTTAATTATGCTTAAATGCAGGAGCACTTTAGGCAAGTTACAAATGAGAGCACTGAGTATAATAAAAGCTGTAATAAACCAACTTAGTACCATCCACCCGGAATCATTGAGATCAGGCGCAATTAACACGAGCATAAATCCAGAACCGAGTGGAAAAATCTTACCATCACTATTATTTTTATTTTATTTATTTTTTTTGCGGGGGGGACAACGACTTTGGGGGATCACTTAACCATCTGAGAACAAAGTGGGTCAGAGCCAACGCGAGGACTGGCGTTATGTACAACGCCTTGGCCATTGTCTGCGATTCATCTAGTTTGAATTGGCAGATTTTGTTAGACATAAAAAATATACAATATATATTAAACAACAACAACAAAAATAAGTATTATTTACAATAACACGTCTGGGCCCATCTAATGCCATGGCAGTAGAAGATGGCCCTTTAAGGGATCTACTAGCCTGATTTACCCCTGCATCACATAATTAGGAATGCGTTCCATTTTATGGTTCCACATCAATTTCTGCTGATCTCTGTTAATTTTGCATCGGCTGAAGCATATTTCCGGTCCTCCTTACAATATGAGAGCTGTTTAAGCATAAGTGAGTTATGATGACAGAATGTTCCAAGAAGAAGTCAGTGCAGAATCCCCATATATAACCCCATTTGTGTTCCTAGGTGGCACAGAGCAAATCATGAGCAGCCCCCCATTACTATGCAGTCTAGGCTCTTCATGGGCAGCATGTCCCCCTTCTGACAGTTTCCTTTTCCTTTGTTATGACAGTGTTTTAAAACATTTATGTGTTTCTGTTTCAGCATGTAGAAGACCCAGGTATCAACATCGCAGATCAAACTGTAATTAAGAAAGGTAGGCTTCTTTTTTCTTTTCTTTTCTTCTTTTTTTTTTTGCTATTGCATTCCTAACAAGTCCCCACAAGTTTCCTCTTTTTTTCCTATTGTGAAAACCTAACTGCCAAGCTTCATTCTGAACTATGCAAAACTTGCAAGCTGAAATCTACCCCCTTTTGATAGCATGAGATAGTGTTTGCAAATTGCCTTACATTTGTTTAATACGGTCACGTGACGAGTAGAAAAATAACCCGCTTATATAATAATGGCAAAGAGCAAACGTGCCATGTGCATTCTTTCCTAGCAATCTAGTCAGCTTTCCATTGTCCTTGGATTTTTTTTTTTTTTTTAATAAATGGTTATTGTAGGATATAATGGCCCTTGCCTATCCGCATTTGACTTGACTAAGCTCATAAATGTTCCAAAATTGAATTGGTGGTGTTTTGTTTACATTGAAAGGTTATAATAGCTGGTTTTAATTTGTAATGCTATGTCAAAGATGAGGCTGGGGAAAACTTTGCTCCATAGGCTTAAATATTTTCATTATTAGATTAATTTCTTTAAATGGTATAACCACAATGACCCCAAAGAGAAATGATGGGTTTATATTTAAACATTTATTTAATCATATTTAATATTATATTTCTATATAATAGAATACTTCACAATAAATAAATATATATATATATATATAGTATTATATATTGAAATATAAACCCAACATTTTTATTATGGGTCATTGGGTTTTATACACACACACACACATATATATGTATATATGTGTGTGTGTGTGTGTGTGTATATAATGGTGTAACTCCAATGACCCATAATAAAAATGTTGGGTTTATATTTAAACGTATATTTAATAATATTTAATATTATATTTCTGGTAATATTATGCTTCATAATATATAATATCTATAGATGGATATATATATGTTGAAATATAAACCCAATTTTTTTTTTTTTTTGGGTCACTGGGGTTACACCATTTTATACACACACACATATATATATATATATATATATATATATATATATATATATATATATATATATATATATATATATATATATATATATATATATATATATATATATATATATATATATAGATATATGTGTGTATATCTATATATATATATATGTGTATATCTATATATATATATATATATATAGATATATGTGTGTGTGTATATATAATAGTGTCACCCCAATGACCCATAAAACAATTTTTGGGTTTATATTTAAACATATGTATAGATAGATAGATAGAAATATTCTATATTCTATCTATCTATCTATCTATCTATCTATCTATCTATCTATCTATCTATCTATCTATCTATCTATCTATCTATCTATCTATCTATCTATCTATCTATCTATCTATCTATCTATAGCATAGGACAGTGCACTAAAGAAAACCTACATAAATATGTTTTTATTTTTATTTTTTATTTTAGCTCCTTTTATTTTCTTTAAGCAGAGATGGATTTTTAGAACTGTTCTTTTTCCAAGTCAACATGATAATTGGCTCTTCTATTAGTAGTAATCTCAAGAGTTCGTTTAACTCCTATTGTCTCTATTAGCCTCCCCAGAGCTATTAATGTCACAAGTGATCTATCCAGGGCCCCCATACGTCTGACTATCCTCCACAATTTTAAATGCACAGGATAGCCAGCCCCCAAATCATTCCAAGGCACACTAAAATATATAGAATATAAAGACAGTAAACTGTCATGTCTCTCTATATGGTTTATGTTGGATTAATATAAATAGAGCGCTTGCTTGTTTTGCCTGTTCTGATTGTAATCTATGATTGGATACACTTGGCTAGCTAGATAATTATATGATATGAATGTATATTTTGATGGTATCGTGATAAAAATAACATAAAAGACCCAAGTGTTGCATTATCATTTTAGTCTAAATTAAACACAGTAGGTGTTAAAATTTTTTTTTTTTTTTTTTTTTTTTGTTAACACTAGGCTCCAATATAAGGAAGGATTTATTATTATTATTTTTGTAATATTTATTAGAACATGTTATTTGTAATTAAGCCCTGTAAACCGATTGAAAACAAATATCTAACTCTTCCTGCCCAGCGGAAAAAAATGACGCCTTGTAAATCAGCCCCAATTACCCAGATTGCATACATAACCGGATTAGGGGATTTATCATGCTAGAATACAGATATCTCTCACTTGTGTTTCTATTCCAAGTTGGCGATTTTTCTTTTTTTTTTATATATATGAATTTATCAGCTTGTTCACACCTCCGCTTTAGCCCCGGTAAGGGATGCATTTTTAAAGAGGCTTGTAAATGACTTTCACTATATTGTCTTGGCTTGATAATTAGAGAACGATTTTTTTTTAAGGAGGGGGGGGAAAAAGAATACATGCGGTGTTTGGTTCACCTTTACTTTGCTTATACCTCAATGGCAGTTAGGAAAGTGGCAGAGGTCTTGTTTTAAATATTAGCTTGGAATCAGTGATGTCTTATGAGATATAAGCTCGTGCATCGGTTGGGGTTGTGTTGGGGGGGGGGGGGGGGTATTATACTACTGAACGATCTAACTTTAATCGGTAATTAAATCAGACAGCCATTTCCCTCAACTAGACATTGTGCAGTCCAACTGCCACTTTCTGCCTCACTGTGGCGCTTAAGGACCTTTCTGCTTTCTTGTCTGTGTACTGGCCATGTTAACCCTTCTAGCTGATGGAGGGCTGCAGTCAAGCCCGTGGCATAGACTGTATAATATTATAATATATTATATAGCAGTAGAATTTTGCTCTTTTTTTTATATATCATTAGCATGTGTTTAAGGTAAACTGATTTTTCTTTTGTAAGATTTATTTTTATTTTTATGCACATACATATAAGAATAACTCTAGATCTCTAGAATTAAATGCTTATTTCATAAACAGCAATGACCAGGCAGTAAAGAGAGTACTTTCTTTCTTTCACCTACTTTAAATAGGTGACTCACCTGTGTCTGGGTGCCATGACTTGACAGGTTTTTAATGAAAAGGGATGATTTGCAAAGAGAAAGCCTCTTGTGGCCCCCAGAACACAGGTGTGTGCTTCTAAAATAGGCCTCCTAGTTTCCTGGCATCATTGTCATCCTTCTCTTTTCAGGGCCTGTCTCATTGTCTAAATCCAATAACAATGCAGTGTCGTCCCTCTCTCTCAACAAAGACAATCTCTTCGGTGGAGTAGTGAATCCGAATGAAGTTTTCTGCTCAGTTCCTGGACGCCTGTCTCTTCTAAGCTCGACATCAAAGTACAAGGTGACAGTGGCAGAAGTACAGAGAAGGCTATCCCCACCCGAGTGCCTCAATGCTTCTCTATTGGGAGGAGTGCTCAGGAGGTAAGATGCTCAGTGTACCTTGGATCTGAAGTGCCATGTACAGTATTGCATGTGTCATGTACTAGATATGTATATGTATATATATATATATATATATATATATATATATATATATATATATATATATATATGTGTGTATGTGTATATATATATATATATATATATATATATATATATATATATATCTGTGTGTGTGTGTACATATACAATGTGTAATGTATATATAATGTATAAAGATGTATTTATATGTATGTCATGTCTTTATGTTCATACATGATATGAGAAATAAGCTATAATAGAAAATGTATTTTCAGAGTATGTTTAAGGGTGTAACTATACCCATTGCAGACCATATAGTTGCAATGGGGTCCACACGAGCAGGGGGGCCAGAGGTGTCTGGCTGCACAGTTTACTGCTTATAAAAACGTCCGGTAAATGTATGTCAATGAATATTTACAAATAGTCTGGGAGACGGTGTATAATCAGGCTTCAATAGGCTTACAAAAAAAAAAAAAAAATGGCAGTTACTTTGGAAGAAAAAAAAAAAAAAACAACCTAATATATAGCGTTATTTTGTACACAGTAGTAGACTAGTTTAGGAGAGTTTCGTTTTTTTTTTTCTGCCAGAAAAATGCAAACTAACCTTTTTTCCTTCCGCTGAGCTAAAATTATGCCTACATTTAACGTCCTCCAAAGCAATTAGTAATCTGTACCACCAAAGGAATTGTTATGAATTTGGGGGATCAAAGAGACAAAGGGGCCACTCAATGGTTTTGCCATAGAGCCCTGTCGCATAGGGGTTGAAGGCTGTTCACTTTGCACGGAAATTTTGCCCAGGGCTTAGGGAATGAGGGGAAGATTCACTTTGCAAATAAATCCCAACCATGCGCAAGGATGTGACTGGATGCTGGAAGTCAGCAAAGCTCTGGGGCAACATCCCTTGCAAAGTGAGCAATCTTTAGTAAATCGACCCAACAGTTGTAACCCATTATGATTGTGTGAATAAGTAAGTGACCTCCTGGATAGATGATATCTGCCAATAATTTGAAATATAATAAAACTCTCCATATATCAGACACTAATGTCTTTTAAACATTTCTTGGAATTTTAGAGTCCTACAGGAATCTAGTGTACAGTTTCCAGGACTGATGATATAACGATCTTATTTCCCAATGCATAAAAATACACCTCTAGTCAGGGGCCCCAGCCAGCCTCCAGTATATAATAGAGTAAGTGAGCCCAGGCTATGACTTGGTCAGCCTGTTTACTATAAAGGGCTTGTACATGGAGTCAGGTTCATTCTGTGTCAGACTGCAGCTGGATGTGCATGTAAGGACAGAGAAGGAACACATGGGAGGAGATACAGCCTACAAATATGCTGATTGCCTTATATAGAGGAGAGCAATTAATGGAACAGGTTAGGAAAATATTTGTCTCCATTAATCTATAATTTCGTGTCTTGGGGTGGTAAAGATTTTGGGAAGGGATATGACACTTGAACCTGAGTCCACAAACAAGACCACAGCTACTGTTCTAAGATAAACACACGAAAATAGGGCCATTTAAGTGCAAGTGATTTCACAAGGGCAGCTAAATGGACATTTTGCATTTTTGCAAAATCTAGTACAGTTCTGCATAGAAACCAATCAACTTCCAGATTATTATTTTTTTTGTTGTTGTTGTCAAAGCTTAATTTAACAAGCTGGAGTTAAATGCTGATTGGCTATGCACAGCTGCACCAGATTTGACACTCTGCAGTTTTAGTAAATCGACCCCATATGTACCATACAATGGCTAACACACAGGAGTCACAATTTGCCAGCTATTTACCCCAGCCCAATTCAGCTTAAAAATATAAATTTCCTATTGATCTTATCAGGTAAATAAATAAACAAATAAATAAATAAATAAATAAATACCAAGCTGGTATAAAGCCACTTTCCCTTAATAACCCACCTATACATTTTTTTTCTTAAATTATTAATTATAGGTAATACAAAGTATAGTTACAAATTGTAAAAGGATAATAACGATCACATATTGGCACATAGTTATGACTACAGGCATACCCCACTTTTAAGTACACAATGGGGTATATTTACTAAAGCTGGAAAGCTCAAAATCAGGTTCATTTATGCATAGAAACCAATAAGCTTCTAACCCCAGCTTGTTCAATTAAGCTTTGGTAATAAAACCTGATTTTGAGCTTTCCAGCTTTTAGTAAATAAACCACATTGTGTACTTAAGTGGGGTATGCCTGTAATTTAAATACTATTCCATTGATTGGTATGAAACTTTCAGTAATTCTATAAAAAAATGTTTTGGTAATTATCGGTAATACAGGAAATGTATTATATCTACATTGGGAACCCGTAGTGATTATTCCAATTTAAATAGCTATCCTCTAATTAATTTTAATGATCACATTTCTGATCAAATATATTCCCAAATTGTCGCTCCTGTGTGTAGGTGCTTCCTGTGTATGGTTGTGGCTCCAGTTCCATTTGTATGGCAGTGTGATATTAGTAACTTTGTGCTCCATTTATGCATTGTGGAATATAGGCAATCATTTCATCACTTGTAATTACAGTATCCCTTTCACAGTTATGCCACTTAATTCGTTCTTAAATGACTTCGTTCTGATATGGACAGAACTCATTTTGCATGTAATTAGATTCGTGATTAGCTGCAAGTCAGAATGAATGACACCTGGCCCTATTACTGCTACCAACAGGCAAATGGTTCTATTTGGACCTGAGCTTGCTACCTGGGTAGGGTTTTTATACTTTAGTCTTTTTTTTTCTTCTTACATCTCCTGTCAATGTATACGTTTTTGGTTTCTTTTTCCTCTAAAGTAATCTGATTCCTCTGATGCCCTTTAGAGATGTCCTAGACACTGAGCCTAATGCCATTTTCTGTGTCTACACCCAATAACTATGAAGCCATTCATATGTTTCTGTAAATTACATGAATGAGAATGTGAGAGGAGGCTTCATCTCTCTGGGTCAGGATAGGTCACTTCTTTTTTTTTTTTTTTGGAGCAATGATGATCTTGGGCTGCAGCCATGTCAACACATTCCTCTTCCCAGCAAACCAATTAGATTCTGCCTTAGCATCTTGTTGCAACCTATCTGAAAGTTTTCTGTGTTGAAGGAGTAGAAGAGGAGCCACATGACATACTTGTGCTCAAGTCCTAGGGAGATGGAAGGCTGGTGTAGGGTGTGCCCATCAGCTATGCATGGGAAAGTCATAGCAGAGAGGGCATTGGGGATACTAATTCTCTTTAATAGCTACTTCCATAGCTAAAAGCTTAGTTTTATATAGTAACATAGCATTACATAAATAAAATCGAACTGTATGCATGAGTTTTTATAATTGCTGTGATGTTCATAAAAAATACACCTATGGATGAATATTTACAAACTAAGGTCATGTTATTCACTTTGAGGGCATTGCAAAGGAAAAATTGTGCTCTATGTATCTGGAGGAAGAGAGTGTTATCTTCTGCATATGGAAAGGCTTCTTCTTAGTTAGAGCTGTGAAAATGTGCAATACACTGCCTCAGTCAGGATCTATTTTTTTTTGTTGAAAAGCTGGATGTTTTCCTAAATGCACAGAATTTAACTGGCTATTAACATTGGAGTTGATTTACTAAACTGGAGATTGCCAAATCTGGTACAGCTCTGAATAGAAACAAATCAGCTTCCAGTTTTTTTTGTCCGAGCTTAAAGTGCTTGTAAACCCTTTACAACCACTTTATGCTACAGATAAGCCTATATGGTTTAACTGTAGCTAGCTACCTAGGCTATCTCTTAAACCTCTTAAACCTGAACGGTTTAGGAGATATCCCCTGTCCCCTGCATGTGCCAATATCATCGGCACATACTCACTAAAGCAAACTGAAGCGTATGTGCCGTTGCTTCAGTCTGTGTGCCGTTACCGGTGGCTCCTAAGTGCATGCTCGGGAGTGACATCATTGTGGCTCCGGCCAATCACAGTGCCGAAGCCGCAATACCCGAAAGATGTCGCCGGCCAGAGGGGGGTACAAAGATCAGGGTTTACAACCACTTTAATTGAACAAGCTGGAGTTAGAAGCTGATTGGCTACCAGGCACAGCTGCACCATATTTTGCACTCTCCAGTTTTAGTACACAAACCCCATGTACTAACACCAGAGATTGTGGACCCTTATAGGGATCAGGAAGGGATTTTCTTTCCCTTGTTAGGGTAAAGTTTACCAAGCTTTCAGTTTTTTTTCTTTTACTCATGCTGGATCAACTGTGGTTATAGGTGGAGGTTTTCAATTAATTAATTCTTTATTATTGTTTTCTATTTGCTTAAATAGATGGACTTGTGTCTTTTTTCAATCTTTCTGTGTAACCAAAAACTGGGACAAATGGGCACCTGTTGCCCATAGCCACCCACAACGATTCTAATTGGTTGTTATGTTAAACAGTTTCATTTTGCTCCACCATTTTCCAGCCTCAGCATGTCACACTTGTATGTCAGTTGGATGAAATGTCCATTGAATGTTTGATTTACTAAAACTGTAGAGTGCAGATCTGGTGCAGCTGTGCATGGTAGCCAATCAGCTTCTAAATTCAGCTTGTTCAACTAAACGTTGACAATAAAACCTGGAAGTTGATTGGCTTCTATGAAGAGCTGCAACAGATTTTGTCCTCTTAAAGGGGTTGTAAATGTTTGCTTTTTATTTTCTAAATAGCTTCCTTTAAGCTAGTGCATTGTTGGTTCACTTACCCTTTCCTTCTATTTCCCTTGGAAATGTTTTTTTTTCTTTGTCTGAATTTCTCACTTCCTGTTCCTCCTCAGTAAGCTGTTCTGGCTGACTAACCCCCAGCCAGAAGATGGGGGCAAGCTTACAGGAAGTGAGAAATTCAGACAAAGAAAATAAACATTTAGAAGGGAAATCGAAGGAAAAGGTAACTGAACCAACAATGCACTAGCTTAAAGTAACCTATTTAGAAAATAAAAAAACAAACCTTTACTAACCCTTCAATCCCAATGTTTGTACTTGGTTACCATCTAAAATGAAAGGCAGTTTGACTGAATTGCAATAGCCAGCATAAAGAAGCCACCCCACAGAGCATTAGGATGATTGTAGCTGGATGGATTGATAGTTGCATTTATTTCTCTGCCTAATATTTTTGTTTTTGTCTGTGCAGGGCGAAATCGAAAAACGGTGGCAGGTCGTTGAGAGAAAAATTAGACAAAATAGGATTAAACCTTCCAGCTGGAAGACGTAAAGCTGCTAATGTTACTTTGCTCACATCTCTAGTAGAGGGTAAGTAACCTTAAATCTGTCATGATAAGTGTTATGTAGAGCAGGCTGAGGCACTGCAGAACTCACGTTTTTGTTAACTAAACATCGCTGAGTAATCTGCAGTGGAAAATCTCTAGCTTTGGGTTGTCTTGTTTAAATCTTGGGCACTTTTGCGAGCAGTTTAATAACATAACATGAACCCAGCCCTCTGTTCTTTGTTCTCTCTGATACTGCAGATGCAGTAATTAACATTTCATGTTTTAATTAAAGGGAATGTGTAAGTGTTTATGTTTATGCCTTTTTTTTGTACTTACTAAGGATTAAAAATACAATTTAATATGAACTTTTATAATTATTTGTTAAGTAAACAATTAGCTTAGTATAGGAAACTTACATGACACACACAGATGAACGAGTTCTAAGGAGTAACTCACACTCCCCTTCTTCTGCTGTTTACAGATCCTTACAAAGTCCAATTAGAGACAGGCATAATAAAGGCAGCAATAGGGTTGATTTACTAAGGCAAGTTTCATGTGGGGCGCCTTTTTGCGTGGGCACGTCAGCCTATTGATTTCAATGGGCTGCCATGCCCTGGGAAACACAGGTCCCTGTGCTACTTTGAAAATCGCAGCCTGCATGAAAATCGTAAATACTTACATGAGCCCTGGAAAGTCCCACATCGATAAGGGGCTGGATCTTTGCCCGGGCTTCTCACTCTTCTTTGGATAGATTAATAGCAGCACAGCCATTGGCTCCCGCCAAGCAAATCCAGCCGGGGGCTTGACCGAGTCCTGCATTCGGCAGCTATGGAAGCCGAATGCAGGACTCAGGAGCGCACCCACAATGTAACCCCCTTCAACGCTGGACAACAAGGCCCATGCCCAGTGCAGCACATTGCAGAGGGGCAGCACAGCCCTTGCACTACACTGTTAGGAAAATTAGTCTAGCGCCCTTATAAAGCGGCCGCACTGCTTTTGGCCGGCATTCCGCAACTGTGTCTGTCATCCTGGACCACAAACCTTCCTCACTGTGCTATATGTTTCTGTTGCACCATTGGCATGGTTATATTTTCTTAGTCCTCTCCATAAAATTATCAGAAATTTGTGCTTAACCACTTAAGACCCGGACCAATATGCTGCCAAATGACCAAAGGGGTTTTTGCGATTCGGCACTGCGTCGCTTTTACAGACAATTGCGCGGTCGTGCGACGTGGCTCCCAAAAAAAATTTGCGTCCTTTTCTTCCCACAAATAGAGCTTTCTTTTGGTGGTATTTGATCGCCTCTGCGATTTTTATTTTTTGCGCTATATACAAAAATAGAGCGACTTTTTGTTATAAGAAAAATCAATAAACTAAAATGTAGTCAAACATTTAGGCCAACATTTATTTAGCCACATGTCTTTAGTAAAAAAAAATCGCAATAAAAAAAAATTTAGCTACCTAGCGGGAACAGCGACACTAATTCAGCGATCAGAAAAATGATCGCTTAGTGACGCTGGCAATAGGGAGTGAAAGGATTAACTAGGGCAGTGATCAAGGGGTTAAAACTTTATTAGGGGGGGGGGTACAGGGCTACCCTGAACCTAACACTAACTGACTTTTACACTGCCTGTCACACTGACACTAAATACAGTAATCATACATGTGCCTGTGTGTAGTGTAGTGTTGGTGCAGGACTTACTGTGTGGTGATCTCTCCTCAGCGGTGGTTGAAAAAAACGCTGAGGGAGAGATCACATCGCTTCCTCCTTCCTGTGTTTACACAGGAGGAGGAAGTGACAGGGCGGGCGGGCGCGCGCATTGGCTGGGAGCGATCCGGAGGGGGCGGACAAAAACGAATAGCCGCCCCCTCTTTTCAGATCGCTCCTGCAGCCGCGTGGACCGCCGCATGTACGGGGGGGGTCCGATCGGACCCCCGATCCCCCCCCCCAAGGCACCAACGTATATATACGTTGATGTGCCTGTCGGTGCCATTCTGCCGACGTAAATGTACATGCGGCGGTCCTTAAGTGGTTAAAGTAGAACTATAAGCAACACTTTTTTATTTTCATTTTGGATAGAGTAAAGGAGGGTTATAGCCCCTGTCAGTTTATTTTTTACCATCCCTGTCCCATTGCGGAGATTTCCCTTCACTTCCTTCCCAATAGCCAAACAGGAAGTGAGAGGAGATCTATGCAAATTAAGAGAATCAATTGCCCCCCCAGGCCCTCAGAACTAGTGTCCCCACTTGAAAATTTCAGGGCTGGTCTTAAACAGCAAGGGGTGTGGCCTTGACAGGAAGGGGTGGGTCATATTTAAATTAGGGGGTGCCCAAATTTAGTCAGGCCTAGGGCAGCACAAAACCTAAATACACTACTGACCCCCTTGGAAGAGCGCTTCCCAGATGGGGTTATCTGATGCGGAAAGGAGCTGAGAGAGCCGCGGGGGGAACAAAGAAAACTGCGTTCGGGGCCACTCTGTGAAAAACGAGCTATACAGTGGAGTTAAGTATGACATGTTTGTTATTTAAATAAAAAATAAAAAACAAACTTATAGTGTCACTTTAATTACAGACCTAAACACAGCGCATAACGCCTTGGAAAGCCCCTTCTGTTTATATTGGGGCCATACCTTTTAAGGGTTTATTGGTAAAAATAAATATTTTTTTCTTTTTTTTTTGTATAAAAAGATGTAAATATTTAAAGTTGAAAAAAGAAAACAAGTGATTGTAATCTGCCCTAAACTGTTGTAGTTTCCCTTTAAGATCCTCTCTGTTTATTTAGCAGTAGCAACATTCTTCTAATGGTTGTTGTTTGGCTTCATTTAATGTTATCAAGAGATTTTCTTGGAAAGCCATTGCAATGTGATAATAGTTAAATACCTAAAGCCTAAAGTAGTTTCCACTCTAAACAATGTACTAAATAATTTCGGCCTGGGCTGCCATTGGAGGAGTGCCTGACCAGCACTTCCTGAATGACTTTGGGGATGCTTGACCTATGCCAGAGGGGAACATTATCCTGCACAGATCTGACAGCCTCTCACTGCTGCTTCTCATTTATACATTTACCTTCCAGTCTGAAGGATACTTGTATACATTATAGCCAAATGCACCAGCTATGTCTCTAACCTACACCGGTCAGTGTGAAAAGAAAGAGGTCCTTAACTCCAGAAGAAAAGGATGCATTAGATTTTTATTGTGTCCATCTGGTGCTGATTTGTGCCAGCTTTATAAACAGTTATCCCACCAATTAGAGGGTCACTAAACATGCTAGGAAAGTTGGGCTTTGTAAAGCAGTTTTTAAAAACCTCCATCCAGAAATATTCTAAAGTTTTAGGAACTGATCACTCATGAATAGTTTGAAGTAAATAGAGCCCAGTTGTATTTTTCACCAACAATATTATTTTTCTAAAGGTGAAGACATTGGCACTGCTTTACTAAATGAGTTGAGAATCTTCACTTGAAAATGATATCAATATTTACTAAAATCAACCAATCACGTGAAAGGATTGGATAATTGAAGTTAATATTCTCACAATTTTTTGTGACTCCCTTAGTAAATCAGTTTCCTCATTCACTTATAAAACTCAATAGTCACTTAAAGTGGATGTAAACCCGATTTTTTTTTATGTCACAATGTAGAGTATAAGATTTCCTATCATCTGTGCCCATTCTTGCCACACAGAGTTAATCCAGCTCTGAGCAATCCTCTTTTATTGCTCAGTGAAATAAAACAGACCTACAGAGAAAAACATTAGAAAAACCTTAGTCTGTTCCACCCCCTTGCTGTGAGTGACAGGTTATTTACTTATTTGCACTAGCTTCAGACAGGCATTATTTTTTGATTCCCACCCCCACTCCTTTTCTGAAGTCATGTGGTTACTTTTTTGGATTTTTACTGGATGTTTGTGATCATAGCAGAATTTAGTGTAAGGAATGCACAAGAGAAAATTCATGTTGACGAGGGGAGTGTAGAGGTGGGTGGAGAGTCTGCTGACATCACAACTCCACCTACAGAGCTCCAGACAACAGATCCACCCACAGAATCTGCAGTTTTTCAGTTCTTATAACAGACAAAGGGGAAACATTTGACAGGTAAGGATACATGCAGGGGGCATGTATATCCTTTTAGATCAGCACAATGGCAGTAGTTTAGAAAGGATGAGAGTGGGTTTACATCCACTTTAATATTGTCATTATTGCAGACATTTGTATAGCACCAGCAGTTTACATAGTTCTTTACTTATTGTACATCGACATCTGTCCCTGCCCTCAATGAGCTTACAATCTAAAGTACACTTAGCAAACAAATTTATACTATGTTCAGCTTAAAGTGGACCTTCCCTTTTTTTTGTCTTTCATCCATTAAATCTTCTGTTTTAAATCTTGTTTTAACTTTGGATAGTAATTTTTTTTTTCTCTGCCAGTAAATACCTTATACAGTATGGCCAACTTCCTGTTTCTTGTCTGGTCATTAGCCTAGGCTTATGTGTGTTAGTGTGTGTGTATGTGTGTTCTAGTTTTCTCTTCTATTCTGTCCCATCGCCATATCCTAATTCTTACATTTACACATAATACTGTACAGAATGTGTATGACATGATTATATACTGCATTATATATTATATTATATGGTGTACTGTTATGGACCTGCCCATATAGTGTGTGTGTGTGTGTGTATGTGTGTTCTAGTTTTCTCTTCTATTCTCTCCCATCACCATATCCTAATTATTACACTTACATGTAATACTGCAAAGACTGTTTATGACATTATAGTACACTGCTGTCGATGTTGATGTTGATTCGGCTATAGGGTCATGGCCCTGCTTATATATAATGTGTGTATGTGTATAATAGTTTTCTCTAATATTCTCCCCCCAAGAGTATACAGTATCCTAATTCTTACACTTACATTTAATACTGCACATACAGATTGTTTATGGCATAATTGTATGTTGCATAATATATTTGCATTTGCAGGTGTATTGTTTTATCCCCGCCTATATAGCGTGCGTGTGTGTTTCTGTACTAGTTTTCTCTACAATTAGTTTCCCATCACCATATCCTTATTCCTAGGCCGCATACACACAACCGTTTTCCTCGACAGAATCCAAGAAACTTGGTGGGAGAGCTTTTTTGCAGAGGAAAACGGTCGTGTGTTTGCTTTTCATCGAGAAAACTGTCGAGGAACTCGACGAGGAAAAAAGAGAACAAGTTCTCTTTTTCCTCAACGGGAGTCGTCGTGTTCCTCGTCGGGCTGGTTTTTGACGAGAAACACGTTGGTGTGTATGCTTAGAAACCCGCGCACCTTCGGTAAAAGTAGCGTTTGTAATGGAAATAGCACATTTGTCACGCTGTAACAGACTGAAAAGTGCAAATGTCTCTCACCAAACTTTTACCTAACACGCAGTAACATGAGATTAGTAGAAGCAGCCCAAAGGGTTGTGCCAGTGGAATCGAACTTCCCCTGCCGTTGTATGTGTTGGAGTCACCGCGTTTGAGACCGAGGAGATTTGGTCTTGACAGTGTGTGTAAGAGGCCTTACACTTACATGTAATTCTACTGAACATACCGTTTATAATAATTTGACCCTTCTTACAGTACATGGTGCGTGTTTGTGTACCAGTATTCTCTTCTAATCTCACCAACCACAATGGGGTTTCATTTACTAAAGCTGGAAAGTGCAAAATCAGACTGACTTCTGCATAGAAACAAATCAGCTTCCAGGTTTTATTGTCAAGTTAGAAGCTGATTGGCTTCTATGCAGAAGTAAGCCTGATTTTGCATTAAACCCCCATATCCTGATTCTTACATGTAATATGATACATACTGTAACACTGTACATACTGTTTATGGCATGATTGTATGTTGCCTAATATATTTATTAATATATATATTTCTATGTGTCCCATACTGCTATGGTCCTTGTATTTCCATGTGCTCTGTACTGCTATGGTCCTTGTATTTCCATGTGCTCTGTACTGCTATGGTCCTTGTATTTCCATGTGCTCTGTACTGCTATGGTCCTTGTATTTTAATGTGCCCCGTACTGCTATGGTCCTTGTATTTCCATGTGCCCCATACTGCTATGGTCCTTGTATTTCCATGTGCCATGTACTGCTATGGTCCTTGTATTTCCATGTGCCATGTACTGCTATGGTCCTTGTATTTACATGTGTGCTATACTGCTATAGTCCTTGAACATCCACGTGCCCTGTATGGCTATGTCCTTGTATTTCCATTTGCCCCATACTGCTATGGTGGTCCTTGTATTTCCCTGGGCCCCTGTACAGCTATGGTCCTTGTATTTCCATGAGCCCTGTACTGCTATAGTTATTGTATTTCTACAGGCCCTATACTGCTATAGTCCTTGTATTTCCACGTCCCCTGTACTGCTATGGTCCTTGTATTTCTATGTGCCCCGTACTGCTATGGTCCTTGTATTTCCATGTGTGCTATACTGCTATAGTCCTTGTATTTCCATGGGCCCTGTACTGCTATGGTCCTTGTATTTCCATGGGCCCTGTACTGCTATGGTCCTTGTATTTCCATGGGCCCTGTACTGCTATAGTCCTTTTATTTCCTTGTGCCCTGTACTGCTATGGTCCTTGTTTATGATGTAAGTGTGTACCAGTTTTTTCCTCTATTTTCTCCCATCACCCTACCCTAATGCCCCGTACACGCGATCGGAATTTCCGATGGAAAAAGTCAGACTGACTTTTTTCATCGGAAATTCCGACCGTGTGTATGCCCCATCGGATTATTTCCATCAGAAATTCTGAGGAATTCCGTCGGAGTTTAGATAGAGAACATGTTCTCTTTTACTCCGATGGAATTCCATCGGAATTCCGATGTGATTTTGGTCGGACAAAGGTCCGATCGTGTGTACGGGCCTTGCCTATATGGTGTGTGTGTGTTTGTATGTGTATAAACTATGTTTCTCTACAATTATCTCCCATCTCCATATCCTAATTACATATAATACTGTGTGTGCTGTAATAATGTACTGTTTATGGCACAATTGTACAATGCAGTATACAGTGTATTTTCATGTATTGTTATGGTCTATATAATATGGTGTGTGTGTAGCAGTTTTCTTCTCTATTCTCTCCCATCACCTTCTCCTAATATTCTCACTTACAGTAATCCCACTATTTATGACACAATAGTGTGTTACATTGTCACAGTGTATTTCCAGGTGCCCTGTGCAGCTTTTATGGTGTGTGTGTGATGTGAGCAGTGTGTCTGGTGTCCTGAAGTGAGGAGCCAGTGTCTGATGATCTGCTCCATCTTCCTGGAAACAAGCTTGGCCGCCTTGTTCTTTGAAGCACTAATTGGCGCATGCGTTCTTCCGGAGTGCAGCTAATGGCAGGAAACCCTGCAGTAAAATCCAACTGCTTCAGGAAATTAAAACCAAAAGATTTGAAAATCAACAAAACAGACAGACTGCGTGCACTGACCCCAAATCTCTCCGAGCTAATCGTTCAGGATATATAAAAAAAAGATCATTCATTGTAAACGGTGGAGTTAAGGAATGTCAGTGTTGGGAAGCTTTTGACTTCCTTGTCCTGAGCCGCTTGTGGAATAGAGACTTTTAATGTACACATTTGTTTCATTAAAACATTACAGCCGAGTCGGTCATCACAGGGTAGAGACCACATGGCAAAGTCTTCCTTATGTCTTCATGGGGGCCCAGACACTATTACATGATAACATCAATTCAGCTGTAACATGAAAATATTTCACAAGTCTACATTACCTGTCCTGTAGATTTCATCTGATTATCTATATAGATGATATTATTAGGTAAGAATAGTATATTAAAGTTACCCTTATTGATGAGATTATAGATCAGATTCATTTCATAGATTGAATGATTGCGGAAGATTGATGATGTTCGCTAAAATGAATTATACTGATATCATTATAAGCTTTAACATTAGGATAAAGATCTTTATTCTTCGCCATATGACTCCAAATTTCAAATCTTGCTGCACCCATCTGTCACTTTTGTAAAATAAATATTCTTATTCCGAGTTTTTATTGATATAATTAATAACTTGCTCAGTTCACTAAGCTTTAACATAAGGATTTTTAGATTATTATTGTAGCCGTGTGATTCGAATTTCAAATCTTACTTCACTCTCCAGAAACATAGCTGTATATTTTTTTTCTTTTTGAAATAAATATCCTTATCCTGTATGTTAGGTTGACCATAAACGATACAATCTGATTGTATAGTAGATGTAAAGCGCTGCGTAAACTGTTGGCGCTATATAAATCCTGTATAATAATAATAATATAATACTATCAGCTATGCAGGACAAGAGCCTGCTTCATTTGATATACATTACTGTATTTACTGGCGTATAACACTCACTTTTTTACCCTGAAAATAGGTGGTAAACTGTGCCTGCATGTTATACGCAGGGGTCTGTGGAAAGTTTTTTCCCTGAAACTTCCCTCTTAAAGTTAGGGTGCGTGTTATACGCCTCTTTGTGTTATACGCCGATAAATACAGTAAATGGAATGTTTTTAACATAGGGGTTGATTCACTAAAGGCAAACAGACTGCGCACATTGCAAGTGCAGTTACACTCTGCAGGTACAGTTGCTTAACAGCTTAGCAAATGAGGAGAAGCTCTGTTGACTTCCATCATCCAATCAAGTGGAAGCAAAAATGTTTTATTTACTTTATTTCCATGCAAGTGATTGGGTATTCTTTGTGACGCTTTAGCTCATTTACTAAGCTCTGGAGCAACTGCACTTGCAAAGCGCACATTTGCCTTTAGTAAAGACTAGCTCACACAGTCTGAATGTCGGGCGACATCTGCCGGCTCAATAGAAACCATCCGGCATTTGGCCTGTTTGTGTGACAGCCGGTCTGACTGAAGCGGCTTAACCGGCTTCTGTCATAGGGTCATGATTGAAAAAAGTCTGTTGATCGACTCCTGATCAGCTGACCGATGTGTTTTGGCGGGAGTTGCCCCTGTCAGAACACAATAGAACAATGGGGGAAATCGCTGCACTAGCATTGGCTACAGTATAACTGACCAGAACACTATAGAACAATGGGAGAAATCGTTGTACTAGCATTGGCTACAGTGGAACTGACCAGAACATAATAGAACAATGGGGAAAATCGATGTACTAGCATTGGATACAGCGGAGCGGAACTGACCAGAACACATTAGAACAATGGGGGAAATCGCAGTACTAGCATTGGATACAGCGGAGCGGAACTGACCAGAACACAATAGAACAGTGGGGCAAATTGCTGTACTAGCATTGGATACAGCAGAGTGGAACTGACCTGAGCTGTCAGTTTTTTCCCCATTCAATACACTGGGTTGAACAAACAAAAAAATATTAAGAAGCTTTAATCAACCCCATAGTTCTGATAAATCTAAAGAAGATTGTACAGAGATTGTACAATCTGATTTTATTATGTATGGCCAGCCTGGCTTGGTGAATTGAGCCTTGTGTGTACGTTATTGTTATTATTGTTGGTAAACTGTTTTATGTATGAATATCTTTTCTACTCGCCTACTTATATATATATATATATGTATGTATGTTCCATGTTATGATGTCTCATCACCTGTATATGGTAATGTTTCCAGTGTCCTGATTAAATATATAGATCTCTCTTTTCCCTGAAGGTGAAGCTGTGCATCTAGCCCGAGATTTTGGGTATGTCTGTGAAACAGAATTTCCTGCCAAAGCTGTAGCTGAGTATGTCAACCGGCAACACTCTGACCCAAATGAGCAAGTGACCAGGAAAAACATGCTACTAGCCACAAAGTAAGTCTGATTTTATTCTTCCACTGATGTTACTATGTGCTGGGGTGCTAGGAGGATTAAAGCTATAGCAATACGAATATTTAATGTGGGCTATAACCTTGTGTAAAGTGCACCATACATGTTGGATGGACCGGTGGACCAGGCATAAGAGTCACCCTATATGTTATAATCTGACCATACAGTTTCTGTCTAATCTTTAGATCTACCAAAACGACATAAAAGAGTACCTATGTAAGCTATCCAATCAATTTATAACCAATCAAACAGGCTTGCACTAATACTGCTTGGTGGATCGAAAGGAAATTGTACAATCAGACTGTAATCTGTGTGTCCAGCTTAAAGGGGTTGTAAAGGTACATATTTTTTCCTAAATAGCTTTCTTTACCTTAGTGCAGTCCTCCTTCACTTACCTCATTTTTGCTTTTAAATGTCCTTATTTCTCATGAGAAATCCTCACTTCCTGTTCTTCTGTGTGTAACTCCACACAGTAATGCAAGGCTTTCTACCTGGTGTGGAGTGTCGTGCTCGCCCCCTCCCTTAGAGAGTCAGGACGCTCTCTACGTTGTAGATAGAGAAAGAAGCTGTGTATTAGTGGGCGTCTTGACTCTCCTGTAGTCCAAGAGAGGGGGCGAGCATGACACTCTACACCAAGGAGAAAGCCTTGCATTACTGTGTGGAGTCAGACAGAACAGGAAGTGAGGATTTCTCAGAAGAAATAAGGACATTTAAAAGCAAAATGGAAGGATCAGGTCAGTGAAGGAGGACTGCACTAAGGTAAAGGAAGCTATTTAGGGAAACAAATTGTACCTTTACAACCCCTTTAAGGGAAATTGTACAGACAGTTTGTAATGTGGATGATCAGCTTCAGATGCAGTAACCTATAGTTTAGAAGCTATCTCTGTACTAGCTTGAGCATAGTTAGCAGATGTCTGATTGGTTGGTATGAGTTTTTGCAGATTGCTGATAGTCAGTTTGATCTGACCTATTAGATAAGCCTTTATAAGGCATTGTATGTCTGTGCTATGGAGAGCATAGCTGATTGGACTTGTAGTTCAACAACAACTGAAATAGAGAGCCCCAGGCTGTCATCTGTTGCCCAGAACACTCAGCAAGGTCTTTTGCCTGCGAGCATTAGCACCAGCTGGAGTGCTGAAGTTTGCCCACCCTTGTCCTAAACTGAAAACAATTTAATGAACATTTTCAGGATCTCGAGTTAATCATTTGCAAGAAGTAAATTGCTTCCAACATGAAAAGGATTAGGAACCTCGTTGAAATACTTATCTAATTACCCAGAAATGTAATGCTTTATCAAAGTATATCTAAATATTGCTATCCCAGCTGCCAATTACCCCGTTTTACATGGATAGCTTTAATAAATATATTTAGTGTTAGAGTTCCAATGCGTTCATTTAAAGGTGGGTGATGATGTGGCTTGTGCTGTGATTGGTCTGTGTTGGGATTTAAGGAATTGTTAGGCTTAATGCACTGTGGATGTTTTTATTGTAGCTGTTAGGGGCACCTGGCGTTTATTTTTCAGCCTCTATATACCCTTGCATGTTAGCCTATGGGGTTGATTTAATAAAGGCAAACAGACTGTGCAGTTATCAAAGTGCACTCTTCAAGAGCAGTTGCTTCAGAGCTTAGTAAATTAACAGAAGTTCTGCTGACATTCATCATCCAATCACGTGCAAGCAGATTGGGTATTATTTGCAAAGTGAAGTTTTTCCTCATTTACTAAGCTCTGGAGCAACTGCCTTTAGTAAATCAACCCCTTTGTGCCCATGTGCAGAGGTAGTGGCGTTAAGAAGCAGAAAAAAAAAACACGCAGCCAGGAGGAGCGGCGTTTTGGAAGAAAAAATGTTCCGCATGTGTAAACTCGTCTAAACACATCTATATTCGCATTAACCCTAGATGCGTTTAGCCCTTAAACGTTCATTTATTTCATAGGCCAGAATAATAATTTATTCTGGCCAATGGCACTTGAGGCACCTAAACGTTTACAAGCGTCAATCGTTTTTTTCCTGACAAAACGCTGCTGCCAGGAGGAAAGGCGTCTAAGAGAGATAACAAATCGTAAAAGTTACCGGGTCATGAGAACCTGTTAAAATGTGATTGAGCTTCCTGAAATGCGTTGCTTTGCTTTTTTTTTTTGGGGTGGTTTATTAAAATGGGCAATGAAAAATTGAGGATGAGCACAACAATTTAAGATGGCCACATATCATACAACCTGATCGTACAATCTTCCTAAAGCTGACTATACACTCAGGGCCATCGTTAATATTGATTGGACCCTGGACAAACATTTTCTTGGGCCCTCCCAAATCCACTTTTTGCAGGAAGTGTGGGTTTAAGGGGCAGCTGCTTTGGACACCACAACAATGAATGGGCCCGGGGAAGCTGCCCCTTTTGCCCTGTGTTAAAGACGGCCCTGTATACACTATGCCATTTGATACATATGTATCTGATACATATGTACAATATGTACAATCTCCCTCGGATCTCCCATCAACAATGGGAGGATTGTTTAGGTTTGTCCTCAAATTACATAGTTTTGGAGATTGTAGACAGATTGTACAGATTGTATACAGACATACCCCACTTTTAAGTACACACTGGGGTTAATTTACTAAAGCTAGAAAGTGAAAAATCAGGCTCACTTCTGCATAGAAACCAATGAGCTTCCAGGTTTTATTACCAAAGCTTAATATAACAAGCTGCGGTTAGAAGCTCATTGGTTTCTATGCAGAAGTGAGCCTGATTTTGCACTTTTTAGCTTCAGTAAATAAACCCCATTAAGTACTTAAAAGTGGGGTAAGCCTGTAGTGTATGATCAGCTTTGGATGAACCATCAACTATGTAGTGTGAGAACCTTCCCAAACAATCCAGTCATTAGGCAGGGACCCAGGGGCGGACTGACCATCCGGGCACTGCCCGAGTGCCCCAATGCCACTAGGGGACCCCATCAGGGTTGCCAGCCTCAGTAAAACCAGGGATAGTATGGAAAAATCTGTGTTTTTTTTTTTAAATCCCAAGAATATAGCTGCCCCACCCCTCCAGTACCCTTTCAGTGTGTGTATTCTGTTTGTATGTATACTGCGTGTGTAAACTGTGTGTGTATATTGTGTGTCTGTGTGTGTATACTGTGTGTGTATATTGTGTGTCTGTGTATGTATACTGTATGTGTGTATACTGTGTGTGTATGTTGTGTGTCTGTGTGTGTATACTGTATGTGTGTGTGTATACTGTGTGTGTATGTTGTGTGTCTGTGTGTGTATACTGTATGTGTATACTGTGTGTGTATATTGTGTGTCTGTGCATGTATACTGTATCTGTGTCTGTATACTGTGTGGCCCCATAATCTATTGCCCGAGGGCCCCATAATCTCTTATTGCCCGGGGGTCCGCCCGAGTTGTCAGTCCACCCCTTCAGGGGCCTATACTACAGGTACAGTAAATACCTTGAACAATCAGATTGTACTGTGTGTGGCCAGCATTGGATCTAATTGGTGGCTATGTACAATAGAGCAGCGGTTCCAGTCTCATCCCGGCCCTCTATCTATCAGTATTGCTGATCTGTGTTTCTCTAGCTCCCCTGAATGACGGGACATAGCTGGGATTTGTAGTTTCAGAGCAGATAAAGTGCCACAGGTTCTGAACATCTGCTTTATATTAACAAGCTATTTCCTAGCCAGAGACTTCTCCCTAGCCAGGAATGGAAGCAACCAGCGGAATATTTTTTACATATGCTCTGCATTTTGTTCTCACTATTTTTGCCACAAGAACTATTAGCTTAAGTCCCGAAAGTCCTTATCCATGTCAATAGGTTAGTTATTCTCCCAGAGGCTTTCCAAGCAGACTGTGAGGAACGCAGCAGTCCTCTTTATGGTGCTTGTAGAGTTTATACAACTGGAGGGGATCAGATGTGTAGAATGTAATGTAAATTGCCATACACGTCACCATTCTTGTCTGTCATAGATTGGTCACTGCTGAACCTGGCAGTCCTTTATAAATCTATCTGAAAGAAAAACAGCAAGGGTTCCCCGAAGCGGCCAATCAAATTCTCTCTTTCATTCTCTAACTTGCAATGTAGGAAAGAGAGAATTGATTTCATAAATAACAAGCGATTCTCCTTTAGGGCCCAATTCATACCTTAGTGTAGCTGAACCTGCTCATGGTTTGTATGCAACAAACACCCCAAAGTAGCTCCAGAACCTTTTCTTTTGTGGAGCGTTGGGCATTTTTTAGCAGGCAATTTGTCTCCTTTGTAGAGTGTTTTGTCGCATGACAAAATGCGCATCTGCTTAGGCTGCCTTTGGCAAACGTAAGCAAAATCGCACATTTCTACCCGCATTTACAGAAATGCTGCAAATCGTGCAATGTGCTTGCGGTTCTATTTTTTTTTTTAATGGCACCCCAAACACGGGGAGTTTTATGCTGCGTTTGTCATGTGAATTAATGCATTAGAAAATTGTGGCAAAACGTGCACCGCCAAACACCCCAAATTTGGCATGTGAGCTTCTTTGGCGTGTTTGTCGTGCATATGGCAGCCCATTCAAGTGAAAGGGTTTCCTTATTTGTGATGTGAATGGGGACCTGTAACAAATATTAAGTAGATGGCTGCTAAAGTGGAAATACACTATGAGGGTTCATTCATACCAGGTAAGGGTGGGACTGCATTGGACAGCAATTCCAGCGCAGTTCCACCACATGGTGTACGATCTGCCTGGTGTTCCGGTGGTGTGGGTGTGTGGGCGGTGTGCGTACAGTACTTTTTTTTCCATAGCAGCACAGTGCGAGACAATCCACCAGCTTGCACCATGCAGCCAGCAATTGAATTTAAAGTGGAAGATAATTGAAGCCCTGAATAAACTGAAATCTACTCCCACACTCATTTTAAGCCTATTGATTCTTACTTAAAGCGGAGCTCCACCCAGCAAAACAACATTTTGCCATGTTGTTTAAAAAAATAAAAATAAAAAAACCTGAAAAAAAAATACTCACCCGAAATAGCTGTTGCTATGCGGAAGTCTGTAATCTGCCTCTTCCACACCGCGGTTTAATGTCTTCTTGTCCTTCTCCTTGTGAATGGGGCGCGCTGCTTTCTGGGAACTGTGTGTGTTCTCAGAGAGCAGCGCGCCCATTCACAAGCCAGCGTGAGACTCACGCAGGCGCAGTAGGAAACGGGCAGTGAAGCCGTACGGCTTCACTGCCTGTTTCCCATAGTGTGAATGGCGGCGCGGGACCCAGAGCGATCGTGGGACCGGCATCGGGGGGGGGGGGGCCGTCAGCGCGGGCGGCTAGGACAGGTAAGTGTCCTTATTTAAAGTCAGCAGCTACACTGTTAGTAGCTGCTGACTTTAAAAAAAAAATGTTTCGCGGCTGGAGCTCCGCTTTAAAGAAAAGATGCCTACTTACTTGTTCTGAAGTCGGTCTGGTGACATGATTTCTCCAAAACCGGTGTCAGTGTAGAGGTGAGATCGCTGTGTAGCCTGCATGATGACGTCACCCATAGGCTTACTATGGGGCATCCGTTGTCGGCTGTGCCTCTACATGGAAGCCTCTGCTGACAGCTGATCATGTGACCAGATCGTAGTGACTTTGGAATAGGCTTAGAATGGGGGTGGGAGTAGATGTAAGCTTAGTTTAGGTTTTGCCTTGCCTTTTACGATACTCAAATGTCTCTGTAACATTTCAATAAAATTCATTAAAAAATAAAAAGTGAACAGTGCGATGTGCTGAGGGCCCTCTGATTCCACCTGTATTGAATTGTATTGTAACTGTACTGTCTGCCCTAACGTAGTAAAGAGCTGTGCAAACTGTTGGCGCTGTATAAATCCTGATTAGTAATAATAACAATCAGTGCATCAGCACTACAGATATCCCACTCCAGCTGAATTAGCTCTAATGACTCGTTCGCACATGTTGTTTAGTGTCACCCCTCTGAAAAGCAATCCGTGGTGGATTGCTTTTAAGAGAGTATTTGACGGGCGATAGAGGAGGTGATATGTCACCTCCTCACCATCTGTGTTAGCCCCCAAAATGCAGATCCAGTTCGCCACTATCAAATGCATGCATCGGCACAATCATAGGCATTGCACGTGGTTGCAGGCAGTTGTGGCGCATATTCACATCCCATTTAATATTTGCAAAATATTGTGTCCATGGCATGTGTACAGCTCTGAGGGCTTGCTTTTCTGCAGAGCATGTGTGTGTGTGTGTGTGGCGGGGGGGGGTTATGAAATATGCGTAGGTGTGCACAGGGGGTGTGCCGGTTATGCCTGGACACACTCTAATCACCCTGTGTGGCGCAGATGCCCCCTGCTGATATTCCACCAAACCTCCCCAAACAGGGCTCCTAAAAAGATATTGTACAAATAATAATAATAATAATAATAATAATAAATAAAATAATATATAATAATAATAATAATAATAATAATAATAAAATAATACAAATAAAAACTACTGACACCTTCCACTGCCATACTGACACCAACCTCTGTCCTACTGACAAGTCCACTGCTTTACTGATACCACCCACTGCCCTACTGACACCGTCCATGTTTTAATACATTTGGGGTGCACATCCTAATGCAATAGGCTGTACACACCTATGGGAGTGTGGCTCTGCACCTTGTGAAATTGATCCCTAAACCAATCAGATGACAGCATTTACCCACTCAGTGTTGACAGAACAAGTGAAAGTAGCCTTCTGATTGGTAGCTTTGAGTTCTTGCCATTTCTTTAATGCTCTTTGATTGATTGGCCATGGAAGTGTGACTTGTATCCACCTCTAAGGAATACATCAGCTGATTTCTCTCTCTCTTTTCTTTTTTTTTGGTCTGCAGGCAGATTTGTAAAGAATTCACAGATTTATTGTCGCAAGACAGATCCCCCTTGGGTAATTCTAGGCCAAGTCCAATACTGGAGCCAGGAATCCAAAGCTGCCTGACACACTTCAACCTCATCTCTCATGGATTTGGCAGCCCAGCTGTGTGTGCGGCCATCACAGCCCTGCAAAATTATCTCACTGAGGCCCTAAAAGCAATGGACAAAATGTACCTCAACAACAACAACAGCCACACAGACAGCAGCAAAGGAGACAAAGATGAAAAGCACAGAAAGTGACCCACCTCCTCCCTCTGCCAGTCCTACCTACCTGCTCAGCACCGCCCTCTAGTGTCGGCCAGGTGCCCACTGGGGCACAGACAATTGGGTGCCATCCCTCCTCCGGAGTTACAAGGCTGCACTGCCTCCTTGTCTATCCTTCTCTGACGCTGGAATCCATTTTTATTTGGATTATGACCAGGACAGGCTGACGATGAAGCCAGGAAAGAAAGTTGTGTCGTTAGTGTTCGAACTTTTTCTAAGAATCTTTTTTTTTAAAAGCAACCAGTTCTTGCTATCTATCTATCTATGAGAGTCATCGGACTAAAAGTCACCGGGTTCTCTACAGTTCAGGTTGTAGCCAAGGCTGAAGATGACATTTATCAGTATTGTGAATAAACTTGAACACAACAATTTGCAGTTCCATGTCATGTCTTCAAGTTGCCCCCCTCCCCCCTCCATTACCCCTCTTAAAAGGTAAATGAAAGCACCCTGAACTTTTTTGCATTTTTTT